>JAESUZ010005543.1:0-1200000 GCA_017311185.1 Proteles cristata cristata | reverse complement strand
GGTAATATAAGACATCACAAACCATGATATATATATATATGTATATATATATATATAAAATATGACTTCCTACATTGAAACAACTAACTTCAAGCTTAAATTGTCAAAAATAAGCCAAATATTGGTATTTTTTCATCTAAGCAGGAAAGGAGATGAATTTAACAAATACTTGAAAAGCCATTGAAGCTTTACATGTATATATGGTAGTCTTCGTCCATGGAAAGAAACTGAAGCTGACAGTTTCATTTATTAATTTTTTCTAGTGCAACTAACTTGAAAAGAAAAATAATTCTGCCTATTTTCAGTTCTGTTACCTAGTCCTTGGAGCCATAAGCCTTAATTACAATTATCTCAGGAATTATATGTCCCTCTCAATGTAAATATTGGAATACTAATATTGTCCATATATAAGAAGTGCTATGAAGACTAATGATAAGGTTCTATGAGTTATCTGGAAGATCTGTTACAAATTCACAAAAGAACAAAATGGTAGCAACAAGTATGTTAAAACATGGTTGAAAATAAATGAAAATATACTTGAGAATATGACCACGTCAAGATGCTGGTTTACTAAGCGCCTGTTGGGGAATGGGCACAGTGCTAGTAGCTGCAGACACAAAGTTAAGTGAGAACCTCCACTATTCTCAAGAAGCTGTCTAATGGGAGGGTGCTGGACAAGGTCAGCAGTTGAGTAACATCAGGAGATCTCAAAACAGAGTCAGGTGCACAGTCCTGAAAACCTGAGTTCAGACTGCAGCTCTGCCACTTTCCTAGGACAATTTAGGTAAATTTTTCTTTGTCTTGGTTTCATCTTTAAAATGGGGATAACAAGGGGCACCTTGGTGGCCCAGTTGGTTAAGCGTCTGACTTCAGCTCAGGTCATGAACTCCCGGTTTGTGGGTTTGAGCCCCACATCAGGCTCTGTGCTGACAGCTCAGAGCTTGGAGCCTGCTTCGGATTCTGTCTCCCCCTCTCTCTGCCACTCTTGTCTCTCTCTCAAAAATAAACATTAAAAAAATTTTTTAATTTTAATAAAATGGGAATAACAGTGCCCAACTAACGTGGCTGCCAGATTAAATAAGATCATGTATAGCATGAACATAGCACACTATGTTCCTCAGAGCTCTAGGATTTCATAAATATATTTATATAGAAACTCTGATTTATGCAGTGTGATTAATACAGTCCTTAGCACATACTAGGTATTTTAAAATGTTTTTATTACTACCAAAATAAAAAGTGCACCTAACACAGGGAGTTCTGGAAGGCTTTCTAATCAAGTTGATTCCTGAATGAAAATCTGATGAAAAAACCAGCAGGGAGGACGTAGAGAAAAGTGGTATCTGTAGGGTGTGCAAAAGGCCTGGAGGCCTAAAAGGAAGCAGGAAGCAGGATAAAAGCAATTCAGTAAAGAAAGGAGTCTTTGTCATCTTTTTTTTTTTTTTTTAATGTTTTACTTATTTCTAGGAGAGAGAGAGAGAGAGAGAGAGACAGTGTGAGCAGGGGAGGGTCAGAGAGAGAGGGAGTCACAGACTGAAACAGGCTCCAGGCTCTGAGCTGGCAGTCAGCACAGAGCCCGACGCGGGCTCGAACCCACGAACCGCGAGATCATGACCTAAGCGAAAGTCGGACGCTTAACCGACTAAGCCACCCAGGCGCCCCTCTTTGTCATCTTTTCTACCTTAGATGGCAAAAAGGTATTACTGACAGTAAAGAGAATTTCATGGAAGGATAGGGCCCTCAGCCAAAACGTTGATGAAGCCACTCCACCAAGCCGGTCATTCTTAGTATGTTAATGCTTTCCTATTTAGAATCAGAATTGTGTGCTCTTTTTCTACCAGGACCTAACAAAGGCTGTGTTGACAACAACAACAGCAACAACAACAAAACAATGGGCCGATCCATCACTGTGCTAACAGGTGGGAGCAGCTGCACCCAAAGAGAAGTACACTAATTTCTTCAATCATCCTAAAATACGAGCTTTTGAATCATTCAAAGCTGTGAGCCTCTTGGCCCAGAATAAAGGCCAGTGCTGATCTAAAGAAATTCATTGTATAAATGCACATTTAGTTGCAGCCATCACTTTAGGTTTTGCTTTAATAGCCTATTTTAGCATTGCTTCTGCATTCCAAATTCAAGCGCTGTAGCTAACCTAATTTGGGCTTTGAGCATCAGCATGAACACATCTGTACTTCTTACTAAACCATTATCATTAGTCCTACTTAGATGAAAAGCTACTTTACTTGGAACACTGCCTGTAGTTCATTGCCCTTGATGTAAAAACAGGAAGATTCTTCTCCACTTCAAACTCCTAGAATATATCAGTTTGCATTCAGATTTCTAATCAAATCACCTTCCCTATCGTAAGTATGTAAAATATTTATAGCCTGCTAATGAGGATAATTTAGGATTAAAATCCTCTCTCTTCAAAATGGTACCCAAATTTGACCTTTCTCTTCCATTTTTTTATAATACCAAAAATTCTACGTTCAAAATTGATGTAACAGCCAAAATAAGAATATTGCTGAAAGAACACAAAAAGAGTGAAAGTAACAATTTTCCTTATAACACATGATTCCATAAACCTTCAGGTCATAAATATTATATTTATTATAAAAATAATAAAATAACCTTACAAAATGATCTCTTTTGTTGTGATTTCTTACATTAAAAAATACAACAAGCTTCAACAATGGAGGTTTAACTGCAATTCAAAAACACACAGCATGTTTTCCCCTAAACACATATTCATACCAATGACTAGTACAACTGGATTCACAGTTCTCATAAAAGTTTTTCAAAACTATTTCAACAAGGAGTGCTCTCAAAGAAAGATATAAATTGGTCTTCAAACTGAGATATGTATGTCCTAGGAATACATAACAACTTTCTACATGGTAAGGAAGCTTCTTCCGCAGCTTTAAAAGAATCAATTTTCAGGGGCACCTGGGGGGGCTCAGTCTGTTAAGCAGTTAAGCACTGGTCTCTTAATTTCAGTGCAGGTCATAATCTCACAATAGTGAGACTGAACCCGCTCTCAGGCTCTGTACTGACAGTGTGTGGAGCCTGCTTGGGATTTTCTCTCCCTTTCTTTGCCCACCCTCACTCTCCCCAGCTCATGCACATTCTCTCTCTCCCTCTCTCTCTCTCTCAAAAATAAATAAACCAACATAAAAAAGGGGAAAAAAAAAAAAAGAATCGATTTCAGATCATCAGCTTCCTAAAGGAGAACACCTCTGAGACTCAGGTCTCCCTTCACAGGACCCTTCACCAACCATCTGAGGACCATGCTTCCCACCCATCCAGAATCTTATTACCGTGGACTGTGTCGGGGTGTAGAAACTTTGAAAGCACCAAACAAAGGGAGTTAAACACATGGTTACCTTGGCTGAGAAAGTGAATGAATTAAACAACTAGTCAATGTAGCCTTTTGTAATTGAGATGATTTGTAACCCTTTGCCTTCAACCAAATCAAAAGTGGACCTAGAGGGCTCTCCTAGCAGATCATTAAAATAATGCTTCATGAAAAATATCTATGTGATCTAGGGTCATAACTCAAGAGCTGAAAGAGCTTAGTGAAATTACTGTAACACATTTCCCACCATTTCCATCTTATCTCTAAGAATGAAGGCATTTACATTTATAAAAATAAAAACATCAAACAAAACCAGACAAAATTGATGCTGGCCCCTGTCTTCTCAAACTGTAAGTAATATTTATCCAGGAAAATCTGAAGTAATTTTTTAAAACAGTCTCATCATCTAATTAGGAAAATAATTTATGATGATTGACTCGTTACTTTTAATATTTATAAAATGTACATTTATATATATTTCATCATTTTTGTACTAATAATAGCAATAAGTTACTTCCAAAGAACTTCGTAAAATCTTTTAAAATTGCATTGTCTAATTCCATCCCCATATGCCACATGTGGTGATAAGCTCCTTAAAAGGTAATAACTAGTTCAAATTGAAATGTGCTTTAAAATACTCACTTTGAAGACTTTGTAAGAAAATTAGAATGCAAAATAGTTCATTAATAACTTTTATTTTGACTGCATGCTGAAATTAATATTTTGGATGTACTGGGCTACAATGCACTGGGCTAAAAGTAATCTCAACTGTTTCTTTCTACCTTTTTTTAATGAGTACCTAAAAATGTAAAATTTTATATGCACTTCACATTATATTTCTATTGGACAGAACTGTCTTATGACCTTATAACCAATGATACAAAAAATTTAAATGTGTGTATTTTTGTTGCTTCAAAGTATGACGATATCAATGCAAGACTCTCAAGTATAAAAGTAACAATAAAATAAAAAATGTTTGTCATTGGCTTATCAGGATTCATATTATCTGACAGATTTGTGTTTATAAAATGCTGCAGTTGTGTTCAAAATTATCTGCTAGTAGTTAGCTGAAAAAAAAATGCTATTAACACTGATTTCCTCAGCTAAATCTTCCCTTCTTCTACATAGTGTCCTGATTTTCAGGCTTCCAAAGTCTGTCTGCAAACTCAATCTTACATTTCTCCCCATATACCTTAAGAATTTTGTAAAACATGGCTAGTTCAGAGTTGTGAATTACTGAACGAAAAGCACACTACCTGGATAGGCACACTGTAGCAGAGCGATCGACTTGCCTCCAGGAGCAGCACAGAGATCCAGAATCTTCTCCCCATCTCTTAACTCCAGAGCCAATACCGGGAGAAGAGAGGCGGCATTCAGAAGATAGTATTTTTTTAGATTTCCAATTTGGTGTCTTTCTGAAGGCATTCTGGCTGGAGTTCTGCTAAGGTAACACTTCATTGATTTAGGATAGTAGGGTAAAGATCCTTGAAAGAGTGTGTGATAGCCCTTTAAATGTAAATCTTTTTCCAGTTCAAAAGAATAATTGAATCGGTTAAGAAGGACAGCATATTGCCAGCATGATGGAGTTATTAGTATATCCCTAGAAATAGAAAAACAAATTAATATTAATACTACACGTGTCAATATAATTTTGTATTACTAATCAAGTGAATGGGGTAATAGCCTATACTTACCTGTGATTTTTCTCAGAGTCATTATTACCGTTGACTTTGCCTTTTGCCTCTGTCCATGACATGGCTCAATCTACTGCTGTTATGATCCTGCCTTTATTTAAAACTCGGCATTTTATTCATCGCAGGCTTTCTTTCTTTTGTATCAGCTGTGCCCATTACTGTATCATTTCTTTTGATTACTGAGTTTTAGGGGCCCCTTAAATTCTGCATCAGAGAGGAATGGCTCATCTGCCTCATCCTCGTCTCTTATTGCAGAGCATCCCGCCCAAACCACATGGCCTGTTCTTACCTACCTCTGAATACATCAAACTAGATGTCAGTCTATCACTCTTTGCACAAGGAAGTGTTTTTCATAAAGACAACCTGAGACTGCTAATATTGGAAGGAAAAGTACTATCATTAAAGAGTGTTTAAAGGAGTGATTGTTAAAGTCTTCCCTCTCATGAAATAAAAGTATGGAAAACTAACTATAGTTAATGAGGCACTCGGTGGCTCAGATGATACAAAACCAAAGATGATTTAAAACTCACTTATGGATTGACAGTGCCATCCCTCCCCCCCACACACACTTCCACCAGCAGATTCACCTTCTAATTTCTTATTCAGTCCAACAGCCAGATCTCTTAACAGTCACAAGCTCACATCAACTGACAGATGATACAGCAGGAAATATTTAATTTATTTACAAGCTGACCTTTCTAGCTGAGTTATTTGGGAGCCTCATTAACCATGGTCAATTAAATAAATTCCAGCTGCTACTCACCCTGGAGTTGCCTATGTGAGAAATGGCTGGATTGAAATGTAACACCTGCAACTGGAATTGTGCCATGTGTGAATTTCAATTGGGGACTAATCTGTGAAACTGCTTTCTCCTTCACTGCCTCTTACTATGATGATCGGTGCATCATCCTAGGGGCCAGTGTATCTGTTTTAGGAATTCTAGAGGATGAGAGCCTCTCTTTTTAAGAATGTGCTTTGCAAACTTCAGCATGCAAACAGTGGCCATAAAAGACTGCTGAGCCCTACTTCAGGACTTTCTGATTCAGCAGGTCGCAGGTGGGACCTGAGAATTTGCATTTCTAGCAAGCTCTAGGGTGATAATGACTATCCAAAGCCATACTTTGGGAACCACTGAACTAAAATGGACCCAAAAGGGAAATCTGTGAATGACTGCTGTAACTTTTACTTCAGTACATCCTAATCTTATCCTCCAAACTGGATGAAAATCTACTCCCAATTTTGAATCACATAGTAACAGAGAAATAATGGTCAGAAACATAATTAATACAGATTGGAGTAGCTTGGCTGACATCATGTGTCCACCCCTTTAGCTAACAAAGGTAGGTCACTTTCAGTTGGTTAATATCTGACAAAGCAAATCTCTCTTTTCTTTGGAGTTTCCAGAGTAATTTTAGAATGTTTATTCTTTCAGATGAACTTCAGAAATCAGTTTGTCAGTTAATTTTATAAAATATCTATGAGGATAGAAACCTTAATAACTATGATCATATTAAATACACTAAATTTAGGAAGAATTAACACCCTTATTGCAGTTAGTTTCCAAACCAAACTATAATGTTTCTCCATTTATTCACATTTTCTTTCAGATCTCTTAGTATAAAAGTTATTAATCTTGCATATTTCCTTTTAACCTCACTGTATATAAAAGGATAGCTTAGGAACACTAGTTATTTTTATACATTATACAATGTTAAATCTTGAAGGATGAGGAGGAATTAGCCACAGGCCAAAATAAGGAAGTTCAAGGGCAAAAGGCAATAGCACAGGCACAGAGGTATGAAGAACAGTCCATTTGGGGAATTGAGAGTAGTCTAGGGGCACTTGGGTGGATCAGCTGGATGAGTGTCTGACTTAAGCCCAGGTCGAGATCTCACGGTATGTGAGTTTGAGCCCCACATCAGGCTCACTGCTGTCAGCACAGAGCCAGCTTAGGATCTTCTGTACCCCCCTCTCTGCTCCTTCCCTTTCAGGCTCTCTCTCTCAAAAACGAATAAACATTAAAAAAAAAAAAAGCAGTCTAGTGTGCTTTATGAAAGATTGTATGGGTCAAGTACAACATGATAAAGTTTTAAAAGAGAAAGCCTCATTGGATTTAAAAACTTATGGCAGAGACAGGAAATCTTCAGAAATTGTCCTCATTCTTTAACAACTAGAAAAAATAAGAACTTGCTTTGAACAAATACATTTTCTGATTCCTCCTAACATATACGCAGCCCTACTGAACTACTTGAATTTCCTGGAACATGTTTTCTTTAGCCTTTACCAGTCTCAAGATAAACTGCTGCCTCTACCTAGAATGCCCTTTCCTCTGAGCTACAATGAACCACCTATAACCTGGCTGACTGAGGGGGCAGTTTAGGATTTATCCCCCCAAGGAAGCCTTTCTACCCATAACCCAACTCATTTGCTCCACCTCACCCTGATACTAATAATAAAAATTACTGATCATATACTTACAATATGCATTTTGCATGCTTACTCCATTTAACCATCATTACTGTGAAGAGGAGCTATGGACCCCCATTTTAGAAGTTCGGTAACTAAAACTTTCAGAAATTCAGCAACTTACCCAAAGTTACATCACTATTAAGCAGAAGTACCTGATTCAACAATATGGCTCACTTTAAAGTTTAACAGAGTGTGAGATCCTGGTACTGTAACATTAGTGGCATACCGCAGGGAGAGGCAGAGAATCTGCACCCAACCTCACCTAATGTCAGTGCCCTGGTCTCCCATCACTTCTAACACTGTGGAAGAGACTGATGCACACTGCCCTGAGGACCTGACATGGGACCACTTGAGGAAGGGGCTGCTCAGGCTGGTGCTTCCTAGCCCTGAGAAAGCAAAATTGCCTATTAATGTGGATCTCAGCTCCCCCTGCACTCGATTACCATGGGTGTTCCCTCCTTCCAGCATGGGCATGTGCACACCACAAGTGTGTGCACCCCACCCACACAGACATACACTCGCCAGTGATTGCACTCGTGGAATGATGCCCCTTAGGCTGGCATGCCAATGGCTACTCAAGTCCAAAGCTCTGACTGGATGGGCAAGAAGCCCAGCAGACAGTGGAGGGAGTGTACATTAATCAACAAGACATTCTCCACCCTCAAGATTCATGAGGAGTCTGAAGCTGTTCTACTTATTGGTCTTCAATGACAGAAATTCAAGTACATCAGCAGCCAGATGAAGAGGGACCCACAAGATCAGTGACCTGCAAATGTTTTGCTAGTACCTTCAACTGATACCATTTTGAGAAAATTATGTACCCTCTGGAACATTTTAAGTTGGCATCAAAATCTTCCCCATATGTCTAAGAATGTAATTTCCAGCATACTATAAAAACTGACATTTTAAAACATAAATTATACCACTTTTTAAAATGAATCCAATGGAACCTAAATACCAGAGTGATTTTGAAACCCATCATTTTCCATTTAAATATTCATGGACTGACTTCTTAAACAGGTGAAAATTTTAGTTCCTTTTTCTATTTACATTCTATTTCCCCATATAACTTTATCCTAATACATTTTTGTGCTTGAAATCTTTTATTGCCCTATTGTACTTCTCTGCCTACCCATCCCTCCACACGTATATATACTAACTTTGTTTTCCTTGTGGCCTAAATCTCTAAGTGTTAAAATGGAAACTTGTTAAAATTGTCATTACAAAACTGAGGAAAATAACTTATTACTGATTTGATGATTATGAAGCATCAACAGAAAAAGTGAGTGATGGCTGGATGGCTCAGTTGGTTAAGCATCCAACTCTTGATCTAAGCTCAGATCACAGCTCATCATTTATGAGTTCTAGCGCTGGTGCTGACAGCATGAGGCCTGCTTGAAATTCTCTCTTCCTCTCTCTCTCTTTACCGCTACCCGACTAATACACACATGTTCTCTCTCTCTCTCTTAAAATAAATAAACTTAAAAAACATTAAAAAAAAAGGAAAAGTGATAAGAAATGGATCTCAATGAAATGAGCTTCACCAACCCCCATTTATCCAGAGATGAATATTTCCTAGTACTATACTAAGTCAGGGTTCAAATCAATTTTATTCTATTTTGTTTTTACAAAGGCTGATAAAAACCTTCGCTTAAATAAGTGGGTGGGAATTTAATATGTTTTGCTATAGCAAATATCTCCCTTTTTGACTTCTGTTTCTTTCGGATTATTTCCCAGATTATTTAATGACCTATCATCAAAAATACTTTAAATGTTCTGTTAATTAACAACTCAATTCAAGCTCCTTTACTTTTGTTAAAAGTAAACTTTGGAAACCACCTGACCTGTCAAAGATTTGTTAGTCATTAGTCATTCACTTTTTTAAACTCTTAACAATGGCATTCCAATAGTCTCTGGCGTATGGAGGTGTTGACACCCTGGAGAAATGCAATGAGCAAGAGTCAGGATGGTTAAAGTATGTCCTTTTTTTGTAAAGTGGGAAACAGACAGTAACAGAAAGGCAGGTTTGGAAAGGAGAATAAGTACTCTCTTAGGCAGAGAAATAAAGTAATTTTCTGAAAAAGCATACATGAAAACTGAGAATCTAGAAGTTGATTACTGTTACTTGGCTGTGTTCAAATATCCGTTGAAAAATTACATAATGTGTTATTTTATTTGGACAACGTTATTTGATGATATTTTCATTCGACTTTTCTGTGATTTTTTTTCTTACTATTCTATTCTTCATTCTACCTTCCTACCTAATGATGAGGATGAAAAATCATTTTATCTAGGTACTGCTAAGCACAAGTGGTATAACCCTGTGGCTAAAAAAGTAAAAATCCCTTTTATGGGGTGCCTGGGTGGCTCAGTAAGTTAAGCACTAGACTCTTGATTTCAGCTCAGGCCATGATCTCACCGTTTGTAAGATGAGCCCCGTCTCAGGCTCTGACAGTGCAGAGCCTGCTTGGTATTCTTTCACTCCCTCTCTCTGCTCCTGCCCCACACGCACATGCACGCATATTCTCTCTCAAAATAAATAAATATTTTAAACGTTAAAAAAAAAAAATACTGTTTGTTTTATTACTACTGGTATCCACTAGAGGGTGCTCATTCAACCATTTTAAAAGTGTGGTGTAGAAGTGAATCCAATGAATCATGTAAGAGCACCTAAGAATGTCTGAGACTTTTATTTTTATTCTTCAAAGATTCTAATGATGAGCTGGTCGCCCCCTACTGTTTCCTGACATTGTTTCCTTACTATCTCTCAGAGAAGGGTAATCTCTGTCCATATCTGTTATCCATAGTACCTCAGATAGGAAGCCCTGAGTAAAGATTTGTGTTTCTGGTAGAGACCAACAAAAGGCTGAAAATGCTGCATATCTACTCCCTTATATCAGGAGGCCTGTGCACACACTCCCAAGGCTGGGATTCCAGACCCTTCAGAGCAGCACACTTGGTAGAGGAAAAGGCATGGATTTTAAAATCACAGGCCTGAACTGGCCATTAAATTTGGTACTTCCTAACTTCTGAATTTTAAAGGGGATAAAAGTTACTACTTTTCAGGAATTTGCAAAAATTAAAATTGAATATTTGTATAAAGCCAATATAAAGAACAAAACAGAAATACAAACACTAGTTCATTTGTTTTCCCCAACCATCCCACTCCATCCCCTTCAGAGATTCTGTTAATGCGATCTGGTTATATAATATCTTTTCTCTCTAGATGTGAATTATGTGAACTCTGGATTAATGAGAAAAGTGTCTGAATTAAATATATATTATATAATTAATAGACATGCCAGACTTCACTGAGGTTCTTTTGTTTTGCTTTCTACAAAGTGCACACAAAATTTCCAAACTTCATATAAAGATTTCCAAGTAATCCTCTTCTCATATATATTTGAAGGCAGAATATATATATATATTATCCATCTTTGTATCCCAATACTTAGCACAATGCCTGGTTTATTAAACACTAAATTAAGTAAGTAGATGAACTCTTGAGTCTCAAGGTATTGGTTCTTCAAGACCCTCCCTTGTCAGGAGACAACTTAATAAATTATGACAATACAATCTTCAAAGAATTGTAACAACTCTATCAACAAAAGGCAATGGAAACACAAAGGCAGAACTAATTTTGCCAAGGGTATATGGGACAGCCTGATAGAGAATTGGGTAGTAACAGTAATAAAAATAATGCTATCATGTATCGAGGGTTTACAATATGTCAAACAATTTTCTAAGCACTTTGTATCTATATGAAATCACTTTATCTTCCCAAATAATTATTTGAAATAGATCCTATTTTACACATTAGGATAGCGAGGCACAGAGATGTTAAGTAACTTGCCTAGGTCATATGCTACAAGATGCAGAGGTAGGATTTAAACCTATACTTTAACCACTGTACAGAGGGAAAAAGGAGAGGATGATCCCTTGCGGAGGGAACACCATATCCAGTTCTGAAGGGATGAAAGAGCCTGTCTAGCCACAAAGATGTATTTAGTTCAAGCAGAATGCCGCAGACAGCAGGGGAGCAGAGGAGGCTCGTACTCCAGCAGTGGCACAAGGCATATGATGACACTGAGAAGTAGCACCACACGGTGGGTAAAACAAACTCCCAAGGCTCTTTCAAATATGAGCTGTGTGTTACTGGGCAAGTTAAGGAACCCTGATCTGCCTCAGCTTTCCTATCTGTAAAATGTTGTCAACAGTAATAACTACTTCAGAAGGTTGTACAGAGGATTAGATTAGTATTTGTAAAGTGATCCGAATATTCCCTGGTGTAAAGTGCTATAAAAGCAGCTGCTAAAGGAAGTCAACAAATAAATACTAAAGGTAGGAGACTATGGAAAGAAGCAATTGCAATATGCCAAGTAAGAAATGATGAAGGCCTAACTCAACAGTAATAGAGGAGATAAAAATGAAATATAAATTAAGAAATTTCTCAGGAAGACACAAAAGCTGGGCATTTCAATTTTGACGGGAGGCAGGGCAGTGGTGTATGGTGGTATGTAGTTTGGAGCCCCAAGACAGACTAAAGTCAGTCCAGGTAAGAGAGACATGGTGCAGAGGGCAGCAAAGTTCAAAGCATGAAGATTTCAGTTGTCCTCTCCAGGGGAATCATGGACAAGGACATCTTTTCCTGCAACAACATGTGACAACATGCACAGAAGAGTACTGCCGAGTAGGAAGGCTCAACCAGGCTTGGAGTCTAGATTTTACTGGGGTTCAGTCGCACAAACATGACCAACCAGCTAATCTTCAGTCTCCAGCTCCTCTAGAGGTCAGAGGGCGAGCTGATACCACGGCCCATAGCCGCCACCATAAATCACACTGCTAGACTTTCCAGTGTGGCCCAATCCCCCAGGTATACAAGGACACTCTTAGGCAGGACATTCCAAGGGCTTACAGATAACCTCTGAGGAGCTGAGGGCGAAGGCCAAACTTATTTTTGATTAAGGTTCATTCTTTACCTTGAAGGTGTGGAGAAGAGGAAACATATTAATGGTGATACCCTCAACTGAGATAAAATATGCAAGCAGCCAATGACAATACAGATTTGGAAGGGAAAAACAACATGCTTTTGAGGTTGCCTAGTATGAATCTTAAGTGAAGTCACCAGAATATACTGAGAACTATGGAACAAAGCCTACGGAGGCCCGCACAGCTTGCAGTGACAGCAAACTGAGGGAAGTTTCAAGTCCTACCATGAACGCGCTGACCTGAAGGATAACACGTAGGCAACAGGCAGAGCAAAACTTGAACCCACTGTAGCAACTTTAAAGCATGGCTCCAAGGGTGACTCGGTAAAGCAAGTTATTCCAAAACAATAAAATTTAAGTAAATACTAAATCTTCCCCACTATCTAAATCTGTTAGATAAGAAAGGAAACAAAAAATGTTGAGTAACATTGCTTTCGAGGTAGAGGACAAAAAAGCACTCACCTTTCCCTGGAAGTAAGCAGACTTGACACCATGATATTATGTCTTCCAAATAAAAGTTAAAGAAACCAAAAATATTTGTTCTTATTTCCCCATGCCATCTTCCATGCTCAGACTACTTTCCAAGCTCAGCCTTATTTTGCCCATGGCAAATTTAGCACATTTATGCAAAACCTAAATTACCATGAAAACCCAACAAAAAGATAGATGAAGCAGAAGGCACCGCTAATTAAATAGATTTGAGGTTCATTGCTCATTTTGTTTAGGGTCAAACAATAATTTATAAATCTGTCTGAGCACATTAAACAGAAAAATAACTCATTACAGGGTAGGAGTAGCCTGACTACTATAAAGTCTGAAAACAATATACCTTTTAAAATCTTTATTTATTTATTTGCTTGAAATCGTCCATGTATGCCTAATTACACCCCAGGTGTGAAAATAGGAGTTAGCAGTGGGAATTCTTGAACCAGAAAGCCTGGACACAAACCCCTGCTCTGGTTTTATCAGGTGAGAAGAAACAGGAAACAAACCTCAGAGCTTTGTTCCAAGGAGCACAGAGAGTCAATATCATCTGGTACATAATAAACATACAGTAGGCAGGAGGTTGTTTGGATATACTACGTAAGTAACTTTGCATACCAAAAACATAATGAATTTATTACACTTTACTCTCATACTTCCCTTTCTTCTCTGTGCCAGAAGATGCCCATTTTAAGATCTAGTTTTGAAATAAAAACCACAATTATAAACGACTTCTTCATATTCTAGCATCTATAAGTTTCTAAAACAGCGTAATCTGTCCTAAAATCATCACAGAACAGCCTCAGACTTTATCAGTCACTATGTAATCTGTTTTAAAAAATGCTTAAAGCTAGCGTTTGTAACTGAGAAGCTGTTATTGAGTTGATTCAAGAAGACAATGCAAACAAATTTCCACTGTTTATAGCCACAGAACTTTTTCTTTTCCCTGAACAAAATGTACTGGGGGTTTGCCTCTAGCTTCAGAAGCAGCACATATTCTTTCTGGCTAAACTGCTGGTTCTTTTTGTCGAGGTAACTCCTGTGAAGCCCCAATGCCTGGCTTCTCCTCAAACCTTTGCTGGCACCCTTGGGCTTTGTTAAATAAGACAAGGTACTCCTGCTCATTTCTATCAGGATATTTATGGAACTTGTCATTTATAAACTATGAACACCAGACTGCAAGCAAATCAGACATGGGGTTTGTCTTGCTCTTTCTACACCACGGAGCATGGAACACACTGTGTAAGAGCTCAGTGTAAAGAATCCATGGAATAACATTCAGACCAAAGGTAAAACTAAACACACAAATCAAACTTCTCTCACTTCTATCCATGAAATGTTTTGTTTTCAGTAATACATTTAAAGAATTTGTGTGTGCACATGTGGTCAAAACATAGCCAGCCATAGACACAGGGAGGAAATAGGACTATCAAATAAAGTCACTCTAGCTAAAACACAGCAGTGCTGGCTTTAAATAAATGTTGTATTGCTTTCTGAATTTCAGAAAACAGTCAAAAGTTTTAAAATTTTTCTGTTACAGTAGAATTCATTTTGTCAAACTGGTGGGCATTCCTGTTTCAAAGATCAAAACAACTGCTCAAGGAAAGGGCCTAACAATTTTATTCTTACAAAGTTTTCTTTCTCCTCTTTCCATTTGCCTACAATTCCATCTATTTCTTCCCAGTTCTTCCCTTCTCTAGCCACTGTAGGAAAAGGAAAGCCAGGTTTAGGTTCTTTTACCCCTTATCCTCACAGCATGCCTCCTCCCCACCGAAAAGGCTTTATTTTGTGCTCTATTATAGGCATCCCGAGATGAATTATACTAACCTTACTGTATTCCAGGCATCTCCAAGTTCTTTGGAGTACTGCTTTTCAAAATGATCCAATACAACTTTGCAAATTTGTTTTGCAAGCTTCCTCTCTGATTTTGTTTTCAGCTATTATAACAAGAAAACGTTGCTGACACAATCTACTATTACAAATTTATTAAACTTCAAATTAGTACAGTTATTTCCTTAAGAACACGTTTTAAAATAATTCCTAGTTCTTGCAAGGGAGCAGGAACTCAAATGTAACAAAACTGTACTTAGACATTTACCAAAAAAGGGGTTTCTTCAAGCAATTATTGCTCAAATGGAAAAACAATGGTTAAAGAATTAGTGGTGTTAATTCTAGAGTAACTGGATTACTCAGAGGAATTCTACTATTCCTCTGGAATAACTATAGGAAGCTGTGTTAAAGGAACAAAATTACATAAGCCAAGCTAGGTGTTAACATCAAGGGAAACTGGGTTAAAAGCATATGGGAAGTCTGTATTATCTTTGCAGCTTTTATGTAAAAGTGTTCTAAAATAAAAAGGCTACTCCAAAATAGAAAAAGTCACTCGATTCTTGTGGAAACTCCCTTGCAACTGTATTTCACTAACTCTTCCAAAGTTTATCGAGTGCTGAGTATGTAACATCGTTCTAAGCTCCCAGGAAAAAAACAATGATAGTCTCAGCCCTGAAGGAGCATGCATTCTGCTCAAAACGGAAGGGTGTGGGTCATAAAGTTTACCGGCTGGATTGCATACAAGTTACTTGGAATGCATGTGAGTCTTGGATGAAAACGACAGAAAACGCTCACAAGAAGGCATCAGAGCATTCAGCATTATTCTAGGGGTTGGGGCTGTGAACCAGAGAAACCAACAGCTCGAGAAGTTCCCTCATCGCAACCCCCACCCTCGCCGAGGAGCCCAGCTGGGTGCCAGCCCTCACCCGGGTCAACATTATCCCGCTAGGAGATGCCAAAGAAAAGGTCTAACCACCCAGCATCCAACACCTCCAGGAAATCAACGGCACAGCCTCACGTGCGAGATTCACCCGCATTTGCTTCCATCCTCACTTTGCCGGTTCAACTTCCCGCGAGATCCTGCTGTGCCTACGTTATCGAAATCTCGCCAGAAAGGGGCGTAGATCCCGCGAGAGGCACGCGCGAAGTTACTTCTTCTGAAGGCTGATGGGGGCTGTACTTACTCCGAGGGGCGTGGCTAGGCCCTTGGGCGGAGCTTTGAGGGTCCAGAACATCAAGTTGAGCCTTTAACATCACAGGGATTGCTGTGTGCTTGCGGCTCATTAGAAAAAAAAAAAAAAAGGAAAGAAAGAAAAAGTCTCTGTTACTGTTAGGTTTTGTATAATGATCATTACTGAAAAATGGTCTCAGAAGCTAAGCTAGTTACTGATTAATCTACCAAATTTGATGACCCTCTCGCTTAGCTCAGATATTCAGAATTCAGGGTAAAAGGGACGGATATGATGAAGAAATTAAGGCACCTATTTCCTAGAGATGGTCAATTGGGATAATTTCTTTTAACGGGGAGGGTTAAAGGATTAATTGAAATACAGTAAAGCATTTAGCACAAAGAGTAGGAAACAAACGCCCAAACGCCCAAACGTTAGCTGCTGCTATGCATTATCTTCACAATCATGATCTTTGAGATTATTATCATCACGTTCTGATACCAAATGCCTGAAGACCAAAATGATCCTACACACTAGCCTCCCACCCACCTTTACTAGGGGCAGTGTTATTAGTTCTGAGGAAGGTATTACACCCATTCTGATAGGAACAGCAGTTTATTTGCTTTTTTAGTGTTACTATTCAGTTGCTCCCTTGTAACAGCGATAAGCAATTCATCAGGAAATCAGCGCTTCATATGTCCCTGATATCTAATGAGCATCATTTGAGACTCAAAATATCAGTATAGGCATATACGACAGGTACAAATCTTAAAACCATGTAAAAAGAAAAATTTCATCACCTCTAATGTGATTAGAAGCTTATTTAAACAAGTTCCCCAGTAATATAAAAATGAATTTAGATTTGGTGCAAAAATAGTATTAAATATCGTATTAAGGAGCAAAGTGATTAAATGCAGTTTGTTGTTTAGGAAAAGTTATTAGTCTACCTTTCAGCTTCTATACTCAAGATTTTATATTTTTTCTGTGCTCATTACAGAATGTTTGCATTTAATGAATTAATGTGGTAGTATATTTGCAAAATAGACATTTTAAGGACTTTTAAGGAGATATAGAATTCATATACTTTCTATTTCTGTTAGGAAATGGTGTAATGCTTGGAAAGAGGTCAAATAGGTTCTATTACATTTTTGCTTTTTTAGAGTGTTTCTATTTTCTGATTTTAAATAAGCTAATGCTTACTAAAGAAAATGTAAAATCAAAAGCTTTTGCGAATAGGGGCGCCTGAGTGGCTTAGTCGGTTAAGTGTCCGACTTTCGCTTAGGTCATGGTCTCGCAGTTCGTGGGTTCGAGCCCTGCGTCAGGCTCTGTGCTGACTGCCAGCTCAGAGCCTGGAGCCTATTTCGGCCTGTGTCTCCCTCTCTCTCTCTGACCCTCCCCTGCTCACGCTGTCTCTCTCTCTTTCTCTCTCTCTCTCCTAGAAATAAAAATATTTAAAAAAAAAAAAAAGCTTATGAGAATGAAAAATGGGCATCATACCACTAGAGATCATCTCTATTATTTTGGTGTATTCCTCTATATTTATGCATTTTCAAGGTTAATCAAATAGTATATATAGTGTATCCTTTGTTTTTATAAGCACTTTCTTATATTAAAAATTCTTTGTCTACATCATTTCAAAAAGTTGCATAGTATTCCAAAGTATGGAGGTTAGTATACTAGCTACCTCCTTATTATGGATCAACATTTTTCCTCATGTTTGTCTGATAGTTTATGATTTTTTATGTCGTTAATTTGAAGTTTTCAAATCTCATTAGTTATTATACTTCTTTTGTAAATTACCTCATGTCCACTTACATATAGATGCCTGTGTGCTATTTTTATTTATATTAGTGTTGACCATATCACATTTTCAAGTATTTTCCCATTTTTTTCTTTCAATCCTTTAACTTTAAATGTAAAAATACTTTAAAATTTTATGCAGTTATAAAATTATAAAGAATTCAAAATTATTTGATTTTGTAATTAATTCCATTGCTTTGGGGCTTGAAATTTTCTTTTCACAGAGGCGAGCTATTAATTGTTTCTTCCTCTTTTTTTCTTTACAGTTTGATCTTTAATATTTAACCCATGAATCTATCTAGAATCAACAATGTATCATGAGAATGTTAGTGGACTTCCCCTACCTCACATCAAATAGCTACTGGAGAATAAACAAAGCTCCACACTAAATTTTAAAAATAGAAACTGTTAGCAGACTTGTTGTAAAACACTGCAGATATAAGAAATTGAGCTGACACAAATACCAGCAATTATATATCTTATTATTATTACTAAAGAATAAAGCAGCTTAAATAAAGACCTACACTGGGCAGGAAAAGAATTTTTACATATCTAAGCAATTTTATTGCAGATAAGAAATTGATATAAGAAGTGTTTCAGTGGGCACCTGGCAAAATTCATACCACTTCATAAGAAGTGTTTCAGTGGCTGTCTGTTGAGCTGCTGACTATGTCTCAGGTCATGTTCTCACAATTTCTGAGTTTGAGCCCAGCCTCAGGCTCTGTGCTGATGGCCCAGAGCCTGGACCTGCTTCAGATTCCGTGTCTCCCTCTCTCTCTGTCCTCCTCACTCATGCTCTCTCTCTGTCTCTGTCTAAAAAATAAACATTTAAAAAAAGTGTTTCAGAATAAGTATACTTTATAGACTTCTGTATATTTTATGAATTTTCATATTTACATAAAACATTTCTCAAAACTCTTCATGTTTGTAGAGAGACTTATGTGTCAAAAAGGTAAAGACAGGCTTTGTAGTAAAAGGATCCAACATCCAGAGACCATTAGCTCCTTACAATGACTGGCAGAAAAACACAACAAAGAAATCCACAGTCAAAGCAAGAGAACGAAGCATAGTTAGAGGCAATCTTGAAATTTCACTTCAGGAGAGTAGCTAATTAGCAGATTCTCATTTTATTATTTTGGTCCTCCAAAGTAGTATGTACAAATTCTATCAGACAATTCACTGCACGTGTAAAGTAAATATAACTTGTATTTTTATTTAACTTTAACAAAACTTTAAAAAAAAAAACTTAGGGGGAGGTACATGTATAAAGTACAGAACATATATGTAACTGTTAGGAGCTGAAAATTATCCCCTCAAAATTCACATGCTGAAGCCCTAAGCCCCAGTACCTCAAAATGTGACCATTCAGAAATACTATTTTAGAGGTGATTAAGTTAAAAAAGGTCTTTGGGGTGGGCCCTAATATAATCTGACTGATATCTCTATAAAAAGAGGAAGTTTAAACAGGCTGAGACACTAAGGGTAAACATACACAGTGTAAAGACCCTGTGAGGAAACAGGGAGAAGGAGGCCATCTATAAGCCAAGGAGAGAAGTTTCAAAAGAAGCCAATCCTGCCAACAAGGTTCCAGGCTGATCTTGGACTTCCAGACTGCAGAACTGTTAAGAAAATTAATTTCTGTTGTTTGATCCACCAAGTCTTTGGTACTATGTTATGGCAGATCCACTAAACAAATACAATTAACTTAAATATTTACTGGAAAAGAGATATCATAAAAATCTGGAGACCACTCACCTATTTATCTAGGTCATAAATACGGTTTCCTTATCAGCACACAGAAAGAATTTACAACTCAGCCTAAACAAGCAAATAATTTCATTCCTATTTTTCTTCAGTTATAAACTGCTCCCCTTCATTAAAGGAAATTCATTTCTGGGCCCCCTGGATGGCTTAGTTGGTTGAGTGACCAACTCTTGATTTTAGATCAGGTCTTGAATCAGTGGTTCTAGGATCGAGCCCCTCATCCTCTGGCTCTGATCTGACAGCGAGGAGCTAACTTGGGATTTCTCCTGCTCTCTCTGCCTCTCCTGCATGTGTGCATATGCACTCTTTCTCTCAAAAATAAACATTTTCAAAATAAAATAAAAATAAATGAAATTCATTTGATTTTCTATCTCCCCTCCCCCTTGCAAAAGGCTTCCATTAGTGTTTCCACAAAGCTAATGGATTATTGTTATTTTGATAATTTATAATCATACTTTAAAGTAACTCTTGAGGGGACACCTGGGTGGTTCAGTCAGTTGGGTGTTCAACTTTGGCTCAGGTCATGATCTCACGGTTTGTGAGTTCGAGCCCTGCATCAGGCCCTGCGCTGACAGCTCAGGGCCTAGTACCTGCTTCTGATTCTGTGTCTCCCTCTCTCTCTCTGCTCCTCCTCCACTCATGCTCTGTCTCTACCTCCTATAAATGAATAAGTGTTAAAAAAAAAAAGTTTACAGTAACTCTTGAAATATCTGAGTCTGTTTTTTGGATCAGCAGGAATATTTTCTTGATAAATAGTATTAGCAGAATCTTAGTTGCAAAACTTCTCCATGTAGAGAAAAACTTATTTAAAGCCAAAGATAATAAAGTTTATAAGCTACAACTTTATTTATATATTTATTTATATATATAAAACTTTTGAATCTAGAAGTATTAGATTAGTGGAGAATAGGAGAAACTGAATAACATGAAGAGTATAGCTCATAGAACTGAGTATCAAATAAAATAAAATATTGTCCTAGTAAAAGAATATTTAGTTAAGAGATTAGCTGCAAATATAATGGCACATTCTATAGATAATGTTTCTGGGCTATTCAAAATAAGTTTTACATATTAAGTCTTTCATTTGACACTTGAAAGACCATTTAATTTTAAGCTTGCAGAAAACATGGCACTTAATTTTTACAAAATTGTAAGTTTGATTCTCCCATTATAAAAGTAATTTAAAAGCAAAATTTTAAAAACTAGTTCGAAAAACTGAGGAAAACACACAACCAATAACTTTAAAAAAATCATTATTAATGTTTTAGAACATTTCTTTCTAGTGCTGCTTTGATAATTTCATAGTTAGAATCACATATGATATTGGATATATGTGATGTATGCTTTTTGCATAAAAGGCATATAGAATTCTCTTTTAAACAAGTAAGATATATCTTTGGGTCAGTAGCAGCTTTAACAAAAGACAGACATTGGATCATCTAGAATCATAAAGTGATATGATGTTATTTTTAACTGCCTTTAAAATGACAATATTCTTTTCTACATATATAAAAACTTGTGTAGAGAAAAAAGGTTTCATATAAAATAAAGTCATTATTTTAATCTGTTGACTCTTCCAAAAGTCATATTATAAATCCTTCTCTATTTTGTTACCAAAAAGAAATCATTTAAATTTATCAAATGAAAAGCAAAGCAGGATACTGATATAAATTATTTTTATTGTGTGAAAATGTCATAGTTCATGATGATTATGAATAAAAATGCAGCATATAACAAAATAGGCATTTACCTGTTAAAAGCAACCTGGATTTACAAAACTTCTTTTAAAATATTTTTAGAATATTTTAAGAATACAAATTTTTGAGAGACATATATAAAACATTTCACTTTGTCATGTATTTAATTTCAAAATCATTTTTATGCATTTCTAATAAATGAACTCAGTATTATGGTATACTACAGTAATCACTGGTAGGAAACAAAAATTTTTTTTAACTTTTATTTATTCTCAAACTAGATAAAAATTAAAAAGGTGGCAAAAGTATAAGTTTAGTTTTTTTTTTAAAAATGGCTAAATGTAAATGTTATGAAAAGGAGCCAAAAAGATATACAAACAAGTTTTTCTCTAAAATCCAGTTCAAATTCTGTGTTCTTGTGTTGCTTTTCCTTACATTTTAGACATCTATCATATTTAGGTTGTTATAAAATATGATTAAAATGTGCATCTCCAAACTTAAAATTTTAAAGTAAATAACCATATTAAACTGTCTTAGACATACTTAATCTTGTTATTGTCAGATACTAGTATATGCCTGTTTTCAGTACAAGTTACCCAACTCAACAATCTTAACAAGGTGATAAGGATTCATATTGTATTTTCATATTGCATTTTCATCTTGATATAAATGTACACTTTCAGTTAAATGCAACACTATGAATCTATTACTCAAAGTATATTTCTATAAGTTTGAAGTATATTTCTATAAGTTCGTCTAAATGCCAGACAAGTAGAAAATCCTATAGATGCCATTCTTTAGTGCAAGAGAAGTGCTATTATTTTAAATTGAGAAATTATCTTGGAACTATTTCTTCATAAAAGTAATTTTAAACCATCATTTTTATTCTTATTGATTAGTATCCAAGCATTTCCTGGTTATAAAACACCAGTCTCTGTACTTACAGTCGCTTTTTCAGTCTTTCTGCCTTTATTTCCAAGGCACAAAACAATTAGAATAACCTAAAAGAGTCACTGAAGCTTCTGACAGAATGAGGGGGTAACACGGAGCACCTTGATCTGAAATGATCTATCTTATAAAAGAGGTGTTCATTAGGAATTTTAATAATATCTCACATGACATTTTTATTAATTTAAAAAGCACTTAGGTCAAAAACGTATTTCAAGTCTCTTTTTTATTTATTGTGATCATTACCAAAAAAAGGAAATGACAAAAAAATTGAACTCTCCTTGGGTAGTGTTTTCAAATAATATAATTTGGTAGAATAAAGATCTAAGAATCTATTTTTAAAAGGTATTATTTTAAAATTGGGTAAAATTAGGATGTATACTTCAAGAATAATACTATCATGAAATATATCTGAAACCATATAAATATGTTGTTTGTGTAGTTCATGTTTGTCAAGTAAATCAACTCCATTTCCAGATACAATTTAAACAAAGCATCTATAGAAAAGTGCAATATCATAGTAATTAAAATTCTTATGTTTTAGAAAAATATAAAAAGTTAAAAACTTAGGTTATAAATTCCCAAGAGTTCCCCTTCCATGTACATGTATCTTACAAAAAATGTGTTTAAGATACAGTAATAAAGACTATTAAACAAACAGTAAAGAAAGTGTGTAGAGTCCATTGGCTCTTTTTCTGAAGAGGTTTTCCTTCAGGAATATGCCCAGGAGTTGGACTGTAAAAACCAGAGTCAAGAGTAACTCCTGCTAACTTGATTCAAATGCTCATCCCGTCTACTGGTCATTTTGCTTCCTTTTTTTTTTTTTTTTTTCACAACCATGAATAACATGGGTAATTGTCCTATCTGTCAGGTCTTTGGCTATTTATCTCACTGAAATCACTATGGTTATCTTGCCCCAGTCATCCCAGTCATCAACGCTTAGGGTTTTTCTTCTTTGAGAAGTAAGGTCTTCTAGTTCATCTTGCGGATCTTTAAAAAGCTCATCCTCATGACTGGGTCATGAAGCCACATCGTGAGCATCACTGTTAGGTCTCTGTCGCGCCGTCAGGGGAGGCAGTGGCTTCCCATAGAAATCTAAAGTAGAGAAGGGACACCAAAAATATGAAACAGAGGTGGTAAATCAACCAAAAATATGAAAGAAGTGGTAAATCAAAATTTTTGATACAATTCATTATTTTCCAACCAACACTTTAAAAGAGTAGAGCACTCTGACTTGGCAGGTGAAACAACAGGTGAGGAGAATAGAAGAAAAAAAATAAAAATTCAAGAAAACTGGAATAAATTCAAAACACAACCAGTAGGATGAATTTCTAACTCTAGATTATAAATTAATTTCCAGTTGATTTTTTAAAAAGTTATATCTAATATATATAATGATTATTTCCAATTACATATTCACAGTAGAACAAACAAGTAACAAATATTCAAAATCTATGGAACCTGTTGCCAAGGCCCTGATAAGTCAATATTTGTATAATCCATGTTCTCATCCAGTGCTTATTTCTTCTAGGTATTTTGGGAAAGAGTTAATTAAATATCTTAGTTTTGTGGTAAATAGTAATCCTTTACAATGATGATTTACTATTATTCAGCAATTTAAGGTATATTTGATACAAAGAAAGTCTTATCTCATATTTCATAACAAGTTCCTGTCGCTTAATTATTATAAATTATTTTAAATTTAATAGAATATATAAACATTCAGGGGTGCCTGCGTTGGACTTCGGCTTAGGTCATGATCCCACAGTTCATTAGTTCAAGCCCCGCATTGGGCTCTGCGATGACAGCTCTGAGCCTGGAGCCTGCTTTGGATCCTGTGTCTCCTTCTTTCTTCCCCTCTCCCCCACCTCTCAAAAATAAAATGTTTTTAAAAATTTAAGAATATGTAAACCTTCAGTAAGTAATTCTTTTCTAGCCTATTACCTTAAAATTATTCTAGAAACATAGATTTTTAAGATCACTTGAAATAAACATATTAAAAATGTATTAGAGGCCTGTTTCCAGTTTCACATATGTGGAGAGTTTGGCTAACTAGCCTCTCATCCAAACTAGCACGTGCCCTAGATAACAGCTTGCAAAGTCGCAAGTAAATCTAAGTTCCTGATATGACTTCCCCAATGCCCTCTGTGACCAACAGTCTCCCTCACCTTCCAGGACCTTCTGTAAGGTAAGACTCTTTTGTTTTGAATTCAGGAATCTGTCCTTAGCATGTGCCCCTGTTCCTACAGCTCTCTCTGCTTGTATCCTGCCTTGATTTCCCGCTGAGGAACCCTCAAAGAATGCCCTATACTTCCTCTAGGACCGGGGAGTAATAAACTTCTCCTATTTTGATTTCTTTCGTGGTCTTTTTGAACTAAGGCTTACCATCTAGCACCCAGGGGCCCTACTTAACAAATATTAATTTTAAAAAGTCATAACAGCATTTAGGGAGATTGGAAGTCACCATTGCATCCTAACAAGAAGTAAAAAGGCTGAACAGACTAAAAAAAGTCAACAACTTGTCTCAGATCCTTAAGGGTGGAGGTCATAAGACAAATCACTGCCTCAATACTGGAGACAGACTGGCAAATATAGGGAGTTTTGGTTTACCTGAAAAGATATTAATGAATAGAATCTGTGGAGGGAATAAACCTGAACTGTACTGATAAATTGCTGGAGGCTTACTACCAACAAGTCTGAGAATGAAAAGTCTAAGTCCTAAGAGGATGCCCACAATACTGTGAGATTTATCTCTTGGCTCTTGAACAAATTCCCACAATAAATATTGGAGAAAAATCCTCTCCTGCTTCTGGCAGTGGAGGGGAAAAGAAAGCATTTAGAAATACCTCAAGAGCACTCTGTTCTGGGGCACAAGACCTGCCCGCAGGCAAATTACTTAACTAGAGACTAGCCTACTGGGGTATTAGCAAACCCTAACTAATCTCAGGAAAGAAGTCACCAATTCCAGCTGGCTCTCTCCATTCTGTCCATTTTATTTTTTAGCAGGAAAAAACTGAGAAACTCTTGTGAAGTTCACAGTCCCAGATGCTCAGGCTCACTAAAAATCTAAGATCTAATCACAGAAATCTATAACACTTCTCCTTCCGCACATCACCACTATATTGCCAATTTACAGCAATTCTTTTCACCTGGGACATCATGTCAGGCTATCAATAAAAATAAAATTAAAAAATAACAAAACTAACACAAGGCATTCAAAAAGTCAAAACACCCAGAATTTGAAGAGCTACATCAAACATCAGCGCAAGACATGGCAGGAATGTTGGAATTATTAGGCCAGGAATTTAAGACAACTATGATTTATAGGCTTTAATGGAGAGGTTGCATGCAAGAGCACATGGCAATGTAAGCAGACAGATGGAAATCCTAAAAACACCACTGTTACAGAAATGAAGAATGCCTTTGATGGGTTTATTAGTAGACTGGATGCAACCGAGGCAAGAACCCCTGAGCTTGAGGATAGATCAATAAAATCCTCAAAAACTTAAAAGCAAAGAGAAAAAAGACTGGAAACAAAACAAAACAAGAGAACATCCAAGGGCTGTGGGACAAGTACAAAAGGCTTGCCTTGGGGCGCCTGGGTGGCTTAGTCGGTTAAGCGACCCACTTTCGCTTAGGTCATGATCTCGCAGTTCGTGGGTTTGAGCCCCGCGTCGGGCTCTGTGCTGACTGCCAGCTCAGAGCCTGGAGCCTGTTTCAGTCTGACTCCCTCTCTCTCTGACCCTCCCCTGCTCACGCTGTCTCTCTCTCTCTCTCCTAGAAATAAATAAAAAATATTAAAAAAAAAAAAATCCCGGGTTTCTGGGCACTGATAGGGTATCCCAGCACCCCGCAAAAAAAAAAAAAAAAAAAAAGGCTTGCCTTATTTATAATGGGAATATCAGAAGAAGAAAGAAAAAAGAACAGAAGCCATATTTGAAGCAACAATGACTAAGACTTTCCCCAAATTAATGTCAGACAGCAGAGCACATATCCAGGAATCTAGAGAACACTGAGCAGGATGTATGTCAAACGAACCACAGATAGGCACATCATTTTCAAATCACAGAAAATCAGAGAGAATAAAAAATCCTGAAAAAGAAGCCAAAAAAAAGTCTACCTTTCCAACAAAGGATCAAAGATAAGAATTACATCCAACTTTTCCTAAGACCATGCAAGCAAGAAGAAAGTAAAGTGAAATATTTAAAGTATTTAGAGGAAGAAAACATACCAACCTATGTACCCAGTAAAACTGTCCTTCAAAAGTAAGGGAAAAATAAAAACTTTCTCAAACAAAAATTGAGGGAATTTACTGCAGGTAGACTTGCCTTGCAAGAAATGGAAAAATTAGTTCTTTAGAAAGAAGGAAAATAATATAGGTCAGAAACTCAGATCTACATAAAGAAAAAGCACTGAAGAAATAAGTAAAAGTAAAATGAAAACATATTTCTCTTATTCTTAATTGATCTATAAAAATTTGTTGAAACAATGTATTTGATTATGTACATACACACATTTATCTTAAATATATACATATATATACTTATGTATGTTTATATAAAAGTCAAATGAATGACAGCAAGGCATAAAGAACAGGAGAAAGGAATTATGATTATTTGGTTATTATAGGTACTTTGCAGCAACCATTAAATCATACAGTGATATTTGAAAGCGGACTTGGATTGGTTGTAAATGTATACTGCAAACTCCAGAGAAGCTACTAAAAAAGGTAAAAAAAAAATAGTATAAGCAATATGCTAAGAAAGGGGAGAAAATGGAATCATATAAAATGCTCAGTTAAAACCAAAACAGGCAGGGGCACCTGGGTGGCTCAGTCAGTTAAGTATCCTACTCTTGATTTTGGCTCAGATCATGATCTCATGGTTAGTGAGACTGAGCCCTGTGTCAGGGCTATCAGCGCAGAGTCCGCTTGGGATTCTGTCTCTCCCACGCTCTCTGCCTGTGTCCACTTGTGCCCATGCACTCTCTCTATCGAAATAAATAAACATTTAAAATAAGTAAAAAATAAAGCCACAAATGGCCGAAAATGAGTAGAAGACAAAAACAGGAACAAAGAATGAGGGCAACACATAGAAAACAGTAATGGATATGGTAGATATTAATCCAACTATACCAATAATCACTTTGAATGCTGGATGGTCCAAATTCAACAATTAAAAGGCAGAGAGTCAGAGTGGATCAAAAAATATGATCCAACTATAGGCTACTATCTATAAGCAAACCACTTTAAATATAAAAATATATCAGGAGAAAATGATTTTTCAAACAACTATAAATTCAAAGCAACTAGTATGCTGCAAGGATACCCAGATAAATTTTAATGTAATAGTATAACATATCAATTAATAAACATATGGATTTCAAAGCTGGATAAAACTAAGTTCAAATCCTAATAATACTGCTACTTGGTAGCTATCTGACCTTGGGGTATAAGTTCCCTGTGCACAAAATGGGGATATCACTGCCCATCTTACAAGTTTTAGGAGAATTAAAAGGAGACAATGGTATCTGAAGTGCTTAGAAATATGCCAGGAACATAGAACATACTGTTAATATTATTGTTATATTATTGTTATTATTAAAATTAAAACAATTATTTTTGATAAACTTCAAGTATGACATTTCTTAATTTCAAAATTAATGAGAATTTTAACATGTTAACAGAACTCATGATTAAACCAGAGTGAATATAGTTTCTAATACGGTATATTTAAGTTTACTAAACAACCAAAACTCCAGGGGTGCCTGGGTGGCTTAGTCTGTTGAGCGTCCGACTTCAGCTCAGGTCATGATCTCGCGGTTCATGAGTTCGAGCTCCACATTGGGCTCGCTGCTGTCAGCCTGTCAGTGCAGAGCTGGCTTCAGATCCTGTCTCCCCCTCTCTGCCCCTCCCCCACTCATGCTCTCTCAAAAAATAAACATTAAAAAAAAAAAGCCCTCCTAAAAAGAAAAAAGTCACATACATATGGCAAGAAGTATCTTTTCCCCCTCCCAAGAAATTATTTTATTTTTGACTTATTTTGTATTATTTCTTTGCTGGAAAATAAAATCATTCCATACAAAGTAAGTTTCTTATTGTCTTCAATGTAGGGAATATAAGTTGATGTTAGTGTCCAACTGATAGGGCTGACTTAATTGTTAATGTATTTTTATAAAGAGCTTCAAACTTTTTAAACATGAAACTGGAGTAGTACAAAATTTTATCTTCATTCATATTTTAAGATATGAAATATTCTTTAGTGCATTTGGTATTTTTAGCTAAGAGAATCCTTGATATAATTTCCATGATGTATGATACATAACATTTTAATGAAGTATGGATTGAGACTGTTTATATAGTAAATACAGATTCTCTTTTAATCTCTTTTCTGAATGCATGTCTTAACTGTTACCCTAAGCAAGTATTATAGACAATAATTAAAAAAGTAAAATGGAACTGCTATCAAGGTAAATGTCTATTATCAAAGAACAAGTAAGAATTTGCCTTAAAAATTCCCAATAACTATAAAAAATTGTTTTTCATCCCAGTAAGTTTTAAGTGACAAGTCATTAGCAGTTATCTTTTAATTACTACTCTAGTTCATTATGCACTTGCCATTATTCAAGTGCAAAGAAATGTGTACAAAGCTGGAGAAAAGAAGAAGATGCAATTATAAAACTGGTAGTTTTCAGCATCTCAGATAAGGATCTTATGATAAATCTTAAAAACTTATTTTTTATTAGAATTTTTAATTATACCTGCTTTCTTCCCCATTAATGAAAGCAGTTGATTGTACTTTTTTTTTTTTAAACCCAGATTAGGTACACCTAGATTTAAAATTTATGGGAAGGGGGCACCTGGATGGCTCAGTTGGTTGAGTGTCCAGCTTTGGCTCAGGTCATGATCTCACAGTTCACAGGTTTGAGCCAAAGCCCCATGTTGGGCTCTGTGCTGATAGTTCAGAGCCTGGAGCTCGACTGTGCATGTGCACTCTCTCTCTCTCTCTCTCTCTCAAAAATAAAGATTAAAAAATTTTTCTAATTTATATGAAAAAAACAACAAAAATATTTTAAAACTTGTGAGGTTATAGTGTTTTCTTCTCTGCTCTGGGAAGCTACATTTATTGATAGATACATACTCCAAACTAAATTATTGGAATATGGTGGTCTCAACTAATTTCTCAACCCATTTTTTTACCTTTTTCCACTTTCCATTAACTATGTTCACCCTGGATGGTACCATTACTTCTTTTCTCTTCATTCTACAAAATTTCTCTCAGACACAAGAAGCTATCATTCCCTCCTGGATTCATTCAGTAAATGATGACAGCGCATCTATCACAGGCAAAGAATTCCTACTGTGTGATATCAACTGAAAAAATCTGCAAACCTTCCACCTACCAGGGTCCCTTCTTTTCTCCTGAGTTCTTAAGTCTTTCTGATACCGATTGGTCAAAAGACATTTACAAATAAATAAGCTTACAGATATCTCCAAAGCAGTTCTCCTTCCTCAAGTATTTTCAGTCTTAGATGTAGCACCAACCTTCCAGCCCTTTGAACAAATAATCCTCTATTCCTCTCTCCCTTGGCGCATATATTAATTCATCAAATATTACTTATTATAATTAAGATATTTCCGGGGTGCCTGGGTGGCTCAGTCAGTTAAGCATCCAACTTAAGCTTAAGTCATGATCTCACTGCTTGTGGGTTCAAGCCCCCTGTCAGGCTTTTTACAGCTCACAGCTTGGAGCCTGCTTCAGATTCTGTCTCTATCTCTCTGCCCCACTCTCTCAAATAAATAAACATTAAAAAAAAAAAAAGATATTTCCTACATACATTTCTTATTCTTCATTCCAATTTTCATACCTCACTTCTCACTGTGACTGCTACAACAGCCTCCTAGATGGGATCGTTACCTCAAGTGTGGCCACCATCAAGTCTGTACTTTCCATTGTGACAAAAAATTATTTTCCTAAACAACACATCTAGTAACACTACTTCCCTGTTCAAAAATGTATAGGGTCTCTTGGAAAACTTTAGCAAGTCCAGACATCTTAACATATGTGTAAGGGACTTCACAATCTGACCTGAAGCCATAACTCCAATTTCAAAACTCTATAATTAATTTCAAATGTCCTCTTTCTTGTCCATTCTAGCCACATGAACCTAAATTGCAATCGGTTGGAACTTTATTTTCCAAATAAACAAATGGGCCAGTTTTATATACTCTTTGAATAAAAATATTTTATACAGTTTGATATAATTTCAAGTTACATGATAATGCTTTTCTAAACTTATGATTTTTGGGGTGCCTGGGTAGCTCAGTAGGTTAAGCGCCGACTTCGGCTCAGGTCATGATCTCACAGTTCGTGGGTTCAAGCCCCATGTCAGGCTCTGTGCTGACAGCAAGCTCAGAACCTGGAGCCTGCTTCAGATTCTGTATCTCCCTCTCTCTCTGACCCTCCCCTGCTCATGCTGTCTCTCTCTCACACACACAAATAAATAAAAAACACTTAAAAAAAAATTAAACTTCTGATTTTTTTTCTTTCCTGGTAATGGGTCTCTGTAGGAAACCCAGGTCTAGATTAGGTAAACAGAGGTATCAAAAAGGGAATTGGATATTCTTGATGGAGAAATTTAATTGCGCTTTTGCATTCTAGAAACATTTTATTGAAAGAGCCTGACCTCATGGTCTGAAATCAGAACTTCTGCCTCTTGTACAAGGCAGTTTTCCCTATACCCAACTGCCCTTTCTCTTTCCAGTGGTAGATTTCTAATGCCATATATTGGCTGGACTAAACCTTACATTATTTCATCCAAAGAAAACTGCTTCTTAAGTCAATAAGCCTTTAGTAACTTTCTATTTAGCTGAACTTCATTTGGTTTACTGATTTAGTCTCTGATTTTGCAAACTGTGTTGATATTTACTTCATTCCAATATTCAGCTGCTGGGTCAACTTATTAGAGTCAGACAAAGAACAATTATGTGGTGTTAACACTGAGTCCCGAGCATATACAGGACAATGCTGTTTTTAACACTAAGGATAATTGTAATGTCTCATATTTAATTTAAATTGCTTTAAAACTGTCCCTATTCCACAACAATTTACATAATTATAATGGATAAACACAAACTATAATTATTTTTACCTCTGTATTCCAAAGTAAACTAATTATATGGAGAAAAAGGCACTAAAGAATAAAAAAATTAAATAAAATAAAAAGACTAAAGTATAATGAAAAAAGATGGTTGTAGATTTGAAAGGCTTCTAAAAATAAAAGTTTGTTGAGGTAAAGAAAAGTGGATTTAATATGTATATTTGAAAACTGATCCTTTTGCATTACCATTATGACGTGTTTCACCAAGAGGCTCAAGTTTTGGAAGTCTAGTGACTTTGGGGGTTCCCCAGCCAACTAAAGAAAAAGAAAAACATTTTAAAACACTGTTAAACAAGGTCTCTTTAGGTTTGTTGGTTCCCTCCCTTGACAGGAATGTATATATGTGATGGCAAGTCATATGTATATGTATATTGACTGACACAGTACTGGATAGACACAAAGCCATCTGAAATAGTTTTTATTTAAAAATGTAATTATAGGCTGGTAACATATCCTTTAAGTTTTTACTTTAGTTAAAAATATAAGCATTTTCACCACCATCAAAAATTACCCTAGGCTACTACTCCAGCTTCTAGTAAAGGCTAAAAGAAATTTCTTCTAATAAATGAAATACTAGAAATGAGTCTTGAACTATTTCTCAAAGGAAAATGTTACCACCTAAAGCCTTCTAGCAGGGCTAAAAGGACACTACAAACATATACATTTAGATATTGATTGAGCACATATAGTATGTGAGGTACTATCCTAGTGCTGAAAAATTACTCACAATTGTTGTGCAGTGAGTATGTCTTAGTGTTTTACATGCAATATTCCTTTTAATTCTCATAACAACCTAGCAGGTATGTATGTTGGAAATATATTGGAAAAATTCACACATCTTGGTTTCAAATATTAACTTTCAGGATGAAAGACTCAACTATTTAAAAACTTACACTATCTAGCCATTCATTAAACTTAAAAATTCCTTTTAGCAATCTGGGCACTGATACCTCAAATAGGACCTGAATCTATTCTAGAAGGTGCTTGGGTAAAATGTTCTTATTAATTTTACCTTTTTTTTTTTTTTTTTTTTACTTTTAGGAAACATTTTTTTCTGACTAAAATAGCAATGACAAATTTTGAACAAAAAAGAAAAAAATGGACTTTTTTCACAAATTCATAAAAAAATAAATATACCGAATAAAGCTACAAAATTTCTTTCTTTTTTTTTTATGGTTTAGAGCAGTAAATCTAAATTCAGTATCAGGATCAACTTACTCACCAGGAGGAGGTGGAGGGGGTGGTGTGGGACTCTTAGGAGCAGAGTCATCCGTATTAACAGGTTCCACACGGTGACTCCTTTTTATTCTTAGTTTCTTAGTTTTCTTTTTACTGTTATCTATAAGAATATAAACATTGAACTATATGCCTTTGGGAAAATGTAAACTTCTACAATAAAAAAGAATGGAACTAGACTACTGATATTATCATTACTATAAAAATAGATCTTCAAACTTTGGAAATTGTTACCAGTAACAAAATGTGAGTCTGCTTTTACTAAGAATAAAATTTTAAATGATTGCTTATTGAATTAGTACTTAATGAATATGATACCAACAGCAAAAAACCTGTATTTTAAGTTTTATGAGAGATTATTCAGCATACTGAAAAACGTTCACATTTCCAAAAGTAACATATTTTTTCCCAATGTCATATTAAGTAAATATAATTGTCTAATCCTAGGCATTCTCATGAAACTCAGAATGGCCCAGGGAAAGGGGAGAGACATTGATTTGCCCCAGTAGAATATATAGAATGATTCTAGGTATAAACAACCCAAAATTAATTATTTGAATGTGAAAAAAGATCCTAAACAAATTTAAACACATTACCCTACCCATTTAAAATAATCCCCAGACAAGGTATGACTAATATAAATAAATATATGTAACCAAAATCACATTATTAGACATTGCAGAATTGCTGCTCTTTCTAAAAAATAACTACAGATTCTCACTTAAGCACATATAAACAATTTAAGGACATCTATGTCATTAACATGTAAATTTTAACAGTGTAAACCGTATGACAATGTAGTTAAATAACCGAACATCAAAGCTACTTAAGTATTTTAAGTGACAATCCCAAACAGCTTAATTTATATATACGTAGTACATTTTATAAAATGGGAATTATCTATTATGTGAGAAATAGCCAACATCTATGAAATCTACAAAGCAATGAGAAATATAAACATGTTTATAAACACATACTTTTTCTAAAAAGATTAGTGTCATTTGAGACATTTTACTCCACAGAGAAACAAAGAAATCATTTTACAATTAAACCCCAAGCTTTAGGCTTGAGAGAAAGAAAAGAGAAAGTCCAGAATCATGATATTTCAGGATGGGCAGTAGCTCAGGGTCACGAAAGAGCACAGGATAATGGGCAGACAATCTGAAGAGGGCTCTCATCCCAGCTGCAGACAAGACGTATGATCATAACAAGCTACTCAACCTCTCCAAGTCCCTGACTTTCTATTCAAAATAATGGGAATAATGTACTCTAAAATTTTTTACATTAAATAACATAATCCTACCCCATAATCCTACATGTTCTAAAGCACAAAAATGTTACTTATTATAGTTATATAATTGATTATCTTAGATCTTCCTACACCATATTTTCAAATAATCTGCCCAATCTTTTGTTCTTTAACAATGTGTTACTGTTCAAAATTTCTTTCAACATATTGAGAGGCTACTTTAAATCTACTTTCTGTTAACAGAGCTACAAGGGTATGAATGTGGCTACCCTAACTTCTCAACTTAAAAAAGGTGTAACTTCCAAATCAAGTTTTTTTTAACCTGAACCTCAGGGATTGAGATCTTATTTTGACAACATTTCTGATACTGTACAAAAATTCTTTCTTAAGATTCATTCATTCATTCATTCATAGAGAAGGAAGGAGGAACAGAGAGAATCCCAAGCAGGCTCCACGCTGTCAGTGCAGAGCCCAATGCAGGGTTGAACCCAGGAACCGTGAGATCATTACCTGGGCTGAAATTAGAGTCGGACACTTAACTGACTGAGCCACCCAGGTGCCCCAAGTATGTATAAACATTCTTACATATAATGGAACCATACTGCTAACTAGGAATTGCAAGGAAATGGGATTATTGGGTCATATGTCAGACCCTGAGCTAGAAACACTGCAGGTTATTTTTGTTGTAAGTAATCTAAAAACTCTGTGGAAAAAAATGATGCTTATCCCCATTTTAGAGAGGAAGAATCCAAGACTGAAAAACAATACAGTGTAAAATAACAAATAGCTAGATTCTATCCCAGGATGTCTGATTCTAAACACAGGCTGTCTATGACACCAAAGACATGAACTTCCTGTTAAATCACAAAACCACTTAGAGAAAATAAAGCAATTATGAATTGAAGATCTTGTATGATACTAAAATAATAGGAAAATGGTTACTGGCATCTGGGTAGCTTAGTCAGGTAATGTCCAATTCTTGATTTCGGCTGAGGTCATGATCTCATGGTTTTGAGTTCTAGCCATGTATCAGACATGCTGTCAGCACATATTTCAGCCTGTTTGAAATTCTCTCTTTCTCTCTCTCTGTCTACCCTGTCCTCCCCTTGCCCACTCATATTTTCTATCTATCACTCAAAATAAGGAAATAAATTAAAACTTTGAAAATGTTCAAATGAGTATGTCTGAATTCTATAGAAATAACAAGTCAATAAAAGAGTGACACTAATTGCAGTATTATAAAGCTTAAAATAAAACCCAGAGAAAACTCCTTAAAAGAGCCTTAAAGGTTAAACATATTCCAAGGATTCCTGGGACTATGCTATATTCTAAATTTATGAAATAAAACTGAAAAAAGAATTTTCTGCTTAAATTCTTTTAATTACAAAGGACCACATTTTAAGGTGCCATGAATAAAAATGTAAGTTAGCAAATTCACTAAGGAGAAACTAAAAACCATGAGAAAACCATGACAAATAATGCATCTGGAGACAAAAAAAATATTAACACATTTTTTGTGAAAATAATCATGAAAAATGATAGATGTATCATTAAATTTTGTGTGTATATATGCATACATATATTTTTAATAACTAGATTTATCACCTGATTCTGATGATCGCTGGTCTATATCATCTTCATTCTCCAACTGCTGTGTTAATGCCTCTTTATAATTTTCAACTATTCCAAGCTCATTGTTTTTTTGGCTGTTGTCACTGATTTGGCTCTGTGTCTCTATTTGCTCATTCTCCATTTTAAGTTTTGGGGGGAGGCCATCACTGTCTTTCTCCACACTGTGTCTCTTTTTCTCTTTTTCAAGTTTTCTTTCATTCTAACAAAAATGAAATATATCATTTTTAATATAAAAGTTGTATCTAAGACAGTTTTAAAAGAGAAATCAAAGAATCCAAATGCATCCTGTAACTTCAGGGCACTGTGACATTTTTATTAAAAGAAAGTATTTATTGAATATATCATTAAAGCATACTAATTGTTAAGCATTCAGAAAACACATATAGTATAAAGAAAGAAAACAAATATTATCTGTAATTCCACAATCAAGAGATGATTTCTGTTTGGTGCATAATCACTAAGAGGTGTTTTTCTTTTCCTACCCCACGCATGTACAGACATATACCACCCACAAACATACATGATTGAATGTGTCTCTCCATATACACATTTATTTATGCATTTGTTTTTTAAACAGAAAAGAACTTAAGTTTTTACTTAAGAATGTATATTTCTTTCCTTGTCAACAATTACATGAAGTGCTTAGAATAGTACCTGACCCATAATAAAGTGTTAGCTATATGTGTTAGCTATTACTACATTCATCAACTACATTATCATTTTGAAGGTTATAATTTAATTTACCAACTCCTAATCAAGACAATTATTTTCAATTTTTCATTGTTATAAGAAATACAGTTATTGAATTCATTTTTTAGAATAAATTGCTAACAGTGGAACTACTGGATCAACAGGTAACCAAACACTTCCTTTCAGAAAAACTAAAGTCAGTTTACACTCCAGGCAAAGGGTCAGAAGAGTGACATTTCTTCATTTCCTTTTCAATTCTTGTGTATCATTATCAATCTTTTTACATGTCTGTCAAACTAATAAATACATATTTTTACCTCAGTGTTAGTTTAATTCAATCTATTTTTTTTTTTATTGCTAGTGAGGATGAAGTATCAACCTATCAAATGACTTATTGTAATTTTTATTTTTGTTTCTATCCACGGTAACCCCAAAAATTTTTTTCCTACTAGATTCATCATTATTTTCATAGGAATTGCTAAGAGTTCTTTTTTTTTTTTGGTGGTCTTATGTGTCTTAGATATATTTCATTAGGGTTTGTTTGGAGTTTTTTGCTTTTAGTTTTGTAGAACTGATCTTTCAAAACAATATAATAAGACCTGTTTTTCACTTTATGATTTGTGGCTTGATGATCCTGCTTTATTTTTATTTATTTATTTTAAATGTTTTATTTATTTCTAGGAGAGCGAGAGAGAGACAGCGTGAGCATGGGAGGCTCAGAGAAAGAGGGAGTCACAGACTGAAACAGGCTCCAGGCTCTGAGCTAGCAGCCAGCACAAAGCCTGACACGGGGCTCGAACCCAGAACCGCGAGATCATGACCTAAGCGAAAGTCGGACGCTTAACCGACTAAGCCACCCAGGCGCCCCTTGATGGTCCTGCTTTAAAAGTGTTCCTTCTCCAAGTATTTACAAATGTTTAACTATATTATGTGCTAGTACTTTTAAGGCTTCTTTACACACTTTACACATTTAAGTCTTCTGGAGTTCAATTTGGTATACACTGTTCATTAATTTTACTTCTTTCCAAATGATTGTTCAGTGCGTTGGTGGTATAGTAGTGAGCATAGCTGCCTTCCAAATGATGTTCAGTTATTCCAACTCTTTTCTTTCAAATTTAAAATGTCACCTTTACCTTATCCTAAATGCTTGTATATAATTGGGTTTGTTATTATTTGTTCCATTGTTCCATACATCTCTTCTGGAACTAATACCTTACCATTTTTTTTTTATTTGTAATGAAATCAAATGAATGCAAGGCGATTCTCTAAAATGCAAACATTTTAAAAGAGAAGTTTAATGGAAGGAAAAAATACTTGCTCAGTAGAAAAAAGACGCCAGGTAATTTGTTTTCATTTCCTTCATTTCTTTACCGATTATCTTCTTAAAATTAACATGATTTGAAAGCATAATAACTTTCCACATCCACTAATTAGTTCAGGGATTTTCAATATAAGGTATACTATGCTTGTTTACATCTTTATATTGCGAAAAATGCAATGTTGGTAGAAGCATTAAGGCCTTCTAAGTAATTTATAACCATGGTGCTATAAAATAATTGGTCATTATTTACAAGGTGAACTTTATTACAAATATAGAGTAAATTAAAGTTTCAAAGTGAAAAGTCAAACTTGATTTCCTTCTCTATCAATATTTTTTAAAGAACATACAACATGACTTGGCAAACCCAGTATTTAATAGAATAGAGATAAATCAATAGGTCATTATTAAGGTAGCTTTAATGTACTTAGAAAAGCATATACTGAAGGTAAATATGGCAGGTTAATAAAATGATTAAATACAATTAACCTTCTGGTTGCTAAGCAACCCAAGACAAAATATCTCATATTACCATTCATTCTGCAAAATAAAACAATACCAAAACTATCCAATCATCTTCTTACCTGTGGAGCTGCCTCCCTCCTATTCAGCAGCCCCAAGGAAGAAACAATCATCCACCTTTCCAGATGAGGACCTGTGTGGAACGAGGCAGTGACAGGGGAAGAGGAATGGAAAACATACAGGTGGAACCAGCGAGCCAGCTGCCACATTAAGCTCTGGAGTGAATGGAGAGGAGACTTAGGAAGCTCTGCCTTGAGGGAGGCATGGCTGCTGAGGATGACTAAAGTAGGGCCAGGCAAACTCTGGACACCAGTAGAAAAATGAAAACGAAGATACAGACATACAGACACACATACACGGCTCCTTAACTTCTTCATGATTAAAATCTACAAATTAATTTTGGTAAAATTTCTGACAATCAAAATGAAAATAAAGGATACTCATATATAGAAAAGCTTATTATAGTTTCAAACATCTTAAGTGTTCTGGAAAAATTAGTAGAAAATCATTTACATACTCTGAAACGCATCATTGGCACCTAAATATTACCCTAAAGAGATAGTAACAGCAATACCAGGACAAAATGTAAGAAAGAGTAAATACATCACTATCGTATGAAATAAATGACAAAAAAAAAAAAAGATTTAGTAGGACAGTAATTATGGCAGTTGCCACATTCAATCTTCGTTTTCATTCTCGGTTAATTCAGGAGTCATCTCTCCTTTTTATATCAGATCAGAAAGTAAACTTTAAGAGGAAGAAAAAGCAGTAAGCCTTTAATCCATCTCTCCCATTTAATTTCTTTTAGAAATAATCTCTGGTGAAACACTTCTCCCCATCTCCTTTCTCAATTTCTAACTTTATAACTTAAGATAGAAAAAAATTACATTTGCCACCATCCGTACCTCAAGGATGACAGACGCGATTGGCTGGAAAGGATTAACAATAACTGGTTCGGAGTCCAACTCGGCCAGGCTGCTGGTTCCATTGAGTTCCGCCTGCTCTCTTTCTCTTTGTTCTCTATTGTTTGAAGGAAAAGTTTTGGAATTCCTTATGAGAAAATGCTGATCCATGTGTAAGAACATTTGTAATAGGTTTAATGCTGTTAAATTTAGTAAGTTAAACATCTGGATACGGCTTTGAATTACTAAGAGATTTTCAAAAATCCTGATTTCTGATAATAGCCCCTTAGCCACATGTAAAGAGCAATCATCTGAACTTTTTATATGAAGTATAGTTAACTCACAATATTACATTAGCTTCACATCACTGTGACATGTCTATACGTTATGCTATCCTCACAAGTATAGCTACTGTCACCATACAACACTATCATAATATTCTCTATGCTGTACCTTTTATCACCATGAATTATTCATTTCATAACTGGAAGGCTGTACCTCCCACTCCTCTTCACCCATTTTGCCTGCCCACCCTCCTTCCCCTGGAAACCACCAGTTTGTTCTCTGTGTTTATGGGTCTGTTTCACTTTGTTTTTCATTTGCTTTTTAGATTCCACATATAAATGAAATCATAAGGTATCTGTGTTTCTTTGATTTATTTCACTTAGCATAATAATAATACCCTCTAGATCCATCCATGTTGTTACAAATGCAAGATCTCATTCTTTTTTTATGGCTAATATTCCACTGTTAATTATTTGAATTAAAAAAAAGAGAAATGCTGACAAAAATAACATTCCCTGACTGACTTCTAAATGTCAGTGGTGCTTGTTAATTAATTTTCTATGCGTCAAAAGTTTGTATTCATAGATTTGTTCATTCCTCTCCCAGACAGATGCTATCTTCTTCATTGATGTTAACAAATAAGTCCTCTTGTTAACACCCTTCTTCACGGCTGTGTCAAACTGTATGTCACATATGGACTAGATAACAACTGCTGCTCGTAAAGAAACTATAAAACTAAATTGCTCTATGTCACTCAGATTAAATAAGTATTTCCACATGAGTTACTACTGAAACATTCACTATCTCTGTGATTTATACTTAATACTGCCCCACACATATGAAGAATAAGAAGTTACTGTTTAAAACAAGTAGCTGAATGTACACCATAAGTGTAGTCAGCATCTGTAGGCATACAACTCTATACCACTGTCTATGTTCCCCTTGCCGTACCTTTCATCCTGAGACTTAGTCATTCTGGTAACTGGAAGCTGGTACCTTCCGCTCTCCTTCACTCATTCTGCCCCACTCTAAGCCCCTTCCCTTGCCATCAACGTGGTAAAACAGACATAACAAAGTTCCTATTTAACCGGCCAGGATTTTCAGTCTTGACAACTCATAACAAAGGACAACTCATAAAAAAAGTGAAGGGGGGAGGAAATTTCTACAAAGGAAGTCCTCTACAGAGGGACCCTAGTATGTTAATTTATAATATAATCTATAACTACACTATAAGTATGGTAACATGAATGCTCATTACTATGACATTTATTATGTTCTATTGTAGAAATATATGTCCTTTCATTGTAAACCTAGGAAGCCAAGAGTTAGAGATTTGCAATTTATTACTTCTATGACTTTGGACTTATATCTAGATCTTTAAGCCTCAGCTTTCCCATAAATGTTTATAAAAATATCTACCTCATAGGGTTGTGCAGGCAAAGTGCTCAGTATGTGAAAGCACTCTGTAAATGAACACATCTACAGGATGGTAATGTTATTCTTTTATTAGTAAGCAGTTTCAGGTTATCTGATACTGACATACTATTTCAGATACTATTTCATATATTTCAGATATATCAACACCAGCATGTTTTACTGTTTTTCAAAAATATCTAAACCTTTAATTAAATAAAAAGTTTCTTTTTTAATAACTCTTCTCTAATACCACTTTACTTTTAATTACAAATTTTTGCTGCTCAACAGGAGAGGCCTCAGACCAGAAGTGGTGTGGCTGGGAGAAAGGAGGAAAGAGGAACGATTATCAGAAAGGCCACAACGTGTTAACATGATCTAGAATATCTTTATGGAAAAGGTAAAAACTTGAAAAAAAGTGACTAACATTAGACAACATTTTTTCCAACTCAATTTTTTGTTGTTGTTGTTTGTTTTCTTACTGGAAGAAAAGCAAAAGAGTCTTCAGAAAAGTGTGGTCATATATTTTATTTTTATAACAATATAAAAGGTATACTCCTATGGATGACTGGTTGTACTGAGCTTTATATCATGAAAATATACATGAGGATAAGAAACCAAAGATTCTCACATTTACTAAAATTAAACCTCACACTGGTATCAAGAGGGACCTAGATGAATAGTCTGCTCATATCACTCAGCACTTGGGGATAGAGAGTATTTCTGTAGAAATACTTCTTTCCTTTAGGTCCTATCTCTGAATTAAATGAAAGATACCAGAAATCAGAGGATTTCTTCAACAGTGTATGGAAGCATCACACAAAGGCATCACCAATGGCAGTTAGTGAGTTCTTGCCTACCAGACTACAACTCTGTTAAAGTACATGGAAGGCCAGTATTATTTAGGTATATGGAAGACAACTTTGTATCTTATAGAACTCACTGAAAAATCTTCTTCATTTCTCCCCTCCCCTACCATATAACAATCCAGAAAGAAGAATCACAGGATTAAGCACTAAATACAACTTCTAATCACATCTGAGTACTTTCTTCCAGCATTAAGATTATTATAAATGATTCTGTGGTAAAATTTATATAATTTTTTTTAAAATTCAGAGTTTGCTAAAGTCCATTTAAAGGTTTGCTTTCAAGCAACATATCTTAAAAATAATTTCAAAACATATTTTAAAATACTAAGACACTGCAATTTAATCTACTTTCTGACAAAAGTAGTGCTGAAGATCAGATTTTGCTTCAGCTGATACATCCACTAACCGCTTACCTTCTATCTTTGCTTGACTAAAGGCTTTTTTAATCTATTGACACACTGAGCCCAATAATTCTTTGTTGTGGGAGATGGTCCCATGTATCACAAGATATGTAGCAGCATCCTTGGCCTCTACCCACCAGATCCAAGTAGTAAGCAATCCACCTATCCCCAGCCACGACAAGTAAAAATGTCTCTAGACATTACCAAATGTCCTCTGAGGAACAAAATCACCCCAGGGATTGAGAACCACTACACTAATGGTAACCATTAAGAAATAAGAGATAAAACTATTCAAATTCTGGGAATTAATAAATACCTAAAGAATAAATTTAATTACTATAACACCACTAGAAAAATTAGTGCCCTATCACTCAAACTTCTGTATGGAAAGATCCACAAATATAAAACATTTACCTAGTGTCTTCCTTCATATAGCAAGGGGAAACCGAATAGACAAAACTATAAAATTATCCATAAAACTGTGGTGGTCTTGACTTTTCAAATGCATTGTGGTACATACCTTTCTTCTCGTAATTTCCGCACTCGTTCAGCCCTTTCTCGTTTCTCTTGTTCTTCAAGAGCACGTTGTTCTGTTGTGTCTCTTTGGATGCGTTCATTTAAGGCATCAAAGTCTCTTGCTATGATATGTAGTAGCCAGTAAAGGCCTTTTTTAATGGACTTGTCAATTTTCTTTCCATATCCCAAGACTGCTGAACAAGGTTCCTGAAAAACAGCAATTTATTTGACTTAAATATTAAAACTAAGAGTTCTCCACAAAAATTGTATAAACCATTAAGTGTAAATACTGGCAAATCAAAACTAATCCATTAATTATATGAAGTATCTGCTTATTTAACTTATAAAACACACCTTTGCAATGACAAGTAAACATTAGTACATATAATCTGATATGTTTCATGGATAATATCTGTAAACTGTGAGAGACACTATGACACAAGAAGTCGAGAGTACCAATTATAATTTTAAACAAACTGATTGGAAGACAAAACTATACTACCAGAAGAAAAATACCTACTTACTAAAAACAGCAGAAAGTTTTAATTCCTTATACCAGGGAATTTATAGCAGTAAACATCTTTTAAGATTGACAACCTGGGGCGCCTGGGTGGCTTAGTCGTTAAGCATCCGACTTTCGCTTGGGTCATGATCTCGCGGTTCGTGGGTTCGAGCCCCGCGTCGGGCTCTGTGCTGACTGCCAGCTCAGAGCCTGGAGCCTGTTTCAGCCTGTGACTCCCTCTCTCTCTGACCCTCCCCTGCTCACGCTGTCTCTCTCTCTCTCCTAAAAAAATAAAACATTAAAAAAAAAAAAAAGATTGACAACCTAAAGGCCATCTTCTGAAACCTTTTGTCAACCTTTCTTAAGATTATAGGATAACTTGGGGCGCCTGGGTGGCTTAGTCGGTTAAGCGTCCGACTTTCGCTTAGGTCATGATCTCGCGGTTCGTGGGTTCGAGCCCAGCGTCGGGCTCTGTGCTGACTGCCAGCTCGGAGCCTGGAGCCTGTTTCAGTCTGTGACTCCCTCTCTCTCTGACCCTCCCCTGCTCACGCTGTCTCTCTCTCTCTCTCTCTCCTAGAAATAAATAAAAACATTAAAAAAAAAAAGAGTTAACCAAGCATATGGAGATTTAAAAAAAAAAAATTATAGGATAACTTTTCTGATAGAATCTTTCAAAACTCATTATAACCTCTCCTATGCTTACACTTTATACTAGACCATTCTACAAAATTTTTTAATTTTTTAACTTATTTTAGAGAGAGTGAGAGAGAGAGAGAGAGAGAGAGAGAGAGAGAAAGAGAACAAGCAAGTGGGGGATGGGCAGAGAGAGAGAGGGGGACAAAGGACCTGGAGTAGGCTCTGTGCTGACAGCAGAGAGCCTGATATAGGCTCAGAATCACAAACTGTGAGATCACAAACTGAGCCAAAGTTAGACACTTAACTGAGCCAGCCAGGTGGCCCTCTACAAAATTTATAGCATGGCATGTTTGTATAACTTACAGGTCCTATCAGCAATATCTTAAATAAAAAAGCAAGTCTAAAATCTTGGAGATCATGAAAGATAGTTTATGGAAGTAACCACTGAATGGAAAAATAAATGTTACAGTATTAAATAATATTAACAGAACCGGGAGAATGGGATTTCCTGGGTTAAAAAAAATTATTTTCGAGCACTAATAAATTATTTTGTTAGCTGCCTACAACCTAATCTCCTATCACCTCTACGAAAACAAGTTATTCTAAACATAGAGCAAAAAAAAATCACCAAAAACTTACTATTTGACATAGGCACTTGTGTTCATTGACCAATTTCTCCAGAGACAGGCATTCAATCACATCAGCTTCTCCTAACGCCCCTTCCTTGTCCTGTTTATTTGCCAACCTAGAGAGACATATATGAAGTAGTTTTATAGCAAATATATAATCATAAAGCCACATAAAAATATTTTGATCATGGTCTTTAAAGGGAAATCAGGTAAACAGAAGTCTCAAGAAAACAAGCAGTAAGTCAACAGTCCAACACCAAAACAAGCTACAAAGAGAAAAAAGAAGTAGACTGCTAGCTTCCGCAGCCTTCCACCATCAGTTACAGCTTTCACATCAATTATGTCCTTATCTTCTTAAAATACAAATTGCATCATGTTTTAAACACCCAGACATTCATTCTGAGCCTGTACTATTAGAGTTCATCTATATTCTCACGTGTGAATGTGTCCACATATATGTGCAACCTATTGGAGAGGTGGGGGCACTTTTAATTTACTTGGTAGAGCACTAGGCATAAAAAACATGATACTCAATTAGGAACAGATTGAGGAACAACAAAATGAAAAAAATGAGTTATTAAAAATAGGAATTACTACACAACAAAAGTTTGCCTATCAGATGGGATATGACACTGTCTTGGTCAGGGCTTGATAGACATTTCAGAGCCAAAATATGTGTTATTTAACAAATATATGGAATAATAAATCTAATTAACCCTTATCACCTATCTTTAAAAATTATCAACATTATGCCACTCTTGCTCATCTACATGTCTTCTACTTTCCCTGCCCAGTCAAGTTACTTCACCCCAAAACTTAAAAATTAAAAAACATTACCACAATACCACTATTACACATAAAAGAAGTTAATATTCCTCAATATTTTTTATAAAGTTATATCCAAATTAAAATCCAAACAAGATACACATTACAATGTATTCACTTAAATCTTCTTGAATCAATACCATTCCCAGTCCCAACACACCCACCCCTGCACCACCACCACCACCAACTCTTTCCTCCCATGACGTCAATTTGTAAAACAAAACAAGTCCTATTTCTATAGAATTTCCTGTATTTAGGATTCAGCTAATATCCTCCTTATGAGGTCATTTTAACACGCATACCGGGTATTTCCTATATCTGTAACTAGATGCACATCTGTAGATGTAGTTAGATGTACTGGCTGGACGAGTTTCAAGTTGAAATTTTGACAAGCATATTTCATCGATAGTGCTAATATGATACTTAGAAGCCATATTACATCCAGTTATACAACCTTTAGTGATATTATAATGGATCAGTGGATTTGGCTGGACTCAGCTTGACTCATCCCAAATAAAGTTCCCCACTAACCTTTCTTTCATGTAATGATTTTAACAGCAGTAATGACCTTTGCTTAATTTCATTATTTTATAAGAGCTTATAAAATGATTTTTCTAATTCTATATTCCTTCTGAATTTACTAAGTATATTTTGTCTAAAAAGTAAACTTTCATCAACAACTTGGTAATGCTTACTTAAATACAATTCAGATAAAAGTCAACATAAATGTTTGATCCTTTGCCTTCATTTCCCAGGTTTCCTAAGAATGAATTGGTGCCAGGGCGCTTGGGTGGCTCAGTCGGTTAAGCGTCTGACTTCAGCTCAGGTCATGATCTCGTGGTTCATGAGTTCAAGCCCTGCATCAGGCTCTGTGCTGACAGAGCCTGTTTCAGATTCTGTGCCTCCCTCTCTTTCTAACCCTCCCCTGCTCGTGCCTTCTCTCTCTCTCAGAAATAAAAACATTAAAAAATTTTAAAAAGAATGAATTAGTGCCTTATCCACCTCCAAAGTTAATCAAGTTGCTTTCTTTGGTTTGGGAGTGAGTGGAGTCATATCATTATGAACTCATGGATTTTAGGGGTGCCTAGCTGGCTCAGTCAGAAGAGCATGTGACTCTTGATGTTGGGATCCTGAGCTTGAGCCTACATGTTGGGTGTAGAGATTACTTAAATAACCTTAAACATATACGTATATGATAATGTGTTTCAATTTATTGTAGTCAGTGTTCTTTTTTGAGTCTCAGAGTTACCAATTTTTGGTCAGTGGGAGTCCCCTTTGAAACAGCTCCTGGGTTCTTTTGGCACAACTCCAGTAGTCTTTGATAGCTTCTTTGCTTTCCCATAAGAAACAATGTCCCAGACCTGAAATCATCAGTTTCTCTTAGGTGCTCTGATACCTTTCAGTAAGGAAGGAACTGGTATTTGGGGACTATGGACATTTATTGCTATTGACTTGCCATTGCTTCTAGACCCTTTCAGTGGATAGAGCTAGAAAAAATTTAAATCATATGATTTTTACATTTTAAATCGAATATTACTTAGCTTTTACTTAGCTTGATTTGTAGTTCTTTTTTCTTATGCTTAAAATTTCAGTTCCTAATAACATTGACATTAATTATTTACAATATAAAGGGTTTCAACATAATAATGCCAACAGTATTACTAAAAATACTGCTAAATGCAGATTAAGATCTCCTTGTGGTTATTTTTTTGTCTCTAACAATATATCCCACAAAAGATGCATGGGTCAAAATACTGGTTTTTAAAATTACCTGAAATAATGCTTCTCTGTACAGCTGTGCTACCATCTAGATATGCAGCCAGGTTCATTTGTTTCAGGCTTCTTTTGTTTTTTAGAGATAGTTTTATTATTTTAAGATTTAACTTAAAATGTTTACATGGTTCCAAATTCAAAACTGTAAAAACAAGGTACAATCAGAACTATTTTCCATCTCTGTCCCTTCCCTCTATTGCTTCCATTCTCCTCTAGGTAACTATTTTCATTAGTATCCAGTTCCACCTCCCATTGCTCCTTTTTGAACATATAAACATGTATATGGGGGAAATGGTATTTTAAAGTACACAATTTCGAGACTATTGAAACTCACCATTATTGATTAATAGTGAGGAGGAGTATTTGTGTGTATATCCACGTTTCCTTTTTTCATCAAAAGCTACTACACTGTATACACTTATGCACCACCATGCTTTTTTTTAATTGTATATTCTAAAATTACCCTAGAGCAGTATAAAGAAATCTTTTTTATTACTATATTCTTTATTAATGAGCAACAAAAAGGTCATTTATATGGATGTTTCATTTATTCAGCCAGGCCTACACGGAAGGACTTTTGTGTTGTTTCCAGTGATGTGTTTTCACAAAGAGTGGTGTGAAGAAGTGTGTGATGGAGTTATTTCTTATTTTGGGAACAGGTTCCAGGAAGTGGGACTACTAAATCAAAGAATAAATGCAATAGTTATTTTGATAGATATTATAGCAATTTTCTTCCTCTCACCCTCAAATCAAAACAACTTAGATAGGAAAAAAGGGGGAGTAAGAAAATTTAGCACTATGAGAGAAATTTCCTTTCTAATACTTCCTTGTAAGTATTTCACTCTGGTAAAAGTTAATTTTGAATTGTTATACTGTATATTATAAACAGTATCACATATTGCTGCAAAACTTTAGTTTTTCTATACTGAAAATACTTTATTATGAAAGTAGCAAGTACAAGTAAAAAGAAAAATGAGGTGGAAGGTTTAAAGATGAGCTCTTTTCTGGCTTTTATGGTTCTGAGATTCAATGATTTCATGAGTTAAGCCCTTGGGATTTCCTAAAATAAAGTGAATTCAAAATAAAGTAGAATTCAATCATCTTAAAGTAAATGGAACAAAAAGGCTTTACCCCAGGCTTGTTTCCATTCCTATTTATTCCAAATTCTGTATATTTAGCAAGTTTTGATACCTAAGGAAAACAAAGTAACATCTATTTAAATACAAACCACCTTTTCTGTGAGTAATAGATTTTATACATAATACAAGATTGGAATTACAGAGCCTGTGCCAAATGCTCTATGTAGGCAGTTTAACAAGGACTTCCTGTTACCAGCCAGCTCCAATGAAAATGATCTTCCTTTAATCTAAAGAATAGGCGGCTAACAGGCAAAACCGGATTCTCCAGGTGTGAAGTAAGCAATTTGTTCTTCTCATTTGATACTAACAGTAAAAGGACAACTTTATATCTAACTTATTTGACTTCAGTATTCAGCTTTCAATTACGTTAACTATATGAAAACCATACAAAAATGAGCCTGTGAACTGTAAGATAGAGGCTTAAATAATTTGAAACGTTACAAGTAATTCAGCTGTTCTCTCAAGGGCAGGACTCCAACGCTGCAGGTGGAAAAGCAACAAAAAGAACAAGACAAAGGTAAATAAAACTACTTTTTTGTACTTTTCAATGCAAGCCATCCTTGGACTGAAGTGTGTGATATTTAAAAACAGCTCAACAGATAATTAAAGTTACTGGTTTGCTCAGATTTCGACCAGGTAACTGACCTGTTCATTTACACTGCTATATCTTGAATAAGGTTTGGGTTTAGAGCTCTTAGAAATAAACCAGTATAATAAAAATAAACTTTTTCTTGTAATTTTCTTTAAAAAATAACTTCTCATTTTAGAAACACTAGAACATCAGATCCTCTAAAACTTAAAATGTTTTCTTTTGTAGAAAGACTATAATTGTGAAAAGAAGCTTACGCCCAAATGCATATACACATTGACACATAATATTTGAAAAGTTAAGATAATTTTCTGTAAGATCTTAATTACCTCACTGTTGTTTCTGAAAATCTTTTATATTGGAAGAAATTAGAAAATACTTTTGTTGTAAAAGCACTACAGTAAAAATATCAAAGTACTCAGATTTTTAAAGTTTCAATATATTGAAAGTAACTAAATTATAAAACTTAATATAAATATGTTTGATTTGATGGTTCTAAAACTTAAGTCAGTACTGTTTAAATGCAACATATATATGGGTAGGTCTGATATATTCAGAATTAAGTAACATATAGAAGCTTTACCAAAACCTATTTTATTTTTTTATATTTCTTCAAAGTTATTTTATAATTCCTACCATGTTAGATCTTAATAAAGAGCCCATTTTCAATCAAAATAATAATGACTTTTAGTAAGTGTTTTAAGGGTGGATTTGAAAGCTGGCTATGCTATATGTAAAACACATTATCTCCATGGCTATGAAGTTTTAAATTTAACATAAAAATTATTTCGTGTATATACAGCTTAATGACATAAGTGAGAGTTCAAAATTATACCAGAGCCTTAAATAGTTAAACAAAAATGGTCTTATTGTTACATTAGGCAAGGTAATTTAACAACTTATTTACAACAAATAAGTAGAATAAAAGATCGCTGAAAAACTGCTTTACAAAAAGATATCAGATAATTTAAGCTCTGAGAGAATATATGCAATTTGCAATATTTTTTTTTTAGTTTGCTTTCCATATTTAAGTAGCCAAAAAGGGGAGTTTTCCAGGAACAGCTGTTTTCACTCTGAAGGAAGAAAATGTTGTAAGCTGTCCTCATATATAAAAGCAAAAGAATACTCCATTTCATGTTGGATAAAAACTGGTTACATTTATTAAAATATTATATCGAATACAGTAACTACAGAAAGAAATTTCTTACTAAAAGAAATCTCTACATCTGTAAATGTCTATCCCAGGGCATGTTTCTTAAAGCTTTAGGTAATTTTTATTCATATTTCTGTTTCTGGGAACACTCCCTGTTTATAATAGGGTGGAGAAACTTTTGAGTCATACAAGGTTTACTTTTCTATTTCCCAGAACAAATTGTCAAAGTGGATTACCATATTTATAAATTAGTCTTCTAAATGTCTTTTTGCAAATATCCATTTACATCAAAGATAAGTCACAATTTAAAACTGTATAGCAACACAGTAAGCTAAACATACTGACAGAGGAGTCATTATTTGGATAGAAATCCTCCAACATGAAGAAAAATAAATTTAAGGTACAGAAAGATTATATATAATGGTACTCTCATCAATTTCATGCAGCCTAAGCAATTACACTTCATGGCTTCATGACCTCTGTCTCTTCCAACTTTCAAATTTTAATATGCTTAGAAGTCTGACTTTACCTAATTTTCTAATATGAAGTTGTAAGATTAACAGGTTAAACTGTAAATAGTTATGCATGTACTCATGAGCATGTAACTACTGGAAAATGCAATTTATATATAACATGTAAGTACACCTGAGTACATACATTAAATCAATTTTTGGACAGATTAAGAAGAATTTAAGGAACATTCTGAACTACGTTAACTCTGTAAAGATAATCACCTGAGACTTTCAGTCAAGAGATACAGATATTCCTCCCTCTTGCTACAAACATAGAAGAACGGGGCCCCTGGGTGGCTCAGTTGGTTAAGCTTTCAGCTCATGATTTCAACTCACATGATTTGTGAGATGGAGCCCCATGTCAGCCTCTGCACTAACAGTGCAGAGCCTGCTTGGGATTCTTTCTCTCCCCCTCTCTGTCTCTTGTTCTCAAAATAAATAAAACACATTACAAAAAAAAAAAAAAAAAACCCATATAGATGTGTTTGATGTAATCTTAAGGGAAAAAACACAAAATTTAAAATTACATAATTACATTTGAAGTAAGAAAGGGAAATTTCCAGATGCTAGAATTGAAGAGGCAACACACTCAGAGTCAAAATGGAAAGCAGGAATTAAAGCTAACTCCGTGCAAATACTTTACCTTAGAGGCTGGGGTTTCGAATTTGTGCATAATAGGGGACTAAAACTGAGCTTCCTAAAGTAGTAAACTAGAAAAAAATAGAATATAGTTAATATACATATACAGGAAAATCTCTGTTGGATTTAATTCCAGGATTACAACAGGAAGTGAGGTATTCACTGAGGCTATCCACCAGAAAAAAAAAAAAAAAAAATCAGCCATATGTATTACCTGAGCTATAGAAATCTCTAGAGAAAAATCAAGTCCATATTTATACTACCAGGGCTAAGGAGGGCAAACTCCAGGGGGTGCTAGGAGTGCCAAACACAAAAAAATTGGTTAAAAATATATCCATAATGCAGAGCACTCAGGGCATCCTTGTATCATATAATTACCTACTGAAGATAAACTACTGACAAAGATCACAAAATACCTTGCCCACTACCAGAAGAAACAGTCTGTGGCCACAACAAACAAAGGAATTTATTCCTAAGAAACCAGAAATAATCTAATAATTTAAAGTATCTTTAACACAAATATACTTTAAATGTTCAAAAGAAATATGCTATCACTCAAAAACATAAAATAAAACAAAACATTAAAAAGCAAAGACAGAAAAACATTGGGTCCATAAATGAAGATGAACACAGTATAAACAGTATCACTGCTTTTATATAAACATTATCTACTATAATACACATGCCATGATAATACAGCACTGAAAGGAAATCTGTTTTTCCTTTAATATCAGTAACATATTGAGATCTTCAGAAAAATAAAAAGATTTGAAATATTTATTTGTGTTTTTTTCTGGTAAAATTATTAACATTAATGAATAGGAAATACTACAAATATATTTTAAAGGATTTCTTGAAGTATGTTTAATTCAAATATTAAAATATAGTATGCCAGGGAACTATTCTTTCAAGAACAGAAACCCAGAAAAAGACAACCTTTACAAGGGTGAGTGTTAAATGTGTTGGTTTCCAAAATCAGTGACAGTAAAATTTACTTTTCCAAAATCACTTTACAAAGGCATACTGTGTTACAACAGCAATCTGAAATATTCTATTGTTTAAAACATTTTTTCAAACTATGATGCATGAGGAAAAGGCTTGTGATGGCACCATTTATTTCTAAATAAAAAAAAAATCTATCCAGCCACAAAAATGTTGGAGGGGGTTGTTTCAGGATTTGTTCTAAACCATGCAACCAAGGAAAAAGTGGGGGACCCTGCAGTTCTTGAGAACTGTGAAATTTAAGCATTGCCAAAAACTACTTAGCCATATATAAGCATTTTCTTTTCCTCATATTATCAAGAATAAAAGTCAGGGTTTGTTTTTTTTTTTTCCAAAAATAAAGTGCAAAAAACAGTATAACTATATACAGCATAGTATATGTATCGTAGCTGTAAGAATTCATAGTAACAGGTTAGTAGAAAACAGAAATCTGTGTATATATATAGAAATGAAATATTGCTCACTTCTTAATCTATCTTGTCTCAGCCTATGACCATGAGCTAAAATAAAATATAAGAATCCCTATCTCTACATGATACGAAGGATAGGTTTCAAAGTTTCTTGGAGACTATCTATAACATAAGTCTACGAGATAGAATTAAATCTTTTTCCTCTTCTAAACTGTAAAGTGCTTACTTTGGTATAATTATACTAAAGGTTATAATAAAAGTTTGATAGAGATCAACTTCATTCAGGGTGTATTTCACTAGGACAACCCATTGCTAGTCACTATAGAATGCGGAAAACGAACAGATCTGCAATCAGGTAGGCCCGTATGTGAATGAGGCTCTGCCAATTTTTAGTTATATGGCCTCCAGCAAGTCACTTTACATTTCAGACACTAAGAAAGTTAGCATTCAAATAAGGGGAATTTTAAAGAAAATAGAAAAGATAAAAGTTTTTTTTAAAAAATTAGGACCCTCCTTACCCCCCCAAAAATCCTAAATACATCAATTTCTAGATTGAAAAGTCACTTAACTTCCAGCAAATAAATGCAAAAAGATGTACCCCAAGTCATGTTAGTGTGAAATAGAATAAAAAGAAAAAAGAATAAAAAGAAAAAGGCCAGGACATTCATGAAAGGAAGGGGTAAAAAAAGATCCTATTTAAACTGCCAGGAATTCTACAGCAGATTTCTTTCTTTCTTTTTTGTTTCTTTTTAATATTTTTATTTATTTCTAGGAGAGAGAGAGAGATAGACAGAGTGAGCAGGGGAGGGTCAGAGAGAGGGAGACACAGACTGAAACAGGCTCCAGGCTCTGAGCTGGCAGTCAGCACAGAGCCCGACGCGGGGCTCGAATCCACGAACCGCGAGATCATGACCTAAGCGAAAGTCGGGCGCTTAACCGACTAAGCCACCCAGGCGCGCCCAGTCTACAGCAGATTTCTTAAGGGCAACAAAGAATGTTAGATAAAAATGCAGCAAGGTTTTCAAAATTCTATGGGAATATAATTTCCAAGTAAGAATTATATCTGCAGAAAAATCTATCATTCGGGTATTAAGGATAGAAATATAAGTGATCATCACATTTATGTTTTAAAAGGAAACTACGGTATGCCCCCAAATCAAGGGAATAAACCAAGAATAGAGATGAAGAACTAGGAATCAGGGGGAGATAATACACAAGAAACGAGAAAAATATCCAAACATAGCAGCTGTGTGGTAAATCAGGTCATACTAGAGGATTTTAAGAAAGAAGCCTCAGAAGATGGAATAACAAAATGAAATAAAAGAAAATATATTTGAATATATTAAGAGGATAGTTTCAGTTCAAGTGGTGAGTTTTGAATGAAGTAGTAAGGCAATACACAAAATTAAGCCACTGAAAACCTGAGGTAATTAGTATTTTCAAGAGAAATATAAAAGTTACAGGGTTCTTTTTTTTTAATAGTTTATTGTCAAGTTAGGTTCCATATAATACCTAGTGTTCACCCCAACAAGTGTCCTCCTCCATGCCCATCACCCCCCTTCCCCTCTCCCCCATCCCTATCAGTCCTCAGTTTGTTCTCAGTATTTAAGAGTCTCTTATAGTTTGCCGCCCTCCCTCTCTTTACTATGTTTTCCCCTTCCCCTCCCCTATGGTCCTCAGTTAAGTTTCTCCTGTTCCACATGAGTGAAAACATATGGTATCTGTCCTTCTCTGCCTGATTTATTTCACTTAGCATGATAACCTTGAGTTCCATCCATGTTGTTACAAATGGCTGGATTTCATTCTTTCTCATTGCCATGTAATATTCCACTGTATAGATAAACCACATCTTGATCCATTCGTCAGTTGTGGACATATAAGCTCTTTCCATGATTTGGCTATTGTTGAAAGTGCTGCTATGAACATTGGGATACAAGTGCCCGTATGCATCAGCACTCCTGTATCCCTCGGGTAAATTCCTAGCAGTGCTATTGCTGGGCCATAGGGGAGTTCTATTGTTAATTTTTTGAGGAACTTCCACACTGTTTTCCAGAGGGGCTGTACCAGAGGGGTTTACATTCTCACCAACAGTGTAGGAGGGAGCCTGTTTCTCCACATCCTCGCCAGCTTCTATAATCTCCTGATTTGTTCATTTTAGCCACTCTGACTGGTGTGAGGTGGTATCTCAGTGTGGTTTTGACTTGTATTTCCCTGATGATGAGTGATGTTGAGCATTGTTTTATGTGTCTGTTGGTCATCGGATGTCCTCTTTGGAGAAGTGTCTATTCATCTTCTGTCCATTTCTTCACTGGATTATTTGCTCTTCAGGTGTGGAGTTTGGTGAGTTCCTTATAGATTTTGGATACTAGCCTTTTATCTGATATGTTATTTGCAACTATCTTTTCCCATTCCGTCGGTTGCCTATTAGTTTTGCTGTTTCTTTTGCTGTTCAGAAGCCTTTTATCTGGATGAAATCTCAATAGTTAATTTTTGCTCTTGATTCCCTTGCCTTTGGAGATGAGTCGAGTAAGAAATTACTGTGGCTGAGGTCAAGGAGGTTGTTTCCTGCTTTCTTCTCTAGGGTTTTGATGGTTCCCTGTCTCACATTCATTTTGAGTTCATTTTTGTGTATGGTGTAAGAAAGTCATCTAGTTTCATTCTTCTGCATGTTGCTGTCTAGTTCTCCCAGCACCATCTGTTAAAGAGGCTGTCTTTTTTCCATGGATACTCTTTGCTGCTTTATCAAAGAATAATTGGCCATATGTTTGTGGGTCCAATTCTGGGTTCTCTATTCTATGTCATTGGTCTATGTCTGTTTTTGTGCCAATACTATACTCTCTTGATGATCACAGCTTTATAGTAGAGGCTAAAGTCTGGGGTGGTGATACCTCATATTTTGGTTTTCTTCTTCAATATTACTTTGGCTATTCAGGGTCTTTTGTGGTTCCACACAAATTTTAGGATTGTTTGTTCTAGCTTTGAGAAGAATGATAGTGTAATTTTGATTGGGATTGCATTGAATGTATAGATTACTTTGGGTAGTAATGACATTTTAACAATATTTATTCCTCTCATCCATGAGCATGAATGTTTTCCTTTTTTTGTGTGTCTTCTTGAATTTCCTTCATAAGTTTTCTATAGTTCTCAGCATACAGATCTTTTATATCTTTGGTTAGGTTTACTCCTAGGTATTTTACGGTTTTTGGTGCAATAAAGTCACAGGGTTCTTGATCTGTGTGATGGTTATATGGATGTGTTCACTTTATGAAAAATCATCAAACTAAACATTTTTATTTGGGGCATTTTCTGTATATGTGCAAATACTTCAACAAAAAGCTTTCTTAAAGTGAAAACACACATTTCCTACACTTATCCTAGATAAGGCCTAGAACAATGAAAAAATTATCTGAGAAGGGAAATACAGCCATAGTACCTTATGTGACTCTGGTATATGTAATATTTGGGTAGTCATAATAATGTAAACACAGAATACTAACCAAAAATTGTGATATAACTATATTGAGAGGGAAAAATTGAGGGAAGGCTGGGGGTATAATGTGGCTAAACTATATCTTTCATAGCAGAGATACAATATAATATTTAAAACTGAAAAAGCAGAAATGCCTATGGAAGTAAATGACCTAGAAATAGAGAGTTTAAAAGTAACATACAGCTAAGGAGCTAGAAATAACTGCCTTCGAGAATGGGAAAGTGGAAATCAAGTGGTGGGGCAGGCAAGGGTCAGCTGTATATCTTTACATGTATTGAAGTGATTTGACTTCCTAAATTGTCTGTATGTGCTAATTTGAGGGGAAAAATCATATTTAAAAAGTCAATTTAAAAAAGAAAAAGTCTACAGCTATACCAAAAATGACTTGACATCTTAAACACTAAGGGGAGGAGTTTATTGTGAGCATTAATAAGGTAATACCAGAGAAAGCATATAGATAAGGAAGTAATAACACTAAACCAAACAAAGAACAGTAGGGAGCTATTCAAGAGAAGTCATTAAGTAACTGACTTTATCATCAACCTCCCTCTACACCACAAAGAGAGGTTAGTCTTTATCAGAAATATATAGCAAATTATGGGTGGTAATTCTGCTTTCACAAAGTTGCCACATGAGAAAAAGTTTCTACGATAAATTCTCAATGTTTCTGAGTGCTTCTAAATATCTGCACCAGCATAATCATCACACATTTAATAAAACACTGAATATAAAAGAGCATATAGATGATCCCAGCTTTATGTAATATATATATTCTGGGAAATTTATATTACACATCTCACACTGGAAAAAGCAGTGGTCTAGAAGCCAGGAAATCTTGCATTATTTAACCCATTACTACTATTAGCAAACTCTGGGTAAGACATTTAACTTTTCTGATTCTCAATCTTCCCATAAGAAAAATGTGACAATTGATTAGTTAACTCATGAGGTTTCTTTCTGGAATCCCAATCATTTCCTTGGCGCTCCATTTCCTACAGCCTGAGTAGATTCCCATGGCTCTTCATCTTCTCAACAGTTCTCATGGCTTAAATACCACCTTAGAGAAGATTTGTTTAATTGATCTATCAAGATCTAAAATTGTCTCATTTATCTGTTTAATTGTATATTGCCCATCTCCTCTCAGAGGGTAAATTATTCCAGGACAGGTACTATTAAATAAATACTACCGTATTTAAAACTTTGCATATAGTAAGACTCAACAATTATTTAAAAAAATGTCAGTCCTTTAAAACCAAAGGAATATTATTTGGAAACTGGTTTAACTTTTTGTGCAATACAGGCCTCATTTCCACATCATCAATCGGGTCATCAATCAAGAATCTGGAACGTCTCCAGTGACAGCAAGCTTATTAACTCATGAAGCAGTTCACTCCATCTTGGGACAACCCCATTTATTTGAAAAGTCTTCTTTAAACTAAATCAAACAAATCTCTGTTCATGTAATTTCCACCCAGGTCTCTTGGACTAATGCCAAGAAAGTCTGAACCCTCTTATATATTCAGACTTAGGCATTTCAGAAAACATATGCAGATACTCCCTACAACTCTGTCGTAGGACAAGTATTTCCATTCTTTTCAATAATTCTCCCTGTCTTGTCTCCCTGAGATTGTCACCCAATCTCATCCTTTCCATGATAGTTTGGAAATACCCAATTTTTGAATTTTTATCTACAAACATCAGAACTTAACACAGTACTTCTCATTTGCTTTGACTAGCATAAAGTCAGTGGAACAAATATCTTAGTCAATCTAGACATGACAATATTATTCATAAAAGCATAATTATTCTGATATAAAGCTCATAATCAACTAAAACTTCCAGTTATTTTCATCAGCACTGCTATGAACATAGGATCTTCCATTTTATAGATATAAATGTGCTTTCTAAACAATTAGTTGCAATATTTTGCATCTGTTCTGGTTAAACATATTTTTTTTTAACTTTTAGTACAGTGTTCTTTGCTATTTTAATCTTTGAATCCCAACACTGTACTTGAAGCTCTCTCCAAATTCTGTGTCATCAACATAATTGATAAGTATGCCTTCTGTGACAACACCCAAATCATTGATGAAATATTTGCATAAACAGTATCAACCACTTATGTCCCATAGCATAACATCATAACATTAGCAATACTGGCTGATTTTTTTTTTTTTTTCTGGCTTATACTGATATTATGTGTGGTTCACTGAACTATTTGTAACTCCCCAACAGCTTCTTATCTGCAAAAATATCATGAAAAGCATTAATAAATGCCCTTCTAAAGCCAAGATGTTCTATGAAAATAAAGCATTTTATTAACATAGATTGTCTTTTTAAATACATTTTTGCTCTTATTTAAATTCTAGTTAGATAACACACACACACACACAAAAACACACACACACACACACACACACACACACACACACACACACACACACTTCCATAATTTGGAAGTAAATAATACTGCTATAAGCATAGGAGAGCATGTATCCCTTTGAATTATTATTTTAGTATTTATATATTTATAAATATATATATATTTACATATGTTTTATTCAGTATACTTTATTTATAAAGTATATATTTATAAATATATAAATTATATATGCATACATGTGTGTATGCATATACATATGTACATATATATAAATTAAATACACCAAATTTAATCCTGTGGATTACCACAGGATATGTCAATACTATCAGCACTCCAAAATAAGATTTTATATATTCTCATTTCTGAAACAATAGCACTTAACATGAATTGACAGAAATTTTGTTCTAAGTCTGGATATCTTTGCAAAGGAATGCTAAGAATAAGAAGAAATCAACATAACGAAACCAAGAATATGCTTTCATAGTATACAATGGATAAAAAAACAACGCTATGTTAAATGTGTTAATCAATCTAGAAGTGTGACTAACAATCAATCAGAAATTATAAAGTAAATCCAACAGTATCTATATTGCTTCCATCTTTCCTATGGAATCTGCCCTGTCACTGTAATGCATATCTAGTAAATTATAGAGACCAAATTAAGTGGGAACAGTATCTTTAGTAATAAGGGCATTTTCAAAGTACACTTTTACTCCTAAAAGTTGAAGATATGGTTAAATCTTCCATTTTAAGATATATCCTCTAGATGCACAAAAATCTATTAAGTGGCAGTATCATGAGACAGAACTACTTATTTTGGGGTAATTGTATCTTTATCACTGCTTTCTCAGCTATTTCACCCAACTGAACAGGACTCACAGTAGGCCCATAGGATATGCAGTATCTTATAAATTATTTTACGTTACTTTTCCTATTCAGTTATCTTTATGAGGAAATGCTTATTGATTTTTCTTTTTCAAACTCTTTTCAGAAAACTAGGAGGATTTTTCCTGAGGGACAAACATTAGCTATGTGAAGCCAATTGCTACTGAGAGAAAATGCCAAACTTTTCTTTGTTCAACACAATCATTTTTGCTTCTTAAAAGGAAACGGAAGATGAAAGACCGACTTCAAGAACTAAAGCAACGAACAAAGGAAATTGAACTCTCTAGAGACAGGCATGTGGTGGCTACAGAAGCAGAAGAACAAGGGGTGTTTTTGCAGCAAGCTGTTATTTATGAAAGAGAGCCGGTAGCTGAGAGACATTTACATGAGATCCAAAAGCTACAGGAGAGTATTAACAATTTGTCAGATGATGTTCAAAAATTTGGGCAGCAACAGAGAAGTCTGGTGGCTTCAATGAGAAGGTTTAGTCTACTTAAGAGAGAGTCTAGCATTACAAAGGAGATAAAAATACAAGCAGAACACATTAACAGAGGTTTGGATGATTTAGTAAAACAAGTTAAAAAGTCAGAGGCTGAAAATGGTCCATCATCAGTGGTGACAAGGATACTTAAATCTCAGCATGCTGCTATGTTCCGCCAATTTCAGCAAACAATGTTTACATACAATGACACATTAGCAGCAAAGCAAGAGAAGTGCAAGACATTTATTTTCCGTCAGCTTGAAGTTGCTGGAAAAGAAGTGCCTGAAGAAGAAGTAAATGATATGCTCTATCAAGGCAAATGGGAAGTTTTTAATGAAAGCTTACTTACAGAAATCACTATCACTAAAGCACAGCTCTCAGAGATAGAACAAAGACACAAGGAACTTGTTAACCTGGAGAACCAAATAAAGGATTTAAGGGACCTTTTCATTCAGATATCTCTTTTAGTAGAGGAACAAGGAGAAAGCATCAACAATATTGAAATGATAGTGAATGGTACAAAAGAATATGTTACCACTACTAAAGAGAAATTTGGATTGGCTGTAAAATACAAAAAAAGAAATCCTTGTAAGGTATTGTGCTGTTGGTGTTGTCCATGCTGTGGCTCAAAATAAAGAAACTATTTCAGCCATTTTTTCAAGTTTTAGAATGAAGGATCTCCCGTATTTCAGCGTCTTTCTTCATTTTACAGATCCATTCACATACCTTCATCATATCTGTAGCCCTTATCTGCTAGAACAGAAACTTCTGCAGTCAGGGACAAAACAAGTCATTTATTAAACCAAAAACAGTATAGCTAGTTAACTTTAAACTCACAAGTTAACTACTGAAAATGAGATCAATGATCTTCCATTTCTGTTCAGGGATCAAGCTCTATAATATATTTTTGTAACTTTTAATGCCTTAACAAGATGAATGTCAGTAAGTGACAACTGCCTAACCAATCCTTCTGGCTCATTTGAGAGCATTTCAGTGGTTAATAATTGTATGGAACAAGACCTCAAAGGGGTGCCTGGGTGGCTCAGAGCATGATCTCTCCGTTCGTGAGTTTGAGTCTCGTTTCAGGCTTTGGGCTCAGAGACTGGAGCCTGCTTCAGATTCTGTGTCTCCCTCTCTCTCTGTTCCTCCCCAACTTGCTCTGTCTTTCAAAAAGAAATAAAGATTACAAAAAAAAAATTAAAAAATAAAAAGAAACAAGACCTCAAAGAATGTGGTGTTAAAGCACAATCAAACCAGAAACTGTGTCAAATCTTTTATGCTCAGATGGGTAAGTTAACTCAGTAGTGGTCAACAAATCATAGAAAAATCCAGCTACGTATTAAAGGAAGAATCTGGTTGGTAACTGAGACCTGAATCTAGCTTAAGGCCTAAGAAAGTAAGACACTGTTTTCCTGAACTTGGATCCATTCAAGACACTGTATTACAGATTAGGAAAGTTGGCAAAGAAAGTAAAAAAAAAAGCATTTGCATTCTCGAAAGTTTCTCTATCACTTTATGGTGAAGCTAAGAGCACTGCTCTAGAGGCTAGGGATATAGTCTGAACTCACACAGGGACAGAGTTTTGGAATTCACATTTTAATGGAGAAAGCAAGTAACAAACAAATACAAATATTAGATACTGTTAAATTCTTGACAGAAAATTAACATTGAGAAACTGACTGTTGGCATGGCTTCTTTTGGTTGGTGGTCAGTGAAGGCCTCTCTGCAAGGGAATATTAAGTGGAGATTTAAATGATGAGGACAAGGAAGGGTATATCCCAGGCATAGTACAAAGAGGATGATATAACTTACTCTGCTTAAAGAAAAAATCAGCAGTACAGCTGTATCATAGTAAGAAAGAGTAATGAGTAAGGGATAAAGTTAAGAAAGGTCTGCAGGCACTAGATTTAAGGCTGTGTTGGCCATGTAAGTTGGAAGTGTGCAGCAAGTGTAATAAATGCAAAGCCCTCAGACTATCTCTAGCCTGAAAATAATTTTCTATAATTTATATTTGAGAAAAATCATTTTGTCTGCTGTATGTGGGTTAGAATGGATTCGAGGCAGATGAGTGGAGGACAAGCATGCAGGTATAGAAAACCACCAGAAGGCTAACGCAGCAATCCCAGTAAGAGATGGTGGAAGTTGGAGCACCTAGGTGGCTCAGTCGGTAAAGCGTCCAACTTCAGCTCAGGTCATGATCTCAGGGCTTGTGAGTTCAAACCCTGCAGCAGGCTCTGTGCTGACAGCTCAGAGCCTGGAGCCTGCTTCAGATTCTGTGTCTCTCTCTCTCTCTGTCCCTCCCCTGCTCATACTCTGTCTCTGTCTCTCAAAAATAAATATATGTTTAAAAAAAAAAAGATGGTGGAAGCTTGGCCTAGGATGGGAGCGGAGGTGGTGGTGGGGGTAGTGGTACTAACACTTGAGATGAATAAAGTATGTGTTATGTGTCAGCATTGTCCTAATAATTTTTACAATTTTCCCCACAAAACACTGAGGTACAGTTGCTTAAGTAACCTTCCAGGTCACAGAAATTGAGAGAATCAGAATTTGAACCCAGGCTATCTGATTCCAAAACCAGTTCTTACCTACTATATACTATATTAAGTGGTGATGAAAAAAAAAAATTAACTTGTGATAGATTTAAAAGCTAGAATCTACAAAATACTGATTGGATGATGGTATCATCAGGGAAAAGACAAAGATGAGGATTTCAGAATTGGGGGTAAAAAGGAAATCTATAATTCTATTTTGACCAAGATTACCTGAGATTACTATAAAATGTGCAAGTGGAGGTTTCTAAGATATTAGCTATATCAGTAGGAGCTCTTGGAAGAGGGAGGGCTAGAAGTACAGATTTGGAACGTCTGAGCAAATAAACAGCATTTAAGGTCAGATGATTTGATTTATTTATTTTTTATTGTTTTATTTTTTAGAGAGAGTAAGGGAGAGGCAGAGGGGAAGGGGGAGAGAGGGGCTAGTGAACGGATCTCAAGCAGACTCTATGTGCAGCGCAGAGCCTGACACAGGGTTCGATACCATGACCCTGGGATCATGACCTGAACCTAAATCAAGAGTCAGAGGCTCAACCAGGTGAGCCAATCAAGCACCCCAGAGGTAGGTAATTTTAGAACGAAGTTACCTGAAAGGTTTGTAGGTGTGAAAAACTAGATACCCTAAAAAGAGCCTGTGGTTTTCAAAATTTCCACCTAAAGCAGAAGAGTTAATAAAGGGGATTGAGAAGAAACTATTAATGAAGTAGAAGGAACACCAAAAAAGTGTGCTGCAATGTAAAGTGTTAAAAGGAGAAAGTTGAGGAAAGAGTCAACCTGAGGTAAAATAAGAACAGCAAACTGACAATGGATTTGGCAATGTGAAGACAATACGTTGACTGCAACATGAGCCATTTCAAGGAACTGTAGGGATAGAAGCATAAGTGGAGTATGTTGAAGAAAGAAAGCGTAATGAAGTATAGCAGCCACCACGAAGTACTCTTTCCAGCCATGTGAATAGAGGAGTGTGAAAAGGAATTAACGGCTTGAGAAAAATGCAGGGTCAAAGGATTCCATATACTTTAAGTTAAGAAATCCAAGAGCACATCCTGCTAATGGGAACGATCCATACTGGCAAACTCTTGACACAAGAAAGGGAAGGGATTATATGCAAAAGTAGACAGGGTTGGGATCTGTAGCACAAATGGAGCAGCTGGCCTTGGATGGGAGCAGAAGCACTTTTTCCATATTATAGTCTCGAGAGAAGGCAATATTTAGGAATAGAGGCATATAGTTGAGCAAATTTGCTAAATGAAAGAATTCTTATATAACAGTTTCTACTTCTTTAAAGAACTATGAGGCAAAATTATTAATTGAAAGCACAGTGGAATTGAGGGAGAACAGGAATATACATATACATTACCTCCTAACACTGTACAATAAATTTTAAATTTAAAATATAAAGAAATTGAAGACCTTTCTGCTGTATCAATTGTCAAGTATTACCGGAAAAAAAGATGTTTCATCTCTGTCAGCTCCAAATGTTTAAAGAACTTTATAAAAAAGATAAATTTAGAACCAATGATAAACTCTCTACCTAATCAGGTGGTGATAAATTTCTTCTGTCCCTTCTCAAGTTGCACTATATCCTTTTATCTATTACCTTACTGATACTGGTTTATAATTGTTCCTAAATTGTTTATCATGGAAACTGAGAACATTAAGTATTATTTAATATTCACTAGCATAATTGTATCCCAAAGGATTTGTAAAACAGTAATTTTCTATTAGTATTTATATCTGCACATAGTGCTTTTAAAGCAAGACTTAAGCACAGAAGGATTCATGGCAAAACAATATATCACATGTATCACATATAGTTTTCATGGTTACATTTTAAAACCAATTAGAATCACCTTGAGAAGTCTGGCTGGATCAGTCAGTGATGCACTGGAGTGTGACTCTTGATCTTGGGGTTGTGAGTTGAAGCCCCATGTTTGGTGTAGAGAAGGGCGCCTCGGGTAGCTCAGTCAGTTAAGCATCCAACTCTTGATTTCGGCTCAGGTCATGCTCTCAGTTTGTGAGATCAAGCCCTGTGTCGGGTTCTGCACTGACAGCACAGAACCTGTTTGGGAATCTCTCTCTCTCTCCCCTCCTCCGCCTCTCTCCCCAGCCCATGTGCACATGTGTGCCTTCTCAAAAATAAACAAACAAAAATAAAATCTTAAAAAAAAGAATCACCCTAACCAAAGCAACAAAAACAACAGGATATTTAATTGGTTGCTGAACATTTTGTGTATTTTATTCACACACTTACTGGGCACTAAAAGTATTTCTTCCCTTAAAATTATTACCTTTAAGTGAAAAAATTACTAAGCATTGAAGGCACAATATTAGAAAATCTGGTAAAATTACTATGAGCACTTAGGCTCATATTCTCACCTACTAAACTATCTCATTTTCTGTAATCAAAAGCTTCATGTAGCCTGAATTCATATGATGAGACACTTTAAAAGCTCTCCTAATTCATCTCCATCCAGACACAGCATATCATCAACAATAACTATTCATATTCATCATCAATCACATTTACAAAGCACTAGTAAAGCACTGCCCTAGCTGCTTTAAATATATCATTTGAAATTCTCATGACAACACACTTCCTAAAATCCTTATTTACAAGTGTAGACGCGGAAACTCAGAAAGAGCAAGTAACCTACCCTAGACATGTCAGACTTCAAAGCCCACGCCTTTCCCTACACCAGTAGGCTCAACTTTTGCTGTGTATCAGAATGATCTGGAGAACATGTGAAAAAAAAAATCTCAGAAGCATTTCTTGGTCCCACTTTCAAAAATTTTAAAGGTCTGGGCTGGTACTGATGCAGGTGGTCCCCAGGAAACATATTGCTAACAACACTGCCAACACGTTTCTCTTTGTTATACTGTTTTTAAATAAAGTGTGTTCCAGAGGGGAGGGCAAGGATGGGACCTTCTGAAGGCTCCTTTTGCATAAATTATCTAGGAAGTCAACCAGCTGAGAAACTTTACTATAAACTAAAACTGCTATGAGTGAAGCTGGATGCCATTAGTGACAAAAGGAAGATTCTGGTAAGGAAGTATCTGGGTGAGTCAACAGTTAAATAAGGTTGATGAAGATAACAGCTTGGTAAGTTTCCATTGAAAAAGGAGAAATCCCAAGCCAAGGGGCCCTATACATACAGTGGGTAGGTTTTCAGATGGTAAAAATAGTAAATTAAAGGACTCACCACTATATCTAAGGCTCAAGGAATTAAGAGACATAGGTAGCCCATACTTCCATACTAGTTTCTAGCAATCTAAAAAGGACCCAGATTCTCCTATTTATTGTGTAAAGGTCTAATGTCATAAAAGTGCATTTTACTCAAATTCTAATGACAGTATTAAATAACCCATAACCTAAGTTAATTTATAGGCACTTATTATATATTATATATATATATATATATATATATATATTTTTATTTCTGAGAGAGAGAGAGACAGCGTGATCAGGGGAGGGTCAGAGAGAGAGGGAGACACAGACTCTGAAATAGGCTCCAAGCTCTGAGCTGGCAGTCAGCACAGAGCCCGACGCGGGGCTCGAACCCACGAACCGCGAGATCATGACCTAAGCGAAAGTCGGTCGCTTAACCAACTAAGCCACCCAGGCGCCCCAATTTATAGGCACTTATAATAAAGACTATGACTCAAAGAAATTTGCAAACTAATGTTTCCCTATAATACTGTCTAGAAAAAAAAAGTGACTCAAGCTGGTATAGAAAGGTTGGAGACAAAAAACTTCTATTGTAAAAGTAATAATAAAACCCTGGTTATTTTTCCTCCTAATATGGAAACTCACTGTCATGGTTTTTAACTTTTTTGGTCATGAAATCCTTTAGGAATTTGATGAAAGCTAGGATCTGCTCCCAAGAAAAAATGTCCATGCACTCAGAATCATTTATTTGATTTCAGAGGGAGGCCATCGTTGGTGCAAAGACCCCTGGGTCAAAAAATTCTTTTTTATTGAAATGTTCATAACACCTAGTAAGATCATATCAGAGATATTATGTTTTCTTCCCTGAGTGAAATGCCTCTATATTTAGCACTTCTGTTGCACAGCATCTAATTCACAAGGTTTAGCCAAAAGTTAAGTTAGGTCATATAACTCCACAGAAAAGCATTACATACATTACTGTATGTAATGAGAAAGTGGTATCTTTCCAAGAGTTCAAGTGTGCTAGTAGAATTGTTATTATCCTGGGAGAAAAGTTTAGCTTTGGATCTCCAGTGTATTCCAGTTTTAAGTATTAAGAGATTCAACCATAAAAAAGGAAAGCTTCAGCTCAGTTCTTTCCACAAGTAATCAACAAATACTGCCTTGTATTATTAACAAAAAATTTCTAGTGGGTGTTGATCTTAAATTTCGGGACTACTGCTGGAAGGGAATGGGGGATAGGTAAAATAGGTGAAAGAGATTAAGAGGTTAAAACTCAGCTGTAAAATAAATAAGTCATGGGGAGGAAAAGTACAGCATGGGAATACAGTTAATAATGTTATAGTAAGTGTATGACAGATGGTAACTACACTTAACATGGTGAGCATTTTGTAATGTATATACAATTGTTGAATCACTATGTTGTACACCTGAAACTAATTTATATGTCAATTATCTTTCAACTAAAGAAGAAATTGGAGATTATGTTGATTCCAGTGCTATTCATACACCTACAAGAGTTATTTACTTTTTTCTATTGAAAAGGTCTTCATCTGTTCAGAGTATCTTAGTTTTTTAAAAATTAAGTTATAAACTGTTAAAGCAAGAGTATAGAGGGGTACATGAGGGTAGATAATATAATTCATACCTTAGCTCATTAGAGTATAGGTTAAACTCTATTATAGCTATGAGAGTAAAAGGAACACTTTCTAAGTACATAAACAGGTTAACATGATTACAGAGCAGAAAGTTTGAACAGCATCTGTTTTCTTTTTATTTTTTTTTTAATTTATTTTTGAGACAGAGAGAGACAAAGCATGAGCAGGGGAAGGGCAGAGAAAGAGGGAGGTACAGAATCTGAAACATGCTCCAGGTTCTGAGCTGTCAGCACAGAACCCGATGTGGGGCTTGAACCCACAGGCCACCAGACCATGACCTGAGCTGAAGTCAGGTGCTTAACCGACTAAGCCACCCAGACACCCCAAATAGTATCTATTTTTAATCTCTTCAATCACTTTTACTTTTTTACTGAAATGGTTCATGTGATTATATACAGCTGAATACAAAGCAGAATTACAATATCTTAAATCTGCTTTTAATATAGAAGAGGTGTTTAACCACTAAGTCCAAAGAAGTGAAGTGATTTGCCAGACTCATAAACAAATGCACACCAGCTCTTAGAATCCACGTTCCAGACTCTCTATCTTCTCTCTAAACCCATGGTTGTTCAACTTTTCACCATGATTTCAGAGATTTTAATCAAAATATTATGCTCATTAAGTAGTAAACACTATAGAAATATAAAATAGGACTTCTGAGCTAATAAAACACAGAAGCCTAATGATGTTCTATGATTCAGACCTTTTAAGAGAACGCTCAAGGCGGTGACATGAAGTGAAATTTGGCTGCGGCTTCATTTACAGTGACACATGCTGTCAGGCTGGTGTGCAAAAGCAAGCCGGACAGAGCCAGAGATTGTCCGGGACCTGCTACTGTGGTCATCTAACTTTGCTCCTACAGCACAAATGAATCCTGCTGCCACCAATTTGCAGTTTTGTGACAACAGACGGTATTCTAATTTTTCAGGTTTATTTCCTTCTATTGAATGGCTGAATTTTCTCAGAGGTCTGATATTGTTCTATTTGCTCATCATTGGATGGTGGGAAGAGAAACTTATCTAGATGTTGAAGTTAGTTCTGAGAGGCTTTGTAGGTCCTAAATCAGCTAGTCTAGGTTCAGTCAAGGGAGGAACAGAAGATGAGATGAGATGCTGTCACTGAGTTTTGCTCCTGATAGGTCCAGATGTTTGTGGACTGGAAGGAAGCAGCTAAGTGCAACAAAGGGCACTGTAGCCTGTCTCCTAATTTAGGTGTTCTCCCCCTACCTCTCCACAACCCACCAGAGCTCCTAGCACTGAGCTTAGCAGGGTTCTGCCAGAAGCCCTTCCCACTTATTACCTACTGGACTATTCAATGTCACACCTATTACATGCTAGGCTTGTATCAGCTACACAGAATTACTTGCAAAGGCAACCTGAAGGACCTTTAAGCAGAGGAGCTGTAAAATGATTACATGTGTATGTTAAAAAGAGCTCTCACATTCTCTATATACTCCTTCATTGTTTCACTTGTTAAAGCACATACTGGTTTTGTAAAATATCAAATTTTTTGGTAAAACACCAAATTTTGTAAAGTTGAAAAAGATGAAACAAAAAGCCTCCTGCTAGCAATGCAGAGGAGAGTTTGGAGGACGGGAGAGACAACAGAGAGACTGGTCAGGAGACCTGTCAGTAGTACAAGGGAAGAATATAGAGGGGATGAAGGATGCACATCAAGGGGAATAGAAGTAGAAGTAGAGACTCAAATGATATTAATACAGAAATATCAATAAGAGAAATTACTTCTAGGTCAGAGAGAAAAAGGTAAACAGGAGAATTTCCAAAACACAGGTTTGGGGTAGATACTTAAAAGGGATTTAGAAACTTTAAAAAAAGGTGAGATACAGGGACTCCTGGCTGGCTCAGTCAGAAGAGCATGTGACTCTTGATCTCAAGGTCATGAGAGCTTACTTAAAAACAATAAGTAAATTTATATTTATATATATAAATATATATATAAACATACATATTTATATATATATATATTTATATATTTATATATATATATATTTATATATATTTATATATATATATATATTTATTTATATATAATATATAATATATATATTTATTTATATATATATATTTATTTTATATATATATATATATTTATATATATATATATTTTTTATATATATATATATATTTTAATATATATATATTTATTTTATATATATATAAAAAATAAAAATCTTAGGGGGACCCTGAGTGGCTCAGTCAGTTGAGCGTCAGACTCTTGATTTTGGCTCAGGTTATAATCTCACATTTCATGAAATCGAGCCTCACATGGGGCTTCACACTGACAACACAGAGCCTGCTTAGAATCCTCTCTCCCTCTCTCTCTGCCCCTCCCCTGCTCATGTGCTCTATGTCTCTCACAAAATAAATAAACTTTAAAAAATGAATAAAAATTTAGAAAGGCGAGATAAAAAATTTTATATATTATATGCAAATGTATACATTACAAATTTTGCAAAACTATGCATAGGAAATTCATCAAAATGTCAGTAGTAGTTGGCTCTGTATGGTCGATCAACTTTTTAAAAATTTATTTATTTATTTTGAGGGCAGAGTGAGAGACAGAATCCCAAGCTCTGTCAGTGCAGAGCCTGATGTGGGGCTTGAACTCATGAACCCTAAGATCATGACTTGAGCTGAGATCAAGAATTGGATGCTTAACTGACTGAGCCACCCATGCACCTCTTGATCAATGTTTTGTAACTCACTCTTCCCTACATGTTCTAAATTTATTAAAAATTTATACTTTTTTGTATATTTTGTATACTCTTTAAGTACTTATTTCAAAAAGCAGTTTACCTATATTAATAAAAAAAACCTTCTGTTATAAAATTCCCCAGAAAACTGGTCAAATGACAAATCATTCTATATTTCACAAGCATATTATAGTATCCATAACGAATTCTCATGTCTTTGTGAGATCTCACTGACCACAAAATTATAATGGTGAAGCAATCCCCTAGTGGAGGTTTTCCAGGATTTTCCCCCCTCTATTCCGATAATCTACTAGGTGAGAGAGGTGAAGGGCTTGGAAGCAGGTTTCCTGCGGACCATTATTTGATTCCTCAGTGATATCTGTAGTCGCTTACGAACTGCATGCTCCCACCTCGGGGCTTTTCCACATCTATCTACCTGACTGCCTCTGTCCCCTCCAGTGCCATCTTCTCAGTAAGACCTACTATGATTACCCTGATTATAAGAGCAGCATACCCCTGCCATACCATCACCACAGGATTCCAGATCTTTACCTGCTTTTTTTCAATATACTTATCACCTACTGTCTGATATAACTTATTTATTACATTCACTGTGTGTCTCCAGCCCTAGAATGTAAGCTTCTGAGGTCATACATGGATTTATATTATTTCTGTTCCCAACGGTATCCCCATCACCAGAACAAGGACTAGCACATAGTGGATGCTCAATAAACACTTGCTTCATTAATACATGCATGAATGAATAAATGAAAGTATTCAGTAAATGACTATTAGGTTAAAACCGGCACACACAATTATTTTATACATGAGTATTAGTCTTCTCAGTCATTAATACTTTTCACTTTAGAAGACACTGATTTTCTGCTGAAACATTAGAGACTAATTTAGCCTATCTTCGATATGTGTCTATTAAGCTTTCCTTCAGATTCAATAAAGGTGAGAAATTACACAAATTAAATAAGTTCTCTAATTGGTTAAATATATAAAAATTAAGCCATAAAACCTGTACTAATAAATAATGCCATAAAGTCTTATTTGTGTAATCAGAGCTTCCAAACTGCCTCATTAAAAAATGTTCGCTTACTATTTAGAACCACTGAGAAACTGCTTACAATTTCTCACATAACCATGTGGTAATCAGGTTGGGTTTTTTTTAATCCTCAGTAATGAAACAAGCATGAAAAAAAAGGGACAAGAAGGCAAGGGAACACATTCAGCTCAGTCTGATTTCAAGAGCAATTTAAGGAACTTTCACTTTATATTATCTTATAGTTACAGAACCATCTGGTGTTTACTATGAGGAAGGCTTTAAGGGCAGATGGTGTAAAAGTCCTTGGTCACTTTTTAAAGAGTGTTTAGGCAGCCAGACAAAGTGAGATAAGCATAGGACTGAGTTGATGACAATACAGATCACATATTCAATTTGGAAATACAGAAATAAAAATTTAGAAATCAATGCGGCATTGGAAGAATAAAACTTTTTAAATAACGTCCAAACAAGAATACTCTTTAATAGGACAAAGGACATAAAGTTATTAAAACAGGGATAAAAATTTAAAAACATTCTAGAATTATATTAATAGGTCATTTCAAAATGTAAAATTTGATAGAAAGTATATTATCAAATAAAACAAAAAGTTTATACACGCAGAAGATCTAAGTATAACTCTTCTTCATAATATAGCCTTAACCCTTAATCCCCATGGAGAACATCACAGTAAGGCCTCACTATATACACAATCCCATTAATTGGATACATTTTATTACGCTAGAATGTGACCATTTTAGCTTATTCAGCTTAGCTTATTTTGTAACTCTGACAATTTTTTTTTATTGACTAATGCCACTGCTCCTGTGTTTACAATGACACCAACATTACTTACACCAGTATAGGCTTTCCCGATATCCTAGGATGTCTTAGTACTTCTGACATGGTCTCTTTTGTCTCTTCCATTCTCTCTTCATCACTGGAATCCACAACAAATATTACCCCATAGGATTCAGCATAGTAATTCTTCCAGATTCCCCGAATCCTTTTTCCACCTCCCAAGTCAAAGATGGTGACTTCAAATTTTCCTTGTCTGAGGTCAATTTTAGAAAATCCAACAGTAGGAGCTACATCTTCAGGATACTCTGTTTCAAATGACACAAAAGAAACAACTTAGACTTTAAATAAATAACATTAATTTAACTACACAAATTAAAGGACATAAAAAGTATTTTTCATAATTTAGTCTTAAATGGAATGATTATTATTTGCTTACAGACTAAGTTTTACATCTAAGCATACCAGTAGATATGAGGAAGGGTAGATACTGTAAAATATCCAACCAGAATTTATGCCCCATGCAGATAAAAATTTCTGCTTTTGCTTATTTGTTTGGTATTGACCCCAGTTCCTAGAATAATGTCTACTGTTTAACAGGTACTTAATAAATATCCATAGAATGAATAAACAAACTCTTGCCTTTAAGGCTATTGACTCTCCAAATTACAAACAATAAAAGTTTCAACCCTTCAATACCACAGCCATCCCCAGGGACCATTACAACTTCTATGAATAGTTGAGAAGAACCAAAGAATGGGAGAAGCTATGAAGAGTAGGACCACTCTTTTTAAATTACTGAATTAAAGCTATAATTGAAATAAAGAACCTTTTCAGGACAGCTTACAAACATAGATTTCATTATTTCTTAGGACATCTTTCAGATGTTCTCATAAATTTAAAATTGAATTTTTTTTGACTTCAGTATATGACAACACAAAGAAGGCATAGAATGCATGATTATACCTGCCAAGGGGGTGGTAATAATGATAACATTAAAAAGATAACTAAGGTTCAAGAAAGATTTGAATTAGGAGCTTAAGCTTAGGCCTTAAAGCTAAGTAGTATGCAGACAGGCAAAAAAGTGACTAAGTAACAGAAATAGCAAAGGCAAGAAAGTACAAACTGAACACTGGAGCAAACCCTTAACACTGGGAATGCAGACTGAAGGGAGTTCTGAAAGCAGAGAACTGGAAGCCACAGAAAGTATTTCAACAGACCAATAATATATAATTAACATGACTAAAGTAGTGCTTTAATAAGGTACGTCTTTGCAAAATCTCTAGAATTGACTAGAAATGAGAGTGATAGCCACTTTTCAGAGAGAGAACTCATGAAAGATTAATAGAACCTGGTGACTCAATGGTTAGGAAGAAGAATTCAAACTTCATGTCTGTCTCTTTCACTCTCTCTTCATCACCAGAATCCACAACAAATATTACTCCACTGGACTTTGTTTACAGCTGCATGGGCAATACAATGGCCACAACTATATTAGGGTTTTTAGATTAAAATCAATTAAAATTAAATTAAAATTTCAGTTCCTCAGATGAACTCTCTACATTTAAAGTGCTCAAAGCCACATGTGGCTAGTGGCCCACCCTACTACTAGACAGAGCCAATATAGAACATTTCTATCATTGCAGAAAGCTCTGTTGAATAACACTAGTGTTATCATTCCCACAATCAACAGAACATTTGCTATTACAAAGATAAATTTGAAGGGCATTTGCTGCTAGGCTTAGGTGTGACTGGGAAACAGACTTGCAACATACTATTACTTTTCAGCAAATGCCTTAGTGCAGTTTATTCTTTATTTAAAAAAATTTTTTTAAATTTATTTTTGAGAGAGAGAGAGAGAGCATGCATCGGAGGGGCAGAGAGAGGGAAACATAGAATCTGAAGACAGGCTCCAGGCTCTGAGCTAGCTGTTGGGACAGCCCGATGTGGGCTCAAACTCACAAACCATGAGATCATGACCTGAGCCAAAGTTGGATGCTTAACCAACTGAGCCACCCATGCGACCCTCGCCTTTTTTTTTTTTTTTTTTTTTTTTTTTTTACCTTAGTGCAGTTAAAATAACTCTCTAGAGGCACCTGAGTGGCTCAGTTGGTTCAGCGTTGGACTTCAGCTCTGGTCATGGTCTCAGGGCTCGTGGGTTTAGCCCCTCATTGGGCTCTGTGCTGACAGATTCAGATTCTGTGTCTCCCTCTCACTCTGCCCCTCCCCTGTTTGCACTCTGTCTCTGTCTCTCTCAAAAATAAATGAACATTAAAAAAAATTAAGCAACTCCCCAGAAAGTTAGCAGAGACATTACAAGTCACACTTTTCTAAGGCCTTCCTTATCTAGGAGAAAAAGAAAAGTTTGGAAGCAATATAATCAGCTTGATATTCCTAAAACAGGATTACCCTAGATATCTAAAAAAAATGGATCTAGTCCAGGCCAGAATTGGTTTCCATAGTTAAAACAGGCAGTCACCTTTGAGTATGAGTTTAGAGGTACCTGCAGGAAATTAACAGTGCAAATAAATCAACTATGTTGGAGTAGGGATGAGGGAACTAATATGTTTAGACACCTACTCAGTACCAGGACTTTGTTAGGCATCAGGATGTAAAGATGAATAAGATAGGGCTGTTATCCTCAAAGAATATACAGTATAATATCAACAGATATATATTAATGGAACTAACATAAGAACCTATATTTCTGTGAAAAAAGTCTACAGAGAATAGTATAAGGATGTTACCGATTATATGTGTCTGTGGCCCCCTTTCCCCCCACCACCTTGCAAAACTCCTATGTTAAAACCCTAATCCCCAATGTGATGCTATCTGGAGTTAGAGCCTTTGGGAAGTAATTAGGTTTGGGTGAGGTCAGGAGGGTGTAGTCCCCATGATGGCATTAATACCCTTATAAGAAGAGACACAAGAAAGTTTGTTTTCTGTCTCTCTGTACCACATAAGAACAGGACAAGAAGAAAACTGTCTGTAAATCAGGAAGAGGACCCCTTCATCAAGAACCCAACCGTGCTGGCACCCCAACCTCACACTTCCAACCTCCGGAACTGTGAGAGATAACCATTGGTTAAGCCACCCAGTCTACGGTATTGGTATAGCAGCCCAGACTAAGACTAAGGGCATTCAAGAGGAAAAGGGTAAAGAGGGGGGAGGGGAAAGTTATGGTACATAAAAGCTTTGGAAAGGCCATGAAATAAAAATGAAGTCTTAAAAACCACAAAATTAGAATAAAGAAGGGAGAAGAACATTCTAGGGAGGAGAGCAATGTAAGCCCAGATAAAATGAGGGCAACATTCCCTCAACATTTGAAACCAATTCAAATCAGGTAATTTTTTTAAGGTTGTATGGTAGGCAGAGCCAGGACTCAAATCCAGGTCAAAACTTTAAGTCTTCCCTCCCTGACTTGTCTATCCTTTGCTCTGGTTCCTATCCATGATTCTGTGTTTCAAGACTCAGGACTAAATGTTCTGGATACAACTTCCCTATAAATCCTTTCTGATGATTCCTTCCTACTTTCAGTATCACCTACACTATCAAAATATTCTGTCTTCTTGCTGGTCCTCTCACAATGGTCTGTACCTTCCCATAGTTATGACCTATCTTTGTATCCTTAGTAATTAGCACAAAGTATATAGTGGCTCAATTACAACACCAGACTGCAATGACAGCTGAAGCTACTGCTCTTACATCCATCCATTCATGCTAGTAGCCATTTATTACGGGCCTATTATAGATCAGAGATCATATAAAAACCAGGGGTACAAAGACACATGGTCCCCCAAACCTGAGAACTTCAGTGAAGTATATGTGCTAAGACAATGTCTACGAAGTCCAAGATAAAGTGAAAATACATAATCAGTAAGTTATTTATTGACCATCTATTGTATTTTAAGCACCGTGCAAGGTCCTATATACACAATAATATCCATCTTCTGATCCTACAGAGCTCTTACATAGAGGAGAAAAGGGGAAACAGATAAACTATAATACAATGAAGATATATTAATACCCAACAATGCTAGGGGCCAATTTACACAAAGAAGAGTTTTGCCACCCAAAAAACAATTGTTCCCTAGAAATTATTAGAAAATAGCACAGGACAGTCAGAGAATCTAGTTTTTTAGATGAGCACATACCTATTTAGGATAAAGACTACAAGCCCTAGCCTCCCTGGCAGTTAGGAGGGGCTATAAGAGCACATTTTAGAAAGTGAGCTAGTGGCATAGCATTAAAGGTTTAGCCACTCTTGAAGGACTTTGATATGTAGTATTTTGTCATTTTCCATGGTATAAATACTCCCACTATGGCCAATTTCATACTACCTGTGTGAGGTACTTGAACACACGGTTGGGATGGGATATACTTAACTGGATCTAGATAGCTGATATAAGCCAACAGGAGCAAGTAGGAGCCAGCTCTAAAATACCACTGAAATGGGGCACCTGGGTGGCTCAGTCGGGTAAGCGTCCGACTTCGGCTCAGGTCATGATCTCGCGGTTCATGAATTCGAGCCCCACATCTGGCTCTGTGCTAACAGCTCTGTGCTGACAGCTAGATCAGAGCCTGGAACCTGCTTCGGATTCTGTGTCTCCCTCTCTCTCTGACCCACCCCTGCTCATGCTGCCTCTCTCTCTCTCTCAGACAACACACACACACACACACACACACACACACATTAAAATACCACTGAAGTGATGCAGCAGCTTCTAGTTCATGCCCTTAAAGGAAAAGAAAATGGCCTCCCTTCCACTTTACTTCTTCCCTCAGCTGAAATATATGGTAGCAGTGAGCCATCTTGGAGCAGGTAGGCAAGGGGGAAAAATGGCAAAAAAAAAAAAAAAAAGGAGAAGGAATGTAACACCATTGGGGTGTTATGTCAGCCCTACAGTACTTTTGCATGCACCACTATGAGAAAATTCTGTTTTGTTAAGCTACTGTTATTTTAGGTCTCTGTTAGGACAACTGAATCTATATCCAACTAATACAATCACTTTGATAGCCATAAAAAAGAGAAGCTGATCAAAAAAAGCAAAGGTCAAGGTATGGAAAGTATTCCTTGATTAGGAAGCTGTAACATTCTAGATGAAGGACACGGAGGATGGGGATTTAAACACTGCAATTAGAAAAGAAGCAGATATAACTCAAAAGAAATGAGGAGGAAGAAAAGGAAAGAAAAAAGAAAAGGAAAGGAAAGGGAAAAAAAGGAAAGGAAAGCAAAGAAAAGAAATGGAAACGAGGCAGAAATAAGCTGAGGAGTAGCAGCCATGGCAGAAATGTTGTAAGAAAACCGCCTACTACATCTAAGGCATGGCTGAACTGGGACACCAAAATTAGTAAAACTGCCCTTTAGGGATTTATGGTCTGGAGAAGAGGAGAGATACAGGAACAAAGGGGTAATTAAGTAGCGATACAAGCAGGTATAAGTAAGTGAAGTCCAAAGCAGAGGAAGTAGCCAAGTCTACTGATGGTGGTGGTAATAGGTAAAGGTAGCAGGAGGTTGGAAAAGACTTCATAAAGGAAACTATATTTAAAAACTCCATCTTTAGAGATACATAAATATTCTGCTTTAAAAGCAGATATTCTCTTTAGTAAGACACGTGGGAAGAGCATAAACAAATACAAAAGCATGAAAAGGTTCCATTGGAAAATTTCAAGTAGCTCTATATAACTGGAATCTTTCAAAAAGAAAAAAGGTAAGAAATCAGTCACTGGAATAGGCTGAAGAGTAAACAAATATGAGATGAAGAAAAAAAACAGAACCAGAAGGGAGCTCAAAGTGGAAAGCAGATTTAACTTTTTGTTCATGATGTAATACCCTGAGTATTTTCTAAACTCAAAAAAAAGAAACTGATGGAAATATGGAGGTAAAAATCAGAAGAGAAAGATCCTAATGGAAAGAGGATGTTCTAAGTACACACAACAAATTCTTAGATTCTGTTCCCTTGAATGTAAGACTTTGCAGAAATGAAGAAGTGAAGATGTTTAGATGAGCAGTCATGGCCTGCAGGCCATATCTGGCTCACTACCTATTTTTATATGGCCCTCAAGCTAAGAATGCGTTTTACATTTTAAAATACTGCAAAAAAATCAAAAGGATAATATTTCATAACACATTAGATTTCAGTGTCCATAAACAAAGTTTCATTGGAAGGTGACCATCCTCATTTGTTTACATATTGCCTATGGTTGCTTTTGCATCACTATGTCAGGGCTGCATAGTTGGGAAACAGACTGCATGATTCTCAAAATCTAAAATATTTACTATCCGGCTCTTTTACAAAAGTTTGCTAGCCCATGGTTTAGATGATGACAGTCAGTATTCTGTGAGCATATAAGCTAGGAACAGCACGAGAGGTAGCATAAGAATCCACAGATAATAACACACAATTTACATCTAATATTACATGGTAGAATATGGGGTGGCAAAACATTTTCCTCCAAAAGTAAATTTTGCAAGGTGTAAATTTTCTTTCATAAACTTCCATAAATAAAAGTCCCCTGACTTTTTGGTAATGTATATCTTGTTGCAAGATTCTTTTTCAGCAACAAATACATGTTAAGTTTTTTCTCAATTCATTGTCATAACATGCTTGGCTGATGCTACATCTACCAGGTACACAACAAACTCACTAGCACAGTTGCTTCTATGTTATAGTAAACAGCATTAAATTAAGACTAAGCAAATATATCCAATGAGTTGTAATATAAGTGACATAAAACTCTTTAAAAGAGGACCTACTTTCAACATAACTATAAAAATTATATATCATATTGAAAAAAAATCAAGGCATGCCAAAAAAAGACATGCTGGCTGTGTTTCTACCTCCCTTTTATTTAGGTGTAGTCTTGTGACTAAATTTTGGCCAAGAGTGTGTAAGTAGAAGATGGGTATCCTTAAGGACGGGCATGTCCTTTGTTAACTTTTTCCCTCCTGTGCTGAGAAGACAGATGTGATGCTTTTTATTTGATCAAAGACCTCAAGGATCCTCTGCACCCCTGCATGTATTCACGTCTGAAACATGTTAACAGCTGCTACTATTAAGCTAGAATCTGTTCACCATATTAGCCACAAGTATACTAAGGATATAAAGAAATGGAGTGTATTCTATCTGTGCCAAATGATTATGCAACAAAGCAATTTCCGAATAAATAATTCAGAGTAATTTAATAAGAAACATTTCAGCTTACCTCCTTGGATTCCCTTTGCTGTTGCCGTTTTACCAGCATTATCAAGTCCCACCATCACAAGAGTCACCTTTCTTGAAATAATAAAAATTTAAAAATCACTTTTGAGTTAATATTGTAGAAAAATAAAAGCAAATTCATTCATCCAAGCAACATATAATGAACATCTACTATATATAGGACAATATGCTGAACCCCAGGCAGTTCAGTAATGAATGAAATAGATTCAAAAAAACAAAATTCTTGAGAAATATCCTTAAAGTGTCATCCTTTTGTACTGTAAGCAAAAAAAGGAAAAAAAATAAAAGAAAGTTGTACAAGAGATAGTACAAAAGGTAGAGAAAAAATAAGAGAAAGAAGGAAAAGGATTCTAACCCATGAGCTATTTATCATGGCTAAAGATTCACACACACCAGTGGTGTGTTCAACTCTGTTGTTAGACATGCAGCACCTTTCCAAGTATAAATCTCAAATACAGTATAAGATGATTATTAAGTTAAGTGCTAACATATTTTGAAAAAGGGCTCCTAAAATTATAAACCTTAAAATACTATTGATGTCATAGCTAAACTTCACAGAATCAGAAAAAAAAGAAAAAAAAAGTCTAGTTCAATTTATAATCAAAGAAACATAAACCCAGACTTATCAGATAACGAGTTGCTTACAGAGTCAAAACCAGAACCTAAGTCACTTAACTCCTAGACTTCTTAAACCTGGCATAGGTATAAAGGAACAAACCTTTTATAATGGCCCTATTATCTTAGCAATTCAGTCTACCACTAAAGCTCATTTCTGTTTCAGGCTGACCCACTGCACAATATAAGAGGTAAGATCATTCATTAACACCATGGATTTGAGAATATAGAGAGAAAGTCACAGCATAACACGGCCATCATGTTAAAACCACAGGGCCACAATTCCTTTGGGATACAGTCAGGGTTTCTGCCATCGTCATCTTCACTGACGATCAAGAAGGGTTAAAAATTCAGAGCTTAGATGTTAAGAAGGGGTGTTCTTTCATCTCTCTAGCCCTGACTCTCCTGGATCTGTTGTGTTTAGGGTTTTTTGTTTTGTTTTGTTTTAAATTCTAGATGTATTCAAAGGATTCCTATAACAAAAAGAAAGGACAGAGTTGAGGTGTAAAGCAGTCCAGTTATGGGTTGGGCATTGAGGGCGAACACACTTGGTCTTGCAAAAACCAAACTGGTCATTTATTAAACCAGGTAAATAGTTACTGACCATCCACTGTACACTAGACACCAGTGTTCTAGGTACTTGAGATATACCTGTTTATTAAAATAACTACAACAAAAAACAAATAGAAACAGACACAAACTCTTCCCTTATTAAATTTACATGTTAGTGGCAAGAAAAAATAATAATAAATGTAAGAAATAAGTGCATTATAAGCTATGTAGTATGTTAGAAGGTGATTACATACTATAAAAAAACAAAATATAGAGTAAAGCAGGCTAAAGGGAGGCAGGAATGGGGACGGGAGCTGGGCTGCAGCTTTACATAGAGTGATCAGGACAGGCCTCACTGAGAAGGTAAGGAGGAAGGCCTTGAAGGAGGTTAGTCATGCAAATATCTAGGACAAGAGAGAACACCCAGGGCAAAGGCACTAACATGGGGGTATGCAGGAATGTTGTAGTATCAGCATCCAAGCCAGTGTGGTAAAGCCCAGTGCAAATGGAGCAGGGAAGGACAAGGAGTCAGAACCACATCTGAGGCCAGATCATGTGGGGTCCTGTAGTTGAGGGTTTTGGCTTTTGTGAAGGAAATTAACTTACTCTCCATATTAATTTCCTTTGTTATCCAAGAGCCTTAGTCTTCTAAATGTTTCAACCATCTCTACCCACCATGGGGAATAAATGGAAGTATGTCTAAGCTTGAGTTAGTGCAAGAATAAAGTAAGCCACAATTAGCAGCGTCCTCATAACCCATATTGTGGGCCAGTGGTGGGGTCAATGGGAATGTCAAAGAGAACAATGGGAAATTACGAATTTAAGGAGCTGAGGTTGTATGTGAGGTCCGGATACCTCTATGTATGTAGAAATTTTATCTGCATTATCAACTTTGAAAAATATGAATTTACTTCTTAAGGAAGCTGTGTGTGATTTTTAAGAGTATAACATTATTATTTTGTTTGAAGAATTTATAACTACCAAATATCAAATAAGATTTAAATACAAAATAATTTCCTAAACAAAATACAGTAAATGACTATCCAAAAGTGATGGATAATGTAGCATTTATATAAATTTTAGGTAACTCAAGTTACTAGCTATCCAATGAATTAGATTAAAAGAATATTAAAACTAATTCAATTGTCCCATGAAAAATATATAATCCATTTCAAGATCTACCATGCTTCAAACCTGACAATGAACCAAAACAATTACCATGGGGGAACAAATGCCCATATTATGTTTATGTGCATCATTTATTCTAAAATTTTAATTATACACCTTGGATAGAACAGCACACAAACATTTACAATCCCAAGTCCTCCTATAGCTTACTGCAAGAAACAGGTTGCTGTCCCTCTTTCTCTGTTCCACAGGTTACATCTTATGTTTTCTCTCCATTTTTGTCAAGATTTCAGCTTAAAAAAAAAAACCTTCCAAGTAATTGCTATTACACATTTTGAGACATTGCTCCTAAAGCTAGCTAGCTACTTTAAAAGCTTTCCTTTCTAGGAGCACCTGGGTGGCTCAGCCGGTTAAGTGTCTCACTCTTGGTTTTGGCTCAGGTCATGATCTCATGGTTGTTGAGTTCAAGTCCTGCATCAGTCTCCACAGTAAGAGTGTGGGGCCTGCTTGGGATTCTCGCTCTCTAACTCTCTCTCCCTCATCCCTGCTGGTGCTCTCTAAACAAACAAACTTTAAAAAATGTTTTCTCCTTTCTTAATAAAATATTAGGTTCAGATGAGAAGTCCTTGAAACATACAGATCACTTTGTAAAATTATAATTATGCTGAGACTGGCACAAAATAAGTCTCTCTAGATTTCTCTTTTACTTTGACTACTGTTGAAAATAGTTAATTTTTTAGATTATTATGCTATATACTTGAAAACACGACTTTAATTAAATACTTGATAAATAAAGTCTTAATGAGTAAACATAATATTAGCAGTACAAATAAAAATCACAGCATGAATTACTGCAATCTCTGATAACAAAACATTGAATTTATACTTTAAGAATATAATGGATTTAAAAAGTTAACATTCACCTACCACTTAAAATTCTATGCAACATTTTAAAAAATGAAGATGCACAATCTAACACATGTTAAAATGTACATGTCATTACATCTGCTTAAAATATGGTAAATTATCACTGATTGGGAACAGTTGGCTGTGGTCTTATATGAAAAGAAAGATGGAAGACATTCTCTGTCTTTTAATCTTCTGATTACTGATCAAGTACATTAACCCTTCAATTGAAAAAAAAAACAGCATACAGTGTTCTTAGGTTTATAGCATCTGGAAAAGTTGACACTAGCAAAAAAACAATCATTTAGTCATTTGGTCAGACAGTAATTCAATAAAAGTACATTAGGCATTGGGCATTACAGACATAAAAATGCCTAAGACATGGTTTTCTAGCTCAGTGTACTCATCTTCTAATGAGAGTGAATAAAACATAAACAAGTATTAGTACATGGTGACACCATGACCATCAAATATACACAACTATATATAGAAGATGTTTAAGTAATACAGAGCAAGATGATTTTAACCTAGAGATACAGATATAGAAGATCAGGGAAGCTTCTTACACAAGGCAATGCCTCAGCTAAGTTGTTAAAGTGGAGAAGTTTGCGAAGCAAGAGGAAGGTACAAACAGAAGGAAGGAAAATGAAGAGGTTCCAGACTGAGAACACTGTCTGGGAAGATACCATACCAAGGAGGGGAGAACTGGGGATGTCTAAACCCAGGGGTTAAGAGCACATCTCAGTAGAGCCGCATTAAACAAAAGTAGAGCATGCTTGCTAGGGGCCCATAAGTAATCACAACTCGATACAACTACACACTGAGTGTAAAGGACTTGATAGATTTCTCCTGTAGGAACTATTATCAACAAATAGTTAATAATATGACCTTCCCAGAAGCTGAAAGTGATCACTTCACTCTTATTACAGTTATCCCCGAGTCTCTGATATCTTCCCACAAAGTTGGTATTAGAGAAAACTGTATTCAACTCCCAGATTTGCCACTTCCAAGCTATATGACCTGGGCCATGTTAACTTCTTAGAATTTCATCAGTAAAATGAGATAACAACAACAACTATCCCATAGGGCTGTAGTAAAATGAAGTACGACAATGCAAGTGAAGTGCTCAATGTCTGTGGCACAAAATAAGTGCTCAGTCAATAGCTCTTCTTATTATACCACAAAATTCAAGCTAGGGAGTCCCTGACAGGAGACCACAGAAACAGGAAGGACCCAGGTTATAGAAGACAATGAACAGGTTCAGTTTTACACACATTGACAGCAGTGCTCACTCATCCCACTTTGAAGCCTGAAGCTGAAGAAAGATCTGTCCTGTGTTTATGAGGCATACCTGGTAATTAAAGCTATGAGAAGAGATGAAAGATCCCAGGGAGAGCAACAGGAGGGAGAAGAGCCAGGGGAACATGGAACCCAGGGGAACATGGAACCCCAAGAACCTTTGAAAAAAAAAAAAAACTTAAAATTGTATTCAGAAAGAAATGAGACCAAAGAAATGGCAGCACCGGGGAATACTGTCCAGAAGGGTTAAGAGACAAACAATATCAGACTGCAAAGTTTTATAAAATAAAAGTATCTTTTATGTAATTGTCCCAAATTAAGTAACTGAGAAGAAAATGCTCTCATCTTTTCCCAAACCCTGCTTTGAATAACCAATGCTTTGAATTCACACAGTATGTCTTAATAGTTCAAAGCTATTGTACCCTATCATTTATATTCATACTGTTTCTGCAAGTAGAGCAGGTACAGGTTACACAAAGCTACAGCGCTAATAAGAAGTTAGTCAACAGCAGTTTCCATGGGAAGTTTAAATACAATGATTTGTAAAAAGAGTAGTAATAATTATTATTTTAAAGGATATCTTGAACCATTTGTTTAGCCTCTAATTTACTCACATTATATATATGCATACAGAGGCGCCTGGGTGGATCAGTCAATTAAGCATCTGACTTCGGCTCAGGCCATGATCTCACAGTTCCTGGGTTCAAGCCCCACATCCGTCTCTGTGCTAACAGTTCGGAGCCTGGAGCCTGCTTCGGATTCTGTGTCTCCCTAGTTCTCTGTCCCTCCCTGGCTTGCACTCTGTCTCTCTATTTCTCAAAAAATAAGCATTAAAAAAGATTTTTAAAAATGTTTATATAGATGCACAGAGATAAACATGTGGCTCATTTTCATCAAAGAATCTTGAAATTATCACCCCAGACTTCGGTCTATCACAATCACAATCAGTTCATGGACTTAATAGAAGGTAGATTACCTAGTAACAAGTACACTAAGATCATGAATTGCATGTCTGTAATAAAACCTAACTATGATGTTGATGAAAACCTAACTATGGCATGTTTCTGCTTAAAATCCTTAAACAGACTCAAGTCCAAACTCTGCAGAGTCCTCTGCCACTGCCCTCCTCCAGTAGGCATACCAGTCTAGCTACTCCTGACCACCCGTGCCAACACAGCAAACAGACCTCAACTTTCTCATGCACCTTCTCATGCAGTCTCCTCTATTGGAACTTGTCAGTCAACTCTGCAGCCCCAGGATCAAATATGCTGGGCACACATTAAGCATCTTTACTGAATGACACAGCATAATATATTTTCTGACTCCCCCATTTGCCTGAGTAAATATTATGTAAAATTAAAATATATAATTTTCAGTTGAGAAAATATTATAATGGATTTAATTTATATAAATCTTCACATAAAAGTAACAGTTCAATCTTAGAGAATGCATTTAAAATTATTTATCTTCTTACATCTAACTGGCTGAAGTTTTCCAAAAAAGTTTACATGCTCAAGTTTTCAAGGTAATAATTAATGGTGAGAATGATTTTTAAAACTGAAATAATTCTGAGTAAAAAAATAATGAAAAGTAGGGATTAAAAGAGTCAAAAGCTTGTTTTATATTTAATCCCAGAGTTTCTTTTTATATAACAGATAAACAATTTGATATATCAGAAACATAAGCAACATAATACTGGAATTATGTTGAACTTAGATTCAGAAAATATTTGAATTATTAATCTTCTCTGAGTGATTTTATTGCAACCATTTGAACATCTACAATTCTAAACTTCCTGATCTATCAAATAAGGAGACAATACTTTGAATGAGATAATTACATAGAAACTATTCCTAACTTCAAAAGTAACATAGACACATGTAGGAAAAGAGATATGGGAATATTATTTTATGATAAAGGTGGAAAAGAAAGAAAAAAACCTACCACATACACACACATACACAAACTAATAAAATAAAACAAAATTACTCCCCCCCAAAAATTATGGTATGATTTTACTGTACAAGTGCATTATTTTCTGACATTTTAATTCAAATTATACTGTTCAGGATAGTATTACATCAAAATCATTATCTAAATTTATGGAGCATTAATAGATAGTAAGAGGACCAAACCTGAGATCATATGCTAACTCTGAAATCTTAAGTCAAATTCTTAGTGTCAATTTATTCATTCCAAAAATATAAAGGGGTAGAATCAGAATGTCTCTAAGTCTTTTTTATCCTAAAAATTCTAAACTTTTTACTAAGAATAAACAAGAAGCCATAGAGGTTTAAAAAGAAATGTAAAACATTCCAGTTCTTCATACAGCACATCAGATAATCCTTGCTAATCTGTATGTACAGCTTAATTAACAAATTAAAAACTCAGCAATTTCTATAAATGGCCTAGGATTTACAGTTATATTAATGTAAACCAAAAAAAGATGGCTAGTAAGGTGCTGAATTTTCCCCCACTGAAAAAAACATAGCAGAGATGACATGACCTATCTGTACGCTTTACCAAACACCACTGTGAGGTACATAAAGCATTAATCCACAGTGCTTATTGTAACATCTCAGTCTCTTCTTTTAGACTTGGCCACAGTGAACGACAATTTAACTAATAAATTTGGGGTAAAGCTTAGGTAGGCTGAATTGTAACATCAAAAAACACAGGTAGACAAGAAACTAATTCCAGCTAGTGGTTACCTCTGGAGATGGATGGTAGGAGATGAACAGGATGTAAGGAGCTTCAAAGATTTGTTATCTATGTCTTTAAAGAAAAACTGAAGTGTGATAACCAAAAGTTAATACTTGTAAAATCTGGGTGATATGCACTTGAGTACCTACTATATTTTTCTTTTTGTCTACATAATGGTAAAAATATTTTTAATTTCTTTTTAAATGCCTATGTATTTATTTACAGTGAGTGTGCAGACATGCACGTGCAGGGGAGAAGAGGCAGACGCCAGGGGTGGTGACTAGCATAGAGAATCCCAAGCAAGCTTCAGGCCGTCAGCACAGAGCCTGTCCCAGGGATCAATCCCACAAACAGGAAGACCCTGATGTGAGCCAAATCAAGAGCCGGGCGTTCAACCAACTGAGCCATCCAGGTGACCCTATCTATTTTTTAATTGTAATATTATCTAACTCTTGCTGCCAAACTTTTTTCATTTAAACTGATATTAATTTTTTGCTTCTTTTAGAAGACCCATTTCTCAATTCATGCCCATGGAAAGCTTAGGAAGCACAAATTTCTTCAAGACCCAAATTCCTGCCTTCTATTCTTACTAAAAATCTCGGAAATCATCTTTCAACTCCTGCATATTCTATCATATTTTATATGTACTAAGCTATCAACTAGATGCTACTTGGTATAAATAATAGACATTCAGAGTATATAAATGATAATATATAAGGGTGAGGACCTGTTTGCAAGGTCCAGAATATACTGAGCACCACGGCTTGGGTTTTGTGCCCAGGACAAAGGCTGTTCCCTATACACAAAATAATATTCAATAGAGTTTTAAGAGTTAAAATATTAACATACTAGAAAAAAGGTACAGGTGAACATAATCTTGGATACATATAATGGCATATAATCTAATTATTACACTGTAAGAGTGGTATATTTCAATACAATTATTTTAATGTTTATGCTTCAAATACCACCAAAAATTTTACAAACATAACAAATCAAAGAAAAATATCTATAATATATACTACAGAGAAATGGTTACTACTATATACATTTAAAATATCTTACAGAAAATTCAGTAAGAAAATGCACTTGCCCCAATAGAAAAACAGAAAAGGAAATCATTGGGAGATTCCCAAAACAAGAAATACAAAAGTCCAAGAGAAAAAACAATTTTACTAGGAATTCAGAAAATAGAAACTAAGAGCAGATAGCATTTCCCTCTATAACTTGGAAAAAACAAGTGATGACTCTCACTTTTTGAGGGAAAAAAGGCACTTTTATACACTTCTGGGAGGAGTAACAATTGATTTTCTTTAAAGTCTTGCCGGGGTGCCTGGGTGGCTCAGTCAGTTAAGCGTGCAACTTCGGCTCAGGTCGTGATCTCAGGATTCGTGGGTTTGAGCCCTGTTGGGCTCTGTGCTGACAGCCAGCTCAGAGCCTGGGGCCTGTTTCAGATTCTGTGTCTCCCTCTCTCTCTGACCCTCCTCTGCTCACGCTGTCTCTCTCTCTCTCTCTCAGAAATAAATATAACACTAAAAAGATTTTTTTTAAAAAAAAAAGCCTTGTTGAAGAGCAATTTGGCAATAGATACCAAATATCTTAAATTCTCCATACCATCTGATCTCGAATTCCATTTCTAAAAATGTTTATATAAGGATGCCTACCCAAGCATTGCTCACAACAGTGAAAAATTTTAAATACCCCAAATATTTAATAACAGGACTAATTAAACATACTTTGGTGATTCTATAGAACACACTATTCTGCTTAAGAAGATGAGAAACATATAATGTTGCAAAAAGACGTTAATTATGACTAGAGCAAAAATAAATTAAAAGCTGTGAAATAGCAATTCTATAATCATTATCTCTTTATTGTTTAAAAATTTACACATATGGAAACTATCAACAAAAAAAGGCAATGAATGAAAAATGAGAAAAGATATTTGCAAATCATACATCCAATAAAAGATTAATATCCCAAATGTATAAACTTAGGAGAATATATAACTTGACACAACTCAAAATAAACCCACCCAATTAACAAACAGGCAGAGGATGTGAACAAATGTTTTTCCAAAGAAGACTATAGATACCCAACATGAAAAGATGCTTAACATCACTATTCATAAGGGAAATTTAAGTCAAAACTATAATAAGATATTACCTCACACTAGTCAGATTGGCTATTATCAAAAAGACAAAAAATAAGAAGTGTTGATGGGGATGTGGTGAAAAGGGAAATCTGATACACTATTGGTGTAAATGTAAATTGGTGCAGCCACACCCACCATAGAAAACATGTAGTATAGAAATTCCTCAAAAAATTAAAAATAGAATTACCATATGATCCAGCAATTCCACTTCTGGGTATCTATCCAAAGAAAACAAAAATACCAATTTGAAAAGATATATGTACCCCCATGTTCACTGCAGCATTATTTACAATAGACAAGATACAGAAGCAACCCAAGTGTCCACTGATAGATGAATAGGTTTAGAAGAGGAACTGTATAGATATACAATGGATTATTACTTGGTTAACAAAAAGAATGAAATATTGTCATTTACCACAAGGATGGACCTAGGGGTATTATGCTAAGTGAAATAAACCAGAGAAAGACAAATACCATATTTCATTTATATGTGGAGTCTAAAAACCAAACAAATACACAGACAAAACAGAGACAGAGACAGGAAATACACTTGGTTACCAGAGCAGGCAGAGATGGTGTGCAGGTGAAACAGGTGAAGGTGATTACGAGACACAAACTTCCAGTTATAAATAAATAATTCATGGCAATGCTATATGCAGCATCAGGAATATACTCAATAACACTGTAATAACTTTGTATAATGTCAGATCATAATTAGACTTACAATGGGGATCATTTGATAAAGTATAAAAATACTGAATAACTGTGATATACACCTAAAACTAATAGGAAATTGTATGTCAGCTACACTTCAATAAAAAGAAAATTTACAGATATGTAAGAAACTCTACACCAAAATGGAAATCTTTGGGGTAAGATTAAGGGTAACTAATATCTGGCATTTTTTTGCTTAGCCATCCATGCTGTCAATGTTCTACAGAAACATTCATCACCTTTAAAGAAAAAATATACATTAATTTTTAAATATTTTTAAATAAAAAAAGCTCCTGCCCACAAGCCATCCTAGAGGACCTGTGAAGAGCTGAATGAACATTTCATTACAATACATGGAAAAATAGAGACAAATACCAGGTGCTAAGCAAACATAATGAAAAGGTAAAGAATCTAGCTGAATGCAAAGACAGTTTCCTGAAAGAATCGACCAACTGACAAGTGAGGAATGATTAGGAACAGCCAAAAAAGAAGGGCATCTGGTGAGGTATGGAGGGGCTAGAGAACTTAAGCACCCCAAAATTGGCACAACAGGAGGAAAAAGGAAGACACTGGCAACAGTGTAAAGAATTAATCATAAGGGAATAGTGGAAAGTCTGTCAAAGAAATCTGGGGGAGAAGTAATGGAAAGTTTATCTAAAACAGCAGTGGATATGGAAAGGCTAAAAGAGTATAAGACATATAAGTGGTAGTAAACACTTTGGTAGAAACCAAAAGACTTGATGATTTGAGAGAACAAAACACAAAGAGGTATCTAGAATTACTCATGGCTTGATCTGGGTAAAGGAAAAGCAGCAGCAATTCAGCATGGAAATGAGGGAGGATATAAAGCTCAATTTGGGATATGCAGGGATTGAGGATTCTTGTGGAAAGGGATAAGTAAGTCTTCAAGCAGCAGAGGAGTCACTGCTGGAAACATGAACCTGAAAGTCAATGTTGAAGTAGCTGCTGAAGTCTATATGTGGTGAAACTGCCTGGGAAAGGAGAATAAACAGGAGGAAAAAAATAAAAAATAAAAAGAGAGAAAGAGAAGGAGAGAGAGAGAACTGAACATTGAATCCTCGGGGAGACTTGAGAGTGAGATGAAGAAAGGCTAACTGGCAAAAAGAAACAGAAAAAGCAACAGGTAGAAAACTAAAATTTTTTAAATTTAGGAAAAATAAATCAGAGAATTTCAAGAAGAGAGCGGTCATAAGTGTCCAATGATGCCGAGACAGAAAAGAGGCCACTAGATTTATTAACCAGGCAGCATCTGGTGTAGCAGGAAGAACTTCTGGGCACAAGTCACCTAAGGCAGGAAGTTAAGGAATGCTTGAGGAAAGGAAGTTAAGACAGTGTCAGAATCAGGAATCCATAGCCAACTCTTCCATCGGGGGTGAAGGGAAAGAGCAAACATAGTTGCAGGGACAGAGGGTTATTTATTATGGTAGACACAGAATAATGGCTTCCCAACAATGTCCACATCCTAATCGCTGGAACCTGTGAACATCTGACCCTACATGGCAAAAGGAATTTTGCAAACACAATTAAGTGAGGGATCTCAGATGGAAAGTTTATCTTGGGATGGCCCAATGTAAATACAAGAGTCCTTAGAAAAAGGAGTCTTAAAAAGAGATGTTACGCAGTTGGCTTTGAAGATGGAGGAAGGGGGCCACAAGCCAAAGGACTGCAGGCAACCTTTTCTTTTCTTTTGCTGGAAAAAGCAAAGAAAAACAGATTCTCTGGTAGAGCTTCCAGAAGACATGCAACCCTGCTGACCCATAAGAGACTTGTGACCTCAGAAATGCAGGATAATAAATCTGTGTTGTTTTATATCACTAAGTTAACAGTGATCTGCTACAGCAGCAGTAGGAAACATTTGGTTTGGGTTGGGTTGTTTTTTTTGTTTGTTTTGTTTTTAGGTAAGAGAAGCTTGTGGATGTTTGCATACTAAAGAAAGAATTGAAGCAAAGCTAGGATGACAAAAGAGAAAGGGATTTTGTATTTTTGATAATAAAATTCACCAATACATTTTGGGGTAAGAGTTTAGGTTTATTCTTGCATCCCAGAAGTCATCTCTGTGATCCCTGCCAAAATGCTGAACAACTGAAGCTCTTCAGAAAATGGGAAATCAAAAGAAAATCGGAACTTTGTTATAATTTACTCTTAGCCTAATTTCAAGGTCAACATTATTTATAAGGAGTAACAAATTTAAGGCTTCTTTAAAGGTTAAGCCTAAAAAGTATCATTTTCCCTGACTCCTTCCTAGCACAGGGCCTGGTACATGGTATTTTCTCAACAAATGAATGAAAACCAAGTAGCAGGTGCTAAATATTAATACATCGAGCATTCCGAAATGAAAGGGTAAGCAGTGGATTCTTTGAATTAAAGGCTTAACTAGATGTCACACGAAAATTGAAGCTACACTACAGTTAAGAAAAACACTTCCCATCAGCTATTCTCACTTGTTACAACACTCTTCAGGCATAGATATTATCACCCCCATATAATAGATGACGAAGGTGGGGCCAAAGAGGTGAAGTCATGTAATTATTAAGCAGTGGAGCCAGATTTCAAACCCCAGTCCTTAAAACAGCGAGTGAGTGTCTATGTGTTGAAAAAGAATGTGTGTGTGTTATGAAAACTGTATGCCATACCTCTGTTTAAAAAAAAAAAAAATCCCATTACCAAAGAATCAGGAAAAACACACAACGGATGGTTTCCAACTTCATACACAAAAGCCACAACTTTTTAAGAAATTCGAACCCATTTAAGTAATAACAGAAAGCATTGTGAGAACGTCAATGAAACTAGGCAAAAAAGCTACATCGTGCTCTCTCTCCCTCCGGAGAAGAGTCAGACTGGGAGCAAAAGCATCCCTCGCGGCCTGGGAGCGGCTCTGCCCAGAGGAAAGGTGGCGCCCCTAAAGGGCCCTCAGGGCGCAACTGTCCCAATCCCCCAGGACGGCACCGGGCCAGCCGGCTGCAGCCTACCTGACCGGCTCCCGCCACCGCTTGAACCAGCTGCAGCAATTGGCCATCAGACTGAACATCCCAGGCCGCTGCTCCCAACGCCTCCCATCCGAGCCCCGAGCGAGGAAGGGCCCCTCGTTGCCCCGGGCCGAGTCCCGGGGCCGCAGCCGCTCCGAGGCACCTCTGAGGCGGAGAAGTCGGGAGGGAGGTGGGGGTGGTCAGTCCCAGCGCCCAGCCCTGGTAACCGCGCCAGCCCGCGAGCGAACAACGGCCTCCTCGCCCAGGTACCACCGGGCAACAGGCACAGAGACACAGACCCCTGCAGGGTTAGCGGAGCCCGGCCAGTGAAAACCCCGCGTCGACGTGCTGACGTTTCTCCCGGGCGCGGAAGGCCCACCCCAAGCACCGCCCATGTACTTCTCCAATCATCATCCGCCGGCTCGTGGTGGGGGCCGCTGAGTGGCTGAAGGGGCAGGGCTCCCAGTGCCCCGGGAGGGCGGGGGCGGGAAGATGGTTTTCGTAACTAGGCAACTGGAGCGTCCACAGCTGAGTTGAAAAAATCCCCAACAGATCCTGGGCAAGGCCTCTCTGTATACCCACACAAAATGTGTTGCCAGCCGAGGGTGTTGTTCCTCTTGTGTCTCTAACCCCAACTGAGATACAGAGCGCTTAGGTCTTGTGCGCGTTTTGTTTTCTCTTATGAAGCAGGGCTGGGATCCTTTGGGATTCCGGCAGACTGCACAACTACAGAAACAATACACCGGAGCAGTTATTATAAGTTAAGGACGAGGGGAAAACTCATTTGTTGCTAACTATCCAATATTTCAGATGACAAATATATTAATCTGTCTAATGCTTATTGCTGTTTGCTACATGAAATATATAATGAAATTGTGTGGGAGTTATGATTAAAAAAGAAATAGTATGTTCATTGTATAAAATGTGGAAAACACTGAAAAAGGGATAAGATGAAGAAAATAAGATCTCACGTCCACCAACTGAAGATAACCAATATTAACATTTTGATATATGTTCTTTCTAGGATTTTTATATAATATTAGGTTGCTAGCTATTTGGTTTCTGCACGATGAAGATGATGATCTGCTGACTGTTCTGTAGTATGTCTTATTTACAGAAATATGTAATGTCTGTATTTATTTTTATATATTTTTATTGAAAAAAGAAATGACAAGTACATTCTTTTTTTTTTTTTTTTTACAAATAGTTTATTGTCAAGTTGGTTAAGTACATTCCTGTAGGGGGAAAAATGCATGCATGTTATGTAGGAACTTGTGTGTCTATTCTATTTCTACTCAAATATATATTTTTTCAAATCTTGGTAAAAGGAGAGAGGGCCCTGTAATATCCAGTGTATCCAGGAGGGGAAATAATGGTTTGGAACTACAAGTAGATTTAGCTTTAAAATTGTTCTCTGTTCTTCACTCATTCATGTAACCCTAATTCAAACTCATATATGTCTCTTACAGCTTACGATCTCTGAACCCAAGTACCTCATCTGCAGAATGTCAATGAAATTACCTACACTGTGGGGTTGCTAAGATGGTGAAATGAGAGAAATAAAGCCTATGACAGCAGATTCTAAAGCTGGTGTCACTTGTCTAATAAACATTTATGGTATGTTACCTCCTATCTCTTTCTCCAAATTGCTAGGGGTCTTGTTTACTATTTTCATTGTCCTGACTTGATAACTTCAGTTTTGTTTCCAGTCGCTCCAGGCTGCATGACCTCTACTAGTTTTCCTAACTGAACCTGCCCTTCATCAGTGCCAGATGCTTCCTTTGCCTGGACTCTCCTATTCAGAAACAATAATACTTCTATTCTACAGAGTTAATGAGGAAAGTTGAATTATACCTTTATGAATTTTCTTTTCTCACTATTTGTTCTCATTTTCTAATATCTGAAGATACCTACCTTATCTTTTCCAAGGTTAACCATTTTCTTGCAACTTTGACAAACATCATTTTTCAATCTTTCTGAAATCCCATTCCTTTATTTATTCCTTTTTTAAACATTTTATTCATTATTTTTGAGAGACAGAGACAGAGAGAGAGAGAAGGAGACAGAATCTGAAGCAGGCTCCAGGCTCTGAACTGTCAGCACAGAGCCTGACAAGGGGGCTCGAACCCATGAGCTATGAGATCATTACCTGAGCCAAAGTCCAACGCTTAACCAATTGAGCCACCCAGGCGCTCCTGATTATTTTTTTCTTTAATTTTTTTAATGTTTATTTTTAAAAGAGAGAAAGAGAGTGTGAGCGAGGAATAGGCATACAGAGAAAGAGAGACAAAATCTGAAGCAGGCTCCAGGCTCCAGGCTCCGAGCTGTCAGCATAGAGCCTGATGTGGGGCTCCAATTGACAAACTATGAGATCATGACCTGAGCCAACATCGGACACTTAACAGACTGAGGCACTCAGGCGCCCCAGATTATTTATTCTTGATCCAACATGTGAAATACATCCCTCCCCCGTTTTATTTTCCTAGACCTTCAGCTACAATTTCCAGGGTGGAAAAGGGGTAAGAAGGCAGGGCAGGAGAGATCCACAATTTCCCCTTAGGTTAGTACTCTTCTGCTAACTCTTTACTTTCACAACCTAACTTTTTAAACTGGTAGTTTACCACTGAAACCCTAAAGCACTATTTTTTTTTCTGTTTCCTCTTTTTTATCAATTTCCTGTAATTAGGCTTCTGCTCCATCAAACTATGCAAAACATATTTTTAAATGTAACTTCCTAATTATCAAGTCAGTTCACATTTTCTTTTCCATCACTTAATACGTTTAATATAGTTAGCTCTTTTAAAACTCTTTCCTCCCTTAGCTTTTCACAATTATGTACTATTCCAGTTCTCTTCTGATCTCACTGGTCATTCTTACTGCAGCTTCCGATATGTATTCTCCAAGATCTGACCTTATCCTTCTACTCTCTTTTTTAAAACCATGTTCTCTTGAGGGTGCCAGGGTGGCTTCGTCGGTTAAGTGTCCAACTCTTGATCTCAGCTCAGGTCACGATCTCATTGTTTCTGAGATCTAGCCCCGTGTCTGGCTCTGCGCTGACAGTGAGAAGCCTGCTTGGGATTCTCTCTCTCTCTCTCTCTCTGTCCCTCCCCTACTCTTTCTCTCCCTTTCTCCCTCTCTCAATAAATAAATAAATAAATAAATAAATAAATAAATAAATAAATAAATAATAAAAACATGTTCTCTGGAGAATTCAATTACTTATTTCTGTGCCTGAAGGGACTTACCATGCAGATATTTCTTCAGCATTTCTGGAACTATACTCAATACTCTTTTTTTTCCCCTCAAGAAATATACTCAACCTCAGCTCTACTTCTTGTCTTCTTTGAGAATTACACATTATCAAGCATTTGTGCCATATATAATCAGTCAACTAAATTGACTATTCATTTTACAAAACCTTAAGTGGTTTGGTAGATATAAGCACTGCACACTATTTTCAGTTTTCTTTTTCTTTTACAAGCATTTAAGATAGTTATTTTTACCCTTTAGAAGTCATGGGACTTGCTTTATTCAGTGAAATGTGAATGAAATGGTAATTGTGAAAGACTACATTACCTTTGAAGTACTATGAAACCCAAATAGCATGGTATGCTGAGCCAACACTTGGAAGATGTCTGCATAGAAAGTCCTGCAGTGAACTTCCCATGAGCAAGAAGTAAACAATCACTTATCTTAAACCACTCTAATTTCACGGCTGTTTCACTGTAGTGTAATCTAGTTTATTCTGAATGATGAAAACCATCTTGCTGTCACGATTCTAGCTAAGACTTTTATTTCACCCCCCAGAGATTATTTAGCATCCTAAATGTTACTTGATTTCTTTTACCAGCTTTATTGAGGGATAATTAACAAATAAATATATTTAAAGTGTACAATATGGGGGCGCCTGGGTGGCTTAGTCGGTTAAGCGTCCGACTTTCGCTTAGGTCATGATCTCGCAGTTCGTGGGTTCGAGCCCCGAGTCCGACTCTGTGCTGACGGCCAGCTCAGAGCCTGGAGCCTGTTTCGGTCTGTGACTCCCTCTCTCTCTGACCCTCCCCTGCTCACGCTGTCTCTCTCTCTCTCCTAGAAATAAATAAATAAATAAATAAATAAATAAAGTGTACAATATGATGATTTAATATATGTATACACGGTAAATGATTTCTACATCAAGCTAATTAGCACACCCATCACCTTACATCGTTACCCTTTTTTTTTGAGAATATAAGAATCTACTCTCATAGCAAATTTCAGTGTATAATTATAGCCACGATGCTGTACATTAAATTCGCAGAATTTATTCATCTTATAACTGAAAGTTTATATACCCTTTATCAATGTCTCTTCATCTCCTTACTCCTCATCTCCTTTGTTTCTATAAATTTGCTTTTTATTTATTTTATTCTTTTAAGATTCTACATGTAAGCTATTTCTACAGTGGTTGTCTTTCTCTGTCTGCTTCTTCCACTTAGCATAATGCCCCAATTGTATTATTAAATGTGAAATATCTCTGTCTATGTCTATCTCTCTATCACATGTTTTCTTTATCCATCCATCCATTGATTAGACTCAGGTTGTGGTTTCCATATCCTGGCTATTGTGAGAAATGCTGTAATGAACATGGGAGTACAGATACCTCTTCACGATAGTGATTTCAGGGGTGCTTGGTGCTCAGTTGGTTGAGGGTCCAAATCTTGATTTTGGGGTGGGTTGGAGCCCAGGAGTAGGGAGTGGGGCTCAGCAGTGACAGTAAGAAGCCTTCTTGGGATTCTCCCTCTCTCTCTGCCCTTCCCCCATTTGCCTGAGCACATACACTCTCAAATAAATAAAACAAATAAGTAAAGAAATATACTTTAAAAAATCCTTACATTAACATTATGAAAACCCATTATCATCCCAATTTTACAGATACTACAACTGAGGCTTATAGAGGTTAAGCAATTTGCTTAAAGTTACAGAACTAGTAAGTGATGGAAGTGTTGAGATTTGAATCAGGAGTTCTAGCTCCAGAGGCCCCCTTAAACGTTACATAACATTTCAAATGTCTATGTCTAAGCACAAAGAGTAGGGGTTATATTAAAAAACAAAAAACAAACAAAAAAAACAACCCAAACCGAGCTGTCTGAAGATGATGGAAGTTGATATATTTCTCATCTTTTCCTCAAAACATATTTTTCCTATCCATATTTTTTTTCCACCATAAATGCAAGCACAAAATGAAAATGTAGATGATCAAAACTATGCCATTTGCTTCCGTTATCTCTTCTCTGTCGCCTTCCTGGAGTTATTCGCTTCTAGGTTTGATGAACGTCTTCATTCCCAACATCAGAGCGTCTCGGCATGATTTTTCCACCTAAGCTCCGACACCCCGTGCTCAGTCCTCAAACTTGCCGGCCACGCAGCCTCTCACCCTAGTTCGCTGGAGATTTCTACTGCGTGTACTTCCCTGCTTGGGAAAGTTCACGTTGCGGAGCCTGGGAACGAACCGCAGGAGCGCGGGGGCCGGCGAGGAAGGGGGCTCCACCGTGCTGACTAGGCCTCCGACGCTCTCCCGGAGCCCTGCCCCCAGCGTCGAAAAGCTTCCTGGAAATGTCCTCGTTATCACGTCCCCTCTCGGGCTGGGGGCTGGGAGCGGGCGGTCCCCCCGCCCCCGGCTCGCGCCGTTCCGCCGGAGCGCTCGCTCGCAGGCGCCGCCGCGCCGCAGTCCTCGCCGAGCGGCGCCCCGGCTCGCAGGTCCCCGCCGCGCCGCGCCACGCTCGCGCCGCCGCCCGCTCCGCGATGAGGGTCCTGGGTGGGCGCTGCGGGGCGCTGCTGGCGTGCCTCGTGCTCGCGCTCCCCGTCGCCGAGGCGAACTGTGAGTAATCCGTAGCGTCCTGTCTTCTCTCCCCGGCAGCGCCGACTGAACCGGGAGCCCTCCCGGCAGGATTTCCTCGTCTAGGGCTGCCGCCTGCTAGAAAGTTTCCAGGAAGTCCGACCGTCTCCCGGCTGATGGAGGCAGCCGTGGACCTAGCGGGCAGTGTAATGGTGGGGCAGTGGCAAGGGATGCCCAGCTCTAGGCGTCAAGTGCTGCCCGCAGGACCGTCTCAAGAACGTGGGTGCTACGACTTCTCAGTGAAGGAATTAGAGCACCTATCCGTTGGCCCTCAACAGCTGAAGCTCCCAGTCAGAAGACAGGCATGAGGACTTCCCAGTGTAACAATGGGGGGAAAGGGCAGCCTACTATGTTTTATACCCTTTGTGCAAGTGGCTGTCCCCAGGCAGCACCCCTTGCAGAGTTTACCTCCCTTTTGCAATTTCTGGACTTTGAGCTTGGTTTGCCTGTCTCAACATTGACACAACAATTGTTTTAGGATCACTGCTGGTTTTCATGGCAGGAGGCAGATGTCATTTTCTAACCTTGAAATCCAAAGGACTGTTAAATGTTGTGTTTCTCGGATCATTTTGTACTACTTTTGACACTGTCGCTGATCTGAGGTCGTGGCATGAGTTCTTTGTACTTTATCTTCGTATTTCCAGTTCTTTACGTTCCCACGGGTGGATTCAAGGCAGGAAGTTGAGCTTTCTCTGTAAGGTATATAAGGAATATTGCGGCGTTTAGTACATTTTGATTGCCCGTTAATTTGTTTTCTAAAGTTTCAGCATGCTCACCGATTAAAAATGCTTACTTGTGCTACGTTTTATTCTCAGGAAATGGCATGCGAGAGATAAACTTTGAATTGCAAAAACGTTTAGGCTGCCTCAAGCTCCTGTGGAAACTTCAAAGATTTAATTTTAGGAGAGTTAAGTAGGAATTTACTAACATTCCACTAGTTTGTATCACTCACTGATCAGAATGAATGAGGTATTTTAAAATTCTAATTCACAGGTGGAAACATCATTTGTTGAGTTTATATTAAAAAGCTACAATAGCAGCATTGCTATTCAAACCACTGTCATTAAGCCTATATGTAGACCGCATGTATGAATTCATTATTTATATAGTTCATTAGCATAATCAAATATTTGCCTGGTAACGGGAAAGAGGCAAAAGTATCTTTCCACATTCACTCCTTGTCATCACAGGAATGTGCTAAACCCTTTCTTTTTGTAAGGATTGTTACATTTTTGTTGAATCTAGACAGTTAAAAAATGACCTGAATGTGTGTATCACACACAGGTAATCAAACCATATATATGAAGAAATGCACTTGTTATATATAAACTCTGACAGAGTAGAGAAATTAATTGTGCAAATACATCACGTAAAGAATAGTTGGCTCTGTATTGCCTTTATTTTTAAGACATATGAATAGTTTCATTAGATTAGAAATCATCTCTGGTTAACTGATGAGGAAACTGACATATAGATGGAATATTTTTACTCCCTAAGGTTTTAAATTTGACATAGAATTAGAACTCTAAATATTTGATTTATAATTCATTGGTTAGTCCATAGAAATACAGTTGCTATTTAAAGAAAAGGTTTACAAATCATGGTTTTAGTTTTGAGAGTTGTCAGAAATTTTCCAGTTCAGAGAGCGTGGGAGGCTCAGTCGGTTAAGCATCCGACTTCGGCTCAGGTCATGATCTTGAGGTCCGTGGGTTCAAGCCCCGCATCGGGCTCTGTGCTGACAGCTCAGAGCTTGGAGCCTGTTTCAGAGTCTGTGTCTCCCTCTCTCTCTGCCCCTCCCCAGCTTGTGCTCTGTCTCTCTCTGTCTCAAAAATAAATAAACGTTAAAAAAAAAAGAAAAGAAAAGAAGTTGTCCAGTTCAAAATCTTCATTTTTAACAAGAATTGATCAGAGGTGTTAACTGACTTTGTGGATGTTTATACATATGAAAGATATTTTTAATATCTCTTATATTTATAATAAATATGAGAGACAGAAAGGGGGAGAGAGATTTAAAAAATATATATGTATATCTACATATTTCATCATTTGCCACTAAGAACTGTGGTAAAGAGAAATAGGAGAAAGGGGAGCTTCTTTAATTAAGCTAGTTTGGCCCTATCCAGAGTTCCACTTCTGGGTGGGTATAGTGAGTGTACTCTGGATATTATTGAGTAATATTTTTCTTTTCCTTTCTGCACTCCTCTTTCCTTCCCTGACTATTCCATTCTGTTTATCTGTATTTTCTTAAATTCTGTTTATTTCAGAGTTCAAAGTGTTGCACTGATGGAGAAATTTTATTAAGTTTGAGAAGAGTTAGAGACAATTTCTGCTGCAATAAAAATACCCTTTGCTATATTCTCTTACTATGCCAGATTACATAAGTGCTTCTTCATAATAGACCTTTCCTATCCACCACATTCAATATCCTCTTCACAGCTAAATGATCTATGTTTAAACTTTCAACATATTATGAGAGAAAAAAAATGAGAACCTTGATAATATACATATCAATATTCTTTAGGTATATACAACAGTAATGAACTCTTACTAACTAAAGCAGAAAGAAAGGAAAGAAAGATGAAAGAAAGAAAAAGAAAGAAAGGAAGGAAGGAAGGAAGGATGGAAGGAAGGAAGGAGAAAGAAAAGGAAAGACAGAAAGAGAGAAAGAACAAAAGAAAGGGCAGGCTGGTGAATTTATTGGAAGACTGCTACTGAATGGCATGCTGAAGAACTCGGCCTTCCAGAAGCCAGGAACTTGGTCATTTCTGTGATCTATACAGTTGGGAACTCAAGCACTCACTGTGTTAGCTGCCATCAGATGACTGGCTTCTAACTGCCTTCTAGTCCTGGGTGTCCCTACTCATGATGGAAATTCCTAGGAGACAGAACTTGATTATTTTGGAGAGTCCTGTGACTGACAGCTCACTAGAATCACGTGACGGTCCCGGCAGCTCCCACGAAGGGATGGATGCTGTGAGGGAAGGAGAAACAAGAAAAGTCTACACATTCTGATTATCGGCTGTTCAACATACACACATGCCCTTCCTTCCATAAACACCGTTTGGAAATGATTCAAGTATAATGCAGATATATTTTTTTAAATGTTTTATTTATTTCTAGGAGAGAGAGAGAGAGAGACAACATGAGCAGGGGAGGGTCAGAGAGAGAGGGAGTCACAGACTGAAACAGGCTCCAGGCTCTGAGCTGGCAGTCAGCACAGAGCCCGACGTGGGGCTCGAACCCACGAACCGCGAGATCATGACCTAAGCGAAAGTCAGACGCTTAACCGACTAAGCCACCCAGGCGCCCCAATATAATGCAGATATTTTTAACATAATACAGATAGCTAAGGTACAGCAGAAAGGACGTCCTCCTTAGAAGATTCCCATCACCACATCCAAAGAGGAAGTTTCAAGACTACCATCTCCTAGTTTCGGTGATCATTGAGTGATGCCCCTGCCTCCTCTCATTCTGTCACAATCCCATGTCAATGTGCTATGCTTTATGGATTAAATGATAAATTGTAGTGTACTAACACATCCCATATGCCAATAATAATAATAATAATAATAATAATAATAAGACAGCAATGGAATACAAGTACTGACTTTAGGGTAGACTGTCTTATTTTTAAGCTGGACCTGGTATTTATGACCTCCTCCTTCACTACCCAATTTGACATGTCTCTTGCTTTCAGGTAGTTCCCTTACATTTGATTTTTTTTTGTCTGCTCTCTGAGATGAACCACATCCTTATTCAGGAGGAATCTGAGCCTGTTCTTCCTAGCTGTAGTCGGTTGTATCCATGTCTGTTACAATTTCCATTGTGCATCATACTCATCTTGAGGGGGCAGCACTCCTTCTAGCCTTGATTTATATGTGGCCACATCACTATTTGCCTTGATTGTTGTCATACCAACACAAGCAGTCTCAGCTTCTAATTCAGTTGAAAATATAGTAGGTCCCATAGTGAATGCATTTCTTCTTGGTTTATCAGTTTTGAGATGAGCAAGGAAAGAACACACACACACAAAAACCCAACTAGGAATAGGTCATTGAATTAATTTCTTAGGCTGTTGTAACAAAGTACCACAAACTGAGTGGCTTAAGCAACAGAATTTATTGTGTCACAGTTCTGGAAATTAGAAGTCTGGGATTAAGGCGTTAGCAGGATTGATTCCTCCTGGGAGCTGTGAGGGAGAATCTGATTCATGCCTCTCTCCTAGCTTCTGGTAGCTGCAGACATTTCTTAGTTTATAGATGGCATTTTCCCTATGTCTTCACATCATTTTTCCTATGCACATGAGTGTTTCTATTCCAAATTTCTCCTTTTGATAAAGACATCAGTCATATTGGATTAGAGTTCACCTTTATGACCTTGTCTTAACTTGATCATCTGCAAAACTGCTTTTTCCGGATAAGGTCATATTTATAAGTAGTGGGGGATTAAGTCATTACCATCTTTATAGGGGACACCATTCAATCCATGACAGTCTGTAAGCATTATATCATAACAACTATGTCTTCCCTTCCTACCTTTATTCCAAACCTATGTATTTCAGCTTTAGGGGGAAAAAGCACAACATTTTATGATGTCTACTACAAGAAAATGTATACATTTTTTAAAGTAAGCCCTATGCCCAATGTGGAGCTCAAATTCACAACCAAGAGTCACATGCTCTGCTGACTGAGCCAGCAAGGGGATCCCGAAACATACCACATCTTTTAACCACATTTTGGAAGATAGTGTTGTGTCCAAAAAGACAGGAACAGAACCTTCAATAATTGGCCATTCCATCATCCTATAAGGCTAACGCCTTTCAGGTATTAGGGTATACAGTAGGACCGACGAAAACCATAATCAGCATCCTACTGACTTATTTCCTTAACTGTGGCCTTAATTCTTTGGTTGGAGGTAAAGGTGTGTGGTTAGCATAAAGCATTAAATAAGTCTACCAGCAGTGGTGCTGATAGAAGAAAATAAGTCTAAATACAGAATAAATACCTCTGTGTCCAAGAACAATGTGTTGTTTCTGCATGGTAAAAGAGGCCTAATTAATCAATCATCCACCAGGTACCTGATTGGATTTTGCAATATGTCCAGTCTGTAACAGCAGAAGGAATGGAAATTCTGCTGGCAAATGTGGTGTATTTTATTTTATTTTATTTTTTAAATTTTTTTAATGTTTTTTATTTATTTCTAGGAGAGAGAGAGACAGCGTGATCAGGGGAGGGTCAGAGAGAGAGGGAGTCACAGACTGAAACAGGCTCCAGGCTCCGAGCTGGCAGTCAGCACAGAGCCCGATGCGGGGCTCGAACCCACGAACCGCGAGATCATGACCCAAGCGAAAGTCGGACGCTTAACCAACTAAGCCACCCAGGCGCCCCAAATGTGGTGTATTTTAGCAGTGAGAGCCTAGTAGATATTAGTGAGGAAAAGTCTGTATAGTAAACAAATATTTTAAAATATTAGTATTTTAGTAAATCTTAAAAAATTAAAAAGAACAAAAGAAAAATAAAGGAAGATCTGGCTACACTGGACACACATTCAAAGCTGCCTTCTTAAGATAACCACAATTCCAGTTAACCACAATTCCAAGCATCCCCTGTCATCTTTCATCAAATTCTCTTCCCTGGTTTATGGTAGCTATCTGAAACTTGTAGATTTCTGAGTTTGTGACCCTTCTACTAGATTGCCCTGGAGAGGAACACAACTGATAATCCTTAAGTGGATCATTCTATCCCCTCCTATTATTAAGAACTTCTCTGGTGTGATGCTGTCTTGTGAGTATTCAGGTAGAAAAGATATTCTCAGCTCTGGGCAATTCTTTCCACACTTCCTTGTCTCTAGACCTGATATCTAGCTCTTTTTAGGTCTCTGAACAACTAAACAGACCATTTACCATCATTCAGGAAGGAGAATAGATTCTGATCTCATTCCAAGCAAAGTGGATAATGAGAAATACTGCTTATATGTCTGTCCATCGCAAGGTTTTTGTTTCTCCAAAAATTCCATTTCTCCTCAGGATTCTGTTTCAGCCTCAGGGAGACTATAGTTTGTTTATTTGTTCATTGTAGGCTGTAGCTTCATATCAGATCTACCTCTGGCTCATATTGGTACATTACAAAGAAGCATCTGTAAACTAGAGATTTTGTCTTAAGTAGGTTGATTTGGATCTTTAATAGGTTGGTCATGGGATTTTCCTCATGATGCTGTAAAGGAAGCTCCCAGGAGGACTTCTTCAAGTCAAGAGAATGAGCAACCCACACAGACCACATAGTTTTTGCCTTTAGCCCCATCCTATTCATACCATTTGAACATGTCACAGTTGTACTGCTGTCACAGCAAAGATTTTGGCTAGATGGAACTGGTAGCATCCAGTTCACAATGTGCTGTTTAAACCACATGGTCACTAGGTATCCTGTGGTCAGATTTGCATACTTCACTGAGGTCCAAAAGGATGCCAGAAACAGTTTGTCGAGGGCAGACTAATTACTTACAGAAGGAAATGTGACTTGCTATCTAATCATAAAGCGCTCTACTGAAGTTCTTCCTTTGGGACTTGCTATGGTACTCTACAGAACTAAAGTACTCTGCCGTCCTATGTACAGTTTGACACAATCGGATCTGATAGGTCACTGGCTAGTCTGACTGACGGACTGCTTGAATTGAACTTTGAACTAGGTAGACAGAATTTTCTTATTCTTGTTCCTATCTACATCTGGCACCTTTTGGACTCATATGGTAAATAGATCAGAGTAGAATGCCTAAAAATGGAATATGCCTCAAAAATAAGAAGTCTACAAATATGTATTCTTCCACCTTCATGTTGAACTCCTAGGTGTATAAAAGCTTGTCTCTCACTTGGGCAGGAATTTTTTTTTTAATTAAAACAATTTTTTTTCTTAAATAGTTTACTGTCAAGTTGGTTTTCATATAACACCCAGTGCTCATCCCAACAAGTGCCCTCCTCCGTGCCCATCATCCCCTACCCGTCTCCCCCACCCCCATCAGCCCTCAGTTTGTTCTCAGCATTCAAGAGTCTCTCATGGTTTGCCTCCCTCCCTCTCCCCTACTATTTTTCCCCTTCTTCTCCGCCATGGTCCTCCATTAAATTCCTCCTAATCCACCTATACGTGCAAACATATGGTATCTGTCCTTCTCTGCCTGACTTATTTCACTCAACATAACACCTTCAAGTTCCATCCATGTTGCTACAAATGTCCAGATTTTATTCTTTCTCATTGCCATGTAGTATTCCATTGTATAGATAAACCGCATCTTCTTGATCCATTCATCAGTTGATGGACACTGAGGCTCTTTCCATGTTTTGGCTACTGTTGAGAGTGCTGCTGTGGAACATTGGGTTACATGTAGGCAGGAATATTTTAACGTCACCAAATTGTTGCTGAAGTTCAATGCTCTCAGGCCTGGGGAATGAACCACAGTTTGGAGTTTGAGTTTTATTGGATGTATAGTTAGGTAGTTTTAGGACACAATTCCCTTAATCAACCGACCCCTGTAAGCCTCAGTTCTAACCAGCAAACCTTAGGTTTTAGGTGTTTTGCTTCCCTAAAGGTCAATATCTAATAATCACTGAAGGTTTTTGGAATTTTTTCCCTTAGTACAATTACCCACTGCAGTTAACTTGCTTCAGAGAAAACAAGGAGAAAAGCTCACAGTATACAGGATGCTTCTTCAAGGGCACCTCTCCTCTCCCTTTAAGGGGTTCTGGATCTATCAACTGATTCAAGATTGGTGATACAGGATACATGGTGATTTCTTTGTATTGTGACTGAAGGACAGCCTCTTTTGCTAACTCAGGGAGTTTGGGGATTAAAAAAAAAACCCAATGAAGAACTTTGTGGGTTGTTTTCCCATCTCATTCGAGGGGGATCGTCACATGTTAATTCTTTCTCCAACATTCAGTCACTACACTCACCTTGACTTTGATTCATATGACTCTGGGTGGCCACCTAAGCTCAGCCACCCAGCGCCCAGGTTCCTCCCATCCCACCTGAGATCTGGGAGCCCACTTCCATTACAGTTTCTCCCACCAGCATTTCTGATCCTGGGAGAACAGCCAGTAAAATGCTTTTTGGAAGGCCCAGTGGTTTTCTTAATAGTTATTTCTGTATTAATCTTGGAAGCACATTCTTTTATTTTGTACTGGTGAGTGGGATATATAAGTGAGAAAGTGAATAGGTAGGAACCATGTGAAAGATTCAAGCCAGAATGTCTGTCTCCTAGTCTTTGTGAATTCTTTCTTTAATATTATGCCAAGGAATGTCTGGCTTTTCAGTTATTTTAGGATGTGCTAGGGTTTTGTCTAGGATGGCATTAGCCAACCAAGCCAACTGTTAGAACTGAATCTGATGGCCCTAGCCAGCACATGAGATGGAATCAGCAATATTATTACATTCAGCCTAATGCAAAATTATACATGCCTTTTTGTATTAGTTTTCTATTGTTGTGTAACAAATTACCACAAACTTAGCATCTTGAAACAGCACAATTTATCATCTCTTAGTCCAGGCACAAGTCCAGGGACCTGCTCAGGGTGTCACAAAGCTAAAATCAAGGGGTCTACCAGGGCTAAGGTCTCATTTGAGGCATCCTCTTTCAAGGATACTGATCTCTCCAATGAGAGGAAGAAAGGAGAGCAGTGGAGGAGGTGGACTTGTGCAAAGAAGTGACAAAACTCACTTCTGCTTATATTTCTAATAGTTCCAACCCAAGGAAGCACATGGAACATTTGGTCAGTATTGTTTCTGTTACAAATATTTTTCCTCTAAGGTTAAGATTACTATTTCTTCCTCTAAGAGAAGCACAAACACTTATTGCTTATTTAAACTTTGGTAATATACTTACAAAGTGTGAGGTTGTATTAACTGCTTGTTCAATAGGGAGGGCATAATTAACTGTGCCCAACAGATCTAAGCTGGGGACATAGTATGATGACAGTGAGTGGGTGGTTAATATAGCAGGGTGAAAAAAATAGGGTAACAGTTGATACTGAAATTATTCCTCTCATGAGAACTGTTACTATTTTCCCTTGAAGAGTGGCTTTAGGTTTAGAAAGTAAAGTCCTGAAAACATGATCTGTAGCTTTGCTCTTCAAGAATAGTTCATGAACCAGTAGTGGGAGCATTACCTGCGAGCTTATTGGAAATGAAGCCTCTCTGGCCCCACCCCAGACGTAGCATTTCAGAATATGCATTTTAAGAAGACCCCAGGTAACTCCTATGCACGTTTAAAATTTGAATCATGCTTGGACTACAACGAGATAGCAGAAAAGGTCAATAAATGGTTCTATGTAAGAGTGAACAGAAATTTACAGTGGCGGCAGGAGGGGAATAGCTGTAGGAAGCAACCAGGAGACAGAAAGGGAGAGGATGTCAGAGAAGGGAGAAAAGAAGCTGAGCCATATGGCAAGAGAATGCAGCTTGTGGAAGCATCTCCGGGAAGAACTGATTATATGTGAGAAGGACAGAGAACCTTTAGGAACTGGCTTTTTAAAACTTTTTAAAAGACTCAACTTTAAATTGCAAAAATTGCTTTAATGTAAACCATAGCCCTTCATACCTTCCCCCTGCCACCCACCCCCAGTGTTTCTTCAGAAGAGGTTATTTCCACATCTAAGTTGGTTAAGAACAAAGAGAAGAAGAACACCAGATAGCTCGGTTGGTTGAGCATCCAACTTCAGCTCAGGTCATGATCTCACAGTTTGTGAGTTCGAGCCCCACATCAGACTCTGCAGAGCCTGGATCCTCCTTCAGATTCTGTGTCTTCCTCTCTCTCTCTGCCCCTCCCCCACTCATGCTCTGTCTCTCTGTCTCTCAAAAAATGAATAAACATTGAAGTTATTTTAAAAAAAGAACGAAGAGTTCCATAAGATGCAATGGAGTTGAAGAGTTTAGTGAAAGCTAACACACTGAGTGAATAGTGATCTATAAGAACCTCAGCTACTAGAGAATGTGGAAGACTTTAAAAAAATTTTTTTAATGTTTTTTATTTATTTCTGAGAGAGACAGAGAGAGAGAGAGAGAGACAGTGTAAGCAGAGGAGGGTCAGAGACAGAGGGAGACACAGAATCCGAAGCAGTCTCCAGACTCTGAGCTAGCTGTCAGCACAGAGCCCAACACAGGGCTCGAACCCATGAACTGTGAGATCATGACCTGAACCGAAGTCAGATGCTTAACCAACTGAGCCACCCAGATGCTCCAAGAATGTGGAAGTCTTAAGAGACGTTTTATCATGTATGGGATTGGGTTTTTGGTCACCAGTGAATCAAAAAGGGCAAGATGGAGGCACCTGGGTGGCTCAGTTGGTTAAGTGTCCAACCCTTAGTTTCAGCTCAGGTCAAGATCTTACAGTTGGTGAGTTTAAGCCCTGCATCAGGCTCCGCTCTGTCAGTGGGGAGCCTGCTTACAATTCTCACTCTCTCCCTGTCTGGCCCTCCCCTGTTTGTTCTCACTCTCTCTTTCTCTGTAAAAATAGATAAATAGACTTAAAAAAAAAAAAAGGCAAAATAGTATGTGATGTTAGCAAACCTCAAGTTATCTTTAAATTGTTAAGCTTTGATTGAGGGTAACATTTTGTTAATACTAAAAGAGAAAAATTCACCTTGGTGATGCAAAAACAGATAGTACTCTTGACTCTTTTTTTCTATCGAGTGAAGCAAATCTTTTTTACCTAAATATTCCTATTTTACTTTATATGTTTTTGGGAAATATATATAAGTAAATAATTATAATAATTTGGGGGATGGGCAAGAATTCAGTAATTTTAGACAAGAAAATACTGCACACAAAAAATTGGAAGAAAATGGATGACAGCTTAATAGTGAGTGTCTTTAGAAAGTAGAGTCATGATGCTTTTTTTTTTCTTTTCAACTTTTTATTTAAATTCTAGTTACTAGTTAATGTAAAGTGCAGCTTTGGCTTCAGGAGTAGAATTCAGTGATTCATCACTTACATACAATACCCAGTGGGAGTTATGATGCTTTTTATTCCTTGTTTACCTTTTTGTTTTCAATAACTATAATAAATTGTGTTATTACTCTAGTGTAAGAAACTTCATACAAGAGTTTTGTTTCTATTAATCGTTCTAAACATAGAAATTGAATCCTCCAGGCTTGAGAGAAAGTGAAATAAGGATAATTTATCTAAATAGGTTCTGAGTGTTCTACAGTGAGTAAAGTAATAGAAATGTATTCTGGGCTATTAGTAGAATTCTTCTTATCCATCTTGTTCATTTTTTTTTAATGAACTTTTAAAAAGACACGTTGAAGGAAAACAGTGTTTAAGTCTTCATAAAAATGATTAAAGTATAGCTTCCTGTATTTGTGTTTCCATCTTTCAAAATGCTACATTGGGCATTTTCCCATTGAGTTCACAGCTGTTCTGTGATGTACCTTCCCATCTTCAGGAAAGTGTTACCTTTACTCTCCTTCTACGAAAGTTATTACCCCCTCTTTTTTTTCCTGCTCTCATTTGAACTTGAGGAAGTAGTTTATTCTAGCTGTCTCTATATTCTTTCTTCCTTCTGGTGTACCTGCCACTGATATTGGTGATGGAGAATGTTTATAGTGATCCTATTGTTAAACCAACTACATTTTAACTCTCATCCCAAATAATGGTAATTATTATTATTAACTTCTTTGCAACATTTGACACTGTTGAAATTATCTTTCTGAAATCGACCTCCTTTTATGTCTATAAACATTATCTTCTTCAAATTTTCTTTCTCTCTTGGGGTACTTGGGGATATTAGTTGAGCATCTGCTCTTGATCTGAGCTCAGGTTTTGATCTCAGGGTTGTGAGTTCAAGCTCTGCATTGGAGACTATGCTGCTTGTGAGGCCTACTTAAAAAAATTCTTTTTTCTTTTTCTTTATATGTGTTACTAATTCTGTTTCTGCTGTTTTGTTGATCTCTGTTTTCTCTTAAATATTAATGTTTCCTTGGGTTCCACTTTGACCTTCTGACCTCATTGAACATTTGTTTCCAGTTTAAACTACTAGGTATATTCTACCGAATCCCTTACATTTTTAAACCATTCAAGTAATCCATGATTAATATAATCTAATTTGGGAATGCATATATGCAGTAAAAAAAATAAATAAATAAAATGCCTCTGTAGCTCATTAGCCAGAGACCAAAATAATGTTTTGCTTTATATTCTTCTAAGCAACTTTGTCTGCATATACACATTCTTAGAAATTAAAATACATAAATACAAGAATGGAATTGTGCTCTAATCCTATTTTTTCTTTTTTTATTAAAAATTTTTAATGTTTATTTTTTATTAGAGAGAGAGAAAGACAGAGCGTGAGTGGGAGAGGGGCAGGCAGAGAGGGAAACACAGACTCTGAAGCAGGCTCCAGGCTCTGAGCTGTCAGCACAGAGCCCCATGTGGGGCTCAAACCCATGGACCACGAGATCATGACCTGAGCCGAAGTCGGCCACTTAACAGACTGAGCGACCTAGGCACCCTTTTTAAATTTATTTTTTATTTTTCTTCATTTTTTTCTAATATTATTTTTAACTTGATGTTTCACCTAAAAATATGATGATGCGCCAGAACCCATAAGATACCTAGGAATAAACCTAACCAAAGAGGAGAAAAATGTATACACTGAAAATTATAGAAAACTTATGAAAGAAATAGAAGAGGACACAAAAGAAATGGAAAAACATCCATGCCCATGGATTGGAAGAACAAATATTGTTACAGTGTCAATATTACCTAAAGCAATCTACATATTCAATGTGATCCCTATCAAAATAACACCAACATTCTTCACAGAGTTAGAACAATTAATCCTCAAATTTGTATGGAGCCAGAAAAGATCCTGAATAGCCAGAGCAATCCTGAAGAAGAAAACAAAAACTTGAAGCATCACAATTATGGACTTTAAGCTGTATTACAAAGCTGTAATCATTAAGACACTATAGTACCGGCACAAAAACAGACACATAGATCAATGGAACAGGATAGAGAACCCAGAAATGGACCCACAAACATATGACCAACTAATCTTTGACAAAGCAGGAGAGAGCATCTAACGGAAAAAAGACAGTCTCTTCAGCACATGGTGTTGGGAAAACTGGACAGTAACATGCAAAAGAATGAACCTGGACCACTTTCTGACACCATACACAATAATAAACTCAAAATGGATGAAGGATTCAAACATAAGACAGAAAGCCATCAAAATCCTAGAGGAGAAAACAGGCAAAAACCTCTTTGACCTGGGCCACAGCAACTTCTTACTCAACACGTCTCCAGAGGCATTGGAAACAAACAAAAGCAAAAATGAACTATTGGGACCTCTTCAAGATAAAAAGCTTCTGCATAGTGAAGGAAACAGTCAGCAAAACTAAAAGGCAACTGACGGAATAGGAGAAGATATTTGCAAATAGCATGTCAGATAAACGGTTAGTATACAAAATCTATAAAGAATTTATCAAACTCAACACCCAAAAAACAAATAATCCAGTGAAGAAATGGGCTAAAGACATGAAGAGACACTTTTCCAAAGAAGACATCCCGATGGCTAACAGACACATGAAAAGATGCTCAGCCTCACTCATCATCAGGGAAGTACAGATCAAAACCATAATGAGGTACAACCTCACACCAGTCAAATGGCTAAAATGAACATTTCTGGCAACGACAGATGTTGGTGAGGATGTGGAGAAAGAGGAACCCTTTTGCACTGCTGATTAGAATGCAAACTGGTGAAACCACTCTGGAAAACAGTATGGAGGTTCCTCAGAAAATTAAAAATAGAACCATCCTATCACTCAGCAATTGCTCTACTAGGTATTTATCCAAAGGATACAGGTATGCTGTTTTGAAGGGACACATGCACCCCAATGTTTATAGCAGCACTATCAACAATAGCCAAAGTATGAAAAGAGTCCAAATGTCCATCGACTGATGAATAGATAAAGAAGTGGTATATACTATATCATACATACAGTGGAATATTAGTCGGCAATCAAAAAGAATGAAATTTTGCCATTTGTATGGAACTAGAGTATATTATGTTCAGCAAAATTAGTCAGTGAGAGAAAGACATATATCATACGACTTAAGTCATATGAGGAATTTAAGATACAAAATAGTTGAATATAAGGGAAGGGAAGCAAAAATAATATAAAAATAAGGAGTGGGACAAACCATAAGAGACTCTTAAATACAGAGAACAAACTGAGTATTGCTGGAGGGATTTGGCATAGGGAGATGGGCTAAATGGGCAAAGGGCATTAAGGAGGACACTTGTTGAGATGAGCACTGGGTGTTATATATAAGTGATGAATCACTAAATTATATTCTTGAAATCATTGTTATCCTATATGTTAACTAACTTGGATATAAATTTTAAAAAATTAATTAAAAAATAAGATATGGTGGTTTTCATGTCAATAAATTCTGTCACACTTTAAAATAGATTTATAATTTTCTTTCATATATGTTCATCATAATATATTTAATCAAAACATATCTTTGGAGATTTACATCATTTCCAGTGTTTTGCTTATATCAATAATATTGTGTTGAACATATTCATAAGTATTTCTTTACTTTTATCCATATTTATTTCCTCAGATTAATTTCATAGAAATAGAATGGTTAGCTGAATGTCTAAAAGCTTCAGGTATATATTGTTAGATTTCTCCCTGGAAATTTGTTTTTAAAAATAGATTTTAAGAGTTCCTAATTCCTCTCATCTTTACCAACATTAGACAAGAACTTCTTTTTAAATCTTTGTCAGTGCAATAGGAATAAAAATGGGGGTGACATTCTTGGGGTGAGAGAGAAAAGTAGTCCATCCTGTTTTTCAGTTTATCCATTAACTTTTTAATTTCAAAATTGTATTTTAATTTTCTCCTTCTCCCTTTTCATAGCAGCCTACTTTTGTTTTATGGATGCCAGATCCTTTCAATTTATTTTAGGATATTTAGTATATATTTTTAAGTTATCTTCTGTGTCTCTAAGACCATCTTTATATGAACATTAGTATTTCTCATCAGCTCCAAAATATTTTCTATCTGTGCTTACATGATAATTTCCTTTCTCCATAGCTTCTGTTTTCTTTCTAGAACTCTTTCAGAGTTGACCCTTTATGACTTTGACTCTCATGTTTTTTGTGTCTTTGAAATTTTGCTCTATATTCTAGGAGATATCTTTAACTTTTTCTTTCAACCCTTCTATATTGGCAATCGTATTGTAAATTTCTTGACACATTTTTCTTTTCTTTGATTTTACTTTCATCCTTTTATGGATGCATTTTCTTAAGTCACTATGAGGGTATTCATTAGACTTTGAAGAGTCTTTTAAAGTTCTCTTCTCTGACTTACCTGTTTTTTTATATAAGTTTTCTTTTTCATGTTATTGGTAGCTGTTATTTTTTTTTCCCTCTATATTTCTGAGGATTCTTGGTTGTCTCTTCATATTTAACCAGCGGTACTGGGTAGGCTCTAGGTAATTTGTGTGGGTTTCTTCTATTGTTGTGTATATGGATCTGGCTTCCTGCTAGTCTTTTTTTTTTTTTTTTTTTAAGGGAGAATTAACAAGTAGCTTTTCATTCTCTCATTGCGTGATTCATTTATACAGTTAATGTTTATTGAGCCCACTCTGAGTGTACAGCTTTGTGTATATTGAGATGCACTGGAAAACCAGTGCTGTGTCATTGCTCGACTTTCAAATTGATCTCCTGCTTCTAGTTGCCTTTCTCCCATTCCCACTAATGCTATATTATTACAGTTGTTCTGAGACTTGATTTCCCAAAAGCAAAAGAGTTCTTCTGCTATATCTCTCTTGGATCAAGGCTTTCTCTCCCTTATTTATTAACAGGTTTTCCTCAGATTTCCAGCTTCTGGAGATTTTGGTCAAAGTTCTTATCTGCCAAGTCCCTTCCCATTGTCTCAACTCTTGTGTCTTATTCATTTTTAAAATTCTCCTGTAGTTGTTTTAATGCAGTCCCTTGGAGAGAACAGATAAAAGCTCTCTAACATCACTAACCACTTTCCATGTCTTTAAGGACCATCGAGAAATAGTCACCAACCTCCTTGCCTTATATATTAGACTTCCTGGACTACTCTTGACAAAAATATCATAGACTACATGGTTTAAACAAGAGAAATTTATTTTCTCACAGTTCTGGAGGCTGGAAAATCCAAGATGAAAGTTTTGGCCACTTCAATTTCTAATGAGGACTCTAATGAGGACTTCCTGGCTTGCAGACCTTGCTTTCTCATGGTATTTTCAAATGCCCTTTCCGCAGGGCTGATATGCTTGCAGGGAAAGAGAGAGAGAGAAAAAGAGAGAAAGAGAAAGAGAGAGCACGCAGTAATGTTTCCTCTTACAAGGACACTAATCTTGTGATATCAGGGCCCCACCCTCATGGCCTATTTAATCTTAATTATTTCCATAGAAGCCCCTTTTCCAAATACAGCCACACTAGGAATTTCCACTTGGACATATGAATTCAGGGGGTGGGGAATGGGAGGTGGACATAAACATTGAGACCATAATGTCAAACACTGAGTCCATAAGACCTTGTCAAGTGGAACACGATTGCTTAATTTATTATTTTTGTTACTATAGAAAGAGAAAGGTAGGTTTTTTTTAACTTTGTGACTAATTTTTTTAAGTGAGCCTGAGTTTCTGTATGTTAAATGTACCTTTCCTTATTACTTGTTTCATTGTCCTTCTTGCTTCCACTCCTTATCCCAATCACTTTCTCCCTTTTCTTTAATAAAATATTTTATTCCATTGTTATTTAGACTGTATCTTATAGCCTTTTAGAAAGCCAAAAAGGGGCTAGCAAAAATTTAGAAAATTGATATAGTTACCAATATTCCAAATAAACTCATTTCCACATCATTACTTATATGTCCTAGGAGTCAAAGTAGAAGCATCTAGAGTCTTTTTAAGCCTTGGTTCATATCTGGGAGACATTGCAGGAAGTAAGATAGTGCAAAATTAGGCCAACTCTTTCATTGCTGCCTTTAAAAATGTTCAGGAACAGTTTGCCTGTTGCTTTTCCAAACATAAACACAGAGACAGGCCAGTGAACTAATAATATTAATTGTTGCTATCCTAACAAATAGGTCAAATAGAACAAAACCACAACTTTTCCTGCACTGTAACCTCTTGGTACATGACGTCAAAATCAGATGGTGTTTTGGTGTCCTAGTGTGTAGGAGATAAAAAAGACAAGGAAAGCTGACTGTGTGAACTGTCTTGTGAACGTCATAAAAGTGATCTCCTGCTGTAGCCTCGGAAGGATACCCTGCAATGGGGCAGTCAGGAGAAGAAAAGAGAGGGCTGTAGAAAATTCCTCTGCATACCTTGCCAAAATCTGAACTCTGAGTCCCTTCGAACGAAGTACTGTAATTTGTCACTCACCAAGAGCAATCAAGTCAAATGAAAGAAATGATTAATGTAGCATTTTGTTTTCTGGGCAATAAGCTGCCTGTGCTGTCTTTTGGGTAGAAGTATTTGTTGTTTTGGAATGAATAACAGAAATGTACCACTTTCTCTGTCTATGGCTACAATCAAAGGTTTTAACCTTGGGGAAACAATAGCAGAGTGTTTGGTTTATTCTCCACCCCCCAACCCCAGACTTGGGACTGTAAATTAAAGTTATAATTAAATCTTAGAGTAAGGAAGGGTCCATGTCACTCCTGTTGTGGCTAAACAGTTCAGGCATTGTTTCCCTGCTCATCCAGAATGGGGGTAGATAGTGGCATTTTTTTAAATGCCACCAATGGCTTTTCAATTTCTATATGAAAGCCAACCTTCATCTCTTCTAATCTGAATGTTTCCAAGACTCACCTTTATACGTATAACACATAACTCACAGATTATTTCCTCTTTTTTCTTTGCCAGATTTAAACTCTTATCCAGATCTATTCCTTATAATTCTTGACTCTTTTAAAGTATTTCTTACAAGATTGTTAATTGATTAGTCATCTTGAAGAATGGATAGTTCACCTTTAGAGAATACTTTTTCTAACCTTTAACTTAAAAATATGAGAAGAATCAGTAGCTCAGCAGCATAATCCTTAATATAAACAAAAGTGAGGACTTTAGAAAAAAGCAAGTGTAATAGCTCTCTTCCAAAAAAGTGACTTAAGAAAGATTGAAGTGTAGCATGCATACAGACTTAGCATATCTTCCTGAAAGCTAGCCCAAGCTTCTCTGAAAATTGATAAGAATTATATAGGCTGACAAATGCCTGATTAAAATTCTGTCTTTTGATGGGGTGCCTGGGTGGCTTAGTCAGTTGAGCATCCGACTCTTGATCTCAGCTCAGGTCTTGATCTCATGGACATGAGTTGGAGCCTTACATTGGGCTTTGTGCTGGGCATGAAGCCTGCCTTAAAAAAAAAAAAAAATCTATCTTATGGTTGTTCATAATTTTTGCAACATTCATATTTTAAAATACCCCTCCTCAATTAGAATTATTCTGTGGCAGAAATCTTTATGGAAAAAACAGAATCATTTTACATTTTATTACTATGTGATTATTTTAAATAAAATTGGTAATATCTAGACTTATGTTTTCCCACCATTATTAACTAACATTTTTTCTAATTACATGCAGTTCTATATTTCTCAGGCTTTGATTAATGGAAACATGCCATTTCAACAGTTGACACATATGAGACACAGTTATATTTCAAGATATTGTCTAGTTCTTCTGTTTGTACATTGAAAGCAATTTTTCCCTGCTTCATCTCACAGTGAAGCAGAAACAAGGTTTCAAACACTCTGCCAACCCAAATACTAGCCAGGGATTCTCAGACACATTTTTTTAGGGTAGTTTTTCATTCTTGGGATACCAGATAAGTAGAGCCTGGGGAAAGGAGAAGCAGAAAGCAGAACAAAAAGAGAGGAGCTTTTGGAGGGAGGGATGTGAGAACCATCTTTGCAAAGGACAAGAGAACAGAATGGAGAAGATTTGGAAGACGGGCTGTCCTAAAGCATAAACCTCCTTCATCTCCTTCATCAGAAACCTCATTCACATCTGACTGATTTTTGGGCAACTTGCAGATCCGTGGTCCTATCCCCCTGAACAGACAGCAGCAAGTCTGAACACTGATGTGGAAAAAGAGCCTAAGGAAAGTACCTCCTTGTGACCATGGTGGAAATTCATTGAACACTGGGAACTTCTCCTGTGAACAGAGGCAATGTTAATACCACTGTTCTTATTCCAGGTTCTTTGATGAAGTACCAGTAACAATTAATTACTTTTTTGGAGATAAGACAATCAAATTTTGTGCTCAAAACACAAAGATTTGCCCCCATAGAAAATATTGAAGGGAACATATGAAGGCTGTTAAGACAACATCAAGAAAGAATTCCAGTTAATGTTTGAACAATGGTTATGTTATTGACATAGTTGTTCAACCTGCTATGGACACTCTTGAAAAAGGGTGGACTCAGATAAGTTAGAAATGTAAATAGTTCCATCATTCTTCTATCTTGAAAGACTCTTAACTGTACATAATAACCTGATATTTTGAATCTGAATGTAACACTTTTCAAGCAGCAAGGTTGGGTTTTAACAAAGGCTTTATGAAAAACTTCTTGATCCAAAGAAGTGAAACAAATGATTAGCCACAGTGTAGTCATGTAAAAGGAGAACACATTTTGGAGGCAGGCTTGGCTCTGTGCTCAGCTGTGTGAACTTGGTAAGATGAACTCAGCTTCCCTGAGTTGTAGGGACAATGGGACAATGACCCTCTGGTTAGAACAGTTGTGATTAGTATTAAAGGAGATAATGTAAAAACAGCATATGTATGCTTTTATGCCATGACTATTCTGATAAATAATGGAACTTTTTAGACATTCCTGCATTCCAGCAGGGTGGGTCTTTTTAGCTGGAGAGACTGAGGCAGCTGGTAAAGGCACATATTTTTCTCAGCCTACAGTCTGTAGTTCTTAAGGTGGATCTGTGATGTGATGTTTATGTTCTTTTGAGAAGGAATAGCAGACTCCTTTGAAAGCACACTTGTTAAATGGATGGGTTCATTTTCTAAAGAACAGTAAATGTCTTATTGAAGATATCAAATTTGTCCATGTCACAGTCACATAATTTCTTTTCTTTAAATCAGTACACTATGGTATTTGAGGGGCAGAATATACAGAAGAAAGAGCACTGTATTAGGAGGGTGGGCATATTTAAATCCCTGTCCCATTAGACCACATCCTAACTCTATGACCTTGGACCAGATCATGAAGCCTTTCTCAGCTTAAGTTTCTTTAAGTAACTCAAGGAAAGTGGGGATGATAATTCTGTACTCTAGTTTATTTCATTATTTATGTGAGGATCAAAATGAAATCATATACACATTGCAAATTATTAAGTACCATACCAATTTAAAGAATTATTGGTTTGAACCTAGGTGAAATAAAACATAAGCATTCAAATGTAGACAAAATTAATTTTTTATTGTTAGCTTCATTATCCTTTAGGATGGAAGTGTTAACTATTTTCCGTTTTAGTATTCCTCTAATCAGTAAAGAAAATGAACCCTCTGCCTATTTCTTGAGAAGCAGCAAATCATAATGGATAGTCGCAGGTCTGGATATTTGGATCTAAGTCCTAATTTTGCTTTTATGACTTAGGGCAACTATCTTGCATGCTCTTTATGTACGTTTCATCATCTCTGAAATAATGGAGGCTATTTTGTTTCCTTCTACTTTAACACACTTATGTGAGCATTCCTTTAAATGTCTACCCTAGTTCTCTCTGGACACTTGAAAACTTTCCCTTTCACAAATGTGAATATAGTCTGTGTTATCAAACCTGTTCTGTGTCCTATAACAGATTCCCTTCTAGAGAAAGAGATATTCTTAGATATCAGGATCTAAAGTCCAAAACCTAATATTCCATAAGGAGGAAATGCCAAAGAGTGATGATTATGGTTAGTTTCTTAAGTACATTTGACCTTGATTTTTGGTTATGTAATTACTATTTATCTTTCAAAGAAAGTTGCTATTGTTTTCCCCAGAAAAACTACAATTATATTTTGAAGTGCAGAAGGGCCAAGTTTTTGCTATATTTGGTATAAAGGAGCGTCCTTAAGACTATTTCAAATAAATGAGACAGTTGGCCATGTCAGACTCTTTCATTGTGGATAGTGCTACCATTTATCAGTCAGTAATACACTTGGGAAGTAATATGCTCACAGAAAAGCATCTGTTAGACACACACAGCCTTGATTAATCTTGATCTTAATGGACAATGATAAAGATGGTAAAACATAGAGTTCAAAATATAACCCAAACACTTTATTTAGTTAGTTAATCATCACATTTAAACTTCCCTTTTGGTAAGTAGAAGAAATAGTAACATTACTTCTTTCCCTCTTGAAAGATTTTTGATTAATTAGTCCTTTTGCTTTTTTTTTTCTTACTCTTGTCATCTATTGTATGTGCCTTATATACCAGGTAATAAGATAAAAAAGAGAAAAACAAAATTATCTGTTTATAGTACTTGCTTATCTTAATGAAAGAACCATTTATGGTTAAAATCAGGATTAAAAAATTATTTGTAGATTTTATTTTTGGCTAAAAATTTTTTTATTGTAAAATAGTGTTCTATTTACACACTTAAACAATGACACTATACTTACTATTCTTTTTTTCAAATGTAATTGCAATCAGTAATTTGAGTGTCTTCTCAAACTCTTTTATATGGATTTGTCCACATGACACAAATCTACAAGTATGGCTGATATACATCAGATTATGCTATAAGTGTGGCCTTCTACAATTTTCATTTTTAAATATTTTAATGTTTATTTATTTTTGAGAGAGAGAGAAATTGGGAGGGGCAGAGAGAGGGAGACACGGAATCTGAAGTAGGCTCCAGGCTCTGAGCTGTCAGCACAGAGCCTGACACAGGGCTCAAACTCACAAATCGGGAGGTCATGACCTGAGCTGAAGTTGGACACTTAACCAATTGATTCATCCAGGCGCCCCAGACAATTTTCATTGTTTAAAGATTTTTGTAATGTTTATTTGTTTTTAAGAGAGAGAGACAGAGAGACAGAGACAGAGCATGAACAGAGGAGGGGCAGAGAGAGAGGGAGACACAGAATCCAAAGCAGGCTCTAGGCTCCAAGCTGTCAGCACAAAGCCCAACATGGGGCTTAAACTCAAGAACGGTGAGATCATGACCTGAGCCGAAGTTGGAAGCTTAACCGACTGAGCCACCCAGGTGTCCCTTCATTTTTAATTTAATAGCATATCTTGCAGATTTTCAAGGTAAGATTATCTTCTTTATCAATGATAGCAACATATTATTCCACAGTACAGATGTATTATAGTTTATTTTTCCATTCCCTTCCTGAGAGTTATTTAGGTTGTTTCTGATTTTTGATGTTACATACAGATTTTCAATAAACATTCTGTATATACCTTTTCCAGCCCATGTGCATATCTGTAAGACATCGTTAGAAGCAGATTTGTTGAGTTGAAGAGTGTGTGTTCTTTAAATTTTCAGCTACTACCAGATTACCCTAAAATAATGCTTACCTGTATGTATTCCCACCACTGATGTACATGAATCCTTATTCCCCCTTACCCTCACCAATACCTGATATTATCAGTCTTTTTTAAGTTTGTGCAAATCTAATGGGCAAAATTTGTTTTGTTTTTTTTTTTGATTGTTTTTAATGCTTTATTTCTGAGAGAGACAGTGCGAGCAGGGGAGGGTCAGAGAAAGAGGGAGACACAGAATCTGACGCAGGCTCCAGGCTCTGAGCTGGCAGTCAGCACAGAGCCTGATGTGGGGCTCAAACTCACGAATTGTGAGATCATGACCTGAGCCAAAGTCTGATGCTTAACCAACTCAGCCACCCAGGCACCCCGGGCAAAATTTAGTTTAAAATTTTGTAATAAACATCTTTTCATATGTTTATTGGCCATTTTCCTTTTCCTCTAGTGATGTTTATATGATTTTGATTATAGTGTTTTCTTTATATTTCCTTTATATTATTTTGTTATTAATCTTGCACCCACATTCTTGTTATTCATTGTCTTACTGCTGTTGCTATTGTTTTAGTTTGCAAAAGTTGTTTATATATTCTGGGTGCAATTTTTTCCATTCTATATCATGAAATATGTTCGTCCAATCTGTCACTTGATGTTGAATTTTGTTTTGTTATTTTTGTTGTTGTTGTTCAGTTGTTTAAAATTTGTTGTATAGTCAATATTAACACATTTTTTCTCTTTGCCTTCTGTATTTTGTGCTTTGTATCAGGTCTTCCTTGCTTCAAAGATTTCTATTTTCCTTTGTATGAATAAATCAAATGTTTTAGCCCTTCAGGTTTCTTTCAAAGCAAGTTAGACTGTACTCCTGTGTTTTTCTATCTGTTATAGAGATCATGTGGTTTTCCATTAAAATTGAGAAAGTTTGTTACTCCAGCTTTAAAGATGTGTGGCTGTAACTTTTGATATAGACATTTCAGCATGATGCTTTTCCCAGTATAGTCATAATAAAGTAAACATTAAATATTGTCTGAAATGCTTGACCTTGGGTGTGAACTTGAATGATTTGTGTAGATCATTCTACAAGTGCTACAGCTTGCACACCAAACCTGCTCTTTGAATTGTTAGCCAAAGTGCTATGTATCTGCGTTTTTTCTTCTCAGTTTACCTATACTGATTTTAAATGTTATGCCATTAACAATGATTTTAATTCTCATTGTTTAATAAAATAATGTCTTAACACTTTAAGTGAAGAAGTGAAAGACTTACCTCAAAATTTATTTTTTCCTTCAGTTTTGTCAAAGCAGCATGCTTCACAAGTCCTGATTAGGAAACGCCGAGCAAATTCTTTGTTTGAAGAAACCAAAAAGGGTAATCTGGAAAGAGAATGCATTGAAGAACTGTGCAATAAGGAAGAAGCCAGGGAGATCTTTGAAAATTACCCTGAAACGGTAAGAATTCATGAAAGCAAATAAGTTAGCATACCTAGACATACAGTGGAAGACTGAACATTTCCAACTTAAATATGTGCTCCATTGCATTCCTTTTTAAAGTTAATGATTGTGTATATTGCCTTCCACATGTACCCACTGAAGCTTCTCAGAAGGAAGTATCTTCCAAGGAAAGTGGGCTTTGTTAGGAAGATAATGTTGTCAAAGCAATGTGCTCTGACCAAACTATAATTTACTTTGACTTCAATATTGGCAATGATTTTGACTTCATGGTTTATAAATACTTTCTCCCAACCAGAATTTGGTAGTATTGGTAGACAGGGAGGAAGGTGTCTCAGGTATGATGTGTATGTGAGTATGTGAGTATGTGTGTGTGGGGATGACTTCATTATCACTATACTTCATTAAATCTCTCCATTGGAATTTCTTACCAGTCTTTAGAAAACAAGGCCCTCTAATCCAAAGCTTGGTACATAATAGGTACTCAGTAAATGCTTACTGAAGAATTACTGATGGTACTGTATTCCCTGCGTATAATCTTTAACATAAAGCCTTGGGAAGTTTCCTGAGTCCGTCTAATATGCTCAGTAATTCCTGGGGTTAGAATGTATATATTTAGTGTATACATTTTTCCAAGTTAGTCTAGAATAATTTAATCATAAAGACCACCAAATATCATACAGAAATAGGGGACCCCAGACCTTATCTTTAGTCCCCCAATTTCCCTAGGGTAGAGTGTTTTCTAATATGCCTGTGGAAAACGGGATTATAAACAGTGCCTCTAAAAATTAGGATGAGGATGACCTTGAGAATTCACATCTGATAACTCAGTGTTACCTCAGATATTTTTCCTGAGATGAACTATGTAACAAAAAGGAAATGAGGAAGAAAACATATACAAAGTACCTCTTTCAACTTGGCAGTGGCTCCCAGGACCTTGAGACTAGATGAGAGATAATGAGCAGGAACATTTGTCTATGTTAGAGAACTTGCCCACAACAGTACAGCTTGTGTTCCCCAGAATTCCTCTTTAATCCTTTTACCTCCACATACTCTAGTAGGTTCAATGAAAAATTTTTCCAAGATATCCAAAGGATCGTTTTTAAATATTCTCCAGGATTAAGTCAACATGTTTCTCTCAGTTTTGCTGCTTTTGGTGGGTAAGCAGTTGACAGGGCAAAAATATTTTATTTCACACAATATGGCAGACAAGTACTCTTAATGTATGGGGTGTGTATATATATATATAATATTTATAATATAATATTATTTATTATAGAAACTTAATACTATAGTATATATTTATATGCTTTACTGTAATACTCCCTAGACTTCAACAATTATCAACAATCAGCCATTCTTATTTTGCCTATTTTCTGCCCCACCCAGTCTAATTTTTGTTTTGTTTTGCTGGATTACTTAAGGCACATCTGCATCTCTGAGATACCTTATTATTACATTGCCCATAAATACTTGAGTACATATTTCTAACACCACAGATATGTTCTTGTTGCTTAGCCTCTGAATAGCAAATGGAGAGTAGGTAGAAGACCGTAGTGGAGAGGATGGAAGGTAGTGGAGAAGGGAAACTCATTTATGCGCTTCCTCTCCTCCACTTTCTGACATTGGTCACATATACGAACGTGAAAGATGACAGAGAGAACAAAGAAGAAATGGGAGAAATGAAAAGAAAGGCAAAAACATTTGTGACTGTTTCTCATTTTCTATCCTGCCCCGGCCTCTCCCTTCCACGCTGTAATACCCTAATCCACACTCCCAGTATCCACGCTATTGCTCACCTCCTCACTGTCACTAACATTTTCCTTTCCCCTCACATCATCTCTCTTTGAACCTATTCATTGTTGCTTGTCCTCTTGGCTTTTGTTCTGAGGAAAATAGCACTGTTGGAATTATTTGGTGGGAGATCCCATCCTTATAAACTAGTAGGTAAGTGTTGTGTAGATTAACATGTGAAAGGAAGCAAGAACGAAGACTTTGACTCCATACTGGATGAGTTATATTCCTTACTAGAGTATGTTTTTCTGTGGAAACACTAGTTTATTGTGAGGTGTTCTTGTGTTACTAATGTTACACCTTAGATATACTATGGCTTAAGATGGCTTTGGGGAACCAGCCTAGGAACGTTACCTTCAGAAATCATTTTTAACAGTTTCCTCCCTTTGGTAAAGTACATTCCTTAGTCCAAATTACTGATTTACAGACAAATTTTTGGTACCTAACCAATTTGTAAGTAAGGCATTACATGTACATAAGATGCTAAGTGTTCACTTTAATTCACTTCAAATTATGTCACTGTTATTCAGCATTAAATTTGGTGTGTGTCATCAGCATGACATGAAATGTGTCTACAGGGTATCTTATCATTATGGGAAAATTAAAGGAGTTACAAATAGAGAACATATATTATATTTAACATCCTCAACAGAACCTGTTTTCAGATTAGAAGCTTTTGTGACATGATTTTATTGATCAATATTGATTTAAGCTAAGCATCTTATTGACTTAATGTTACTGGTTATCTACTCTTGTTATATTTTACTATCGCAAAAATGTAACATGGAAATGATAATTATGTGTAATATATTTGCATCATTACTGTAAGACACATTATAAAATTGAGTTTTAACTACATAGTGAAATTTAGCCTTGCTAATGTATATTTTTCTCTTTCTTTCTAGGATTATTTTTATCCAAAATACTTAGGTAAGTTCAAAGAATCTTAATCATATAATCTTAGAAATGTAAGGGACGTTAGATTTGATTAAGTCCAATTTTCCATCCATATATTCCATCCAATATAATTTATTAAAAAAAATTTAATGTTTTTATTTATTTCTGACAGAGAGAGAGACAGCATGAGCAGGGGAGGGTCAGAGAGAGAGGGAGACACAGAATCCAAAGTAGGCTCCAGGCTCTGAGCCAGCTGTCAGCACAGAGCCCGCTGTGGGGCTTGAACCCACAAACCGTGAGATCGTGACCTGAACTGAAGTCAGACACTCAACCGACTGAGCCACCCAGGCACCTTCCATCCAATATAATTTAATTTGCTTTGCCTTCTCATTTTATATGCAGTTTTACTGTCCTTTTATTTAGAGACATGTAGACAAATTTGAAATGGCCCTTTAATTACCATGTGGCATTTTGACTTTTAGCCTTTTTCGTTCTTGTGTCTTTCTCATAAAGATCTATGGGCTATTGGTAAATTATATTTACATATCAGGACATTCTTTATAAGCATATGAATTTTCATGGATTATTTTTTAAGAATTTTTTAATGTTTATTTATTTTGAGAGAGAGAGAGTGAGCAGGGGAGGGGCAGAGAGAGAAGGAGACACGGAATCTGAAGCAGGCTCTAAACTCTGAGCTGTCAACACAGAGCCTGATGCAGGGCTCAAATTCATGGAACCCTAGATCATCACCTGAGTTGAAGTCTGACATTTACTGACTGAGCCACCTAGCCACCCTGAGCTTGGGTGGTTCAGTCGGTTGGGCGTCCGACGTCGTCTCAGGTCATGATCTTGGGATTCGTGGGTTCGAGCCTCAGTTGGGCTTTGTGCTGACAGCTAGCTCAAGGCCTGGAGCCTGTTTCAGATTCTGTGTCTCCCTCTGTCTCTGACCTCCCCTGCTCACGCTGTCTTTCTCTCTCAGAAATAAATAAAACATTAAAAAAAATTTTAAATTGATATATAACTAACATATAACATTGGATTAATTTCAGGTACATAACATAATATTTAATATGTGTATGTATATTGCAAAATGATCACCCAGTAAGTCTAGTTAACATCCATCAGCATACATAATTTTTTCCTTGTGATGAGAACTTTTATGATCCACTTTCTTAGCAACTTTTATGTATTTATTTATTTATTTTTTATTTATTTATTTATTTTACAAATAGTTTATTGTCAAATTAGTTTCCACATTACACCCAGTGCTCATCCCCACAAGTGCCCTCCTCCATGCCCATCCCCCCTTCTCCCCACATCCATCAGTCCTCAGTTTTTGTCAGCATTCAAGAGTCTCTCATGGTTTGCCTCTCTCCCTTTCCCCCACCATTTCCCCCTTCTTCTCCCCCTTGTTCCTCGTTAAGTTCCTCCTAATCCTCCTATACGTGCACACATATGATATTTGTCCTTCTCTGCCTGACTTATTTCGCTCAGCATAACACCCTCAAGGTCCATCCATGTTGCTACACATGGCCAGATTTCATTGTTTCTCATTGCCATGTAGTATTCCATGGTATAGATAAACCACAGTTTTTTGATCCATTCGTCCGATGATGGACACTTAGGCTCTTTCCATGTTTTAGCTATTGTGGAGAGTGCTTCTTAGAAACTTTTAAATATTATTAACTATAGTCACCATCTTCTACATTATAAGGACTTGTTTACTTTATAACTGGAGCTTATCAATTATCTTTTAATGAAAGGAAAGATCTCTGTGCTCTCCAGAGCTTATGACAGAAATCATCATAATTTAAATAGTTACAAAAATCATTATCAGCGTCTCTCTTTGCAACACCATTTCACCATTCCCTAAAATATCCTTACCCATGTTTTGCTTTTGGATATCATTCTGTATTCTCAAGGAGGGAGGTGGTATTTCTACACCCAAATAGATTAGATGATTCCAACTCAATAGAAATGAAAGATAATAAGACTCCAGTTTGCTTTAGCAAATGTTGAAATATATTAATACTACTTGGGAAAGTTGTCAATATTTCCAAACAATAAAAGTGGACTATAATTTGCAAATCTGCAAAAATCCCCTTTTTCTGATGGAATTTTCTGTAGGTCCATCCTACACAGGCATGCTCTTCCTCCTCTTTTAGGCTCAGAATATTCACCATTTGTGCCTCCTTCCACTCAGCTCTTATCCAAGCCAATTTGAGGGTTCAGAAATGAAAAGTAAACCTTCCTTGGAAAAAGAATAGCAGAAATGTGATCACATACACATTAATAATGATGCAGCTTAAAGTTATTAATATAATACTGCATGTAACTCTATTAAATGCATTCCTCTTGATGTTTGAAGGTTTTATTATAGTTTAGGGCTTTACTTTTTGTTTTGTTTTGTTTCTGAATTCCCATGCCGAAGTTTCAGAAACCATCTTTAGATGGGGGGAATATTTATACCTTTCCCCTTTTCCTAGGAAGCTTTACACCAAAATGATAGTATGTTCTTATATTTACCCTTCAGGACAAATAGCAAGAAAAGAGCCCTAGACTACTGGGTAGAACACCCTTTTAGAACCACGTGCCCTTTTTAAATAATTTCTGACGTGGTTACTTTTACATGTTTTGTATCCATCATGGTCTGAATCTTACTTACGTGGCATATCCTGAGCCAAGGAGACGCCATTGCAGTATACTCCTTCTGATTTTCCCTGTGGTAACAGCTGCAAGACATCCGTTCAGTGGTATCTCTTTTGAGAACTTCATGGCATGACCGGGCTGCTGGGTGTTTTCCAGCTGACTTATTCCAATTTATTTTTATAATTTCTAATTCAATACTTATCTACGCAAGAACTTAAAATTATTTAACCTCTATAAGCCGAGTGTTCTCATTTGTCAAATGGATAACAGCAATTTACCAACATGTTTCTAGCAAGAAGTAACATGAGATGATGTTCTGAAAGCACACAGAAGACTATGTTATGCTAGTCCTCTTTAGTTTTCTTCCCTGACTTCCCCTCTATTCCCATTTTCTTTTTCCCTTCCCGTTTCTAGCTGCTGATAACAAACTTAAAGGGCTTCCTTCAAATTGGGAAAGGGGACACTATAAAAATTTTCTGGTAATATTATTCATGTTGATAGATACAAAAATGCAGCAAGAATCTCTAAAACCTTTAGCTGCCATATCCTAAAAGAGCAATGGGGAATAGATACACATCCATGAAAAAGTTCTCTTCTTTTGTAAAGTTACACATGACTTCTCACTTTCTAGAATAAAACTAAGTGTTTATACTGTTAAAGTGGAGAAAAAAATAGAATATCAAGGCTGTTTCAGCTACTCAATTTTAGGAAGGAATTTAAATACCTTATTTTAAAAAAAAAAGATTATATTTGACTATTAAAACTTAAAAATTGCATTAAAAATATAGTATTAATTCTTGTTTCTTAGGTTTTTGTAATGAAACTGTGTTTCTGTAGACATCAGCACTCTAGAAGCACAGACATTTGATCATAGTATATGTGGATGAAGATAAATAACATTTTAAAACAATATCATGTATTTTGGGGAAGTGCCTTTAATAAAATACTTTGATTTTTTTTCTCCTTTTATGTTTCTCAACTTCCTCTTTTCTGGCTCAACTCAACTTTTTCTTCTCTTTGCTTATCTTATTTGGCAGCATGGTAGAAAAACCAAGCGCAAACAAAGAAAAACAAAACAAAACACAAGATATGGGCTCTACTCCCAGGTCTAAAAATTTCTTCTGTGTCAGGCTAAGCAAATTATTTAGCTTTTCAGGGTCTACATTTAAATGTGTACCATAATTATATTTTCTAACTTTGTACCTATTGGGAATAAAAAGTAAGTATGTGTATGTAGATAGGTTTTTACTGCATGAAACTTTCTTCAAATGTAAAGTATTATGATTTAACTAACTCATAATATAAACAAATATATACTTTTTATCATGTTTTATTTTTTGATTCATATTTTATATTTTGGTCTTTACATATATATATATATATATAGGCATATGCAATGAATTCCACTGTTGAAAACAGAAATGTTCCACCTAACTTAAAACTTTTCTGTCATTTGATATGTGTATTCTATAGACCAATGGCCCTAATTGGAAAAAACAAAACAACAAAAGACAAAAAAAAAAAAAAAAACTTTATAATCCTGTCCTTGGTAAAGTTGACATAACTTTACTATTACCAAAACTCATTCAGAAAGCTCCTTGCAGCCGGATAAGGACACCTAAGAAGTTAGACCACTAATAGTAACACAATTGGCAGTGCTTAGATCTAGAGATTCAGAGGTTCTGAAAGCACTTCCCTTTATCCTATCCTATTAACTGTATTGGAAACATGGAATTTGGTCAGAAATACTCTGGGTTTCATTATACAAACATGAGTTTTTAAGTTGTGTTCTTTCCTTAGGAAATAAAATAAACATCTTTACCATTTATATGAACCTTTAAAATATCACCTGATAGAGTGGTTGATTTTATTAATGGGAGAGAAACTTGTTTGGAAAAATGCTAATTCTGAGCCTAAATGTAAACATTAAAAATAAGTTTTAATTATTAGTTCTTACCAAGTTGGCAAACTAGTCCAAACTGCTGATTCCGTCTCTCAAAATCATCTCAAGAGAAACATTGGCATTCCAGGCCCTAATGATAACAATATAAAATGAAAAACAACGAGAAATGTGAGGAATCCATGGGTAAGCTGAAGTCTGGTTTTATGGTGTGTGTGTGTGTGTGTGTGTGTGTGTGTGTGTGTGTAGGGGACGGGGGTGCTGACCTCTGAAGGAGCAGTGAAAAAATGCATTTCACTGTAAAAAGGATTTACAAAGTGACCTAAACATACAAATCAAGAAAATTCTTAAAAGCAATATACAACAGACCCTGAGTAGCAAAAAATAATAACAAAAATAGACATAGAAAGAAGTTAAAAGGAAAACAAAACAAAAGAGAAGATTCACAAAAGCAAAATCTTATTCTGTGAGAAGGTTTGTAAGTTAGCCTGATCTTTAGTAAGAATAATTAAGGAAAAAGAGAAAGAGGGAAAGAGTGAATGCCAAAACAGAAAATATAGGACAAAAAGAAGTACTGGAAGTCCAACATAGATTGAATTTATGATGGCAAAATAAAAATAATCATAAAATAATAATCACAAAATAATACAAACATCTATACCAAAATATATTTGAGAACTTGATAAAATGGTTACATTCCTAGAAAAGTAGAAAACATCTATAATTTTACACAAAGAAATAGATAACTTGGTTATAAATAAGTAGTAAACAAGTAAAACCTCAACCAAAGCCGTCTTCCAGATCTCCCAGATCTAGATGTTTTAGAGATGACTTCTTCCAAATTAAAAAAAAAAAAAGGTGTTAAATTTTCCCTTATAAAATTGTCCTAGAAAAGAGAATAAGATTCTATGCTGTGAGCTTATTCAGAAAGGCAGGTGTAATCTTGATTCCAAACTCAAGTAAGGAGCACCTGGATGGCTCATTGGGTTAAGCATCTGACTTTGGTTCAGGTGATGATCTTGCAGTTTGTGGGTTCAAGCCCCACATTGGGCTGTGTGCTGAAAGCTGGGAGCCTGGAGCCTGGTTCAGATTCCGTGTCTTCCTCTCTCTCTCTGCTCCTCTCCTGCTCATGCTCTGTCTCTCTCTCAAAAATAAATAAAAATTAAAAAAATTAAAGTTAGGTAAAAACAACACAAGAATATAAAAATAAAATTCCTCTTCAATTATAAATTAATTATAAATAAAATGATATCAAATCTAATCTGAAATTAGATCATAATAAATTAGGTTTATTCCAGAAATTCAAGAGTGGTTTAACATCAGAAAATCTATCAATGTAATTATCCATGTAAATAGTATATTATTACTTCAATTCATACAGAAAAAGCAGTTGATAAAGTTCAGCACTTAATTGTAAAACATTTTTGCAAACTATAATTTTAAGGGAACTTTCTGAACTTGGTAAAGGTTATACAGAATAACTATATAATTTACAAATTTTGATACTTTTGTCCAGGACTAGTGTTACCCAATACTGGGACTGTTCTGGGAAAATTGGCATGTATGGTCACTTTAATGATTTACATACAACAGGAGAGAAAAAAAGAAGGAAGAAGAAACGAAGGGAAAAACCAAAGTCTGTAGTAAACATTACACTTATTAGATCAACTTTAGATATAGTCTGTTACTAGGACAAGAAGAGAAGCACTGAAAATTATAGCCAGTGCAATAAGGAAAGAAAAAGAAATAGAAATTGTATAGCTCATGAGCAAAATATATGCCTATCATTAATTATAACTGACACAACGATATATCTAGAGGTAAAAAAGGTCCATAGACAATAATTTAGAACATATAAGAAATTTTTAGATCACTCTAAGACTAACATAAAAATCAGTAGCAGTTCTTACACAAACAGTAGTCCAGTAGAAAATGAAAAGATGATACCTTTTGCTATAGCTGCAAATTCCATAAGATGTCTATAGAAAAATTTTAAAACTTAAAGATTTAGAGGATGAACTGAAATCATGGAAAGACATTTCATGATCTTGAATTGAGTGATACTGTAGGGAGATCAGTTCACTGCAAATTATCTATATATTCAAAGCAATTTCATTTAGATTTCAGATGGATTTCTTTTTTAAGGAATTCAGTAAGTTCACTTTAGCATTTAAATCAGGGAATAAAAGTTCACCTATGTCTAAATAAACCTTTAAAAATCTAAAAGGAGGAAGTGTCTCATCAAATATTAATTCAAAGCTATAGAAAGAAAACCATATAATATTGTCAGAATACGTAGACTAATGAACCTAGAGAGTTCAGAGAGAGACCCATGTATATGTGCCAACCTAATATCTGATAAAGATGACACCACAAATCACTATGTGTTGAGAAGATGGTGTGGGGGAGATTGGCTAACTTTAATCAGAAATATAAATCTGGGTTCCTAAATGTAATGGTTTATTCTAGATGGAATAAAGACAAAAATGTTAAAGGAAAGTCATGAAATTAAAGAAATAGTACAGTAGAATATCTTTATAATATCTTTGTAATCAACAGCATGGAAAAAAACCTGCAAATGCACAAACCATAAAGCAAAATACGGGGTAAATTTGATTACAACAAAATTAATAACTTCTCTTAAAAGAGACATAAACGTTTCAGAGACAGATAACAGAATGAGAGATGATATTTATTAATGTTTAAATTTCTGCAAACCCATGTGAACAATAAATAACTGCCAGTAGAAAAATGGTTAATAAGTAATAAAGAAAATTTTCAGAGGAAGAAACTCAAAAATTGTTTTTTTTTTAAATTTTTGAATGTTTATTTTTGAGAGAGAGAGAGAGAGAAAGAGACAGAGAGGGAATGAGTGGGGAAGTGGCAGAGAGAGAGGGAGACAGAATCTGAAGCAGGCCGCAGGCTCTGAGCTGTCAGCATAGAGCAGAGCTCAAACCCACAAACTGTGAGATCATGACCTGAGCCGAAGCTGGATGCTTAACTGACTGAGCCACCCTGGTGCCCGTCAGAAAATGTTTAATGACATAAAGGTATGCTGCATCTCACTGGAAATCAGAAAACCAATATGAGATATCGCTTTATTACTTACAATGGCAAAAATTAGACAGCCAAGATATAGAAATTCTTATGCTCTCTGGTGGGAGTGCACTTCTAGAGAGTCACAAAGTACCTGCCTATCTAATGATCCCACAATTCTGGAAACCCCCAGGTATCTATTTCTTATACATGTACTAATGAGACACACATGAAGATGTCCACCACAGTGCACCTTGTGGAGGTGGGAAGTTGGGGGCAATCTGAAGAGCTTTTATTGGTGACAGGATTATAAAAATGGTGGTTGCTTGCCATGGAGTAATGTTTAACAATAAATTAGAACCAGTAACTTCTATGCAACAGCATGAAGTGATGATAAGAATATAGTGCCCCTTTCCCCCCTAATTTGGATGGACCCTGGGATTGCTTTGATCAGTAGACAGTGGCAGAGGTGACAAAATGCCTCTTTCATTGGCCTGGCAGTTTCTGCTTTCTTCCTCTTGGAAGTTAGTTACCACGAAAGAAGTACCACTTTAGGACCAGCATGCTAAAAGAAACCCAACCACAGTGAGAAGCCCTGAAACACAACACATGGATAGAAAGAAATGCCAAGGAGCCCGAGCTGTCAGCCATGTGAGTGAAAAGACATCTAGGAGATAGATCTTCCAATCTAAGCCACCTGGCTGACTATGAGCAACAGGGACAAACAGCCCAACCAAACCCTTTCTAAGTATTTGACCTAAAATTTAATCTAAAATGGAGTAGTTATTTAAGCTTCTAATTTTGGGGGTTGTTACTCAGCAAAAGAGAATCAAAATACCACTTTTTTAGTAAGGAGTGATTAGCTGTACAATGAAGTGATATACATACATATATATCATGTTGTCTTCAGTGACTATTAAGAAATGTTACATTGTTGACACTAAATGACTCCTAGTTAATATCAAGTATATAAGCATTTTAAGTATGTATTTTATCTGTTATTTCACCTGTTATTGCTGCCAGATTGCTCTAATTTCCCAGAGTTGTAGTGAAGAATAAATGAATAAATGAATGAAGTAAACCTACTTTGTAATACTGAAGTGTTATACAAATATTATATTAATTTCTGTGCAACACTGGGAGATTTAGAAGTTGCCTACAAAGACAAGAAATACTAAGTTAATCTATTGATTAAATTATAGACCCTTTTAAATCAGGCTCTGGTGTACAGATATGAGGATAACTTTAGGTCTCTGCAGCAGAATTAAGAACATAGATTTATTTGCGAATAAAGTTTTCTGTTAATCTAAGATCGTTTTCACTTTTTGTTTTATGGTTCTTCTCAAAAAGAAGCTTCCCTAAACCTTTCATTATTCTGTATGTATTGTCATCTTGCTTCTAGATTTTTAATTTTTCAAAAAGGTGGATGGAAACATTTAGGGTTGTCATTTTGAATGCTGAATCCTGTAAATCTACAGGAATGTAAATATTCAATCACTTTGGATAATTTCTACCTCCACTGTGATTTCACATGAAGTAAATGTATCTACCCTAAGATTACATTTGTATTTACAGATTGTCTTGGCTCTTTCCGAGCTGGATTGTTCACTGCTTTACGTCAGTCAACTGAGGCCTACCCTGATCTGAGGAGCTGTGTCAATGGTAAACATCTCTATCATCCATTTAAGTGACAAAACAAAACAAAATAAAAATATGCGAGTAAAGTACACCATGTAAATATAACTGATGTTTAAAGAGCTCAAGAAGAGTTGTTTGTCCAGCAAGGAGATATTCTTAACATCATTTGAAAGAATGTTTTTTCAAATGCAAATGTTACTTTTTTACTCAAAATAAATGTTCCACCTAAGGTTTAAATTGAACAGTGTTCCTTGTGTACTAAGCTTTCGGTTATTGACTTCAGAATTTTATTCCCAACAGCCTTATTTTGGATGGTGTTGCTTAATCATGTAGTATGACCAAATGTTACAGTTGATTGATAGGTCAAAGTGGAGCCATGTTTATTCTAACTTTTGGCATCAGTAACATAAATGTGAAAACTGTTTGAATATCAAATTATCCTTCTTCCTCTAAAGTTCACATAGGGCCTAGTGATAATTCTGGTAGATTATTTGTCTCTAATTACCCATTTTTCTAACTGAGAGGCAAAGAGACAAAGGTGAAATTGTAAGGTGTAAATTGGGAGGTTTATCTAGTGAACATTGTACATATAGCATTGGCATTATCCAAATATTCATTTATCTGCATTTTCTCCAATTTTAAGTTGTTTTTTTTTTAATGTTTTTATTTATTTCTAGGAGAGAGAGAGAGACAGCGTGAGCAGGGGAGGGTCAGAGAGAGGGGGAGTCACAGACTCTGAAACAGGCTCCGGGCTCTGAGCTGGCAGTCAGCACAGAGCCTGACGCGGGGCTCGTACCCGCAAACCGCGAGATCATGACCTAAGCGAAAGTCGGACACTTAACCAACTAAGCCACCCAGGCGCCCCGCTGATTAGCTTTTTTCTATCATTTTAACTACTACCTATTTTATTACTACTTTTATGAGGACGTTTGTTGAAATATTTGATAGTTAGGTTTTGGTTTGGTTTAAAACTTTTTTCTTTTCTTTTTTTTTTGCAAGTAACAAAAAATTCCTTAGGCTAACTTAAGCAAAGGGGAATGTGTTAGAAGGATGGAAGGAACTTGCAGAGTTAACTAGGAAGGCTTGAGAAAGAGATGTGGAAATGTACAGGAACCAAGGGACCATTGCTGTGTCCAGTGAAGGGACAGAGACCACAAATAAGTAAAGAAGCAAATGGGCATATCATTTAAGATGGTGATAAAGTGCTTTATGTATTTTGAGCAGGAAGATAAATCTATTCCATGTTACTTCTTCTTAGCCAAATTGGAAACCGCTTCTTTATGTATTTTGGAAAATACATACCGCTGCTTTATGTATTTTGAGCAGGAAGATAAATCTATTCCATGTTACTTCTTCTTAGCCAAATTGGAAGTCCCCAATTCATTTTATATTGATACTGTGTAGTTTTATTTGTTCTGCCCAGCTCACTGAATTGTTTTAAGGATCAAATAGAGTAATTTATATGAAAAAAATATCAAATTAGAGTTGTAAAGTCTGTGTATATTTGCAAATAAAGAAGTAGTCTCCTTTTGCAAAATAATTATAAAGGTTTGTTTAGTGGACTTACTGTTTTTGTTTTTTTTTCAGGAAGGTATGTGTTTTCTTTCTTTTCCCCTCCTTTTTCTGTATATGTTTTATTTAAATTTCAGTTAGCCAACATTAAGGAAATATTAGTTTTAGGTGTACAATCTAGTGACTTAATACCTACACACAACACCAGGCTCTCATCACAATTGTAACTCCAATCCCCATCACCCTTTCAACCCATCCCCCCACCCATCTCCCCTCTTGCAACCATCAGCCTCTTCATAGTCACAAGTCGGCTTCTTGGTTTGCCTCTCTTTTTAATAAAGAAAGGATGGAGCCATTTGCAGCAACATGGATGGAGCTAAAGAGTATTAGTGAGAGAGATAGGTCAGTCAGAGAAAGACAGGTACCATGTGACTTCATTCATATGTGGAGTTTGGAAAACAAGGCAAACAATCATAGAAGAAAAAATATGGATTCATTTCTCTATGAGAAAGAATTATTTGAAGGAAGGGGTTCTAATTTTTTTGTATTGCTTACAGGCTTTGTGCACAGTATTTCTATTACAGGGCATATTATTCTTTTTTACCATGGTGCATGGTAAAAATTAAATAGTTGTCTATCTCCTTCAGCCATTCCCGACCAGTGTAGTCCTCTACCATGCAATGAAGATGGATATATGAGCTGCAAAGATGGCCAAGCTACATTCACTTGCATTTGTAAATCAGGTTGGCAAGGAGACAAGTGTGAATATGGTATGTATAGTAAACCCACATGGCTCATCCGGATTGGCCTCCTGGGAAATTCTCCAAAGGCTTCACCGCTTTGAAAATAATCGATTTTTCCCTTCTTAGACATAAATGAATGCAAAGATCCCTCAAGTGTGAATGGAGGTTGCAGCCAGATGTGTGATAATACACCTGGAAGTTACCACTGTTCCTGTAAAAGTGGTTTTGTTATGCTTTCAAATAAGAAGGACTGTAAAGGTAAGTGTGAGAGCACAGTTCAGCTACAGGAATTTCCCCCAGAAAATGCGAGGAACTCTCTGGTTATAAGCACTTCTAATAAATACACATTATCATCCACCTTGAAGCCTTGAGGTGACTGACTTTTAGGTTAATGTTTATACTCGCATTTTGTTATTTATAGAATTTTTCATTGCTTTCTTATTGTATTTTATTATTTAGTGAGTATTTTATTGTTTTCTTACTGTGTTTTTTTTTCTTGTTAGTCTGGTTTTTTTAATGTTTATTTTTTGAGAGAGAGGGAGAAAGAGCGTGAGGTGGTGGAGGAATAGAGAGAGAGGGAGACATGGAATCCAAAGCAGGCTCCAAGCACAGAGCCCAGTGCGGGGCTTGAACCCCGGGACTGTTAAGATCATGACGTGAGCTCAAGTCAAATGCTTAACCGACTGAGCCAATCAGGCACTCTGATTTACATAGTTTTTATCTGTGAACTAGGTAAAAGAAGAATATGTATATAACTATTACAATAGGGCCTTTACCACGATGTGGATATGCTTGAGATCAAGTTGCCAGTAATTGTCTACAGATGCAAGAATGAAACTTTTCATCAGACATTAGATGTCAGTATAGAGTAATAAAATCAATGTGCTATAACTTGGACTCATATAGTTTATGCAATTCTCTGCAATATGCCTGAAACCAAATAATTTTAGTCACATGTTTTTACTTTACTATTTTATTTTATGTTTAACATTTATTTATATTTGCGAGAGAGACAGAGCACGAGCAGGGGAGGGGCAGAGAGAGAGACACACACAAAATCTGAAACAGGCTCCAGGCTCTGTGCTAGTTGTCAGCACAGAGCCCGATGTAGGACTCAAACTCACAAACCCTGAGATCATGACCTGAGCCAAAGTCAGTCGCTCAACCCCACTGAGCCACCCAGATACCCCCACTTTCTTTTAAATATATGAATCTGATAGCTCTTTTTTAAAAAATGAATATTTTATTCAATGTAATTGTAGACACTTACAGTTGTAAGAAATTATAAAAAGGGATCCCATGTACTCTTTGCTGAATTTCCATTAATAGTAACTTTCTACAAAACTACAGTACAGTATCACAACTATACTATTGACATTGATACAGTAATGATACAGAAAAATTCCCTTACCACAGGAATTGATACAATTATTTCTGTGCTTCCTTTTTTTTTAACTGGAGTATTATCTGAAATTTTGGTTATTTAGTCTGTGAAAAATTTAAACTAAATTTTTTAGAGTAGAAAATATATTTCCTGTTCTGAACTTGTCTGTCTCCAGAGAGTACAGATGAGAAAAGTTCACTAAAATAATTACATCTCCATTGAACTATTTCTATCTCCTGTTTTGTTTTTCTCATAGATGCTTTTATCTAGTGACTAACTGCAATCAATACTCTATTTCCTACTCTACCATGTGATACAGTAAATGCATCTGAAATTTCTGGATATTAATTTAGCACTAAAATTTGTTCTGTAATTTTATAAATACTTAGAGACCTTACTCAATCCCATTTTACATTTGAATCACTCTTGGATACTGTAGCCAACAGTAAGAATATGCACATTTAGCTAGGGTCTATTTCCAAAGGAAAACATGACTGGTGAGCCCCTTTGTTTTTATTTTTTATAATTTTGCTAATATAGAGTGAGTCTACTTTTAAGAACATATTTCAGAAACATGTATTTAGGGATATATATTAAGAATATGGTGAATCTTTTCTCCTGTTTATTCATGTAATGTAACCTGATACATAAAAGAACTAAAGCCCTCTCCTTATTTTACTTAACTATAAAGAACATAGCAAACATCAGTCAAATTCCCTGCATGTCTGTATGAAGAAATCATATTTAGTAAACTAAAACATGATGACGGATTTAAAATTTTGTTATTCCCAGACCACTCTCTTTTCTCATTACATACATTAAACTAGATCCAGGAAGCACAAATTAAACATTCTTTGCTAGTATCCTCTGGTATGGGGAAATTTTTTTTTAATCTATTGGTTTCATTTATAGATGTGGATGAATGCTCTGTGAAGCCAGACATTTGTGGCACAGCTGTGTGCAGGAACATCCCGGGAGACTTTGAATGTGAATGTGCCGAAGGCTACAGATATAACCCCACATTAAAGTCTTGTGAAGGTAGAGTTGTGTTGGTATCATCATTGATGGTGCAGAGGGTGGGTTTGAGTCCTTCTTTCATATTAGAAGCACTGGTTCTGCTTGAACTCAGCAGTCAGATGTCCTAAGATGGCAGGCTCCATGATATAACCTGGTTGGTTGGGTAGTCATTGGCTTCCTTTCAGAATAACAGTACATAAGACACATGACGTTTAGGTTTGCTGTTATGTAGTCTGTTTGCCCTTGAAGCTGTGTATGAATGGGAAGCCTCCCATGGATGATAAAAGCAAAATAAAAACACGTTCACATCATTTAAATAGTATTCAAAGATAAAAAGAATTTCAACCTGGAAGGAAAGACATAAACAAACAAAAGACAAGTTTAAAAATCACATGGATTTTACGTGGATGGTTAGAAACCTTCAGGTTTATGTCAAGCTTTTGGATGATTTTCTGTGCATGTACCATTTTATCATCTATTCTCAAATAGGAAATGACATCATTCTGTTACAATTAAATACATGTAAAAGAAAAATCTCATCATAATTAAATGATAACTGAGCTCTTGAAATTTGAGAAGTATTGATTAGTACTGTCAGCACCTGTGCATTTGTGAGAGCCCTTTGGACTCTACTTCATTTGGCTGAAGGTGCGCTGTGAGGTGCGCCCCAGGGACCTTAGAAGTATTAGGGTGATTTTTTTATCATGGATATATGCAAATAGACTCATATCCTCCTTTACATTTTGTAAAATTTCAAAATAAATTTAATATCGTAATTAAAACTAATCAAATTGATAGTGATTTTTCATTGTGGAGGTATCTATCTATATATATAGATATATAAGTGTATATATATGTTATAAGGTACCCTTTTAACCATTTTTAAGGGTACAATTCAGTGGCATTAGCCATAACCAGTGGTTATGGAGTCATCAAAGCTATCTGTTTCCAAAACTTTTCATCATCCCAAACAGAACTCTGTAACCATTAAGCAATAAGTTTCCCCTCCTCCCTCTCCTAAACTCTAATCTACTTTTTGTCTCTATCTACTTTTTGGGAGATAACCTTTAATCTACTTTCTGTCTCTATTAATTTGCCTAAATCAATAGTAATTTCAGAATAGTTTTTTTCAAATATATGTGCTTCTCTTGATATTTTGATGTTTTACTTCCCATGCACTCATCAAAAATTATCCCCTTCACATACCATCTCTATTCTCCCACAACTCCAGAGAGAAATTACTGTGGTAATATTCGGATTTATTATTAGCCAACTTCATTATGTATATTATAGTTTTATTCAAGAATGACATATTTTTAAAAATAAGATGTATGTGTGGTACATATGTACAATATTCATATTACTTTATATGTCATTTGTTTTCTCGAAAATTGTTTATTATTTTGGATTAGGCAATGATTTCTTTTTCTTTTAATGTTTATTTATTTTTGAGAGAGAGAAAGAGAGAGAGCACAAGCAGGGAAGAGGCAGAGAGAGAGAGGGACACACAAATTCCGAAGCAGGCTCCGGATTCTGAGCTGTCAAAATGAACTGTGAGATAATGACCAGAGCCGAAGTCGGATGCTTAACTGACTGAGCCACCCAGGCATGCCTAATTATATGCCATTAATTTTAATGCTGAAGGATCACTAATTTTGGAGTTGCATTTTGAGACATTTTATGGGGGAATTTACATGCCATGATTATATGCATTTATGTACTTGGGGATTTTCAGAGATTGCAGGGTGCATTCATTGAAAATATCAGGGATCTTATATAGCTCTGAAATGAATTTTAGCTGAAGTTGTATTGTTACAACTTTTCAAGAATGATTTTCTCAAAATATGGAGTGAGGACAGGGCTATATCAAAGATTTCACAATATGGGAGATTACAGTAACATGAAGTTTGTTTTTCTCTTTTAATTGTAAGAAATAAAGATACATCCTTAAATGCCTTATGAAAAATCAAATGTTCTTGAAATTATTTAATACCAGATTATACTAATCTTCAGTTAAAAGGGATCTTTTTTCCCCTTCCCCTCTCTTCATCTCCTCCTCCCTCTTTCTCCTCTCTCCCTTCCTTACCCTTCCCTTTCTTTTCTTCAAAGCAAAGAATTGTGAAGCAGTCTCAATGGAACTTATTTAGTCAGAAATGATAGTTATCTTGAGACTCTTAGCCTTTTTTCCTTCAAATTCAAAAACTGGAAAATTAGTATAGTTATTGATTATTTATTGCTGAAAGTTATACATGACATTTGTTGCTTTAGGTGTATAAATCGATAGGCATTACACTTGTAACTCATTTAAAGTTCTGCCAAGTGTTGAAATGTGATTTCCTGTCATAGAAATTTCTTTTACTAAGAATCTATTATCATTGATTATCTTACACTAAAATCAGAATACTCCTCTTGGATTGAACATTTAGAAGGTATTAAGATTTATGTTTTCTTTAACCCCAGATGTGGATGAATGCTCTGAAAACATGTGTGCTCAACTATGTGTCAATTTCCCTGGAGGTTACTCTTGTTATTGTGATGGGAAGAAAGGATTCAAACTTGCCCAAGATCACAAGAGTTGTGAGGTAATATTTTGCAACATTCAACTTCTTATCTCTTTTCTAAAATGAGAGAGCTGGGTACTTATTTCCATATAACTGAGGTAAGTCAAGAAAATACAGATGTTCAATAATAATTGCTGTATGTCTAGCAGGCTTTGAGTCACAGCCTGTTTACTAGTTTTGGTCATGTAAACCATAAATATTTGGGATAATTAGTGACTAGGTTTTAAAAAAAAGGCTCAGAGAGTGCTCATCTGTACTGCCTATACATTTACAAAATACAATGTGTATGTTTATTCAAAATATTAAGACAAGCTGAGGTTCACATTTCTCTTTGTGAGGAAAAAATCTTATATGGAACCCTTATCAGAAACATTTTCCCATGCGTACTTTTCTTTATCCCATTCTTGACGAGTTTGATCACACCTCGTCATGTTGGTACTTGCAAGAGTCCTCATAAAATCTCCGGTGGAAATAACTGTCAGGATAGGATTTAGTGAGGTTTAAGGATATCAAAATTCGGAGAGGTTGATTTTGTTACTTTCTTTTAGTTACTTGGATTTAATTCATTATTGACCCAGGAATTGAATGTTGGGGGTAGCTTTTCCTTCACTGAAATAAGTAGGTCAACATCTAAAGCTTTTTTCCCCCTAACTAAAGATCATGTGTTAGTGATGCTTGGTTCAACTCCTGCATTTCGTTTCATAAGTGAAGGTAAAATGTTATATGATCATTAAGCAGACAGTGAAAAAACAAACAAAAAAACCCCAAGACAAAACAAAAACTACCTAGTGATTTAATCGTGTGTATACACAAACCATTGTATCTGTTACCAAGACAAAACTATGTCCAAAAATGTAACATTCAATATATGCTACCTTCTTGGTAAAGAAAGATAAGGTGAGATAATACTATATCTCTGTAGTAACTTTGATTTTATTTAATGGAATTCCATGCTGTGTGAATGGCTACTTTGTAATTTATTTTTACTATTGTAGTATTTGTAGTAGTTACACATCACCATCTTCTTTAGAATAGATTTATTAAAGTCCTAAGAGGAAATGAGATGTTGTTTCTGTGCCATGTACACAGTTGCCCCTGAATACCTCTATATGTATGCCCGAAAACCTATCCCTAAATTATTTCCATTTTATTTTTTTTAATGTTTATTTACTTTTGAGAGACAGAGACAAATCATGAGCAGGGGAGGGGCACAGAGAGAGGGAGACACAGAATCTGAGGCACTGAGCTGTCAGCACAGAGCCTGATGCAGGGCTCCAGTGCACAAGCCATGAGATCATGACCTGAGCCGAAGTCGGACACTTAATCGACTAAGCCACTGAGGTGCCCCAAAATCTTTCCATTTTTATGTTTAGTGTTACTCTTAGGAAAAAAAATGAAATTAAATTTAATGACTCCGAATCACTTTTTTTGTAAATTCCTTGGAGACTAACATGATTTCTTAATTTATATTTATACCATCTAGGTTTTCTAGTATTCTCATTGAGAACCCAGGTTGGGAAGGAGTCCCCACAGGGCCATCCAAGAGGTCCCTTAGCTTTGGAAAGGATAGAAATCAAATGCAAGCCAGAGAAAGTGAAAGCAGAGTTTATTAAATAGCATGAATAACAGAGTATGGCAGACCGAGTGTCTGAAGGACACGGAAAGGAAAAGAGAATGAGTCCCTTCATTGTTTAAGGCTAGGGGCTTATATTGGAAAGGGGTCCAGAATACATGTTCCTTCAGGAATCTAAGGAGGGTCCAATCAAAGACAAGTGGTAGTTGAATAATAGTTGTTATTTTATAAATCATAGAAGGTAGGGGGTGTTGATGCCAGCATCAGCCGAGGTTTTTTTGAGGCTAATGTCCTGGAACATGTTGGCTGATCTGGTTCTTCTTAGATGTTATCAGGTGTTTGGGGGCCCTGGGACAAAACTCAGAAAATTATTAACATCCTTGTTTCCCCCTGGGGTGGGAATATGGCTTCTTTGGTTTTTACATAGATAGAAAGTGAAATATAGAACATGAATAAATAGGGCCCAGCAAGAAAACAGAAGAAATAGAGCCTTTCTAAAATGATTTCCTTCAACTTCCCTACTGAAGCTTCACTGTCTAGATAGTACATTTTTGCTCAGAAATTTCTTCTTAGTAAATGAATGAGTGTGTGTATGGGGTGCTGCTTATTGTTATATTAATTCTCCATGATTTCTGACTCCAATTTTTTTTCTCAATGTAATTCTTCAAGGCATCAGAACTATAGTTAATTAAAGGGATACACATTGCTACTGGAAGAAAAAAGTTGTGTTTTGGGCTGAGATTTGCAAACGAATTATTAAGGATGAAAATTTAAAGCCACAGACATTGAACAAGACTTTAGAATATGTGTTCTGGGAGGTTTTACTGATGGACTGTATGAGGAAGTAAAAGATGTTGCCTTATTACCAACGGTGTTCTTTATTTAATGTATCCCAAAGAATACATTTCACAAGATCAGTAGGCACCAGAGAAAAGATGTGTTACCTGACACAAACAGCAAGCAATAACCTATACATGATTTTATGTGTTTTGTTTCCTTTTTCTCCAGGCTGTTCCAGTGTGCCTTCCCTTGAACCTTGACAAAAATTATGAATTACTTTACTTGGCAGAGCAATTCATAGGGGTGGTTTTATACTTAAAATTTCGTTTGCCGGAAATCACCAGGTGAGGTACCAATGTCAGTGACAATCTTTAGAGGTAAAAAAGTAAGGACAGAGAAGAAGTGACCAAAAAGGTATGAAATGTATGAAATTGCACTTCCGATTAGATAATTTAGATATATTATCAATCAGGTGATTTAGGGAGCCCTAAAGTTAATTCACCTCTTCACACATGTAATTTTCATGCTAAAATCATTTGGGCGACGTTTCCCAATGATCATTTTACCTTAATCCATCCTTCTTCATTTTCTAGTAAATACATATTTACTAAGAAGTTGAGAAAGTAGATTTAATATATTTGTGAAATTTTCATTCCTTTCTAAAATAATTTTTTTAAATATTTTTTATTTATTTCTAGGAGAGAGAGAGAGACAGCGTGCGCAGGGGAGGGTCAGAGAGAGAGGGAGATACAGACACTGAAATTGGCTCCAGGCTCTGAGCTGGCAGTCAGCACAGAGCCCAACGCGGGGCTCGAACCCACGAACCGCGAGATCATGACCTAAGCGAAAGTCGGTCACTTAACCGACTAAGCCACCCAGGCGCCCCTAAAATAATTTTTTAAATGTCTTTATTTTATTTTGAGACAGAGAGAGAGACAGAGTGTAAGAAGGGGAGGAGCAGAAAGAAAGGGAAACAATCTGGAATAGGCTCCAGGCTCTGAGCTGTCAGCACAGAGCCCGACGCAGGGCTCAAACTCACAACTGTGAGATCATGACCTGAGCCAAAGTCAAGCTTTCAACCTACTGAGCCATCCATGCACCCCTTCATTCTTCTTTATACATGTTATAAAAACTAAGTAATAAGAAAGTACTTGGGGCACCTGGGTGGCTCAGTCGGTTGAGCTTCCGACTTCGGCTCAGGTCATGAACTTGCGTTTCATGAATTTGAGCCCTGCATCAGGCTCTGTGGTAACAGCCCAGAGCATGGAGCCTGCTTCAGATTCTGTGTCTCTTTCTCTGCCCCTCCCCTGCTCGCAATCTGTCTATTTCTCAAAAATCAATAAAGATTTAAAAAAAAATTTTTTAAAGAAAACACTTCATGTATAGCTTTTAGAATATAGTTATATTCATGATTACCTAGGAAAATTCATAAGATTGCTTAAGTGGTATTTTAAAGAAACACATCACATGATTTTAGTCGACTGAGTAGCTTATCTGCTATTCCTGTAGTTAGGTTGTCTCTAGGGAAAGAATAATTGTTTATGATTTAGTCATGATTCTCCTTTAGCTGTCAAATTTTTTCAGAGTCATACATGATTGAAACTAGAAAAAAAGAAATTAGAATTGTGTTGTAATAATAGGGAATGTATTTGAGATTGATTATAGAGTCCATATTTAGAAATAATTAGATAAACATGCATATGTACAATTTAATTCATTAGATATGTGAATGATTATTCATTAAATCATTCAATAAAATTCATAGAAATTGTATCATTAAGGAACATTATTCTAAAATTCACTAATGTGATGGTGCTCCTTCAGCACTCTTTTATCCACCAAACTTGTTTCTTTTTCCCTTTTAACATCTCAGCAAATAATATCATCTAGTGACATAGACTGGAGGCAACATTTCCTTGCTAAGATAATAATGAGAATGAGAGAGAAAAAGGTTAATTATTGCATACTTTTAGTCACTGTCAGGGGGATGCATTTCTGACAATTCACAATAGCTTGGGCTCTAAAATGGAATCAAATAAGCCAAATTATTATTTTTTCCAGTATTTATTTGTTCTTTATTTATATACTTTAAACTTTTTATTATAGTATAATGTATATACATATGCAGAAATAAACACCTATCTTAAATGCACAGCTTGATGAATTGTTTATAAGCTGTCACTTGGTAACCAACACAATGAATAGCTAGTGCTTTGTTGCTTTTTTCCTTTTTTTTTTTTTTTTTTGCAAATTCCTTCAGCTCAGTCTCTAATGATCAAATACTTATCCCACCCTAAAGTTAACAAATTCACTCTTCTTTTTCATTCTACAAAACTTCAGAGAAAGAATGAATTGTTCCCCAGTGTATGCTGATGTATTCCAGACAGAAAGAATATAGAACACAACTCTTTGTGTTACTGGTGTAGCATGATTTTGCAAAGAGAAGGAAATTATCTCCATAAGAGGATCAACTTCTGGAAGATCCTGAGCATACACAGATTTGCGTTCTGACAAGATAATACCTGCTTCACATCTGCAAACTGTGATGATTATGAAATAGAGGTCCTTATCCTAAGCAAAAATAAATAAAATAATCTTAATCAGTAAATCCTTACTCCATTGTTATCTGTCCAACATACTTCACTCCATATAACCTCTTTAAAATATTTCTTTGGGATTCTAAAGATTAAAACATTTATTTCATCAGCCTTTCTTTGTTCTATTTGAAGTTAAGTCTGCTCCCCATTGCATATATGGTGCCTCTGTTACTATCACTAGAAGGTAAGGGTATGGCTGGGATTCTTTCTTGCCTTTCTTGGAAATTATCTGAAGTCCTGACTTTTTAACTTAAATCACCTTTATTTTAACTTAACTCAGTGACTAATAGTTATACAACTATTTTTTTTCTATTCTGTTTGTCTTTTTTCAATCATTTTGATTTGCTGGTTTCTTAGAAATGTTAATGCTGATTTTCATTTCAGTGTCATAGGGGACTAACCAATACGTGTTATTTTTTCTTAAAATTTATTTATTTTGAGAGAACAAGAGAGAGGGAGAGAAAAAAGCATGAGAGGGACAGGGACACAGGGAGAAAGAAAGAATCCCAAATAGATTCTGCACTGTCAGAGTGGAGCCTGATATGGGGCTCAAACTCACAAACTGTGTGATCATGACCTGAGCCAAAACAAAGAGTCAGACATTTAACTGACTGAGCTGCCCAGGAGCCCCAATACATGTTACTTTTTAATTCAGCATTTCTAAGATATTCCCCTGTAATAGCTACATATGTACTCAGGTGCTTAATAGCAATAGGCATAGCCAGAACTCAGGTACCCCAAAATACATGGCTAGATTATGTCTTTTAAGGTCTTCTTCCATGTGCTCTAGTTTAGTGATTTATACAATTAAAGCTTTGGAGAATTCTTTAAAATCAAGCTAAGAGATCTGATAGTTTTTTACTTTATGTTTCTTACCACACACGAAGGCTTAATTACGTTTGCAGTTATCCAGATGCTGTTTTGTGTATCTGTGAGTGATTCCTTCCTGACATATATATGAAGTCACAGGGAAAATAGGCCTTTTGATGTATAAGCCAATCATGAGATTGTAACATCTTTTACTAATCACAGATACAACCAAAAAAAAAAAAACCAAAATCTTAATATCAGATTATGTAGTGTATAAAAAGCTCCAGGAGAGATACAATATATCTAATATTTGTACATTTGTATGAATTCCAGCCTTTACATGAGTACCTTCAAAACAAATGCCAAAAAATGATGAAAAGGTACCACAGCCTCTGTTCACTGAGGAAAGAGTCTCCAAGAATAAGTTTGAAAGTATAATAACTTGATTTTGTTTTGTTTTGTTTTTAATGTTTTATTTATTTCTAGGAGAGAGACAGCATGAGCAGTGGAGGGTCAGAGGGAGAGGGAGTCACAGACTGAAACAGGCTCCAGGCTCTGAGCTGGCAGTCAGCACAGAGCCCGAGGCGGGGCTCAAACCCACGAACCGCGAGATCCTGACCTAAGCGAAAGTCGGTCGCTTAACCGACTAAGCCACCCAGGCGCCCCTAATAACTTGATTTTGAACACACACAGAGCTAGAGATAACACATGAACAGTCTAATTCTGCTCTACTTTTTTTATTAATTCCAGGAAAGAAAGAAATACTTGAGTCTTTCAACACATTATTGTTTGCTAGTATAAGAGAAAAAGAATAATGCATTGAACATTCCATATTTTTCTATTAAGGCTCTCTCTTTGCCCATTCTGTAGATTTTCAGCGGAATTTGATTTCCGGACCTATGATACAGAAGGTGTTATCCTGTATGCAGAATCTCTTGACCACTCATGTTGGTTCCTGATTGCACTTCGTGATGGGAAGATTGAAATTCAGTTTAAGAATGGATATACAACCAAAATCACAACTGGAGGCACAGTTATTAATGATGGTCTGTGGAATACGGTATGTCTTACAGAATTCAGAAAGAATATCTCTACTTTGACACAGTTTGTTTAACATTATTAATAATTTATTTTTATAGTGATGCTAAATCAAAATGGAGTTTGATTTATTTGATGTTATATGAAGTATACTACATACACTGTAAATCCTTGAAACAGCCTGAGAAATAATAATGTCACAGAATATATTTAGGATTTTTGTAACTGAAATTGCCTTCAGTTATTCGCTTAAACTACTCTATAACTTTTTACCTTTTTAATGGCTGTTATTGGTGTCTCTCCTATACATTATTAGCATTCATAACAGTGCTGTATATATATACTATATATAGCACTCATAACAGTTTATGCAAAGATATTACTGATCAAGGACAAATATACTGAGTAGACACCAACATTTTTTAAATGAAAGAGAAATACAATAGTAACATAGAAAAAGAGTAATACATTTAGTAATTAATTCAATTTTAAATATTAGCATATAGATAAGGAGGAATCAATTGGTATAAAGAGTATATATTAGCCAATACCAATTACAGTGCTTAGAAATTAGCATTTTTAGATAATCACTAAAAGTGAGCCTAAAATGGAATTTTTCACAAGGGGATTACTGTTAGTCTATAATGAGGAGAACTCTTCTGCAAGAGTCATTGCTATTTTCAGCAGGTACTAACTGAGAACTTAGCTTCACCTTAGAATGTGGTATTCAAAAGAGACACTGTCTATGCCTATGGGATCTGACAAGAGGTCTATATTGAAAAGACATGTGAAGTCATCACTAAATTATTTCATTTCTTTATTTACACACTCACACTCATATATTCAAGAAGCCTTCAGTGAACATTTTTTAAATGCTAAGTTCCTGGGGCACCTGGGTGTCTCATTCAGTTAAGCATCTGACTCTTGATTTTGGCTCAGGTCATGATCTCATGGTTTGTGAGATGGAGCCCTACATCAGGCTCTGTGCTGACAGTGTGGAGTCTGCTTGGGATTCTCTCTCTCTCCCTCTGCCCCTCCCCCCACTCACATTCACATGTACTCATTCTCTCTCTTTCTCTCTCTCTCTCTCTTTCAAAATAAACTTAAAAAAAGAGAATTTATGAAAATGCTGCGTCCCTGAGTTCAAGGCAGTAGAACAATGGCAAGAGATTTTCCTTGCTCTAGAGCCTACTTAGTACCTCACAATTTAATAGCTGATGCTGCCTTATGAACTAATACAATGTAATGTGAAATCATTACAGTACAGGTGGCAAACAAAGTGCAGTTGGGCACAGAGGTAGTTTACCAAAAATGGGGCTATCTGTCCTTTACTAGCAATACATTTGGGGCTCTTGACTCTTAAATACACTTTTTTAAAGTTTATTTTAATTTGAGAGAGACAGAAACAGCGCAAATGGGGGAGGAGTAGAGAGAGAGGGAGAGAGAGAATCCCAAGTAGCTCTACACCACCAGTGGAGAGCCTGATGTGGGGCTCGAACCCATGAACGGTGAGATCATGACTTGAGCCAAAATAAAAAGTTGGACGCTTAACCAACTGAGCCACCCAGTTGCCCCAGAGCTCCTGACTCTTAACAAAATAGTGTCTGCACATGATCAGATGCAACTGCCAGCAAAATTACTAAAATTTTCTGGCTTCTCCAAATGATCTCATTAGTGTAGCTTTGCTGCTACATCTTTCCAGCTGCATCTATATGTAGAATACTGTGAGTACAGCTATTCCTCCGCTGTCCTGAAGAATACATTTTTAAGGTTTTTAAAAATTTATGTTTTGAATGTTTATTTATTTTTGAGAGAGAGAGAGAAACAGAGCATAAGCAGGGGAGAGGCAGAGAGAGAGGGAGACACAGAAACCAAAGCAGGCTCCAGACTCCGAGCTGTCAGCACAGAGCCTGACTCGGGGCTCTAACTCACGGAACCATGAGATCATGACCTGAGCCGAAGTTGGACAGTCAACTGAGTGAACCACCCAGATGCCCCATTTTTTAAACTTTATTTATTTTGAGATAGCAAACATGAGCCAGGAAGGGCAGAGAGAGAGGAAGACAGTTTCCCAAACACACCCCACACTGCCAGCACAGACCTCGATGTGAGGCTTGAACTCATGAACCATCAGATCATGACCTGAGCCAAAGTCAGATGCTTAACTGACTGAGCCACTCAGGTACTCCGGAAGAATACATTTTATTGCCTCTATCACCTATCTAAAAATCACTAAAATTACTTTTTCAGCAAAAGAGAGCAAACAGAATTTTTCCAAGTAATTGATCCAAATTGAAATTATCAGCTGTTTGAAGGAGAATTTAGATACCTTTTAGGTAATATGGAATATATATAAAAAGGTAAATGTTTACCTGTGAGGCTAAAATCTTGAGTTGCAGATAGTGTTTACTAATGAATTATCCATGAATGTTATGTGAGAAGCAGGTTTCTGGACTGGATAGAAGGCAGCTACTCAGTTCCATACATTTTGCCTCCTATATTTATAATCTTTATTAAAAAGAAACTATTATTTAATGATATGCCCATATTTTAAATAAAACACGGAATTTCCCTTTCTATATTGAATACAACTTGACATTAAAATTTTAAGAACAATAAGTAAATCAGAGAAAAACTTTTATCTGGTAATAAATTTGCTGCTGGCTAGTTTTTAAAAATTCTTAATTTGGGGGTGCCTGGGTGGCTCAGTCAGTTAAGCGTCTGACTTTGGCTCAGGTCATGATTTTGCGGTTCTTGGGTTGGAGCCCCACATCAGGTTCTGTGCTGACAGCTCAGAGCCTGGAGCCTCTTTCAGATTCTGTGTCTCCCTCTCCCTCGGCCCCTCCCCCACTCATGTTCTGTCTCTCCCTGTCTCAAAAATAAACTTTAAAAAAAAAATTTTTTAATAAAAATTCTTAATTTGTTATTTTAGTAATTTATGAATTTTCTCCCCCACCATATATGTAGGATTTCTTTTCTCCCTTTCATTTAAAAAATATTATTTCATAGTAATTTTATCATTTTATAATTTTGACGCTTTGTTAATAAACTGTACAGTGTCAGACACACTATGTAGACACAGAAATTATCTCAAATAAATACATATTTTAAGTAAACGCTTTAATTGACAAAGTTAAGTTATATTAATCATTAAACATTAATACTTAAGTTACATTAAGTGAACTGGACTGTTCACTTGGTACCATTTCCTTCACTAAATTCAAACAATTTTAAAATTTCACATCAAATACTTTAAAAATAAGAATTTAAAATGTAGAAGTTAGGATTGTGGTAATTGAGATAAACAGAACGTGGGTGATTGTTAATTAAAATGGCTATAAATCAGAGAAATAAATATTGCTATGTCGTTATAACATCCCATATTTGGGTATAATTCTAATATTGGCAGGAAATCTGTACTTTGTATCATAATTTTATTCATTCAAAAATATATTTATTGAGTGCTTTATGTGCTCTTTCTTCGTCTAGGTGGTGAGGCTACAATAGTGATTAAAACAAAATCACGCTCTTATGGAGCTTGGATTCTCGTGGTGAGATATTCACCACGAATGAATGAACAACTAGCTATGTCAGACAATGGTTAGTGCTAGGCAGCATAAGGAAAGCAAGGCCCGGCAATAGAGAGGCATGATGGTGAATGCATGCGGGATCAGGAAAGCCATCTCCAATGAGATTACATCTGACCGGAGACTTGAGGGCACAAATCATGAGAAAATATGGGGGGAGATGATTCTGTGCCATGTGAACAGCAAGTATAGAGCAACAGGCAAGCGGATGTGATTGTTGTATCTGAGGAACAACACAAAGCTCAGTACAGATGCAGTGGAGTACGGGAGGGAGAGAAGAGTAGAAAATGAGGTTAGAAATGTGATCTGGAATGAAACCAGTAGGGCCATGGGGACTCTATTGAGAAATCAGATTTTATGCTAAGTAGAAAGACCTAAGATGATTTTGAGAAGTTGCATGATTTAATTTGCATGTATGTTTAAAGATATTCCTAGGGGCACCTGGGTGGGTCAGTTGATTCAGCTTCGACTCTGATTTCGGCTCAGGTCATGATATGATTTGTGGGATCGAGCCCCACGTTGGCTCTGCACTTATAGTGCAAAACCTTCCTTGGGTTCTCTCTCTCTAGCTGTCTCTCTGCTCGTCTCCCACTCTTGTGTGCATGCTCTCTCTCTCTCTCTCTCTCTCTCTTTCTCTCTCAGAATAAATAAACATTAAAAAAAAAGATAAACCTAATCAGGACATGATGGCTTTGTGGAAACTAGATAGTAGAGAGTAAAAATGGGACAGGATATGAGCTTATGAGACCACTGGACCACTGTAGTAACTCAGTAGAGAGAACAGGGCATCTCTGACTAGAGTGTTGATGGTAAGTAGTGAGAAGTGGCCAGATTCTGGATATACTTTTGAGCTCAGCCTTCAGTTTAAGGTAGATAAAAACTTTTGAATATTCAACATAAAGAGAGGTTTAAAAGCCATGAGACTGATTATAGTTTATCTCTGGTTCTAAACTCTGTCTCATCCGGTGCTCATATATTCATAATTCTCCTTTCCTGTCCTTTAATGAAACACATCAATAATGTAAGCTACTTTTGCATATTCCTATTAGAAACCCATATAATACCCTAATTATTATACAAAGAAATAAAGGAAAGTAATTCATAAGAAAATAATATGTATTTCAATATATAAGTGCTCAAATACAAGTACAGTATTTGTCAAAGTTTGCTCCTATATGTAGAATAATGTGAGAGCTGCAAATGAAGACTCATGCTGGTGTATTATATTGGCAATTCAAATACCATAAATGCATAGATGGTATTACCATCAGTAAAGGTAATTCTCCAAAATAGTGAGAAACTCTTGGTAAAGATCCACACAAAAAACATCAATTTATCCTTGGTTTGCAAGACTGTTGGGGACCATGAGTAGCTCAGTCTGTTAAGTGTCCGAATTTGGCTCAGGTCATGATCTCGCAGTTTGTGAGTTAGAGCTCCATACTGGGCTCTGTGCAAACAGTTCAGAGCCTGGAGTCTGCTTCAGATTCTGTGTCTCCCTCTCTCTCCTCCACTCGTACTGTGTCTCTTTCAACAATAAGTAAACATTAAAACATTTTTTAAAAAGTAGTGAATACTGAAATGGTACAAAAAATGTTTTGTTTCATATATACCAAACTCAGATAAGCATGAGTACACCCTACATGAATATCCTGTAGAACTATCCTGTAGGTTTGCAGGATATTGGATGTTTTACTGTTTATTTTGCATGATGATCCTCCCTATTACAGGATATCCAGCATCTTGCAATGCCAGCATCCTACTCATTGCAATAGCTAAGTACCCTCCCCACCCCCAAATTTTCTGGATGCCCAAGAGTGGGACAGTAGAGCCCCATTTAAAAATATTTGCATGACTAGGAGGAAAAAGGTCTGAGGACTGAGATCTGGGGCTTATCATAGAGGTTGAAAAGAAGAGGAGGAACCCCCAAAAGAGACAGAGGAGTGGTAAGACTTCTAGAAGAAAGCTAGACTGAGGTTCTAGAGGCCAGCTTAACATCTTTCCAGTAGGGAATAGTCATTTGAGTAAAATGATGCTGATTGGCTGTATTGAGGACAGAGCATTGACCAACTTGAAATCTGTAAATGTCACCAAAGTTATTTTACTTTAGAGCATAATTTTTCTTTTCCTGTTATGGTGCTTTAACATGCCTACTGTTTCACTTCTATTACTGATGAATAAAAGAAGAGTTTGCATTTTGAGTGCTAGAGTTTTGCTTGAGGAGATGGGTTCTTCAGGTTGCCTTTTGGGAGGATTTTTTTATTGCTGTTTACTACCACTTTCAACCTTTTTAGAAAACCCAAACCACTTTCAAATTTAAATTTATATACTGTGCTTCCTTATGATCTCAATTACTTTTGATTTTGGAAATAAAGTATAATTTTGTGTAATGAACAGAACACTGGAGATACTAATTTCTCATAATTTATATTAAGAATTTATTTACATTATTGATTCTATATGTATACTTCTAGACAATTGCAAAATATGAACACTTAAAGGTTTCCTAAGATTTTGTAGAATGACACACTGGGGTTGAAAGATGTATTGTAATTGGATATTTAAATTTAAAAGAATAATATTGATTTTTTTACTTTAAAATATTCACTTAATTTTCAGACAAGAATTATCACTTTAAAACACATTTTTACCACCTTTATAATAAATTAGAGATTTCAGTGGGTTTATAATAAATTATAACTTTAAAATGATTATTTTGCAAAAGTATTTACTGGAATAATAATGGAATTTTTTAATCTTAGTGTTTCAAATGACATTCAATGATGTTTGGCTGTTTGATAATTTCTGTATTTTTAATTGTAGGTCTCTGTGGAAGAATTAGAAAACAGTATAAGTGTTAAAATAGCCAAAGAAGCTGTAATGAATATAAATAAACCCGGAGGCCTTTTTAAGCCTGCAAACGGATTTCTAGAAACTAAAGTTTATTTTGCAGGATTACCTCGGAAAGGGGAGAATGCACTCATTAAACCGGTAATGATCCGAGCTTACATCATTTACCATGGATGAATTCCTCTTGTCTGTAATAGATTTGAAGATGTGTTTTTCTTAGAGTCAAAAGAAGTTATTTTGTTGAACACACCAACTGTGACAACTTGAATTGAACAAGGAGAAATAACATAGTGATCCTTGAAATTGTATTAAGGAAATGAATGTAGTGTTTTTGAGCCCATTTAAACCCCCAGTGTTACTCGTGGAGAAGTAGGCCTTTTCAATTCTCAAGCATCAGTTCAGTGTTAACGTGAGAACTGTCCATATTCAGCTATTGCAGATACAAATACATGTATTTGAGTTCAAAAAATACAATATTTTGTAGAAGCCAGTCAAAGAATTTTCTTAGGTCTACTTTAGGACTTAAATTTGGGAGATAAAGTAGAACTTCTAAAAATCTTAAAAAAAAATCTTTGCTGGGAGTACAACTTCAGCCTGTCATAAATTGAAGTTCTACATAAAAGATGATTTTCTGCATATTATGCTTGTCTAATAACCATGGAAGAGGTTTCATGAAGGAGACTAATCACTGCCCTTGAAGAGTTTTAAAAATTTCATTTGAAGTCATGGGCCTACCAATTATACTTGCTGATTTACCTTAAATATTTACTATTTTATATCCATCTTTTACTCATGGCAATTCAGTTACCATAACTTTTGAAAGATTTCTGCAATATGATATAAAACCTGAATTAGTTAACTCATGTCAGAGTGAATATATCCGTTCCTTTGAAACTGATAAATCAAGACACTTTAAAAGTAAAATAAATTATTCAAAAAATATTTATGAAATGGTTGCTGTGTGTCTTGAGTCTGGTTGGATGCTTTCTTGGAGACTAAAGAAAGCAAACACTTTTGCTCCTGAAGAGGGTCAGTGCCTGATGACAAGACAAACCTATATTGTAAATGCAATTAAAGAAAGCAGCTTACAGCCCAAGGCCACAGCTAGTAGCATACGTGGAACTTGGAGCAGAAAAATTATCTCTGGATGGGAAAGGCAAGTAGGGCTCAAGGTGTTAAAAATCATTAGGATCCCGGTGGAGGTCTGTGATGGCATAAACTCCCTGTTACTGAAAAAGAAGAATGCCTTAAAAATTAGATAAAATTAAAAATATTAAAAATATTTTAAAATGTTATCAAAGAAAGGGTTTTCCCTCTAAGTGAAAACTGCATCTGTAATCAATTAAACCACTTCTGAGTCTGATTTGTTTCAGATGCACTCCTTGATCTGTATTTCAATTTGTTAGATTAACCCTCGTCTGGATGGATGTATACGATCCTGGAATTTGATGAATCAAGGAGCTTCAGAAGTAAAGGAAATTATTCAAGAAAAACAAAATAAGCATTGTCTTGTCACTGTGGAGAAGGGTTCCTACTATCCTGGTTCTGGAGTTGCTCTGTTTAGCATTGATTATAGTAAGTGATTTCTCATTTTACTTCTCATTTCTCATTAATGACTAAATTTGTTCATTGGCTAACTGCAGTAATTCCTTCAGTAAACATTATTCAGTACTTACTATGTGCAAGGAATAGTGTTAGGCTTATTCATAGTGTTATATATATATATATATGTATACATATATATATAACATACATATATATAACATACGTATATATATACATATATATGTATATATATATACTGCAAAAGCTAATATATATATATACATGTACATGTATATATACATATATATATGTTAAAAATCATTAGGATCCCGTGGAGGATCCACATACGTATATATACATATATATATATATATATATATACGTATATATGTATTAGCTTTTTGCAGTATATTAGGGGGAAAAGAAAGTAGAATATGCTTATATTATTATTTAAAGATCATTGGCACATAACCTGATTAATTTCAAGTAAATTTGATTAACCTAAGGTTCACCAATTGTATTGAGTTGTATTGAGTCTACTAATTAATGCATCAAAAGGATTCATCATTCCTGGTATTTTCATGTGATTGTTTTTTATTTATTTATTTATTTAAAAAATAGTTTATTGTCAAGTTGGTTTCCATATAACACCCAGTGCTCATCCTCACAAGTGCCCTTCTCCATGCCCATCAACTCTCTTCCCCCCCATCCCCATCAGCCCTCAGTTTGTTCTCAGCATTCAAGAGTCTCATGGTTTGCCTCCATCCCTCTCCCCCCAATTTTTCCCTTTCTTCTCCCCCATGGTCCTCCGTTACGTTCCTCCTACTCCTCCTATATGTGCAAACATATGATATCTGTCTTTCTCTGCCTGATTCATTTCACACAACATAATATCCTCTAGTTTCATCCATGTTGCTACACATGGCTAGATTTCATTCTTTCTCATTGCCATGTAGTATTCCATTGTATAGATAAACCACATCTTGATCCAGTCATCCATTGATGGACACTTAGGCTCTTTCTATGTTTTGGCTATTGTTGAGAGTGCTGCTAGGAACATTGGGGTACATGTGCCCCTATGCATCAGCACTCCTGTATCCCTTGGGTAGTTCCTAGCAGTGCTATTGCTGGGTCATAGGGGACTTCTATTGTTAATTTTTTGAGGAACTTCCACACTGTTTTCCAGATGGGCTGCACCAGTTTACATTCACACCAACAGTGTAGGAGGGTGCCCATTTCTCCACATCCTCGCCAACATCTAGAGTCCTCTGATTTGCTTATTTTAGCCACTCTGACCGGCATGAGGTGGTATCTCAGTGTGGTTTTGATTTGTATTTCCCTGATGAGGAGGGATGCTGAGCATCGTTTCATGTGTCTGTTGGCCACTGGATGTCCTCTTTGGAGAAGTGTCCGTTCATATCTTCTGTCCATTTCTTCACTGGATTGTTTGTTTCTCTGGTGTGGAGTTTGGTGAGTTCCTTATAGATTTTGGATACTAGCCCTTTATCTGATATGTCATTTACAACCATCTTTTCCCATTCTGTCAGTTGCTTTTTAGTTTTATGGATTGTTTCCTTTGCTGTGCAGAAGCTTTTAATCTTGATGAGGTCCCAATAGTTCATTTTTGCTCTTGATTCCCTTGCCTTTGCGGATGTGTCAAGTAAGAAATTGCTGCGGTGGAGGTCAAGGAGGTTGTTTCCTGCTTTCTCCTCTAGGCTTTTGATGGTTTCCTGTCTCACATTCAAGTCCTTTATCCATTTTGAGTTTATTTTTGTGTATGGTGTGAGAAGATGACGTAGTTTCATTCTTCTCCATGTTGCTGTCTAGTTCTCCCAGCACCATCTGTTAAAGAGGCTTTCTTTTTTGCATTGGATACTCTTTCCTGCTTTGTCGAAGATTAGTTAGCTGTACATTTTTGGGTCCAATTCTGAGTTCTCTATTCCATTGGTCTATGTGTTTGTTTTTGCGCCAATACCATACTATCTTGATGATGACAGCTTTGTAGTAGAGGCTAAAGTCTGGGATGGTGATCCCTCCCATTTTGGATTTCTTCTTCAATATTACTTTGGCTATTCGGGGTCTTTTGTGGTTGCATACAATTTTAGGATAATTCTAGTTTTGAGAAGGATGCAATTTTGATTGGGATTGCATTGAATGTGTAGATTGCTTTGGGTACTAATGACATTTTAACTATATTAATTCTTCCAGTCCACGAGCATGGAATGTTTTTCCATTTCTGGTGTCTTCTTCAGTTTTCTTCGTAAGTTTTTTATAGTTTTCATCATACAGATCTCTTATATCTTTGGTTAGATTTATTCCTAGGTATTTTATGGGTTTTTTTTTTTGTGCAATTGTGAATGGGATCAGTTCTTTGATTTCTCTTTCTGTTGCTTCATTGTTGGTGTATAAATGCAACCAATTTCTATACGTTAATTTTGTACCCTGCAACTTCGCTGAATTCATGGATCAGTTCTAGTAGGTTTCTCGTGGAGTCTGTTGGGTTTTCTATATAGAGTATCATGTCGTCTGCGAAAAGTGAAAGTTTGATTACTTCTTTGCCAGTTCTGATGCCTTTTATTTACTTTTGTTATTCCTTTGATTGCTGATGCTAGGACTTCCAGAACTATGTTAAACAACAAGGGTGAGAGTGGACATCTCTGTCGTCTTATTGATCTCAGGGGAAAAGCTCTCAGTTCTTTCCCATTGAGGATGATGTTAGCTGAGGGCTTCTCATAGATGGCTTCTATGATGTTTAAATAAGTTCCTTCTATCCCGACTTTCTCGAGGGTCTTTATTAAGAAGGGATGCTATATTTTGTCCAATGCTTTTTCTGCATCTATCGACAGGATCATATGGTTTCTATCTTTTCTTTTGTTGATATGATGTATCACATTGATTGAATTGTGAATATTGAACCAGCGCTATAACCCAGGAATGAATCCCACTTGACCTTGGTGGATAATTCTTTTTGTGTGCTGTTGGATTCGATTTGCAAGTATCTCGTTGAGGATTTTTCGTCCATATTCATCAAGGATATTGGCCTGTAGTTCTCTTTTTTTTGCTGTCTCTGTCTGGCTTGGGAATCAAAGTGATGCTGGCTTCATAAAATGAGTCTGGAAGTTTTCCTTTGATTTCTATCTTTTGGAATAGCTTGAGAAGAATGGGTATTAATTCTGTTTTAAATGTCTGGTAGAATTCCCCAGGGAAGCCATCTGGCTCAGGGCTCTTATTTGTTGGGAGATTTTTGATAACTGATTCAATTTCTTCACTCGTTATGGGTCTGTTCAGATTTTCTCTCTCTTCCCGTGTGAATTTTGGTAGTGAGTGTGTGTTTGGTAATTTGTCCATTTCTTCTAAGTTGTCCAATTTGTTGGCATATAATTTTTCATAGTATTCCCTGATAATTCCTTGTATTTCTGCAGGGCTGGTTGTAATAAGTCCATTTTCTTTCATGATTTTGTCTATTTGAGTGCTCTCTCTTTTCTTTTTGAGAAGCCTGGCTAAAGGTTTCTCAGTTTTGTTTATTTTTTCAAGAAACCAACTCTTGGTTTCATTGATCTGTTCACCTTTTCTTTGGTTTCTATATTGTTTATTTCTGCCCTGATTTTTATTATTTCTCTTCTCCTACTGGGTTTGGGGTGCTCTTGTTGCTCTGCCTCTAGTTCCTTAGAGTGTGCTGTTAGATATTGCTCTTGGCGCTTTTTCTAATTTCTTAAAATAGGCCTGGAGTACAATGTGCTTCCCTCTTAGGACTGTCTTTGTCATATCCCATAGAGTTTGGATTGTTGTGTTTTCATTTTCATTTGTTTCCATATATTTTTTAATTTCTTCTCTAATTGCCTGATTGGCCCATTCATTCTTTAGTAGGGTGTTTTTAACCTTCATGTTTTTGGAGGTTTTCCAGACTTCTTCCTGTGATTGATTTCAAGTTTCATAGCATTGTGATTGTCAAGTGTGCATCATATGATCTCAATTCTTTTATATTTATTGAGGGCTGCTTTTTGTCCCAGTATGTGATCTATCTTGGACAATGTGCCATACGCACCTGAAAAGAAAGTGAATTTCATGGCCTCAGGATGTAGAGCTCTAAATATATCTGTCAGATCCATCTGGTCCAATGTGTCATTCAAGTCCATTGTTTCTTTAGTGATTTTCTGTCTAGTTCATCTATCCATTGCTGTAAGTGGAGTATTAAAGTCCTCTGCAATTAGCACATTCTTATCCATAAGATTGTTTCTGTTTGTGATTGTTTATATGTTTATATATTGTTTTATATGTGCTTCCATATTCGGTGCATAGACATTTATAATTGTTAGTTCTTCCTGATGAATAGACCCTGTAATTATTATATAATGCCCTTCTTCATCCCTTGTTACTGTCTTTAATTTAAAGTCGTTTGTCTGGTATAAGTATAAGCTACTCCAGCTTTCTTTTGACTTCCAGTAGCATGCTATATATTTCTCCATCCCCTTACTTTTAATCTGAAGGTGTCCTCCAGTCTAAAATGAGTTTCTTGTAGACAGCAAATAGATGGATTTTGGTTTTTTATCCATTCTGCTACCCTATGTCTTTTGATTGGATAACTCAGCCTATTTACATTCAGTGTTATTATTGAAATATATGGGTTTAGAGTCATTGTGTCATTTGTGGGATTCATGCTTGTGGTAGTGTCTCTAGAATCTTGCATTCCTTGCAACATTTCCCTCAGAAAGTCCCCCTAAGGATTTCTTGTAGGGCTGGTTTAGTGGTGACAAATTCTTTCAATCTTTGTTTATTTGGAAAGACTTATCTCTCCTTCTATTCTGAATGACGGGCTTGCTGGATAGAGGATTCTTGGCTGCATATGTTTTCTGTTCATCACATTGAAGATTTCCTGTCATTCCTTCCTAGCCTGCCAAGTTTCAGTAGATAGGTCTGTAACCACTCTGATAGGTTTCCCTTTGTATGTTAGGGTCATTTTCTCCCTAGCTGCTTTAAAAATTCTCTCTTTGTCCTTATATTTTGCCAGTTTCACTATGATATGTTGTACAGAAGATGGTTCAAGTTACGTCTGAGGGGAGTTCTCTGTGTCTCTTGAATTTCACTATCTACTTCCCTCCCCAGGTTGGGGAAGTTCTCTGCTATAATTTGTTCCAGGACTCCTTCAGCACCTTTCCCTTTCTCTTCCTCTTCTGGGATTCCTATGATATGGATATTATTCCGTTTGATTGTATCTCTGAGCTCTCGAACTCTTCTTTCATGTTCCTGCACAGTTTATCTCTCTTTTTCTCAGCTTCCTCTTTTTCTGTAATTGTGTCTTCTAAATCACCTATTCTCCTTTCTGCCTCTTCAATCTGTGCATTGGATGCCTCCATTTTATTATGTATGTCATTTATAGCGTTTTTTATTCATCACAACTATATTTGAGCTCCAAGTCTTTTTAGCAATAGTTTCTCTGATGTCTTCCTTTCTTTTTTCAAGCCCAGCGATTAATTTTATGACTGTTGTTCTAAATTCTTTTCAGTTTATATCTGTTTTGAGCAGTTCTTTAGCTGTCATTTCTTCCTGGAATTTATTTGGAGGAGAGTTCTTCCGTTTCGTCATTTTGGTTAGCTTTCTATCTCTTGTTAATTTTAAAAGCCTGTTGTGTACTCTGCCCCTGCGGGCTCTGCTGTGTTAAAGAGGGCTCTTTGACTGTCCAGGGCCTGTCTATTCAGGAAGTTTCTTTGAATGGTGTCTCTTGGTTTCTCTTGTTGAGACTTTGGTTATTTTGTTTCCCTACTGGTAGTGGTATGTGGGACTCTCTACCATGTGTACTTTGGCTTGTTTCTTGAGGTAGCCCTGGAAAAAGAAAGCAGACAACCACACAGGGAACAAAGGTACACAAACGCACAGACAAATCCAATAAACATTCAAACTGACAAGGAAAAAGAAAGAAAAAAAGGAGAGGACAAAAAACAAAACAATACAAAAAAGAAAATAAAGAGAAAGGAGGGAAGACAAATAATAAAAATTAAAATTAATAAAAAATTGAGAAAAGAAAAAAGAAAAAGCCCAAAAGGCAAAGGACAGTCTAAAGGCATAAAACCAGAATTCCCAGCTACAAATAAAGAGCAAGGTGTATGCAGTGTTGATGGAAGAGCATATACAAAGAGAGAAATGACAGGTTGGGGAGGAAATTGGAAATGAAATGAGCAGGCAGAGAGACTAAGAGGCATTCAGAGAAACTATGTAGTCTGATTACTTCAGAGAGAGAGAAAAAGGTAGTGGTGGAGGTGTAGAGCGTACATCTAGAGAATGGATTAAATGTGACTGTTTAAGCCAACCAGTGACCAGAGTGCCCTGACCAGCAGAGTGGAGGGTTACGAATGAGAAAAGGGAGATTGTATCTGAATTGAAAGGAGTATCTAGGACTAATCATGGCAGTGCATCCATGTTGGTCTTGCCCCGGCTCAGGTAAACAACAACAACAACAACAAATAGTTCTCTGGCGGGGATGGGCGTGGTTTGGTGTAGGCAGGTCTTGCCTCCACTGTGTCCGCTGGCTGCTCCCTGAGCCACCTTGGTGTTGTGGGGAGAAGAATGGTGTCGCCCCAGTCCCTTCTCAACCAAGCGTTGCAAATCCCCCCTTTGGGTCCGATCTCCCTGTGTGGAGGACATAGCCAAGGTGGGCTGAGTTCTATGCCCCACATCCCGCCTCGTTTCCAGGTCCCAGTCCATGGGCTTTGCTTATACCGCCCCAAAGCGTCTGGCAGGTCGCTGCTTCCCTGCTGCCGGGGGTTGAGGTGGTGGTGGGGAGGTGTTGCAGCCTCAGATCCGCTGGGGTCAAGCAGTGATACAACTTGGGATCCGAGGCCTCCGTGCCCCATATGCGTGCAGGGAACGCAGCAGCCTCAGGCCCGCAGCGTCTGCGCTGCCGCTATGGGTGGTGCTGGGAGCGCAACAGAGCAGTTTTTCCTGGTGCCTTCTGGGACCGGGGGCACCTAGTTCAAAGTCAGCACCCCAGCCAGAACTAAAAAACACTCTTTCCAAACTGAGGTTTTTCTCTTCTCCAGGGACAGTTCAATAAGCAGTCTCAGCTTGTCTTTCCTTTCCCCTCGACTCGCTGAGGCTCATCACTCGCCGCAGCTGCACGCAAGCCGTGTTCCCTCCCCTCCCTCCGTATCTCTGGGTCCAGGCCACGTTTATCTTCCCCAGTTCGCACTCATGCACTTATGAGGTTTCCTTCCCAGTGTGCTCTGTGTCTTTCTCTTCAGAAACTCCTGTGGCTTAGTGTCCTATGACTTCAGGCCTTCTTTATTTGAGAGATGGGTGCAAGCGAAATGCACGGAGCTCCCTACTTCTCTGCCATTTTGCCAGCCCCCTTCTCCATGTGATTGTTTTTTAAAATGTCCACCCCTCTGTTGAAATTCCCTATCTGTCCACATTTTGTACCTGAGCCTTCAACTTATTAGTCCTAAGTATTTTAAATTCCATGTCTGATAGGTCCAATATCTGTGTCATATCTAAGTCTGGTCGTGTTGATTGCTTTATCTCTTAACCATGTGTTGTTTTTGTTTCCTTCTGAATTGGATAATTTTTGGTTTAAAGATGAGCATCTTATGTAGAATAGTAGAGAAAGATAAATAATATTTATGTCTGGAAATGAGCATCTTTCTGCTTTTGCTAGGCCGTTAATAAGGTGGTTGAATCAGGCTTATCCAGAGTTGAGTTACTTAAGCTTTCTGATTTCCAGGAGTACCCTTCAAATTCCCTTATTGTTACCTTGTGCTTATGGTAGGCAATGGTTTGCCAGAGGATTTTTCTTAATAGCTGATCTCTCCTTAGCTTTAGGTATTCTGTTTAGGATTCCTTAGAAAGTGTCTCTCCATGGTTTTGCTTCACCCCAGAAGACTGCTCTTGTTACTTGACATTTGCTAGCATGGTAGCAGGATCTGGAGAGCATTCTCTAATGTTCTGTCACAGACTCAGTGATTGGCAGGTGTTGTATCCCTGGACTTTTCATTGTCCCCCTCCCAGCCAGTGGGGGAGAGATCTAACAGTCAACACTCAAGATGTCTTTCTGCTCCTTTTCTGTGGTAGGTGCTTTTTGGTTGTTTTGTTTTTTCCAGTTTCCTTTCCCTAACTCCTCATGTGCCTGCCGTTTCCAGTGCTTCTGTATTCTCATATGAGCCACCACTTGGAATTTAGCAGTTAATATTTTTATTTAAATTATTCTTATCAAATTATGTAGTATCTAGGTGTCTGCTTTGGGGAAGAGAGTAAACTCTTCCTGTGTTTTCATGGAAGCACTTGTCTTTCTTCAGATTTCTAGTTAGTGGCTCTGCAACCTCAGCTCTTTGATAGTTGATAGATAATTAGTCTTTTGTTATTGTTGTAAGGCTGGGAACAGTGTTATTTCCAGTTTTTTTCCAGAGTCTAAGCAGAACAGGAACTCTTGCCAGACTGACCCAGGTTTTTGCATTTAAAAATAGTGTTTCTGTAACCTCCTTGGGATACATCTTTGTATTTTTATATGATTAATTCTGTAGGAGAGACTCTTTGGTTATGTCCATCAAAGATTATTCAAATGTATATCTTCTGTTGCTTGATTAGATTCTTTTCCAAAGATGTTTTATAAATTTATACTTTTACCAACAGAATAAGACAGTTTCTGCTTGAGATTTGTTCCCAATCTGAGAGTTGAAAAATTAAATCTTGTAAATCTTATTATCCAAATTTCTACTGAAGTTGAATATCTCTCCACATGTTTATTAACTATTTTTATATCTTAATTATCTTATTAGGTTCTTTGTCTTTTTCTGCTTAGGAGTTCATTATTTGAATGACTAATATTTTGTATAATAAATTTAATGTTAATCTGATAACTCTGCTCTAAGAAAAAATTATATATATATATATTTTTTTAATGTTTATTTTTGAGACAGAGTCAGAGTGTGAGCAGGGGAGTGGCAGAGAGAGAGGGAAACACAGAATTCGAAGCAGGGCTTAAACCCACAAGCTGTGAGATCATGACCTGGACCAAAGTTGGATGCTTCACCAACTGAGCCACCCAGGCACCCCAAGAAAAAAAATGTATTTTCAATGTGTTTATCTGCAGTCTAACAAAAAAGTATTGCTACAGTTTTAAGGACAAATCTTACTCTGGTACTTTCTGTATTCTTAACATAAATTAATGCAATGTCTTTAACTTTAGTTCTGTTTTGTATATGAAACATTTTTTTTAAATGTTTTAGTTAGGGTTGGTGACTGAATACAGGAAAAAGCTAGGCCCACAATAATTTGCTTGAAGGAAAATCTCGCTAAAAAGAAGATGAAAATAGTTATATTGTATCTGATAAAAATCACCTTCATAAGTAATTAGTTATTTCATTCATGGATAATTTGAAAGTGACTTTTTAAAAAAAATTTATATTCAAATTAGTTAGCATATAGTGCAATAATGATTTCAGGAGTAGCATCCAGTGATTCATCCCCTACATATAACACCCAGTGATCATCCCACCAAATGTCTTCCTTAATGCTCTTTTGCCCAATTAACCCATCTCCCTACCCCAAACCCTTCCAACACTCAGTTTGTTCTCTATACTTAAGAGTCTCTTATTTTTTGTCCCCCTCTCTGTTTTTATATTGTTTTTGCTTCCCTTCTCTTATATTCATCTCTTTTGTATCTTAAATTACACATATGAGTGAAGTCAAATGATATTTGTCTTTCTCTGACTAATTTTGCTTGGCACAATACACTCTAATTCCATCCACATTGTTGCAAATGGCAAGATTTCATTATTTTTGATTGCCAAGTAATATTCCAGTGTGTGTGTGTGTGTGTGTGTGTGTGTGTGTGTGTGTGTGTATACACTACTTCTTCTTTATCCATTCATTAGTTGATGCACATTAGGGCTCTTTCCATATTTTGTCTATTGTCAATAGCGCTGCTATAATCATTGGGGTGCATTTGCCCCTTCAAAATAGCACACCTGTATCCTCTGGATAAATACCTAGTAGAGCAATTCCTGGGTCATAGGGTAGTTCTATTTTTAATTTTTTGAGGAACTTCCATACGGCTTCCCAGAGTGGTTGCATCAGTTTGCATTCCCACCAGCAGTGCAAAAGTATTCCTCTTTATTCACATCCTCGCAAACTCTTGTCATTTCCTTAGTTGTTCACTTTAGCCATTCTGACTGGTGAGAGGTCGCATCTCATCATGGTGTTAATTTGTATTTCCCTGATGATGAGTGATGTTGAGCATCTTTTCATGTGTCTGTTAGCCATCTGGATGTCTTCTTTGGAAAAGTGTCTTCATGTCTTTTGCCCATTTCTTCACTGGATCATTTGATTTTTTGGGTGTTGAGTTTGATAACTTCTTTATAGATTTTGGATACTAACCCTTTATCTGATATGTCATTTGCAAATATCTTCTCCTATTCTGTTCATTGCCTTTTAGTTTTGTTGATTGTTTCCTTCACAGTGCAGAAGCTTTTTCTTGATGAGGTCCCAATAGTTCATTTTTGCTTTTGTTTCCCTTGCCTCCAGACATGTGTCATGTAAGAAGTTGCTGTGGCCAAGGTCCAAGAGGTTTTTGCCTGCTTTCTACTCTAGGATTTTGATGGTTTCCTGTCTTATGTTTAGGTGTTTCATCCATTCTGAGTTTATTTTTGTGTGTGGTATAAGAAAGTGGCCCAGGTTCAATCTTTTGCATGTTGCTGTCCAGTTCTCCCAGCACCATTTCCTGAAGAGACTGGCTTTATCCCATTGGATATTCTTTCCTGCGTTGTCAAAGATTAGTTAGCTATGTGTTTGTGGATCCAATTCTGGGTTCTGTATTCTGTTTTATTGATCTAAGTGTCTGTTTTTGTGCCAGTACCATATTGCCAGATCGTGACTAACTTTTAAATTAATATTTAATGTTACATTATAATCTCTCTACATGTGTAAGCTTATTTTAGTTTGAGTTTGTTAATATTGTAAATTTACTTATTTCAAAATTTCAACTTATATAATATATATGTATATATTTTTTTCTCTCGGGTGAAAATTCAAGAATTATAATGAAAAAATGTAATAGCATTAGATGTGGGTAAATGGAAGATCATCTTGTCAAGGGTCTTTATTTTCTCCATTCACATTCACCTTTTCAAAATCTACAAGTGGTATTTGGACTATTGTTATATATTACTTCTTATTAAATAAGGAAGACTTCAAATTGTGAATTAATATTTTTAGGAATTACACTGTTTTGGAAACATATCAAGTCAACAAATATTTGTTGAGTGACTACTGTGGAAAACAAAGTGGTAGAAGAGACATGTAGGCCCTGCACTCTAGTGGGATAGACAATTAACCTAGTAATGAATAAAAAGAATGTTAACTATTATGATAAGAGAATCACAGAAGAAGAGTCCCTTTTAGAATTTCAGAGTCCAGAGTTGATTTCAGAGTCTTTCTCTACTATCAAACTATCTAACTTCCCTATTTGTGTAAATCCTATCCTCCCCCCTGCTTTGAACTGAGCCCCCCATGATCACCATGATGGAATGGTGATCACAGCTATACCTGTGTTCCCTCAGAAATATTACAATAAATTCGGTGAACTTCCTTCTAAATTTGTGCTTTCAAGTATAACCACTCTGAGATTTGACCAGTGGTGAATATACAGGAAGAAGGTAATCTGTAAAAGAGCAAATGGGAAAATTCATAATAATCTGAAATACCACGTCTAGAATTTTATTCTAGAAAAACCAGAAGGATGGAGCTTCATTCATGTGTATTTTTGCCTGCATTTCAAAGAAAATGGCTTTTGCCTTTTATGTTTTTTTGCCTAGGTTATATAGATCATGGAGAAAGGAGAACTAAAATCTTTAGTTGGTTTAATGGCTTTAAGTATGAATAAGATTGTAATAATTCCTTCTGGCATATTTTAGGAGTACACTGATCTTGCTTCTGTTTTATTGTTTAAACAGATAATATATCCAATGCCGAGGGCTGGCAAGTAAATGTGTCCTTGAATAGCCGTCCATCCACGGGTACTGGTGTTATGTTCGCCTTGGTTTCTGGTTTCACTGTGCCCTTTGCCTTGTCCTTGGTAGACTCCGCCTCTGAAAACCTTCAGGTAAGTTTATTAAACCTTTGTGATTTCTGTTTTCCTGTTTTGTTTTGTTTTTTATCTGTAAAATGTATATATTAGCAGTATTTACCTCGAAGTGGTACTTGGAAGATTAAATGAGATAATGTATGGAAAGTATTTGGCACAGTCTCTAGCACATCAGTAAAGACTCCATAAATGTCCATTATTATTACTTTCTTGCTGGCTTATTTCCGAGGTCTGATCTAAGAAGGAGAGAGGAGAAGAGAAAAAGCCTGTTACTGCATCTACAGCTAAGATGAGGGAGACTCACACATAGGCTGCCTAGAGCCTTCCCAGAGTACATAGAGATCCACCTTTACTTAGAATTCTGGAAGTATCATGGGAGTTAGTCTGTACTAACAACATAAAAGTGAGTCTGATTAAAATTCACTCACAGATATTGTGTCTAATTATAATGTTTTGTGCTCTCTGGCACTCTTAATCTTTTCTCCCATGAGTAAATTAGAAAGAACTAGAAAAATGTAAAACCAGTCCACCTGGCTTCTTGCTGGCAACTCTCATTTGAAATTAGGAGGAAGAACAGGGGGAAAAAACTCTTGGACAAAAGGAAACATGAGCGTTATCAGAAGATCTGTATTATTTAGCCTTCTATTAGAGGCGAATACTTCTGACCATGTGTCATCGACAGTAGATTCCAACAAGTTAACAGCAAGAAACTTGCATTTGTGCCCAGGTTGGCTTGGATGTTCTATGTGGCTTTTGGAAAAAGACCTATAATTGAATAATGTCTGTGGTAATAAAAAGGTGTGCTGGTTGCAGCTTAATGATGATTGCAGGGAATTTCTGGTGGTTAAGCATAAGCTACCTAAGAGATCCTGCTGAGTGTTTATCTCCAGTCTACCACAGAAGCTTACTACATTTAGATTCAGCCTTTTGTTTGCCTTTTTTTTTTTTTAATAAAATGGAAATCCTGTCTTCTACTATATCCATGTAGTAGAGGACATTAAGGCATGCCATGTCTTTGATGTTTATTAGATCTTTTCTGTGTTTGACTCCATGATGGCTTCTTTTTCCTTCATTTTTCCTTTCTTCTTCTTCTCCTTCTTCTCCTCCTCCTCCTCCTTCTTCTTCTTTTTCTTTTCCATGTCAGATTGATTTCTCAAAATCTGTGTGCAGTGTTTCATAACATTATTTCACATACAATTGACCATTCTGGAATGGTTTGTCAGCTGACCATTTTAAGACTATTAGTGAGTTCAAGGACATAGACATGTATAAACAGTAACAGATTTCCTCAGATAACCTGTATTTATGAAGTATAAACTTAACATAGGTATATTTGATTCTGAAGTAAATACTTCAGACTCTCTTTCTACCATCTCATAACATCCACGTTCCTAGCTCTGATCTTGTTTTCTCTTTTTACCTTCCCTCTACACACACATAAATGATATGCATGGATCACTCTCAACAAGTTGAATGATTTTGTGTACAGCAGTTTGAAAAGTTAACAAAATGTTAACAAAAGTTAACAAAATTCAAAACTTTTGAATATCTTCTGGTGAATACTCTAACTTACTGCTGGTGATCTCTGGCTTTTCCCTTTCAGGACGCCTTCACTAACTTTTCCCCAAGTCTTACAGGATTGCTTGTGTGGCACACAAAAACCTCTCAGTCTTGCTGGCATTTGCTTACTAAAGCACTTTAGTCTTTTCCCCAACAAAGAGTTATTCAGCTCCTTCCTTTTTCGTATGTAAGCTTTGAAGTTAGGAAGGCTCACAAACAGAAAAATATTGCTTAAGACATGAGTTTAGTAAAACAATTCCCTTGCTTACGGAATTTTCAAAAGCCACTATACATTTACATCCTAGCTGACCCTGAAATTTGTAAAGTTTGTAAATTTTAAATTTCTAATATATATTTTAAAATTATGATTATAATAAGTTTTTAAATTTAAGTTGGGAGGCACTATCATACTTATTTTTTCCTCACTGAAATTTGGTTTTTGAATTTAAAAACTCAAAAGTCACTCTTAAGTGGCATTACCATTAATACTTGCTTATATTTTCTCTTTACTCTGTTTTTCAGGATATCCTGGTATCTATTGAAAATATGGTAGTATCTCGGATAGAGGCCATAAGTCTTTGTTCTAGTCAACAATTCCATCTGGAAGTAAGAGTCAGCAGAACCAATCTGGAGCTGTTGACTCCACTTAAAAAAGATATCATCTACTCCGAAGCCCTTCAAAGTCAACTTGCCATTTTGGACAAAGCAATGAAGGGAACAGTAGCCACTTACCTGGGTGGTCTTCCAGGTATCTTCTTACTTTTGTTTCAAAATTATTTTTAAAAAGATTTTAAAAGTATGTTTTTAATCAAATGGATAGTATTTTAAATATGTCATTTTAGTAAAAGGACATTAGAAGGGTAAGACAAAATTCCAGTATCTATTAGTCTCTTTCTGGGGATTTATATTGACATTTTATTGGTACATTTTGTTTATTATTTTTAATAGTGAACTAAAACTAATCAAGTTTTGCTGCATTTGACTATCCTAGTCAAAACATATATTAAAAAAAAATTTTATTGTTTATTTTTGGGAAAGAGAGAGAAACAGAGAGAGAGACAGACAGAGCATGAGTGGAGGAGGGGCAGAGAGAGAGAGAGAGAGACAGACTGCATCCGAAGCAGGTTCCAGGCTCTGAGCTGTGAGCATAGAGCCCGACACAGGGCTCAAACCCAAGAGCAGTGAGATCATGACCTGAGCTGAATCAGAGGCTCAACCAACTGAGCCACCCAGGCTCAGAACATATTTATATGTTCCCATATAGGTCCCAGAACATATTTATTTTAGTTCATCCTCACAATAGTCTTGTGAATTCAATATTTATTCTTCAATTCATCTATCATTTACCTTGTATTAAGAACCTACATCCTAGGTACCAGTGACCTAGTAATAAAAAAAATAGATATGATCCCTGCTTCTAAGCCTTTTACAATCTAATGGTAGAGGCAGACATTAAATAACCAACTGGAAAAATATGAGGATAATTAAAACAGTGATGACTCCTATGAAGGAATAATATGTATTGCTTTTAGAGCCTGAAAATGGAAAATGGTCTGGTTGTGGGGGCCAGAAATGAGCTCTCTACAGAAAAGGCTAAGATGTAAATATGATACATTGAAGGCTTAAATTTAACCAAGTAATGAGGTAGGAACTGGAATTAATATGCAAGTGAAATGGTCTATGTGTAGGCAGAATGGGGGATTGACATGCTCGAGGACTATATAGAAGATGGGGATGGTGAGAGCATATTGAGCAAGGGGGATGTAGTGCAAGATAAGGCTGTGAACTGGGTGGGGATTTGTAGACCTGATTTGTGGTCCTGAGTCTTATTGCAAGAGCCATGGGAGTCTTTAAAAATTTTAGGCAAGGAAATGGTATATCAATATACCATGCATGATGGATGGAGATGGACAGGTGGGAGGGAAAAGTGGATGAGATGAGCTGGGGGGTACTGAAGGAGTCCAGCTGGAGAAGCAGTAACAACAGAAGCAACAAGTATACCACCATTAATCAGTGCATAGTGAACAGGCTGGGCATTTTTCAGACTGCTTCAAATGGATCCACTTACTTAATTTTCAAAATAGACCTGTGAGTGCTATTATTATTCCCATATTACAGATGAGGAAGCTGCTCGACTAGGATGATGGCAGTGAGGGTGGTAAACAGTGATTAGATTGGAGCTGTATGTAAAAACAAAATTAATAGGATTTGGGGCGCCTGAGCATCTCAGTTGGTTGAGCGTCTGACTCTTGATTTCAGCTCAGGTCATGATGTCATGGTTCGTGAGATCGAGCCCTGCATCAGGCTCCCCCCTCAAAATAAATAAATAAACATTTAAAAAAATAATAGGATAGAAAGGTAGTGTGGGGATCTCCTTCCTAGGCAGTCTGGCATTCCCAGTTTCATGGGTGGAGATTCCATTTACCACATGATGGGGAAAACTGGAGGAAAAGCACATTCATCTTTAACTTAATATTGGAAAATATGAAATTGGCATCAATCTTTAAGTGGTAAAAATAATTGAGGGAAAAATTTTTTGAGAAATATGTTCAACTACCATTCTCAGGTTATTCTCATAGGGAAAATTCTGAATTTGACGTCTGGATTTCTAGTAATCTTTGTTATATTACTTTAACTGCTCAGGGTCTTCATTTTTTATATGGAAATTTTGCCTGAGTTTTTGGGGAATAGAAGTAAAGATGCTATAAAAGAGGTAGATAAATAGAAAAAATAGCATGGCTAATTATTAGAAAGTTTCTTAACTTACTATGGTTAACTATTAGGGTATAATTATAGTTCAAATGAATGAATTCTATATCAAAATCTTTGTACCTCCTTATTTACAAATTAGTTGAATGCAATTTTTTTGTAAATCAGACAATGAAAGAGTTCAAAAGAGGTAAAACTATCAAATTTTAGTGGTGCCAAGACTTTTGCACCAACACTGAAGATTGATTTCAGGTAAGATGTGTTTAGAAAAAGAGTGAGGGAAATTGAGGAGAACTGACAATTGAGATTTTAGGAGTATAAACAATGGGATAGGAAAAGTATCAGTTAACAGCAAAATAGGCATAATGAATTGAATGTTATGAATTAAAAGTCAGGGAAAATGGATGATTCTGAGGATTTTTAGAATAGTGGCCGAATCTTTTCCATAGAAAAGTATGGACTTAATTCACTGTTCTGGCAAACCAGAGGTAGAAAATTTGAACTGAATATTTTTTGCATAAGGCACTAAGGAAGAAGAATAAAGGCTCTGAAAAAAGTCCATTGGGAACTAAATTGATGGAAAGAAGATGCCAAAAAGAAGCAAATAGAGAGATGGATGTTATTAAGATGAACCATAGCTCTTAGGAATGCAAGGGTGTAACTCAAGTATTAAGTCTGATGAAGAAAGTGAAAGTGTAGAAAGGCCCAAAGGCCCTAAAGTATTCACTGAAGCATTATTAAAACTATTTTTTAGAACACCAAATAGTACATAAAAGTGAATTCCCTATCATGAGTTGCCATTTTATGCTCAGCAAGAAGCTATTTTGGGGGAAAATACAGAAATCTGCTTTTATTCTAGCAATAATAAAGGGTATATATTTATCATAGCATTTTAAAAGATTTCCAAGTAACTATAGTTTGGAGCTTAAAAAAAATGATTTAAAAATACTTATAAGCTATTGCTCAAATTTAAAGAGAAAATAATAGGAATGCCTGGGTGGCTCAGTTAACGCTCAGTTAAGTGTCTGACTCGATTTCAGCTCAGGTCATGATCCTAGGGTCATGATATCAAGCCCCGCATCGACCTCTACACTGAGCATGGAGCCTGCTTGAGATTCTTTCTCTCTGTCTCTCTTTCTCTGACCCTCTCTCATGCGCTCTCTCTGTCTCTCAAAAAAATTTTAAAAAGACATAATAATAAAGTAGAGCATCACAAGTAAGAATATGCTCTTTATTCTTTTTCAAGTATGTTTACTTATTTTAAGTCTTTTTTTCTTTTTAATTTTTTTTTAATGTTTTATTTATTTCTAGGAGAGAGAAAGAGACAGTGTGAGCAGGGGAGGGTCAGAGAGAGAGGGAGTGACAGACTGAAACAGGCTCCAGGCTCTGAGCTGGCAGTCAGCACAGAGCCCAGCGTGGGGCTCGAACCCACGAACCGCGAGATCATGACCTAAGCGAAAGTTGAACGCTTAACCGACTAAGCCACCCAGGCGCCCCACTTATTTTAAGTCTTGATGAGACTGATTGTGTTTATGAAATCAGAGGAACTGATGATATGCTGAATCCAATGCCAAGCACAATACTTTATATAAACAGGAGCCATTTAATATAAATTTATTGGATAGAATTACATTACTAACTTTGCTTTGTGAATAGAATTAGGTTTGAAATGGGAAGTCTGAATAGTTCCTCTAATTGTAATCAAATAAGATGCCAAAAGTCTTGGGCTAATATTTTAATGTTCTGTTTTTACAGATATTCCGTTCAGCGCTACACCAGTGAATGCCTTTTATAATGGCTGTATGGAAATGAACATTAATGGTGTTCAGTTGGATCTGGATGAAGCCATTTCTAAGCATAATGATATCAGAGCTCACTCGTGTCCATCAATTTTGAAAAACACAAAGAATTCCTAAGGCATCTTTCCTGTGTGATAATATATTTTTCCTGTGTGTAATTATACTTAACGTTTCAATAATAGCTGAAAGGTTTTACTTGTGATGTGCAGAACTTGATTATTTTATGGTACTTTGACTTTGCTGGAATTTCCAAAAGGTCCTTTTTCAAGAGAACAAGATCCTTTTGTGATACAAATCACGTTAAAACATCCTTAGATGTTTCTCTTGCTGCCTAGAAATTAAATAATGAAATTCATAAACATGTCTAATGTGAAGTTTTTTTTGCTACAAATGGCATTTCTTCATTTTTATGCTTGCAAAAGTAGAATTTAATTTTGTCACCATGAGCTAGTGCTTAAATATTTGTGTTTTTCGGAAGGCAGGGAAGTAAACTCAAACAAAAGTGCATGTACTAAATACTTGTGATGATAGCACATACTATTTTATTTGTTATTTCCTAATGAAGGCAGAGGAGAGATGGTGGCCTATTAAGTATGAATTGAATGGAAGGCTTTAAAGCTTTATTCCCAAGCGTCTCTTCAGGGAGACCAGCTTTGGCTTCATTTTTCTTTCACTTAGCTTCACATTTGAACCAGTAGCTCTCGTGAGTTACAAAACAAGGTGGGCACGTGTCCACGAGAGCACATGGTTGTTGCTGGTCAGTAATTGAATTTTATGAAGATGAGATACTAGATTATGCTGGAATGGGTGTGGAAACCTAGGTTGGGTTCATTCCTTAAATTTGGCTGTGCGGGGCACACAAGCTCAAGATTAGAAAAGGCAGAGCCTAAGTGGAAAGGATGAATGAGAGAATGAATGAGGTGGAAGTTCATAGTCTTCCTTGAATTACCAGGTAACGTGCCAGCCTGTGATTGCTGCAGGACAAAAAGAGCTCTGAAAAGTAGAACAGATGGGACAAAAGCATAACCACACAGGGACATGGTTAAGATGGTCTTTGGCGTAAGGACGGAAGAGTGCCATGTCCTTGCTGGTAACACGTTTCAAGGGGCAGTTTTATCACTCCCAAACCTACCAGTCATATTAGGTATGTATCAGAGGTTTCACTGATAGTTTTGGAAAACAAAATTTTTTTTTCTACTGTAAATATTTTATATCATGTAAAACTTAATAAAGTGGAGTATATTCTAAAAGTTTATATGAATAATATCTATATTCTATCAACTCTTTGAACAGAAGGTAAAATTATATAATATACATGTAAGTCTTCATACAGTACAGTAGTTCTTTAGTTGAAAGATATAAAGCTTAAATTTTTGATCAATATTATGGTTAAGGTGTACACTGGAGCTCTGAAAGAGAAGAAAAACAAAGGTAATATGTGTTGAGTGTTTGACACATACCAGAAATTGTGCCAGCTCATCTTACTGGATATAATCTTTCTCCCAGTTACCACAGGGTACTAGGAGTGATGAATTCAGTCAGCAACTATTGACAATTATGTTGGTGTAAAAAAGCAACAAAGCTGAAAAACTGAGCATATGAAAAAGAAAAAAAAAGGAACAAAGGGAAAATGAATTTTGTTTGGGGAGGAGTTTTCAGATTTTTGTTTAATTATGCCCAGGTACAAGGACAGCTATAGGGAACAATTCCACATTTCCCATCAGAAACAGAAAACTTCCAACATGCAGTGATCTTCACAGAGGCTCCATCTCTCTTTGAGATGCATGTACATAAGGCTTGGGGTTGGGGGTGTTTCTTACAGATGAGATTCATCTGACAATGGTTTTACACATGGGCTACTTGCTATACCAGACTTCAAGGTTTCCCAGAGAACTTACATTTGAAAATTGGACCTTCTCCTCTAGAAGAGGATAAATCCTCTTTCTTACTAAAATTTCAAATGGTGGAATCTAAAATCTTATTCTGTAAGTAGTCTCCAGATGGAAAAACCACTTGATACCTCTGATCCTTTTTCAAGTTGATCTTAAGGGAGTTTGAGTCAATATTTAAATGACATAGGAAGAATCTAATATCATTATCTGAAGTTCCCAAATAATAAATAAATGGAAAATAATAATATATAAATTAAATATATTTATATTTTTATATAAATATAAAAAATTAAACAGAGCCATATTGAACATGGGTTGAGGCTGGATCCTACAGGGATGAATATCTTACTGAGCCAACTCAGCATGTACAAGGCAGTCACAGAGGACTAGCAGCTGGCTCTTCTAGAAAATACGTACGGTCTTAGCCTATTTTGTACATGAAGCTAGCAGGTTACAAGGAGGGGATCCGAACCAAACCTATGCCATCTGAATCAAGAGTCCATGCCCAAATTCAAACCTCTATATTGTTCCTATATTCTTACTAGTTATTCCACTACTCAATAAACTGTTAATTGTTGCAGTGAACAAATTCTGTATTCAGCTCTATGTATAACTTGCTATGTCTTTGATTCTTAGTTGATAATATTAATAATTTAATAGTTTTGAAGACAAATGTAATATTATATAATTAAATTAAGGAAATGCTGACAATGACTCTGAAAATGTATATAATTAGAATTCTGGGTTCTATAGTGTCCTAGGAAAACAATGGAGAAAATGTTCTAGTCCTGCCGTAAAAATATTAATAGTCTAGGAGATGGTAATGGTACAAGTAATTCAAATATGAACCTGAGTTTGGCAAGATGTGCAACAGGGGAATAAACCGTATACAGGCATTATGGTGAGGGAGAAAGTGATTACAAATGGAAGTATAGTGAATTGCTATTTAAAGTAGGCCTATTAAGGGGCGCCTGGGTGGCTTAGTTGGTTAAGCGTCCAACTTTCGCTTAGGTCATGATCTCACGGTTGGTGGTTTCGAGCCCCGTGTCGGGCTCTGTGCTGACTGCCAGCTCAGAGCCTGGAGCCTATTTCAGAGTCTGTGTCTCCCTCTCTCTCTGACCCTCCCCTGCTCACGCTGTCTCTCTCTCTCTCTCTCTCCTAGAAATAAAAAAAAAAATTAAAGTAGGCCTATTAAGATATATATGAACTTCCTGGGGCACTTGGGTGTCTCAGTTTGTACAGCATCTGACTCTTGGTTTTGGTTCAGGTCCTGATCTCCTGCATTGGGCTCTGCCCTGAGCATGGAGCCTGCTTGGGATTCTCTCTCTCTCCTTCTCTCTGTGCCCCTCCCCTGCTCATTCTCTGTCTCTGTCTCTCTCTCACACACACACACACTCAATATAAATAAACATTAAATATATATTTATACATATATATTCATATACATGTATATATGAATTTCCATTAGTTTCTCTGCTCCAAGTCCTCTTTCCCACAATGTTTTGATAATCTCTCACACAGAGAGATCTTATTTCACTATAATTCTCAAAATCTCCTTTATTTCCGTATTGATTATTGCACGAAGTACAGATGATTTATCCTAGCTTTCAAGAGCTTTTATCATTAAACTAGTGGAAGTCAACCCAAGATGCTTATTACATTCACTGGCCCCATTGCAGACAACTGAATCAGAAGATCCCCGTGGATAACCAGAATTACACATGACAGATCCAGCCTCTGGGTTCTTCCCTAACCTCATGCACTCCCTTCTGTCTCCTTTTGTCTCTCATGGCATGTGAGCTCACACGCACACACAGAAAAACAGACGTAAAGCAAAAAAAAATCAGTAAAATAGAAATAGGAGAAAGGGAGAGGAACAGATATGGGTGAGTGTGTGTGAACCAGGAGGAGAGGAAAGGACAAAGAGAGAATGAGAGGAGATAAAAAAGATATGAAAACAGATTCAGTGAAAGATTTGGTAAGATACAAAATGAAGAAAGGGAAAGAGAAAAAGCAAAGGACATAGAGAGATACTGGGTGAGGAGAATAAGATAGAGATAGAAAAAAAAATACAAAAAGAAATGAAATATCTACATTCTTCTAGACACTTAGGTAGGAGTAGGTGTTAGTAGTGACAAACTGAGATCCACATAGAAAATGGAATAAAGAGAGAATGAGATAATGAAGTAGAGACAGAAATTTATAAGAAAAGATATTTAGGGGCGCCTGGGTGGCTCATTTGGTTAAGTGTCTGACTTTGCCTCAGGTCACAATCTCAAGGCTTGTGGGTTTGTGCTCTGGGTCAGGCTTGTGCTTGCAGTTCTGAGCCTGGAGCCTGCTTCAGACTCTGTTACTCCCTCTCTTCCTGCCCCTCCCTGACTCACAATCTGTCTCTCTCTCTCAAAAATAATAAGCATTAAAAATTAAGACAGAAATTTAAAAGGAAAAAATGAAAGAAGAAAAGATTAGGAAAGAAGAAAGGGAGAAAGAGGAACAGAAAAGACTAGATGGGCATAGGAAGAAAAGAAAGTAGGAAGAGGGAAATGAGTCAAGCACAGACAGAAGAAACAAATACAATGGAAAAAGGGAGGGAAAGAGTGCCAGAAGGAAAACAAGAAGGAAGCAGACATAGAAATAAGGAGAAGAATATGTCTGGGAAGAGAAAGTAGGAACAAGTAGAACATAGTTATAAATAAAAGAGGAAAAGTAAGAAACGAGAGAGAGAGAAAGAAAGAGAACCAGAAATATAGAAGAAGGTAAGAAGAAGTAGAGGGGGTGGAGCCCCTGGGTGGCTCAGTCAGTTAGGCATCTGACTTCAGCTCAGGTCGTGATCACATGGTTCATGGGTTTGAGCCCCGCATCGGGCTCTGTGCTAACGGCTAGTTCAGAGCCTGGAGCCTGCTTCAGATTCTGTTTCTCCCTCTCTTTCTGACCCTCCCCTGCTCATGCTGTCTCTCTCTCTCTCTCTCTCTCTCTCTCTCTCTCTCTCTCAGAAGTAAATAAAAAACATAAAAAAAAAAAAGAAGAAGTAGAGGGGACTCATTCAGTTTACTCAAGGTGAGCATGGCAATTGTAAGACTTGAGCGTGGAGGTCATGTTCCATGCCAGGAGGTGGAGTTCCTGGCCAAGTATCTGCTAAGTAGGATTTACCCCAAAGTGTCCCCAAAATCAATCCTCAAGGAATCCTCTACAGGAATTCATAGGTATTATCTTGTACTATTCTGCCAGGAATGGGTGGAAGGGCTTGCAACTACCATCATAGACATTTTCTTGCCTCATTTCTGACCTCTTTGAAATTAGGGGCTTGGTCAGTTTACACCAAAAGGGATCATCAGGGATTACATGTGGGGAAATGCAGAGGCAAGAAGGCACTCTTAAACATGGAAGGAGATCAATGCTACAATTAGAACAGTGAGAACTTTCATTTTAATTGTACCTTATTTTCTTAAAGTTTTAATTTAAGAGACAGAGAGTGAGCAGGGGAGAGGCAGAGAGAGAGGGAGAGAGAGAATCCCAAACAGGTTTCGCACTCTCAGTGTGAAACCCGACGTGGGGCTCAAACTCACAACTGTGAGATTATGACCTGAGCCGAAAACCAAGAATGGGATGCTTAACTGACTGAGCCACCCAGGTGCCCAAGAACTTTTAAACCTACTGTTGTATGAGAATCCAAGCATCATAGGCTATGGCTGCTGGCCTATTAACAGTGGTCTAGTTATATATATGAATGTGCAACCCTTGGGAGTGAAGGAAAGAAAATCCAGTAGTATGTGCAAATGACAAATTTATGAAAACTACTAAGTTATGGAGAGTGTCATGTCATATTCCACAAAGAAAGAAGCTTGCTTGAATTGCACCCTCTAGTAGAATCCATCATTAAGGTAATGTAGCCCTCTCTTCATCAGACCCTCTCTGCCTCTTTGGAAGAGATTCTCACGATTTTTAACATTCCTCTGTCTTTGTTATAGACCCCAAAATATGTAGAACAATCAGTCTGGAGATCTAAATAATGTGTTGGTATTTTCCTTGCAAGCACCACATTTTTCCAGAATCTCCCCAAAGCATGAAACTTGATGTTGAACATGTTGCTCTTGAAAGGCTTTGGCAAATGCATATGAAACTAAAAAGAGTACCTTTCAAAGAAAATTTTTCTCTTATGCCAGGCCATTTTGATCTGAATCCTCACACACTTTGGTATCTATACTTTCTCCTCTGTTGTTTAAAATACTCTAGAAATGCCTGAAAGTACTAGGGATCTATAGCTTTTATTTATTTATTTATTTATTTATTTATTTATTTATTTATGTATTTATTTATTTATTTGAGAGAGAGAGAGAGAGAGCCCACAAGCAGGAAAGGGGCAGAAAGAGAGATGGTGATAAAGAATCTTAACCAGACTCCACACCCAATGCACAGCCTGAGGTGGCGCTTGATCTCATGATATGAGATCATGACCTGAGCTAAAATCAAGAGTCAGATGCTTAACTAATTGAGCCAACCAGGCACCCCACGGGATCTGTAACTTTTATGCAGTAATTGTTATCTCACTCTTAGCTCAATCTAGTTTCACAAGAGCTCTTTGCATAGAGCATGGCATCTAATCATAAGTCTCCATTCAAGAGAGCAAAGATGTTTTCTTTACTCCTGCCTTTCCTTCCTGCCATCTTTATTCTTTCCTCCCTGTCTAGTAAGGAAGGTTAAGCCTTACAGCCCATGATTACTTGAAAACTATTGGCATAATAACATCAAGTCTTCCTGATGATCAGATTATTTACCCCAGAGAATTATCTGAGGGGTTTCTGAAGGCCATGAACTGCACACCATTGTGGGGAAACTTCTGAGAGTTTTTCTGGAACACATACAATATGCTAGACTTGTTCTAGGTACTTGGGCTATGTGAGTGAAAACCTTGTACCTATGTACAAACTTAGCCATGGGAAAAAAAGAAACTAGAGGTCCAACCCAGAAAGCAAAAGTATCTTCTGTGACTCTTTGCATATTATGGCTTAATTTAAATCAGCTTTTACCTTAGTATTGCATATTTCAGTTTACTATTTTACTGTTCATGTTCATTCAAAATAAAATGGTGGAGGCACCTGGGTGGCTCAGTTGGCTAAGCATCTGATTTGGGTTCAGGTTATAATCTCATAGCTTGTGAGTTAGACCCACATCAGGTTCTGTGCTGACAGTTCAGAGCCTAGAGCCTGCTTTGGATTCCATGTCTTCCTCTCTCTCTGCCCCTCCCCTGCTTGTACTCTACTCTCTCTCGCGCAAAAATAAATAATAAAACGTTTTAAAAAATGTTATGTGGGTCTGAATTCAGATAGAAACCTAATCAGTAGGACCATATGATATCACTGAGAAGTGATCTTTAGGCTCTGTGTGAACATGTTCACTGATGCGGGGCTCACTATTTGTCTGAGAAACCTTTTTTCTCTTTGCTCAGTGCATTAGCTTGGAAGCTTCAAGAAGCAGATACCAAGTTGGTATTAGGCAGATATTATGAACTGAATTGCATGTCCACAAAATTTATATGTGAAAGCCCTAAACCCCAATGTGACTGTGTTTGGACGTAGGGCATGTGAGAAGGTAATTAAGGTTAAGTGGGGTCATAAGAGTGGGGTCCTAACTCAATGCAACTGCTATTCTTATAAGAAGAATGAGAGAGACAGGATGTATGCACACAGAAGAAAACCCATATGAGGGCATAGCGGAAAGAAGGCAGCCATCTGCAAGGCAAAGAGAGAGGCCCTAGGAGAAACAGACCTGCTGATACATTGACCTTTGGACCTCCAGGCTCTGGAACCATGAGAAAACAAGTTTCTGTTGTTTAAGTCACCTGATGTATAGTATGTTATTTTGGCAGTCCTAGCAAATACAGCACACAGTAGATTTATTGGGAGATCACCTGTGAAGGGAAAAGTGGAAGAGAGAGCAGGAACGGGTCGGGAGAATCTTCAGGTAGCCAGGTATGACTGATAGCCATACAAGGAGAGGGGGAAATAGATTGATAGGAAGAGTCTAATATCTCAGTGCAGTTCTGAGAAAGTTTCAGCTAGGTTGACACAGAATTTGTGAAAATATTGCCCATCAGAAGGGTTCTGCACCAGGCAGAAGTGGCCTGGCATAAGTGCTTAAACTATGGTTAGTCATTGGCCAGGAAGGATTCCAGATGGATCCAGGGAGGTAACAACAGCAGCTGTCAGTCAGTGATGTTCCACACAACAGGCTCTCTTCAAGGTGATCTAAGCAGCATGCCTCCATATCTGCCACAGTCAGCTCTATTAGAAAGCCCTCTTGATATTAAAAAAAAAAAAAATCAGAGTATCCATACCTAACACTAAATGCTCCTCTTTTACTCACACAAATGTGTTAGGATTCTATTGGATGCAAGTAGCAGGAATTCATCCGGAAGTAGCTTACACAAAAAGAGAATGCTTAGAAAGGTACTATAGCTAACTTACAGAATTTAAGGGTAAAAACTGTTCCCAAGGGTTAGACTGTTGTAATGAACTGAGGAAGTTTCCTCACATTGTTCCTCATGACTGTTTCTCTCTGAACAACTATAGTTTGCCATAAGAATACATCCTGGTTTCCTCAACTATTCAGTCATGGAATATGGCTGCCAACTGTTTCTGAATTTACATATTCAGATCACATAACAGCTCTAGGTAATACTGTTTCATCTCCAGTTGCAGAATTCCAAGGGAAATATTTGACTGGCCCAACCTGGGTCAAGTGTTCATTCTGAACCATCAACAATGGTGGGAAGGCAATAATGGTGGGCTGACATCATTGAGACCAGTGGTTCTCAAGCTTGACTGCACAGTGAAATCATCTGCAGACCTTCAGAACTACTGACTACTTTCCTCCTTCCCCTTCGCCTCAGCGCAGACTCCAACCTCCAGCCCAGGATTCTAATTTAATCAGTTTGTTGGGCCATCTGGTCATGGAGAGTTTCAAAACTCTGCTGGTGATTTTAAGGCACATAACAGGAGCATGCATCGTCCATGAAACCAGATGTATGGGAAGGGGCTGGGAGTGCAAACAACTGCAAAGAAGGGGTCCTGGCAACCACCTGTAGATTCCCACCATGAAGTAAAAACTTTCCATTGTTTCTAAGGAATCTTCTTACCCAGCTTATTCAATAAAAGCTATATTTCTACACCCCATTTTTAAAGTATGTCTTATTTTGCCATGTTTTTTGATTAAAGATTTTATTAAAACACATGCCAACAAAAAATCCTTCTACCATAGGAAAAGTATTACTCTAGCATGTAATATGTATACCTTATAAAAATAATAGCTGTGTGAGGCGCCTGGGTGGCTTAGTCGGTTAAGCATCCGACTTTCGCTTAGGTCATGATCTCGTGGTTGGTGGGTTCGAGCCCCATGTCGGGCTCTGTGCTGACTGCCAGCTCAGAGCCTGGAGCCTGTTTCAGAGTCTGTGACTCCCTCTCTCTCTGACACTCCCCTGCTCACGCTGTCTCTCTCTCACCTAGAAATAAAATAATAATAATAGCTGTGTAAAAATCCCTCTAACTTGAAATACACTTTTCATACAGAAATAAAAGTCTGAAAATGTATATGCTTCTAAAGCAAACCAAATTTTGGGCATAAAACTTAGGCTAGCAAATAACTCGTTTTTATAAATTATCTTCTTCCATTGTGGAGGAGATATCACTTTGGCAGTGGGACCTGCTGAGGCCAACTCTTTCCCAGGTTTCATACTCTGCCTCTTATGGCTCTTCAGAAATGTTTTAAAGCAGCTCTGGCTGGAATACAATATTAAATTTTCTCTTTGAATTTACCTTTATATTGTTTTGGAGAGTCTTGGTAAAACCTGTTTAAATGATTGGTTCTGTCATAAACTACCATGCTTTCTGATGTTCTTGTTCTATTTCGTCAGATACCAGATTTTATTCCCTCAAAATTTATATAATTATTTTTCCACTTTCTCACCAATGCTTCATATTGTTAATCTTTTTTATATTCTGGTACTCTTTTTAGAAAAAGTGGTAGCTTGTTGTTTTTATTTGCCTTTTATTGGTAACGAGTGTGGGTGAGAAACTTTGCTTACATTTATCGAAACTTTATGTTGTCTTGTTTGAGGAGAAGAGCCTTGCTTGTTCATCATGTATTTTGCTATTCGATGGTTTGTCTTTCTTATTGAAGTCTAGAGGTTCTTTATATATCATAGACACTAATTATCATCTCTTATTTATCTTATAAACCATCGCCTCACTGAATGTTCCATTTGATTGACTCAGCATATTTCTTTGGTTTTTACTGTTTTCACTACTATTAAAATAGTGGTAATTTTTTCTTCTCTGTACACTACACTTCACTTGTTTTTCTTACTAATTATATTGGTTAAGACTTTCAGAATATTGCTGATTATTATCAGTCATTCTTGTATTGTTCTTGATTTTAATGGTATTCCTTTTGCTATTTCACCATTAAGTTAAAATTTGCTGTTGATTTCTAAAAATATGACTCATCAATTGATTTATAAATTGCTGAACAGTAATACATTATATTTTTCTAGTTTACTAGGTTATTTCCAGATTACTTATTGAAGCTTATCAAGTACGTCATTAGTGTCCACTGGGATTTACTTTTTGTTCCTTATATACCATAGTTAGTTATATCAACAGATCTCCTAACATTGAATTATCCTTGTATTTGTCAAATAAAGGGTTTTATTTATAGTATATTCTGACACTTTTATATATACATAAGTTGAGTAAGTCTAGATAATTTTCTTGGTCCTATCTTTGTCCAGATTTTCTACTCACGTTATGCATGATTGAATGCGATTGCCAGTGATGCTGCATAAAATAGCACAAATTGTTTGACTTATATAACAAAATGTATTGTCCCATGGTTCTGGAGGCTTAATGTGAACTTAGGGTATCAGCAAGTTTAGCTCTTTCTAGGGGCTGGGATGGGAAGGTATATTCCAGCCTCTTTCTTTGGCTCACAGATGGCCATCTCCTGCCTTGTCTTCATACCATCTTCCTCCTTACATAATTGCCTCTAAATGTCTCCTTCTTAGAAGGATAGCAGTCATATTGAATTAGGGGTCACTCTAATGAATGAGTGAAAATTTTTAAATGTTTTATTATTTATTTTTTGAGAGACAGAGAGAGGCAGATTGCCAGCAGGGGAAGGACAGTGAGAGAAGACACAGAATCTGAAGCAGGCTCCAGACTCTGAGCTGTCAGCATAGAGCCTGATGTGGGGCTCGAATCCAGGAAAGCAAGATCATGACCTGAGCTGAAGTCTGACACTCAGGCAACTGATCCACCCAGGTGCCCCTTTAATGACTTCATTTAAACTTGATACTTAGGGTCTATAAAGACCCCATCCCCAAATAAGATCACATTCTGAGATACTAGGGTTTAGGGCTTCAACATAGAAGTTTTGGGAAAACAATTCAATACACAGTAAAAGGTTTCCTGTAGCTGAACATTAGGTAAAACTTTTGAGATAGAAAGAAAAAATATAGGATGAATCAATAGACATTCAGACAAGTAGAGGCATGTCTATGGGTTTTGTGCAGTCACCACATCCTAGTGTTTGACTTGAAATATCTTTTGACTCAAGAATATCTGATCCCAGGAATTAACCTATGAAATACAAAGTGAATTTTAGAATAGAAGTATGTTTGTGTCTGAAGCAGGTAGAGAGAAGGTGGGGAAGGTGTTGGATGTGCCAATACTTAACTAGCTTTTCTAACAGGTCTTTTATAGAAGCCCCTGTCCTGGTGTTTAGCAACACTTCATATTCTTATCCTGTTTTCTCTACACTTCTTCCTCTCCCTATACACATTTACAGTAATAATCAAAACTTGCTAAAGGGCATAAGATGCCTCTGCTGAGGAAAGGAAAACATTTCCTATTGGCAGAAACCAGAGCTCTACTAGATGCAGTGAGTGAGGGCTGTGAAAAGATGAGACCTAGGCCAAGAGAGAAACCCCAGCTCCAACAGTGAATAAAGTAGAGGTAGTGCAAAATGGCCAAATGACTCTGTGGGGGTAAGGGAACATCTGATTGGTAGCAATTTTTAACAACAAATTTGCAAAATTCTTGAATATTCAAAAATCAGATTTTGCAAGTCTGTCTGAGTTATACCATTCTTAATAGTTCCTCAAAATGTGCTTCCAGATTAGTCATCCAAAGCCAATATATTGTTTACTATATTAGCTTCCCGAGGCTGCTGTAACAAATTACCACAGACTCGGTGACTTAAAATAACAGAAATTTCTTCTCTCACCATTCTGGAGGCCAGGGTTGGAAATCTGGCAGGGTCATGCTTCCTCTGGGGACTCTAGAAGAGAATCAATTCCTTACCTCTTCTAACTTCTGGTGGCTGTCAGCATTCTTTGACTTTCTTGGCTTGTGATCACACTACTCCACTTCTGTCTCCATCTTAACATTGCTTTCCTTCTGTGTGTCTTTTCTCTGTGCATCTCTTTCAATAGTGTTTGCCATTAAATTTTGGGCCATCTGAGGTGCCTGGATGGCTTAGTCAGTTAAGTGTCCAACTCTCAATTTTGGCTCCAGTCATGATCTCAGTTTTGATATCAAGCCTGGTGTAAGGCTCTGTGCTGGGTGTGGAGCCTGCTTAAGATTCACTCCCCCTCTCCATCTACTCTTCCTTCCTTTCTTGTTCCCTCTCTCAAAAAAACAAAAAACAAAAAACAAAACAAAACATAAAAAACCTATGGCTCACCCAGATAATCTCTCATCTCAAGAGCCTTAATTTAATTACATGCAAAAAAACGTTTCTTTTTCCAAGTAAAGTAACACCTATAATTTACAGGATTAAGACGTAGGCATGTATTTTTTGGGGGTAGAGGGAAACGATCCAGCCTGTTAGGTTTACTACAGTCTAAAATTCATATTAGATTGATACTAAAATTTAAGAAGAAAGAGATAGAAAGTGAGAAGAATTTTTTTTAATATTTAGTTTTTGAGCAAGGGCGAGAGAGAGAGAAGAAAGTGAGTGGGGGAGGGGTGGAGAGAGTGGGAGACCCAAGATCTGAAGTAGGCCCTAGGTTCTGAGCTGTCAGCACAGAGCCGGATGCAGGGCTCAGTCTCATGAATTATGAGATCATGACCTGAGCTGAAATCAAGATTTGAACACTTAACTGACTGAGCCACCCAGGTGCTCCATTAATTACTTAGATGTTAAAGCAGCTTTTTGCATACACTTTCTCTCAACTTATGCTTTCAGTTTAGTACATAAGTAAAACCCAAGGTAACTAGGGACAAAATGACAAGTTACCATGTCACCAGTTGCTTTCCCTGACTGTTACCTTTTTCCTTACCTGTGAAATTCTCCAGTGAAAAGACTAAGAGTAAATCCTCATCATACACAAAAGAAATGAGTCTGGGTAGGCTTATTTTATTTTTTGATTTTTTTTTATTTAGCTTTGAGAGAGAGAGAGCATGAGTAGGGGAGGGTCAGAGAGAGAGGGAGACACAGAATCTGAAGACAGACTCCAGGCTCTGAGCTAGCTGTCAGCACAGAGCCCGATGCGGGGCTCAAACCTACCAGCTGTGAGATCATGACCTGAGCCAAAGCCAGCCCAGGTGCCCCTGGTTAAGCTTATTTTAAAACCAGACTACTGGGGCGCCTGGGTGGCTTAGTCGGTTAAGCGTCCGACTTTCGCTTAGGTCGTGATCTCGCAGTTCGTGGGTTCGAGACCAGCATCGGGCTCTGTGCTGACTGCCAGCTCAGAGCCTGGAGCCTGTTTCAGTCTGTGACTCCCTCTCTCTCTGGCACTCCCCTGCTCACGCTGTCTCTCTCTCTCTCCTAGAAATAAATAAAACATTTACAAAAAAAAAAAAAAACAACCCAGACTACCTCCCTCATCACTAATTGCTTTGTTTTGTGTGTAAGTTCCCTGCAGAGTTTCCAAGGTCCTTCATAATCTTTTCCCTTCTTATTACATTATCTCCCCAGCCATTATCTCTACCTCATCAGGTTAGTTATTCTGTGGCTTTTCACAGGTACCACTAATCTGTCACTTAATTCTCTTGTCATCATCCACTAAAAGATCCCTCCCTACTTTTATCCAGACTTTCTTAAATCAATCCATCCATTTTCCCTTGTAAAGCACTTGATCACACTTATACACTTTCAAAAACACTGATTATTTACAATGGACCCTTCCAGGGACTGTAATTTTTCTGAAAGGATGGACATTATCTGTACCCTAGTGCCTGGCATTTGGTAAGTAATACATATTTGTTAAATACTTTTGTTTTTAAGTATTTGTTTCACTTCCTCTTCAACTTGCAGCAAATTTGTAAACATTCACACACGGGGAAAATACTATTCTTTTTGAATCCATAGATGCTTATGGACAATCTGTCTACTTCCTAAAATACCAATGACTTCATGGATACTTGAAAAATCAAGGCTCGTTAAAATCCTGAGGACTAGTGAAGGTCAAAGGAAGAACAAGCAATAAGGTGGGAAAGAATGACCCATGTGAGTTTCAGTAAGCGCTTTGTTAGTGCACAGAGATGAACTATGTTATGCTTCACTTACTATTTCATCTAAAAGAGAATATCACGATAATGAAGGTTTTTGGAGCTGAATGTTTATGGCAGAACATTTGCAGGATATAAAGGAAAACATCAAAGGCTTCTGTGTTTCTGTTCTATCTATAAAGAAGCAAGAACAAGCCGTTTCTATGCAAGCCCACAACCAGATGATTTAGGACAAAAAGCATAACACTCTAAAGAGAGATTATCATGTAAGGAAGATATTGACATGCAAAGATGCACCCTATTTTCCTCCTCATTCTTGGAATTTCACGTCCCAGGCAAAACAGATGACTCATATTAGTGTAGAACAGCCCACATCCACAAATCTTGCCAGAACTGTCTCAAAGGAAATCCTCAACTTTCATATCAACCTGGACATGTCATTATTTTTCAAATCCTCTAACAACAGGAGTGTATCATCATGACTTTGACATCCCTGGGAATAACTCAAATGAACTCTACTCCATCACAAAGGGAAAAATCTCCCATTATTTACATTTAACAGAGAAAACTGCTTTTTCTCTCTGTCTGCCTTTGAAGGTAGACTCATATTTCAGTCTTAGCTTTGTTTCAGGTCAGTAAAACAGAACTGTGACGTATTTGGCAGAACATGTCATGGTCTTCGAGCAAAACCTTTTTCTCCTCCTTCCTATTGTTTTGTACATGACCGAGAGCTTTTCAGGATCTCACTTCACTTTTGCTCACCATTTTTTTTTTAATTGAAGTAAAATTCACATAACATAAAATTAGCCATTTTAAAGTCATTTGGTGGTGTTCAGTGCATTTACAATGTATTAACTAATTCTTTTACTTCTCTCGAGTTGACCTAGATTGAACAAACTTTTATTATCTCTTCATGACTGAGCTCAACCCTGTGCCTTCAGCCCTCGCCAGAGAAGCAGTGTCTAAAGCCTCTGAGAAGTCAGAGGACTCACAGACTTGCTGGCCTGTCACCCTCCTGTGCCCCTTCTTTTCTCAGTGCCTGGGAAAACAGGGCTTCTCCTGTGCCATGCGCTTCAGTCACACTGCCTCCACTTTGTTGGTACCCCATGCCCTTAAAACCTCTCCATTCTTTGCATTCTTGCATTCTTTTTTTTTTTTTTTTAATGTTTCTTTATTTGAGGGAGAGAGGGAGAAATAGAGAGAGACAGAGCGTGAGAGCATGTGCACGCTGGGTTCGAACTTAGAAACCATGAGACAATGACCCGAGCTGAAATCGGACACTTAACCAACTGAGCCGCCCAGACTTTCCTATTCCTTGCATTCTTTATCAGTTCTTTCTTCTTTCTACCCATTTTGCCTGGTCTACAAGCATATTCATGATGTCTTCACTCTGTGAAAGGCTTTTAGTCCATTCTTATCTCTTGACTGCCACTTGCTTTTCTAAACTTCTCAAGAGAGCCATCATATTCTTTTGCTCGGTTTAAAAAGTCATCTATTTACAACTTAACCCATGACCCAGATCAGCTATTCCACTAAAACTGTTTTTGTAAAAGTCACCTCTCGTCTACCAAACGGAAGATCTTAATTATAATTCTCAAAGACCTTTTAACCACATTTGACCCTGTTGACCAGGGCCTACTATTTGATCTGAAACACTTTTAGACGTTGGTTTTTGTGCTTTATCTTTTTCAGGATTCTTTTTCCAATGTCTCCTTAAAAAAAAATTGGGTGGGAGGCCAACTCTGGGAAAGTCATCCTTTAAATTGAATTTTTTCAAACCTCATATTTGGCGTTGTATTCCCTTTATACAGTTCCATGGTTGGCTTCACAATCTCTCATTCCATCTCCTGTCTTCTATTTTAGTTGTTCTGCAAACTGAAAAAACAGTTCCAATAGCAAATGAGAGTGAACTTTTGTCTTTTGAAGGTTTGGAAGCATAACATGAAGTTGTTCACCCTAAGCACAAAACTACTTTGAAGTTCTGAGTTTCATCTTAAATCAGGTGGAGTTTATATTCAGTTGATATTGTATCTGCTATTGTTTAATTTATAAAACTTGTAACTAAAATGTCAGATGAGGTAGTCTGTCCTTGGCAACGAATACTGTGTTTGCTTAAACCTCATACCAGATACTATGGGGTCCCTCTCCATCTCTCTGTGAACTGAGGATTTGGTGTCTCTGTGTGGCAGCCAACAGGCATTTAAGCTTTCCTCAGTCACTTCTGACTTTGAGTTCCTGCTGCTTCTGATGTAGCACATTTTATATATTCTTTCACTATCCTTCTAGTACCATCCATCCCTGTCAGGACCACATCACACCATGGGTAGAAGATAAACTGCTTTCTCCACAGTTTTCCAAATATAGCTGACACGATGAATTTGAAGGTGCAGCACTCAGTAAAGTTTTGATGTACCTGATGACAGTAATTTAAAAAGTAACTACAAAATGATATTTAGTCATTCTTGTTCATCCATTTTCTCAGTTACCCATCATGTGATACTTTCCCGTTTGCCTCAGCCTATTCTCCAAGGATGTTCTGCATCAACACATTCTGAGAATCATTTTCTTAACCTTTTCCTGGAAACTGAATTCTTTCAGCAAGAACTACATGCTATGAGTTCAGTTTTAAACTTTTCCTGTTGCCAATGCTTGAGATCACTTGCCCTAGGAGAACACCCTTTAGTCTCCTGTGACTTAGTGTAAACTTACCGCGCTGCCAAGTACACAGACCCTTTCTGCGCGTATTCCATTTTGAGAGGTCAAACTCTCTGGAAATGACTTCCAAAGATGTATCTCTGGCCTACTTCTCCTGAGCTTTTATTCTGTATCTCTAGACTATCCCCAACACATACCTGGCAGTTCAAAATTAACAGAGCCCGAATTTGCACTTTTTATTAATTCCTGCAAGTCTGTTTTTGCTGTTGTGTTCTTTATCTTAAATAAAAGGATCATCATTCACTTGGGCACTTGCTCTGAGAATCTTTCACCTATGACCTCATGCTGCTTTCTTCCCTCACTTCCCTCATATACATTCATTCAGTCACCGCGTCTTGTCAATTCTGTGACTGAAATATTTTTGGGATTTGTTATCTCTTCTCACTTACCACCACAGTACTTCTGCCCTCTGCTCACTTCCTCTCTCACTTGGGTTATTGCATTTCTCCTTGCCTGTGTTTCCATTGTCATTCTTTATATTGAATTGCTTCTATGCATTGTACAGTTCGGCTAGCTCTCAGTGCACTTATTTTCTGAACAACTCATTTGCTGAACAGCTACTGTATGACAAGCATTTGATAAATGCTAAGGATAGGGAAAAAAAGCACAAAATGAGTTTCTACCATCAGAGTTTCATTTTAAACTTCCACAGGTTTGGTTATGCTGTTTTATCTAAATTAAACAATTATATATAAAATCAATAAAAACATATACATTCAATTAATAAAATATGTATATTTAATTTTCATTTTAGTGTAGTTAAAACATAGTTATATTCATTACAGGTGTACAACTTAGTGATTCAACAATTCCATATATTTCTCAGTGCTCATCAACATAAGTGTGCCCTTAGTCTCCTTCCCTTATTTCACCCAATTCCCCCACTCACCTCCTCTGGTAACCCTCTCTTTGTTCTTTATAGTTAAGGGTGTGTTTCTTGGTTTGTCTCTCTCTCTCTCTCTTTTCCTTTGTTCATTTGTTTTGTTTCCTAAATTCTACATACGAATGGAATCATATGGTATTTGTCTTTCTCTGACTGACCTATTTCACTCAGTATAATACTCTCTAGCTCCATCCATGTCATTACAAATGGCAAGGTTTCATTCTCTTTTATGGTTGAGTAATATTCCATTATATACATATATCTTCTGTATCCATTCATCTGTCAATGTACACTGAGGTTACTTCCATAATTTGGCTATTGTAAACAATGCTGCAATAAACAGGGGTGCATGTATCACTTTGAATTAATGTTTTTGTATTCTTTGGGCAAATACCCAGTAGTGCGATTGCTGGATCATAAGGTAGGTAGTCCTATTTTTAATTTGCTGAGGAACTTCTTTACTGTTTTCTACAGAAGATGCACCAGTTTTCATTTCTACCAACAGTACACAGGGTTCCTATTTCTCCACATCCTCACCAACACTTGTTTCTTGTGGTTTTTTTAATTTCAGCCATTCTGGCAGGTGTGAAGTGATATTTCATCCTGGTTTTGATTTGCATTTCCCTGATGGTAAGTGATGTTGAGCATCTTTTTCTGTGTCTGTTGGCCATTTGTATTTCTTCTTTGCAAAATGTCTGTTTAGGTCTTCTGTCCATTTTCCAATCAGACTGTTTTATTTTTGATGTTTAGTTGTATAAGTTCTTTATATGCTTTGGATAACTCTTTAATGGATATTTTATTTGGAAATATCTACTCCCATTCAGTAGGTTGCCTTTTTGTTTTCTTGATAGTTTTTTGTTTTTGTTTTTTGCTGTGCAAATGCTTTTTGTTTTGATGTAGTCTCAATAGTTTGTTTGCTTTGTTTTCCTTGCTTTAGGAGAAATATTTAAAAAATGTTGCTACAACCAATGTCAGAGAAATTGTTGCCTATTTTCTCCTCTAGCATTTTAATGGTTTCAGGCCTCACATTTTGGCCTTTTATCCATTTTGAGTTTATGCTTGTGTATAGTGGCAGAAAGTGGTCCAGTTTCATTGTTTTGCACATAATTACCCAGTTTTCCCAGTGCCATTTATTTAAGCAACTGTCTTTTCCCGATCGTGTACTCTTGTTTCCCTTGTCATAGATTAATTGAACATATAAGTATGGCCAATTTACTTCTGGGCTCTCTATTCTATTCCATTGATCCATGTGTCTATTTTTGTGTCAGTACCATACTGTTTTGCTTACTACAGCTTTGCAACATATGATGAGCTCTGGAGTTGTTATAAGTCCTGCTTTGTTTTTCCTTCTCAAGATTTCTTTGGCTATTTGGGGTCTTTTGTGGTTCCATAAAAATCTTAGAATTATTTGTTTTAGTTCTGTGAAAAATTGTGCTGGTATTGGATGGAGATTCCATTGAATCTGTAGATTGCTTTGAGTTTTATGGGCATTTTAACAATATTAATTCTTCTGAGCCAGGAGCATGACATATCTTTCCATTTGTTTGTGTCCTTTTTAATTTCTTCAATCAGTATTTTATAATTTTCAGAATTCCGGCCTTTCACCTTCCTTGGTTAAGTTTACTCCTAGTTATTTTATTCTTTTAAAAGAGAGGACATCTTAAAGGAGTAAATGTTGGCAGTTATTTTTAAACCATATACCTCTACTGATCGGACCCACTATTATTATCTCAATATAATCTGGGTCAATCAGATCCACCTTCATTCTATACTGGAATGAGACTGAGAAGTAATTAATCTGGTTTATCATTATGAAGACTTTTGTAGTCTCTAAAGCTGTGGAGTGATCCCTTTTTTTTCCTATTGAAGTTTATTGAAGTAAATAAACTCCTTTTATATAAAACTATTATAAAATTCATTAACAGATTGTGGAGAGTTGCTATATTAAGTGGAAGAAAATTATAGAGACCAAAAAATTAGGTTGAAAGTTATGGTCATGTACATTAAAGCAGCAGAGATGGATGCATGCAGAGATAAAAATAAAATAGGCGTGCAAAGAGAATAGTAGTTCATTAGGCTCTGGAGGCTGAGAGAGAGAGCGAGCTGGATGATCTGGTTCTGATTCTTCCGTGAGGGTTGGATTCTTCTGTGTAAGTTTGCTTTGGTCTTAGGTTGGGTTTCCCAGACTTAGGGGGTGTTAAACAAGGTCTCTGTGAAATACCTTTAGCATTAGGTCACTTTTTTCAATACAATAAGACATTAAGCAAGGGATTCATATGCAAGTCATTTATTAAGAACTTGCTCCCAGATAAACTGATAAGGGAGTGACGGAAGCAAGACAGGGAAAGTAAGCAGCAAAGGGTACTATTTCAACCAAGGGTGGTGACAGCCTTATTCAGTAGAGGAATTTGGAATGTAAGATACAATGCACTGTTTGTCTTGACCCAAGGCAAAGTTCCTGGGCTTCTATATTCCCTTACCAATCAGTTGTTGGTTTATAGCCATCTTGGGAGGCAATGGTGATTGTAAACTCTCAAGTGTTTCCTGCTCTCTGCTTATGCTGCCTAACATGCTTCATTAGCTCAAGCCCCCCCTGAAAGAAAATGGCTAGTGGCCTCCAGAACTATAAGACAATAAATCTCTATTGTTTCAAGCCACCAAGTTGTGGTAATTCGTTACAATGGCCACAGTAAAGTAATACAGATTTCATTAAAGAATCAGTACAAAAGAGTACTCTATCAAATGCTGTACAACTTTTTAAATACTTAGTGCCAATTTCTAAAACCAGTCCCATAACTGTCTTTTGATTGCTCTTTGAGTAGCACTGCACATTTATTTCCATGTAAGAAACTCCTGTTCTTTGTAAAAACTATCTTACATGAGTTTCTGTAACTTATAGTCAAAAGAAAGATGACTCAGATTGTCTCCATTTTTCTCTTTAAAACAATAGACATGTAGCTATGAAGGTGACCAGTACTCCTTCCTTGATGTTACCTCATGGCCAGATCTTCTAGATGCCCTTCATCTTCTTCATGGGGGTGGAGATTCCGGAGACTTTAGATTTGTAACCCTGCCATTGGCAGCTGCCTTGGACACTCCTGTTGAGCCAAAGTCACTGTGACTAAATTAACTTTTTCTGGGATTGGCAGACAGTTAAATAACTTCTGGACTATCTCAGTTGTGGTCCCGCCTTCTTTAATTATTAAGTCCTTTAAAAATGTCAAGATTCCATTAGCCATCCTACATCTCTGTGTTATGTCTACTTACCGGGTTGTTTTTGTTTTTGTAATAAACAAATATTAGTTTATCTAATCTTAGGGTTAGATAATCTCCACCTCTACTCAATACTTTTTTTTCTTTCTTCATTGGGACATTTGCTTACTAGGTCTTTTTTCCCCCTCATATTCTGATTTCATATCTGTTGACAATTTTATATCTTTTATTTATTTATTTATTTATTTATTTATTTATTTATTTAAATTTGTTTCTGAGAGAGAGAGAGAGACAGCATGAGCAAGGGAGGGTCACAGAGAGAGGGAGACACAGAATCTGAAACAGGCTCCAGGCGCTGAGCTGGCTGACAGCACAGAGTCCGACGCGGGGCTTGAACCCACGAACTGAGATCATGACCTGAGCCGAAGTCGGTTGCTCAACTGACTGAGTCACCCAAGTGCCCCTATATCTCTTAAATTTAATAAGCAATTTGTGATTTGTGTTCAATGGAGAAAGTAAAAGAGGAAAACAAGTTAGGATTTCATGTCACAAAGCTATTTGGTGTATTTAAATTTATAATCTGAGGCAATATATTTGAAAGCACATGGCATTTCTTAAAACAATATATAAAGATCATAGAGTTTGAATAATCACATTTTTTTCTACTTACACTACTAATTAAAGGTAAAAATTTCATCAGCTCATTTAGTACTTTCTAAAGTGAGAGAAATTATTAACATATTTGCACTTCTCTGTAGTTCTTGCTAAATTTAAAGTATTTTTTGTTTCTGAAAAAAAAATTTAGACACTTTATAAGAATTTCTGTATTCTTATAAAGCCAGAATTACTCTCCTACCAACTTATGTTTTTGATTTCCATGTTCTAACCTCAGAAGAAAAATGTTAATTTGTAATATAAATCTGTTAAAATAATCTTGTTATTATACTCCTTCGTCAGTATTAGATATGATACTGAAAATTAAGTAGCAGAGAGTTAAAATAAAAGTTGGATTTTGTGCTTTTGAAAATAGATGCAAAAAGGGGCGCCTGAGTGGCTTAGTTGGTTAAGCGTCCGACTTTCGCTCAGGTCATGATCACGCGGTTCGTCGATTCGGCCCCGCGTCTGTGCTGACTGCCAGCTCAGAGCCTGGAGCCTGTTTCAGTCTGTGACTCCCTCTCTCTCTGACCCTCCCCTGCTCACGCTGTCTCTCTCTCTTTCTCCTAGGAATAAATAAAACATTAAAAAAAGAGAAAAAAAAGAAAAAGAAAATAGATGCAAATGATCTAATTGAGAAAGCATGATATTGAGCTGTAGGTTTAACATTTCCAATTTAAGTAGCTTTCAAATACCCCATATATGCACTTAAACTTGTCCTTTCATGTAGCCTGTTCCTTTCGGTTAGATAAAAACGACACTATGATTATAAATAATCATTTTACCTGTACCTTGTGATTTGGGAAATAAATAAATGACATGACTTTGAACAATTGATAGACACTTTATATAAGATACTCAGAATATTAAACGGTTTTGAAATGGGAAAATGTTACTTGGTCCCTGTGTTTTTATCAGTTATGTTCGTGTGGTTCTGACTTCAAACTCAGCCTATCCCAGCCTGCTAGTGAGCAAGTTCTTTGGCTTCTATCTGCGGTATGAGATTGCCACAGCTAACTCCTTTTACGCTTTTTTGAATGAAATGGAGGTGACAGAATGAACCAAAACAAATAGCACATTTTCTCTCTTTTGGGGACTTTTCACAGTAATCCAAATAACCTGCTATGTGCTTGAGCTACCACACGATGGTGCTAAGTGAATGCTTTATAATGGGAGCACGGCCTAAAAGGACTCCTTTTTAAACTGTATAAGGGAACAACTGAAATTATCCACTTAAAACATAAATGTGACCTAATTCAGTTCTGCAATTCCACAAAACGTTCTTTATACTGAAAATACTGTCAATTTATGCTCTTTATATTGAAGTTTTCCCTCCCCCACCATAGACTGACAGAATTACTAATAAACCCTGAAGGCAGGTGGATGTGAAAGATGTTGTCTTGAGTTTATTTCTAGTGAAAAGAAAGATCAGGCATTTATATTCAAACGGAAAATAATAACATTAGCTCTTTATCAATGTATAACTCTTATAAACCTTGTTATTTAATTTCTATAAAGTGTTTTCTTCCTTTTGCATTATTAATTCTCAGGACACCTTTCAGGGATGAGTACTAAATTAAATAATTACCACTTTTAAGATGTAAAGTCATGTACTTAGCTATTAAAATTTCAAGATGGAGGAAATAGTGAAAATTATCTTTTACAAGGGGACAATATTGAGGTCAACATTAGTGCTATCCAACAAACCGAAATAAAACCAATGGGTAGAAGTATATATATATTTTAAAAAGAAAAGTGAGGCAAGGCACCAGAAAGTAAGATGAATTTGGTTATTTATACTTGAATTTAACCTCATATTTTACCTTCTACTCATAAAATGAGGGATTAAAAAAAGGAAAAGTCATTTTTACCATTCATACATTTTTCATGTGACACCTTCTTTCCATTATTGTTTTTCAAGCACCTTATTAGTTCGAGCTTTTAAAAATGCCTCAGTTCAGCCTGCAGCAGATAACCTGACTTTTCACGAGTTCATTAGGAAGACACTCCCACTAGCCCATCCGGGTTGCCGTTTGGTTAACAGAAATTCCAAACTCCTGTATAATCTCCATATGGCATCTTGCTCTTCTCCACTATTTTTGCTTATCTTGAACAACAGAGTTTCCTATCTTGTCTCATTCATTATTTGAACCCACCTGACACTATGTGTTTCTTTAGTCTCCTTGGATAAAAGAAATCAATCATTGATATGAATTCCTCTAAGTTTTTCCTTGATCTTCCTGTGGTGGAAAACCAAGCACAGAACCCTTAGTGGTCTTGCAGATGCTTCTGAGAATGGTCAGCTACTGATCTGTTTCCCTTTCCTAATTTACTTGATGTATAAACTGTATTATATGCACAATCACATAGATTGTCTACTAAAAGGTAAAACAAGTTGTCTCTTCTGATCTCAGTTTTGGAGAGGTCTGTCTCTGTTTAGCTTGCAGCCTTAAATCACTTTTGTGTGCAGAACCCCAAAGCTGTAGAGGCAGGGCTCATATAACAAATTGCTCCTCTCCTCTATATCCTTCATCTCCTCACTCCACCCTTCCTCACTCTCCCTTTCCTTTCCTGCTCTCTCTTCGCTTTTTCTTAAATTTGGAATTCTAGGTTCTCAAACACTGATGAGAATGACAAGAAATGGGGGTGGGGGTGGGGAGCAGGAAACTCGTATTTGCCAAATTACAACCTCAAGGGACATATTAATAAACATCAACTTGAAGTTCTTTTGGACTAGGTTGCATGGCTATTATAGGTATATGCAAACCGTATGTAAATAAACTTGTGACCCACTTACATATTGATCTTGGAAGTCTTAACTTCTGAAATGCTGCTCATTCTGACTGTCATGAAGTTTCTCTGTCCTCAGCATGAAAGATGACCTCTATTAAAAATAATATCAATATTTTCACTTCCATAGCTTTAAATAGGGAGCCAAAATAAGCTTTTGTGAACTGTTGCTTCATCCTGTCATCCTCATCCATCTACTTGGCCATGATAATTACACTACTGTAACCAGCTTGAATTATCTTTGGTCCTAATTCTAAAATGATCCATGTTACTGTGATGAATATGTGTTTTTATGGAGCTGGCTTCATTTCCTCATCCTCAGGATTGGGTGATCGTGTTTCCTCTCTGGATGAATTAGAGTAGTATATTTGAGATTATATTTCATTAGTTTTATTGCAGCTTGTTAAAGTTTTATTATCCTCTCTGTTTTATATTTCAGGCTGGCAACACTTGCCAGCAGTGCTAAGTGGCTTGATATATATGAATCATAACTCTGTGACCCAAGAATGTGCTGTCTGCAAACAGAATGGTGCTTCAGAAGTGATACTTTATAATGCTATTAAACGCATGCATTCACAGAATAGCTATCTAAAATTAAGGAACTTTATTCAAAATTTTCTTTCATCCCAGACCAAGTATTCAGAACTTTTCCTAAATGGTACATAGTATGCTTTAAGTAAGATCTCATTAATTCAGATGATTTTCATTTATTTCATGTAATTGTTATCTGCTATGTAATTGTAATTTATTAGTGTCTTTAAAGTTCTCTAGCACTTCGGTAGACTCTGAAACTACTTGGTGCTACTTAGGCTGATGTCTCTTTACTCAGCTGAATAAACAGTTGAGTAGGTACAATTGATAGTTACAGATCACATAATTTTTAAGTAGTGCTAGACAGGTTGAGGGTCGAGTAGGAAGTACATATTCTACATTACTGAAACCTTATTCCTCTGGTTTCTTGTTCTGTAAGTGGAGATTAAGAATGTAGCACTCCTTGACACATTTATAATAATTGTTATTATAAAGAATAATTATTTTAGAGGACATGATTCAAATCAGTTACTTAAAATTGGACTCCTTAAGAGCAAATTTTCTTAAATATTTTTTCAGGAAAAGGTAGTATTTAAGTTTTCTAGTAAAGAGAATATTATCTGCAATCACCATCCATTATTTAGTCTCTTGAAGGAGAACGATTCTTTACGGATATTTATGGAGCTCCCACTCTATGCCAAAGGATACCTTGAATTATATTTAACACATTGTTATTTTTGTGTGATTATACTTTATGTCATTGAAATTAGTAATTGATACAAAAATCTTTAGTTAACTAGATGTTCACTACCCATTACATAAAATTCTTGGGACATTATGTATTTTTACAGGGTTTTTCTTTCTTGGTTGTACTCTAGTACTTAAAAACTTAAATAAAATTTGATTAATCATGTTGTCAAACTCTTTACTCATTAAAAGCAAAATAGGATAAAAATACAATCTGTGTGAGAGAAACAGGCAACACGGAAATGCCAATGCACCACGTCTTGGAACAGACAGAAATTCTATGCTTGCCTTCTGGTGAGTGGCCATGTGGAGAGCACAGAACAGTGAGCACCCCTTCCCTGCACTGTGTCCCAGCATTTCATCCCACGTGCCAGGAAGCACTGAAGACATTTGGCATCTCCAGGTTTGGAGGACACTTGAGGTCTCTGTGGTTTGACTGAACAACAGAGATTTCTATTCAGTTTGTCATGGATTCCAAAAGTCCAAGGAATCCTACAAGAGAGATCCAGAGCTCTTCTGAGAATTTGAATTTTCTTCTGAAAAGCCTAGAGTTTGAGAACAAAATAAAGCATAATAACAGTAAATTATTTTGTAACTAAGCATCCACGTGTGATGGGAACAACAAATGCTAATGTGTGTATGCTTACTCCTTCCCACTTAAGCCCCAGGTTTTCTCCTTGCCTCTGACCTCCAAGGAAAATTCTTTCAGTCCCTATGTTACTTTGATGCTGTTTTGGGTCAATGAATTTAAAAAAAATATAGAAAGGGAGGATGGAATATTTACTTTGGGAAGAGAAAAAAAGAATGGTGTTAGAAGGGTACCTGGGTGGTTCAGTGAGTTAAGCATCTGACTTCTGCTCAGGTCATGATCTCATGGTTCATGAGTTCAAGCCCCACACTGGGCTCTGTGTTGTCAGCCTAAAGCTTGCTTCAGATTCTCCGTCCCCACTCTGTTGCTCCCGCACTTGCGCTCACTCAAAAATAAATAAAACATTAAAAAAAAAAAAAGAATAGCCTTAGAAGGAAAGTGGGAGGAAGGAAAGGCAAAGACGCTCATGGGGTGTTGGTGGGACTGAGGAGAGCACTCGTAGGCCTTGTGGGTATCAGAGGGGAAGATCTTTAGAAGCTGCTGCTAATCCATGTGGGGAATGTTAAGAGTCGCAAAGATGGGGAGAATGAACATTTCAGATGATTTGTGGTTTTTAAAGTCATCTTCCATCCTGTCACCATTTTTAAAAGGACATCTTTAAATGATTTGAATGTCTTTTAATTCCTTCTGGTTACTCTATATGTTTCTTTGACCAAAAGTCTGAGCTGAGCCTGGATCACATGATCCTGGTTGTTACCTGAGTTATTGTCTATATCTAGAAGACATCAGGTTTCCAAGTGTAGGAAATGTTTGCGGTCATTTTGTTCATCTCTTGATGGGGAGCTGGTACCATTCCTTCTTTCTAGGGAGTGCCAGATGGAAGTATGATCATGCTACTTAGTCTTCACCTTCATATTCTAGGCCCCTTTACTAGACACATCATTTTCTCATATGCCTGGGGTAAAGTTCAAGATAATGAATTAGAAGACTCTTGGAAGAATTACGAAAGGGGTTCAATGAGTGTAGGAAAGTGAACCTGCAAGAAAAGTCATAGAAGGAGGCTTGACTCAATGTCCTGGTGTTGAACTTCATTCCTCAGAGATGCTGAAAATGCAAGGGTTCTAGGGATCCTGCTAAAGCCTTCACTGAAAATATTCACTGCTCTGTGTTTCATGTGGATGGAAGAGATGCTGTGATAAAAATAATGAAAATTTTTAGGTATTGTGCTTCTCCCAGTAATAGAAATGGTAGCAGTGATCTTTTGTCACCACTTCTCATGTTGGTTAAGATTTAATGCCACTTTTCATTGTCTTCCGGTGGTCCCAGAAATGACTGAAAATTCAACACATACAAACCCAAACTCAAGCTTTTCTCTTGTGACAATTCCCTTCAGACCTACCTTGATTTTGTTCTATTATTCTTCCAGATTTGGAACTTAGAAATAATCTTTTCTTTTAGTCTTTGCCCTCATCCGATCTTTCATGACCAGCAATTTCTTCCTTTACAGTGTTTCTCAGACCCTGATTATTGTCAGTGATATGGTGGTACTCAAGTTGTTCTTCCAAATGGGGAAGCTTGGCCCCTTCCTCTCTATCCATTCTTTTAAGAAAAAAGGTAAGTCTCTTGCCTTAGAGTACTGTCTACTCCTTCCTCTACTGCTCAGGTCTGTCTCCCTTTCCCATATGTGATTAGTAATTATTGCATCACCCATGGGAACTATTGTGTGGTTTATTAAAATGCATTATTTCATGTGTATCTGTCCTATATGCTTATTGAGTTTGTAAGCTATAAAAGTTACTGTATTTTGTTTCTTTCCTCGTATATTGTGTCTTATCCTCAAGTATCTCTTTGAATGTATATTAAAGTGCCAGCTTCATAATAACCTCTCTTTACCTGTTGAATTTAATCAAAGAAGCACAGTTTTAGTTGCATCATGCAGGGTAAGAGGTGCAGTTAACATTGCAATGAACAAGAGGAAGGGACCACAGCCATACGTCTCAAGATATGTTGTCCTTGAAGCAGAGGAGAGTGGTGAGGGTCCAGGCGGCTGAAGGGTAGCCAAAGCAGCCGTACCCAATATGTTGGATACATCCTGTTTAATCCTAAACATTCTGGGGAATGTTCTTATTCTAACTCCATGGTATTATTTGTTTTAATATAAAAACAATGTTTTAAATCATGAACTAGATCAACAATTTCTCTTCTGACTCTGTGCCTCCTAAATCTTGCAATGAAGTCAATGAGTGATCCAGGAAGATTTGCCTGATAAATGACATTTCTCATTCTTTCAAAGACATCTTATCTCAAGATATTAGAAACGTGTTGATAAGCCCAGCACCATGTGGAAAGTGAATAGCATATTTAGGGCTGATTAAATAGCAGTGGGGATTCTCCTTAAAGAGGTTTTGTATGTATTTTCACTTACTGAAATTGTGAACGGTAAGAGATTTAAAATTGAAAACCTATGTTTGGGTTATAATAATTTGTGTTTTATTTATCTATTATGTGTTCAAATTTAATCACCATTTTAGCATGTGTCTCTAAATTACGAGGTCAGTTAACATAAGTTTTCTATGAGAGTTTGGTTTTACTTCTAAAGAGATCTCTTGAACTCAATATTTGAATGCAGTGTTTCTTAATGATTAAAAAAATTCTATTGCAAGGTTAGGAAGGAAGTGGTATTAAAATATTACTATCAAAACTGATTTGTACAAATAACACATGCATATAATATCGTCAAATACTTTAATTTCAAATATTTAAAATATTTACTATTTTCAATTTATGCACAGTATCATGAATATTACAATTATCATGCAAAATTGTATTAATAAAACAAACGTAATTTTAAATTTATATAAATCATTACATAAATATAATATTATTCAAATTAATTGTTATCAATGTTATGTTTATGATATCATTTATTCTTTTTTTTTCTTTTTTTTAGAGAGAGTACATGAGCAGTTGAGGGGCAGAGAGACAGAATCCCAAGCAGGCTCCATGTTCAGTGCAGAGCCCGACATGGGAGTCCATCTCACAAACTGTGAGATCATGACCTGAGCCGAAACCAAGAGTTGGCAGCCTAATGGACAAGTCACCCAGGCACCCCTCATTCATTCTTTTCATATTTGCAAATATGGTTGCAATTATTTTATGGCACAATTGCAAACAAAATGGAACAGTACTGAAAAGTTAAATGAATTAAAATGAATCCAACAGCACGCACCATTAAAAACATTGCTAGCATTACCCACTTGGAAATCGCATATTAATGATCCGTGTTATCTTAAAACGTACTGAAATAATGTAAATGTGGTGCTCATATTTATTGTAGACTAGCCCCTGGCATTCTGGTAGTCTTTGAAAATTTTCTTTTTGCTGTTGACAAGTTAATTACCCTGATGTCTTCCCTCAAATTTTATTGAGCATACTCTTCTTGTCAAACAGTTTTTATATTTCCTTCTACATTTAAGGTTAGGTAAAACATATATTAGATTTTCAGATTTTCTAGCTGTCAAAATTATGTGCAAATATGTCTAATTGTAAGTGACTCCAGCTTCCCAGAGCTCCACCATGTTATTCACATCTTTTTCAACAAAGAGACTGATCCTGAGAACGTGTAGGTGAGTCCTATAATTTCAGTTTTGGAAGAGTACATAAAAGTAGAGTTCGATGCTGTCTGGAAGACCCTAAGCCCTCTCTTCACACCAGGCACTTTCAATTCAGAGCTGAGTTAAGTTACTTAAATCACTGGGACTTAGTTTTCTCAGGAGTATTTGCTAAAAGTGATCAGTGCTTACAACTACCCTTAACAACATTGGTGGCATTTCAGTCAATAATAGATGTGGTTTTGGGAGGAAGTATGGCCTTATGCCAGTTACCTTTATAATCCAATTGTGTAGATAAGAGCCCACTCCACTTACAATTAGAAACATGTATTATTTTGTTTATTTGAAGAATGTTTCCTTTGCTTAAGGATTTGTAACAGCTGGAATGTTTTTCTCCCCCTAAAATTTTCTTATATCTAAAGTCTGAAATATTTTGAAAACAGTTTTCCAATATTTCCTATTATTTGAACATCGGTTCTTTGATCTTTCTCAAATTTACCTCTTTGATAGCCAACAAAATTTTTGTGGTATAAATGTTTTCTGAAGGTTTACATTGCTTTTCTAAAATCAAAGTAATTAAATGTATCTTACAAAAATGCATTAAAATATGTGTGTTTAAAATACCTTAAAAATTGAAATAAATCAGTTAAAGCAATTCATCCTCGGTCGCCAATCAATAATACTTATTGAGTTCCTGTCTGAACTAGAACTGTGGAGAGGCCTCAATTGATTTAGGACATACCCCCTGCTCTAGTTGATCAAACGTTACAAGAAAACTTCAGGATGTTTGCAGGGCATTTGTCTTTTAAGCTCATTAGACTAGCAGACAAAAAGTCCAACTGAAGAGAAAAAAACCCTCTATCTTTAATCACTATTTTATTTAAATAAATGTTGCTATGACAAAGTACCTGGCTTGTTTCATACTTGTGGCATTTTTCAGTGAGTAAGGATTTTTCAGTGGATAAAAATAGTAAAGCTGAGAGAATGAGAAGTTAGAAGATGCTAAAGATGTTTGTGTCGCCCCCCAAACTTCTTCCCACACCAGGCTGTTTCTAATGTCAGCTGGCTATAAGTATAAGGTTTGTGGCTGTATATTGTAAAACTGATACTATAAAGATTTTACTTATTTTATGATAAAAAATGTAGTCTGCTTTCCTTTACAAACTCAGTGACCTCATGGTTTACGATTGCTTCTTAATGTAAGGCAGTGGTTCTCAACCTTGGCTACATATTCGAATCACCGAGTCACCAGGGGGAGCTGTTAAAAACATACTGATTCCCTAGCCATCTGGGATGTTCTTTCTTAATTGGATTAAGGAGGAGCCCTGGCATCTGTATATAATAAAAGCTCTTAAGGTGATTTAACATACAATTAAGGTTGATGGGAGAGGGAGAAGGGGTTTTATTTGAATGACCTGGAACAAACCCATCACTGGGCATATTAATATATCCTGTGTGCATGGTGACCCGATGTATGTTTTGAAAAAGCTCCCCACTAATGCTAATCTTGCAATAGACCCCTGTGTGAAAAATAAGTCCATTCATGTGCTTAGTTTTGCTGTCCATTTGCAATTCTGGAAAAATAATGTGGGCAGGGGTTTGTTTATTAAGCCACGTAAAAATCAGTCAATGTTCTTTGTTTCTGTACTTCTTGGCATATTAACACCCTAGTTTGATTTGTTATAATATTTACAGCTGAGATTGGGAAATTTGGGGCTAGGTTTTGATGGAGGGAATGGGACAAGCTAGAGGGCTTCAAAGAGCATTAGAGCCCTGTCACCCAGCAGAGCAGTTGCTGGAAACAAGGGTCTGCTTTATAATTGTCCTTCAAGTGAATCCATGTCTGTTTTTCATAAGCATCCTAAAATTTTACTTAGATAGCTGTTCCTGTTGGGTCATTAAATACACTGAGAATTTTGTCACCGACTATGACCAAAATCAATGGCTTTAGTTCATTCAACTTTCTTATTGTTTCTATCTCCATCTGATTCATTTGAACTTTGCCCATGGTGATTTGAAATAATGAAGAGATTTGGAGAAGAAAAATTATTTCTTTTTCATCTTGGATTTGGTACTTATGGACGAATGAGAATATGCATTATTTACTTTGAGTGTCAACCTGATTAGGCCACAGTGCACAGGTGTTTCTATGACGGTGGTATTTTTTTTTGTTTTGTTTTTTTTGGTTATTAACATTTAAATTGGTGGACTTTGAGTAAAGCAGAGCACCCTCCATTATGCAGGTGGGTCTCATCCAATCGGTTGAAGGCCTTTATGGAACACACACACACACACACACACACACACACACACACACATCCTGTCCTGTTTTTCTGGAGAATCCTGACTAAAACAGGCCATACTTCAGATGTGAAAATCATGGGGTTATTGTGGGCTTACCTGTCCCAACTCCTGATCACTGGACCAGTAACATGAGCGTTCCATTGGAACCTGCTAGAAAAGCAAATCCTTGAGCCTTGTCCCTGCTGATCCAGAAACTGTGGTGTGGCTGGCAATCTTTATTTTAATAAGTCCTCCCAATAATTCTAATGCACACTGAAGATTAAGAACAACTGTCATAAGCCACAGTGAACCTTGGGAACTAGCATCATCTACCTCCAACCTCACTCTGACTGTATTGTTTCCAGATGATCCATCTGGATGAGGAAGAACATAGATCAATGGTTCTTAAACTTGGGTGCACATTGAAATACCATAGGAATCATTTAAAAATTCGAATGCTTAGGCTGTAGCCTACACCTCTTGTGAGTAGTTCTAAACATTGCCTGGACGATGCCAATGTGTAGCCAGATTTGAAGCCAGTGGCATAAAGAAGCTTCATTTTCTTCTGGGAATAGAGAATGTTGTTATAGTATCATACAATCAAAATGTCTTCTGAGAAACTATAAATCATAAAATATAACAATATGACTAGTATACATTTTTAGAGTTTTACATACATGTTAAACCATTTAGTCCCCCAAACAACCTTATAATTATCCTCCTTTTGCATATTGAGGCAACTGAAGTGCAGAGAGGTTAAGTAATTTGGCAAGAGTCACAGAAAGTGGCAGACCTGGGGCTTGCAACTAAGCTTTGGTTCCAGGGCTTTTTGCTCTTTATTATTAATTGGCACTACCTTGCAAATATTAGTTGATGTCCCTAAATACACACCTTTGCTGCCGCCAGCTCACCACTTGAGGAATGTTGGCATGTGCCATCTTTGCTAATTTGCTCTCAGTGATCCAGGCAGGCATTACAGTGCTGACCAAGGACCAGAACATGTTACCATTCCTCAAGCACTTGAAGAAAAATAGACTTCTGGAAAATGTCTCAAACTAGAAAAAAAATCTGAATGACATGAAAGATTTTTTTGTGTTTCACCCAGAAGGAAAGCTGAGTGGTTTCTGGTTGGTGACAAGGAGGGAACTGTCCTGGCTCTCCATGTGATTAGCCTGACACTGGCCTAGCCTCTTCATTACTGGAACTGTGTAGTATCATCAATGATATATTTGTGTAGAGAAAAACACACCCAAAATTTCAGAAAGGTTTTCAATCAACTGTTGCCTGCTCTCATTCATGACCAGTGGTATGTGTGATGCAAAGAAAAATACTGCATCTGCATTATGCGCCTGTTAAATGCTTGAACTTTCTAAATATAATATCCATTTAATGTTCACCATGTTAATTAAATTTGGAACTTTTTCTGTTTTATTTATCATTTTACACATAATTAAATTTGGGGTCTGGCCATGGCCATTGGTTACACAATCATTTACAGATGTCTCTACAACAGGTATGTAATTCAGCTTGCCAGTATCAAGCTCTGATTTTTGCAAAGAAAAAAAGAAATCAAAGGAATAGTTGAGGAACAGCTACAGTGACTTCTTTGTGGACTTCAAACATCAATCTGATTGATTTTGTGTGTTAACATGATCTTTGTGTTACTTGAAAATGTTAATACAGCAGTGATTGTTTGATTCCACAATATGGATTTGTCTTAAACATAATTGCAGGCTATCTGTGTTGCTGTGTGGTAAAAATGTGCTGAGTAACTCCCTTTCTGTGAAAGGCAAACTCGCAGACAGGAAGCTTGGTGTATATCCTATCTAGTGGTGTAGTCTCCTGCTCAGAGAGAATAATAACTCTTTCTCTGTTTAGAGATGCACTTGGCACTTATTTAGTTGAAACTTGGATTCTGAGGAGAACAGGGGTGCCTCAGTTGGTTGAGCATCCGACTTCGGCCCAAGTCATGATCTCACAGTTTGTGAGTTCGAGCCCCGCGACGGGCTCTGTGCTGACAGCTAGCTCAGAGCCTGGAGACTGTCTTCAGATTCTGTATCTCCCTCTCTCTGACCCTCCCTTGCTCATGCAGTCTCTATCTCTTTCTCAAAAATAAATAAAAGGCATTAAAAAAAAGAGACTTGGATTTTGAAACATTCTTTATGCACTTTAGAACCATTGGTTGTATGTTTTCATGTTTTTATTAAAGTAAGAGAGCATCTGAAGAAATTAATCAGTTAAATTTCAAAAATGTATCATTTCTTAATGACCATTAAGCAGGTGTGGAAACCTATTCTTGGCAGTCACTTCACGAGAATTCCTATGGAAAAGTCTATACTGCAACTGACCTATTTCCTGTAATTGTAAAGTTATTGGTTGCAGTGAAGAATAGTACTAGTGATCTTTTCCTTAACAAACTCTACTGTTATTTGCTGACTAGTAAAAATCTTTAAGTTATTGTTATTGTAGTGAATCCAGTGGAAGAGTTCCTTTAAAAGCATGAAATATAAAAACAATGAAAAAAGTATGAGATTTTCCCCCAAATAATAAGAATCCAAGGAGGTACAACTTATAAAGTAAATTCACTCTTAAAATTAGCTTAGCCTCGATTGTTTTGTTAAGCCTAACACATTTTCTCGGAAATAGGAGTAAATCATAACTAATAAGAGACCACCTACCTACTTTCAATTAGTTGTTACTATATGAAAAATTTCATAAAAGAATTTTACACGTTAATACATTAATAAAATGGTTCTTTTATATCTATGTGTATTTGTATATGTGTATAAGAGGTTTTCATCTGTGGTGATTTAGCCATGAATAAATGAATAGCTTTCTATAAGAAGTTAAGAGCATGGTTAAAATAAGAGTTGTACATGAATTACCACTCTGTGTGAATTGAGACTGGCTCTCAACTCTTTCTCATTCATTTGCCCTGGCTATTATTTAGTAGAAACTGATACAAAAAAGATGGTCCTGCAATGGTATTCTAAACTTTCTTATCAGTTAAGATAGATATTTAGGTCTTAGGAAAGGGAAGATGTATGTATGTCATGAGGAATATCTTCTACTTGCTAAATATACAGGTTTTATTAGGAAATCCACTCTCATATTTATGTCACCTTTACTTACTACTTGTCAGGAAAAAAGATGAGATGATTGCCAATATAGTCAAATGAAATAATGTATATAAAAGCACACTGTAAACAACAGCACAATTTTAAGATTTGAGGTATATTTTAGGTTTTTTTCCAAGGAAAAAAGCCCTCACAAATACTGCTGACAAAGCAAGTAATCCATCGAAAGGACGAGAACATTAATATAATTTTTCAGCAATGGTTTGAGGCACTAGACAGCTTTGAACGGAGATGATGAATCTCCTTAAAAAAATCTCAGCGAATATATTATTTATACAGCTTCATCATATTTCTCTTGTCTCTTCCTTGTCTTTTTTTCTTATGTATTACCATTTTGCATGGCCCTGTCCAAGTTAGTTAGTCCTCTGAATGCATTATCTCCTAATGATTAATAAAAGTTAAAAAAATTCAAGAATAGTTTGAGTTAAACTGCATTGTCTTCATAACAATAGAGTTTTTAGTATCCTAGAACAGACAACACAGCTGCATAGGCTATAAAAATATAAATAAAGGGTAAATACTGAGCACAAAGGAGATTGGTGAACTGGTTCAGAACATGAACTCTGGAGCCACATACCAGCTCTTCTACTCACTAACTTGTGAATTTGGCAATTGACTTCTAGGTACCTCAGTTTTTTCCCAGTAAAATGGGACGAATAATGTACTTACCTCACAGAGTGTTTGTGAAGATTATATGTTAGCACATGTACAATGTGCAAGCCATAGCTCTATTAAAAGAAACGAATTAGAAAAGCATTTGAAATTGAAGTCCTGTGTAAAATGCTCGAGAGTTAGTACGTGATCTGGGAAAAAAAGGTGGAAGGGAAATCATGGGGATTTTACGTTGCAGGCATGTGCTAGCTTCTTTCTATTCACTGTGGAAAGTCCTGAGGAGGAGGAGGAAGTCCTGGGAAGACTGAAGGTAGACACTGGAGGCTGCTGAGGAGAACCCGTGGAGAGGGTGGAAGAAAAGAGTTAGTGAAAACGAGACAGATCAGTGTGGATTCAAGTGAACGGTGGAGAAGCAGGCTTACATTTGCATCAGGAATGTTAGGGGAAACCATTTTTAAGAGTGTGAAATGAGTCATACTGCAAAGAAGGGAGGGGATTTGCCGCAGCTTTGGTAGTGACAGGAAGTTTTGTGTCAAAAGTTTTGGATAATAGAATTTATTTATAACAGATTATATTATAATTCTGTAAAAACAGTAGGATAATACAAATAATAGAATTCGTCATGTAAATGTATGTCTGTATATATATAAATGGATGGATAGATAGATAAGGAGAATTATTTATTGAAGGTTAAGGTTAATTTACTTGGAAGTCACTTTTTGGTAACTCTCATTTCTTAAACTTCAGAGGGGGGTAAAGACCCCAAATAGCTGAAGTCTAGGCATGAGGTGACTATAGGAAAACTCCTACTCCTAGTGCAGATACGGCTAGACAATAATTTCACAGCCTCTATCCATACTCTTGTTAGTGGCAGTGAGGGAAGATACCTGAAAACAAGTTATGACACCTGATAAGTGTGGCATAATTTGATAAATTATAAAAAAATATAATTTGTTAGTACTTTTAAGATACTAAAAGTGACTCAGTTTTACTGGGGCAATATACTAACTGAATTGAAATATATTTCCTATCAACTGCCGATTAACATTAAGCCTGGTGAGGCTATGTAACTGTCAAAAATGAACAAAATGATAAATATGAGGCTCCTTTTCAAAGCGGATACCAAGATCAAACTATATTCTTGGATTTCCCATTTTAATGGTATAGTTTCAGAATTTTGGAGGCAAATGTAAAGGAAGTATAACATGTTTTCTTCTTACTGGTAAGTAAACAGTACTGTTTAGATGAATAAGTTGTACATGTTTCATATATCCTAATTAAAGATTTTTTTTTCTCAGAGAAGTTATATTTGAAGTTATAAAAATGATCTTGTAAACAAACATTCGGTTTCATTTTGGTTCTAAAATTCATTGTTTGATTTTTTTTTTTTTAAGGACATCTGTCCTCTCTGTTAGACGGTAATGCTTTTACTTGCTGTGTATCTAGCGCGGGCCTCTTTCCATTGTTGATTCTATGTCAATTACATTTAATCCTTCTTAGTGACTCCCTCTTTACTGGAGGCTCAGTACTTAAGTCTTTTCTTTATGTAAAGTTCTCATGTCTCATTTGAGCATTTTTGGTGCTAAAATTGTAGAGGAATTAGATCATTAATAGATCTGTCAGTGTTATGCTGCTAATTATTTTCCCCTACAGTGAATTTAAGAAGTTTCTGAAGGAATCTTCTTCACTGAGCATTGTGGATTTGGACCCCATGAGGAGTAACCTGTCCTTTTTACTGGGTAGAACTTCTTACCTACTACTTGAAGCTACTTCTATTTTACAGGTATCATAATTTAATCTCTATCATATTTTTAAACTAAAAGTATCAATGATTAACATTGTGATTTAACCCAAAAGGAAAAAAATTTCAATGGTCATATTTTCTCCAATTTGTATCTTTAGCCTTAGATTAAAAGATGATGCATAGAAAAGATTCACTATTGGTAATACACATGCAAACAGGAGTTTGTCATCAAAAGTCACTTCCAAGTAAATTAACCTTAAAGTCTGATAAGTAATTGTCTTTATTTACATATCTATCTCTATGTATCTATTTATCATACATATGATGAATTCTATTATCTCCATTATATTACATATATATTATAATATATATTTCCTTCTTTCCATCTTTAAAATATTCTTTTTAGGCTACCTTAGGTTAGAGTACATATTTTGTAGAACAGTAAAACTTCTAGGGACACATGAGTGGCTCAGTCGTTTGAACATCTGACTTGATTTCTGCCCATGTCGTGAGATTGAACCCTGTAACAGGCTCTGCATTGAGTGTGGAGTCTGCTTAAGATTCTTTCTCTTCCTTCCTCTTTCCCTCTCTCCTGCTCTGCTCTCTCTCTCTCTCTTTCAAAATAAAATAAAATAAAATAAAATAAGATAAGATAAGATAAAATAAAATAAAATAAAATATAAAATAAAATAAAGTAATAAAACTTCTAATTATTTTCTGGGCAATATTTGTTACTGAGTCAAAGAATATGCAAAGGTAAGGCCCTGCAAGCTTACGTATTCATGACTTCTGTCACTTTTTAATTTCCTTTCATTCACTTCACCCTCCTCCTTGCTTTTACTCAAACAGCCAAATATACTCCTGACCCAGGGACTTGGCACTTGCTACTGCTTCTCCTGAAATGCTGTTCCTTCAGATATCCTAGAGTTAGTTCTTTTGTGTTTCCAGGTTTCCATCAAAACTCACCTTCACCATGAGCCACCCCAGTCAATGTGCACAATCTCTCCCGTCCTACTTTATCCTTTTCTATTCGCCACTAATTCTGATCTAACACATCATATATATGATTTGTTCATTTTCTAACTTCCACAGAACAACTCAAGGCCCATTGAGGCAAGACAATTTTTTTCACTGTCATATCCTCAGTGCCTAGCAGAGTGTGGGCACCTCTAAGTGCTCTATGTATGTTTCTTCATTTAATGATTTGAAAACAGAAAGAATGATTCCATGATGTTGGAACATATCCGAGCTTTTCCTTTTCCAATGTAGTCTATGGCTAATGTAAGTCTCTTCTTCTGCTTATAAGTCTAAACTAAGAATTTTTGGAAGCATAGAATTAGTTTGAAAACCCAATGGTATTTGAAATCACCATCGATAGAGGTTCAACGTATTAAAATTGTACATGCTTTTTGTGTAAGACCCTTGGATAAGTAAATTATATTTTTTGTCATATGGCTTTCTTTATTTTTATTCCAAAGAATAAATAAGTAAATCAGCAGAAAAAATATTTAGATAGGTGGTATGCAATGACACCTTGGGGAAATGTATTTGATGACTTACAATAAACTATGTTCCAAGCAAATTATAATTGCTGCCCAGGAGAGAAAAGCAAAACCCAAGAAATTGTTTCTGCCTTTATTTGGTGGGAATTGTGTGCACATAATACACTTGACAAAAAAAATGACAAAGGAGAGGTAAAACTATTCATAGCAAAATATTTATAATTTCACCATTGGGTATGAGTCAAGTGAGTCGGCCTCAAATGGAGGGAAGTCATAAAATGTTTCAAAAGCAGTCCCTGGAAAAAGTAATGAGTTGACCTACTTTTTAAAAAGCCTGTTCTTTGTGCCTGGCACCATGCTAAGGACTTTGCACACACTAAAATGCTAAGTCCTCAAGCAGCACTGTGAATTGGTTTTCTACCCTTTTGCAAATGAGAAAATTGAATCTTAGAAAGGTATGTACCTTTCCTCATTACTACACAGCTGCTAAATGATAGCACAGAGATTCTGTCCTGAGTGGGTCTCTTAACTATGAAACATATTGTTGTATATGGAGGCCACAACTTGGATACAGGCCTAATAGCAGCGGCAGTAAAACCTTTTTGTCTGTTTAAACTCACCTCCATGGGGCTAGATGTCTTTAGGTTATCCCTTAGGATTAAATTACCCAACAGATAGCAATAACGAGTGTATTTCATATTAATTATTTAACACTGAGATTTTCATAGCCAAAAGAAGAAGACACCAAGTCACGGTAAATGTAGGGTCCTGAATTTACATCAATTCTTTATCTGTGTTCTTTTTTACATTTATTTATTTTTGAGAGACAGAGAGAGACACGGCACAAGTGGGGGAGGGGCAGAGAGAGAAGGAGACACAGAATCCGAAACAGGCTCCAGGCTCCGAGCTGTCAGCCCAGAGCCTGATGTGGGGCTTGAACTCACAAACTGTAAGATCATTACCTGATCTGAAGTCGGACGCTCAACCGACTGAGCCATCCAGGTGCCATTCTGAGTTCTGAAGTCAAAATTTTGGTTAGATATAAGATTTGAAAGAGTTAGCCTTATAGAGCAGACTATTGAAAAGGAGACAGGCAGTCAGGAGAGAGAGTGCTAATTGACCTTGCTGATTAGCAACCTTGCTGATGGAGAATCCCCTAGCCCCCTGTCTGTCCCCTTGATAGTGAAATGTGCAACTTGTAGATAGAAACAAAGGGAGTTATAGAGCAGTAAAGAAAATGCCAAGCTAACAGCAACGACAATAGCAACAACAGTGAGGATTTGGAGTGTGGTCTGGGTGTCGTAAACATTTGAAATTGGAGCAGAGATGATGCAGATTTGGAGATTTGTAAGTGTACAGGCAGAGGGAAAAGTCTTGGAAAAAAACCACCATTTGGTTGTTTGCCCTTCTTTTCTATTGTGATCATCCCTTTAAAAAATTATTTATTTAGTTTTTATTTTTTAGAGAGAGAAAAAGATTTTCAGTCTCTGTTTTTCCAGATTGTGTTTTACTTCTATTCTGATTGGCAACTCCCTGACCAAGGACTACCTATGAGATGTTTTCAAGGAAACTTGATTATGGTTATCAGTTCTGCTGACTTGGATGCTTTTAAACAAATAATTTCTGTTTCAAATTCTGGAGAATCATATATATATATGTATGTGTGTATATGTGTGTGTGTGTGTGTGTGTGTGTGTGTGTGTGTGTGTATGATAAACCAATAACTTTTTCTTCTTTACTCTCTTTTCTTTGTGTAAGTTTCCCTGGCTACTCTTAAAACTATACCCACTTTTCCTTAGCTGTAAAATTCTTCCTATGTTGTTGTGTTACATTAGTCATAATCCATTGTGGATTTTATATTTTGTGATAGTAATTTAATCTGTTATAGCATAAGCAGGATCAGTTTGTTTACTTCAGTGACCTACTACACTAGATGGATAAAAAAAGAAAAAGCCAAGCTCCCTCATGAGTCTTTTAAGCCAAATTCCCTCTGCCCAGATGGCTCCTACTACCAAGCCAGAAAAATGTAGTCTCTCTATTTCCAGCTGATTTGTTTATAGTGGCCCTTGATTGCTATTAACAATCCCCAGATGTATCAGCTACCTAGCCCTGTCTCCCTTCGTTGCGTCTACCCTTATTAACCCTTTGGGGTCAGTTCCTACTTCTCTGCTGCCTGATCCTTCTTCACTCCTTGCAGAAGAAACACAACTTTAATTTTGAGAACCTAGAAAACTGCACAGACAAAACTAACTAAATATGTCTATGAAGGAGTAAGTGGCAATGCTGACACCTGAGCGATTCTAGAAAGGGCTTTTTTGACTTTAATTTTCCTTAATTTCGTTCGCATGTAGTTGCATATGTGTTCATTCTCACTTTTAAGAGAAATAATGAACTCTGAAGATCCTAAAAGTACAAAAGAGGGGAGCCTGGGTGGCTCAGTTAGTTAAGCATCAGACCTTGGCTCAGGTCATGATCTCGCAGTTCATGTGGGGCTCTGTGCTGACAGGTCAGAGTCTGAACCCTGCTTTGAATTCTGTATCTCCCTTTCTCTTTACCCCTCCCCTGCTTGTTCTCTCTCTCTTTCTCAAAAATAAATAAAAATTAAACTTTTTAAAATAAAAATATAAAAGTACAAAAGATTCATGGGTGCACATATATCTATCCATTTCAGACTGGGTTTGTTTTTTTTTTTGAGATATTATAGGTACAGTTTTTTCAAATCTGTAATATTTTTCACTGCTCAAAGCCCACTCTTGACTACCACTTCCCACTCTTTCCTTGTCCTTGCTATTTTAGGTGCCTGAGACATAAATTAAAATATCATGTCCGGGGGCCTGTGTGGCTCAGTCGGTTGAGCATCGACTTCGGCTCAGGTCATGATCTCATGGTTCGTAGGTTTGAGCTCCGTGTCGGGCTCTGTGCCGACAGCTAGCTCAGAGCCTGGATCCTGTTTCACATTCTGTGTCTCCCTCTCTCTCTGACCCTCCCCTGCTCACGCTGTATCTCTCGGAAATAAATAAAACATTAAGAAAATTTAAAATATTATAGTGTTAAATTCCATTATGCTCAGAAATGGATATTTCTAGCCTCTGTTTAAAATAGAATGCTCTGCAAAGGGGAAAAAAAGAAGTGGAATGAAGAACTCAGCTTTCATCATTTTAGCACCTAAGTTGAGCTCAAAGCAGATGCAGCCCCATGAACTAATGTGAAGTGTCTTTTGCCTTCATTATTTTTTTATCTCCTCTTTTACTGTTCTTTCCCTCTTCTTGACCTAAATATTAAGCTACAAATTCCTTTTCAGATTTTTGTAAAGCACCTTTTTGTCTTTTACTCGAGTGCTTGATAATATGGCCTACCATCCACACAATATGTTCCAACAGCCAGGTCTTGCAACATATACTTCACATGCATTTGCTCTTTTATTTCTCACAAAGACTTCTGAGATAGATTTTTAAATCATTCTCCTTTTTTAAAGTTTATTTATTTATTTTGAGGGAGAGAGAGTATGAATGGGGGGGACGGGAAAGGGGGTGAGAGAACCCCAAATAGGTTCCGTGCTGTTAGCATGGGGCCCAATGTGGGGCTTGATCTCACGAGTGATGAGATGATAACCTGAGCTGGAACCAAGAGTCCGATGCTTAACCAACTGAGCCACTCAGATGCCCCAAACATGATCCTTTATAGAGGGAGATGTTGAGACTTAAGAGAGGTTGCATATAACCATCATCTGGGTAGTTCTTTCCTAAGAACTAATTGAACATGTGCAACATCCAAGTATTTTTCCTCCAAGCAAAAGTCCTGAAGCTAAAGTGACTGAGGAAGAAAAATCTGGAACCATTGCTTTTGGGGAAAGAATCTGAGAACAGGGACCAGAGGGGCTGGCTGTTAAAGGGCAGCAGCAAAGCCTTCTGGGAGCATCAATGGAGGATTCCATTGATTCCAGAAATCTCACCTCTTTTCTCTTCTGAGGGCAGAAGAACACATTGCTTCTGTTTTCCTCATTGGATGGTAGAAAGAAATCCCCACATAATAGGTGTAAAGAATATACATGAAAAGACTTAAAACTCTCTGATAAACTGAAAATGCCATACATATCATTTATTTAGTAAAAAGTCTCATTATCTAGCCTACTAAATTTTTTAGTCTGTGGATAATTTTTCTGGTATTTTGTAACCCAAATCTTGAGAGAGTTGCTATGCTAAAATTCAGCAACTTTAACAGATATATTGGATCATAAGTAATGTGGGAATTAATTTTACCACTGGGCTCCCCCTTTCTTTGAGCTTTTGATTCTTTAGCTAATCTTAATAGCTTCTTTCTTTCAAAAAAAACAAAAGCATTATCAGATAGTGTGTATTTAGGGCTTTGACCAATGAATTCAGAATGCCTTCTACTGTCTCCCTAGGAGGGATGTTTGGTTTGTGGGAGCACAGGTTTACTGAACGAGTTCCCCTGGTACAAATACACTATCCGAGACAGCACATTACAGTGTGCTTTAAGTGAACAGATACATTCCAAAATCAAATGAGGACTTGGGGAATTGCCCACATTTAACCAAATAACCAGCTGTGCAAATGTTAAAATGCAATTGATCTACGACAGTATTTGGGAATCACGGAGGGTCATTTAGTTCAATACTCAGATGGTTACCCAGCAGGGCTGGAGACTTCGCAGGGCCAGCCGTGACTGATATTAGTCATTACTGGAGATGATCAAAAAGGCTGACTGGGCCTCTTTTAATTCAGCTACCATTCCATGTGTGCATTCCACCCCCCCACCCCCCCAATTCCCTGGTCCTGTAAATTTCTTTTTAAAAATTTGGCTAGGGAGAAGTCTTTTTGTACATTTTTTTCCTTGTTGATTTCTTGTGCCTACATAGAAATGATAAAATTAGACATACAGTTCTGTGTATGTGTATCAAAAAACAAATAAGAATCTTAGAAGTGTTCTGGTTCTTTCTTTCTTTCTTGTTTCTTGTGAGTCCACTCCTCATGCTTTTGTCAAAATTTGCTTTGATGATTTTGGGCCCCTGAAGTCCATATTCACTTTCTTTTCCTTTCATAGAGATGAAAACCTCTTACACAAACCTTAGTCGTCACATTGTTTGTCACATTGTTGTATTTCCTTTGTTTTTATTGTGTGTTGGCTCTTTATTTTTTCACTCAGCTCTACTTTAACGAGTTATTTCTGGTGACTGAAATAATTATCCTGGTGTATATATATTGTTTTCTTGCCAGTACATAAAATAATCCATTGATTTACTTAGGAGAGTTATGCATTCCACTTAAAATTTTAAGACCATATTTTCAGGCTATTTAGAATTGAGTTGGTGTAAAACATTATTGAATTCATAGTCTAATCCCTTGCTTTTTAGATAAAGCCTCTTATAATAAAAAGAAAACTGTTTCCTTTGGGCCTCATATAGTATTTTGAGTTTCTAAAGTGTTTTGGAGCACTAATTTGGAACATGCTTACAAAATGTAATTTTATTTAAATAAATATAAAATATTTACTATTTGAAAGAATAGCTTAGGATTGAAATTTCACATTTTCTGATGAGATGCAAGCCAAAAAAGAGTCTGTTAGAATTCTTTTTTAAAAATAAATAGCAATTACAATAGAAAATGTTGAAAAATCACACCTCCAGGAGAGCCTAGAGATTTACGGAAGGCAGGGTTAGAGTGTAAAAGCGTTTAAGAACCAAAAGATAGAAGGAAAGTGAAACTATCAAGTAGACAAAAGCTTTTTTTTTCTCTGTATTTTCTGTAGTGGAATAAAACACTGGTCCAAGAGGCAGAAAAACTGGTTTTAGTGCTCTCTCTCCCCTAACTAGTCACAGGATTCACCTTCCCATGTTAAAAAACAAAACTCAACTAAATTTTAAGGATCTTATTGGCTTTATTCAATGATTCAGGAATTGGATAGCATCCCATCTAGCAGATAGAAAGGATCTCTGAAGTGCTGTATGAAATAAAGGCATTTATATGCAGAAAGAGGCAGGTAAAGAACATTTCTAGCAAAGAGTCAAATGTTTCAAAGTCATCTTCCTATGGGAGATGGAAGAGGTCTATTGAGTGGATTACCTCACTATGCTGATCCAAGTAATTCTAGATTGACTGGTTAAAGGTTACATTCCTGGGAGAGGACAAAACTGCAATTATGTTAGGTATTAAGTCCTATTTTGCTGATGTGAGGCTTAGTACAAGTGACTCCATTTTGGTCCTGTTGTCTTTTTTTTAAGCACCCATCACTAAGTCATTTATTTGCAGGTGACTTCTTGTGGTTCCTTTCTACTCTAAGGTTCTATGAATTCTAGAACTATTGACCTGGAGATTGTTTCACAAACCATGAGTATGAACCAACCAATCAAATCACAGATATCAATGTTATCAGACCAAGGAGTGACCCTCCAGATTTTCTATCACCATATTCTGAGCTTCTGAGCCAAAAAACTGAATCTCATCTGAAGTTCCTTAAAGGTTGCATTTGAGTAATGAAATTCTAATGCATCTTGAATTCTCAGTTTCAGGGGCAAACTTTTTAAGTTTAGCTTTATCTTCTTTCATGGCCTTAGCCTTTCAAAAGACAGTCTCTTTTGTAGAGGATTTGTGTGGAGAACAAGGACTAATTGGTACTTCCATTGCACTCTGTATTTTGAAGTTAGATTTCTCCTTGTATCTCTCACCACTAATAAGTACAAGGAGCTATCAGGAGGCATATTTAAAATAAGTTTTGGAGTGCCTGGATGGCTCAGTCGGTTAAGTGACTGACTTTGTCTCAGGTCATCATCTCATGGTTGGTGGGTTCGAGCCCTGTTTCTGGCTCTGTGCTGACAGCTGGCTCAGAGCCTGGAGCCTGTTTCAGATTCTGTGTCTCCCTCTCTCTCTGACCCTCCATTGCTCATGCTGTCTCTCTCTCTTTCTCAAAAATAAGTAAAACATTTTTTGAAAAGTTTAGAATAAGTTTCATTACGTAGATTTAAACACCAATGTTTCTTCATGAAAGGATGGTTTAAGCAAAGAGGTCTGGCTTGAGGTCACTGTGCAAGAAAAGTAGAGAAGAAGATGTGTCATAAAACATTGTAAGACCACATATACAGAAGATGGAATGTAATGGTTAGACTAGTGAAGTACATTCATGTCTTCAAATTATAGGGCAAAAATTAGGGCTAAAATCAGAAAGTAAGACTAAAACATGGAAAAATACTTCATTTCACTGATAACTGGAATATATGAGGACACAATGCCCTTAACAGAAATTCAGTGATAATAGCCTTGTTGCTACTACAGCTAATTATAAATAGCAAAATAACATTTCCCTTTTTATGATTGCATATAATTAGAATTGCATTATAAATAGGATAGTATATATTATGGAAAATATGCAAAATTTGTGCAAATTGCATCAGGGCTTATTGAGAAGACAAAATTATGGGAGAAATAATAAGTAACTAAAAGTTCCTGTATATCTAATTACTACCCACTTTAGGTATTGATATGATCCAAACTATAGTCTAAGAATTTATTTTGCATGTTTGGCTATAAGTTGGTGTTTTTTAAACATTTTTGACTGGGTAACATTTGTGTTGACCCTATTTCTGATTAGCTGCTTTTGTTGGTGGAGAGCCAGTGATGATTGGAATTGGTTTGTGGTATAAACTGGGGAGAATTTTGACGATATACTTGGTATTTGCCAACCTTTTAAAGCTCTACTTTTAACCGAGACACAGCCCTAGGAAAATGGGAATTTAGTACAATGAACTAACCCACTTATTTATTTGCAATTAGTATTTTTCTCTCAATAATACAGTTTTCACAGTCAACTGGTTGGCTAAATTAATTCCTTTTGTTCCTCCGAAGCGTATTCCCTTTAAACATGTTTCCAGTGGTTAGGAAAGCTACAAGTGAGAATTATGATCTGTGATGTCAAAGATAAGGCTTTGTTTTATTGTATTACTCTATTATACACATAAAAATAAATACATTATTCCCAGCAGTGGTATTGTTATATTAGTCAGATTCTTTAATACTGCAGGAAAGAGGCACACAGGAATTACCTTTGGCAAAGGGAGCTTATTAAGCTTATATAGAAATATTGGGTTGAAAGTGATTCTAAGAGAGTACTACCCTCTTTGGAAAACTGAAACCATAACAGTATTATGGAAACCAACATGACAATAAACTATTAAAAAAAACCCATAACAGTATTACCAAGGATCTAATAGGAATATGAAACATCTTTTCATTTAACATTTCTATTTCTAAAACTTAAGATTCTTGGGTAGGATTTCAGGCCAAAGTTTTTCAGAGATGTTTGTTTGGTCTCACTTTTGACCTGCTCCAATGTGGTTGTCTTCGACTAGAGCACTGACTATCACAGGGATCAGTTGTGACTAAAAGACTGGGGTTGATTTCACTCCAAATATATTTGAAAATGTCTTATTCAAGAAAGAACCAGTTCTGGCCAGTTTTTAGGAGGCTACTGTGGGTTTGGCAGTCATCTGAGGTTACACGGATCTCCTTCTAGCATGTCCAGTAAAAATACCATTCTGTTACGTAAAGATTATCTCTCTTATTTAAATTAGTTACATTAATTAAATTAGTTGTTTTCTTGTTTAAATTGGTTAGAACATGTGGTGGGAATGGCAGGATTCAGAAAAAAAAACTGTTCTATGTTAAAGTGCTAAAAATCTAAATGTCTTATCAGGAGACGAGTTTCCAATTTCATACCTTCTTTCCTTGAAATCACACAGTAAATTTGAGTGTATTGCTTATGTGAAGGAGTTAGTTGGTAGGTATTGTTTTGTAAAAGTTAAAATTTTTAGGGCTTATTATAACTATGATCTGTAGGCTCAGCTGTGAAATGCCTGAGGTGCAGAAACCAGGACTTGTCAGAGACTTCTGAATTTCAGATGATAGTTCCTGGGTTGTGAGTCTACAGAAACCTTCCCCAAGTTTAGAGTTCAGCTTTATTGCTATAAGTAAAAACATTGCCTACTCTTTTTTTTTAATGAGGTATTCATAGAGAACAGAACAAGTATAAACTGCTCGCTTTCCTCCCAACAGTTTTTGCTTTTTTAATGGGATACCTTATGAGGCAGTTAGCAGAAAACAACTGGTACACTACAGTTTTGGGTGAGGTTGGCAGTAAAACAGTAAATGAAGGGAAGACATTCCTTAGACAATTCAGCAGGCTCATAAAACTGAATTCTAGAAGGAGCTGTTGAATTCAGTTGTCACATCCTAAAAGAGCTTTGGTGTGCTCCGGGAGGAAGTTTCTAGTAGATTTAAAAGGGGATTTTGACACACAAGCCACAAAGGTGGGGGACTTAACATTTCCACTTACCCCATCACACCAAATTAAAAATGGAGGACTGGGGAGAGATCGCTTGGCCACTTGAAATCATGCAGGGACAGAGGTTAATTACTGAACTTCTCTGGCCATCTGCACACGTTTAAAGGTTAAGAGAAACATTAGGCTGTACTATTTTGATGACTTCAGGAGAAAAACACTCATGTTGTTTATAGGACATGTTAATAAAGCAAACTCATATGGCATGTTTGCTGTATGTGTCATATGATGTGATAGTGCTTTTCTATTTAACATTTATCTTAAGCACCTTTTGAGTTGAGTCTTATTATCATCATTTCTGTATATCAATGAGAAAATGGGCCCAGAGAGGTTAACTGATTTACGTAAGGCCCCACAGGTAGTAAGAGGCCCATCTGGAATTGAGGCCTAAAGCTGATTGACTTAAAAGCCAGAGAGTCTTCAGGAACTTGGAAGAGCTTATTTACTATTGTTTTAAGACCAATGAGAAGCTTTCTCATGGAGTTAATGTGGAGAACTGCTCATTAGTTAAAAGGATTAAAGAACTTGGAAATAAAAAGTGAGTACCTTATTTATTTATTTATTTATTTATTTATTTATTCAACAATACCTGCTTTGAGCCATTGCCGTGATATCCTGTGTGTGACAGAATAAAGCAGGAATAAATAAATCACTGTGGCACCTGGGTGGCTCAGTTGGTTAAGTGTCCGACTTGGCTCAGGTCATGATCTCACAGTTCATGGGTTTGAGCCCTGCGTCGGGCTCTGTGCTGACAGGTAGCTCAGAGCCTGGACCCTGTTTCAGTCTGTGTCTCCCTCTCTCTCTGACCCTCCTCTGCTCATGCTGTCTGTCTCTCAGAAATAAATAAAACATTTAAAAAAAGGAAATAAATAAGTCACAGTATCTGCCCTAATAAGGAGGAGATATGGATATACTAATGAAAATTACAGTTTCATGTAAAAAAAAAAGAGGTAGACTATGGGAGCTTCAGATAAAAGAGAGTTCAACCTGATGTTATTCATTTAAGTGTGTTTTTTTGTATTTTTTTAAATGGGGACAAATGTTATACACAGTGAAATATATAGACTTCATAGGTACCATTTACTGAATTTTGATAAATGCATATATCTGTGTAACCAACACCCTAATCCAGACATAGGACATTTTTCATCATCCTAGAAAGTCTTCTCCTGTCCCATTTCACTCATTTTCTGTCTCATAGCAACATTGTTTTAACTTCAGCTTGAACTCCATACAAATGAAATCAGTTGGTTTGCTCTGTTGTTGTTGTTGTTTTATTTTTTATCTAACTTCCTACTCCCAGCACAGTGTTTTGAAGATTTATCCATGTTGTTGTTTGTATTCATGATTTCTCCTTTTCTACTGCAAAGTACTATTCTATTATATCAACATACCACAATTTGCTTATCAATTCTTCTGTTAATGGACATATTAACAGTTTTTGGCTCATCTATTGATATTTGATATCCAGTTCCTTCACTAGAGCAGTGATCTCAAAATATTTTTGGTTGTAATAGCTATTTATTTATTTATTTATTTATTTATTGTACATAGATCATTATCATTAACCTATATCTCAACATACAATACACATTTAAGGTGAGATTTTCCATTACTGCCAGTGTATATATGTTTATATTTTTAGTTTTTTCTGCATAATTTTAATATTTTTGTTGATATCTTTTCCAATCCAATTGAATTCTCATTCATTTTATTTTGTAATGTGGCCAGTGAGGCTCTCCTACTAGGATTAGCAGTAATTTAATTGTGGCCACTTGCCCATTTCATGGAGGTTTAATTTACTGGAAACCAGATAATACAATTTGTAAATTCACTTGTTGGTCTACAAATTCGCTTTCTGGTGCAATATAAATGTAAACTAAAACATGCATCTATAAGATGAAAGCAAATGTATCAGTAAAGGAACTTCCATCTCATTTTTCCTAATTGTGGATGTTTCACTCTTTTTTTTTTTTAAAGGAATTTACTGGTCGCCACATCTTTTTTTTTAATGTTTTATTTATTTCTGAGAGACACAGAGAAAGAGAGCACACGAGCAAGCAGGGGAAGGTCTGAGAGAGAGGGAGACACAGAATCTGAAACAGGCTCCAAGCTCTGAGCTGGCTGTCAGCACAGAGCCTGATGCGGGGCTCGAACCCACGAACTGTGAGATCATGACCTGAGCTGAAGCCGGACGCTTAACCGACTGAGCCACCCAGGCGCCACTGTTTCACTCTTTTCTTAGGACAGCTGAATACGGTAGGTGATGTGAATGTCTGAGACATATATCACCCTAATGAGGGGACTAGTGTCAATCTCTGTATTAAAATCTTGTAAAGCTTAGTTCCATATCTCCTTTTCTCTTTTATTTATTTTTTTAAAAATGGCTATTTATTTTGAGAGAGGGAGAGTGTGTGAGTGAGTGAGTGAGCAGGTGAGGGACAGAGAGAAAGGAGGAAGAGATTCCCAAGCAGATTCCATGCTGCCAGCACAAAGCCTGACTAGGGGCTCCAGGTCACAAATCACGAAATCATGACCTGAACTAACATCAAGAGCCGGATGCACAACTGACAGAGCAAGCCAGGTGCCCAGTCTCTTTTTTCTTCTAAATATAAAAAGTAAATATAATGAGAAATGCTAAGATTTTCTATACTCAGTACAATGGTTTGGTTTATTTACCTTCTAGGGTGTGTGCATGCCACTTTGGAGACCCCTGATCTAGAGCATGGGTGCATAGAAAATTTGTGGATCACCTTTCAGTCAGAACACTCATTTTTTAAATTATATCACGCTCACTGAATGGAGAATACCATACAAGTGACTCCGTATCTTTGTACCTGATTCATGAGATAAGGTATTTGGACTACATAAGCTCTAAAGATCTCCCTGGCTCTAACACTGCATGAATTCCCTATGTCTTTGTGTCTTTTTTACCTTCTCGGGAGACCCATTTTTTCTTTATATCATCTTCTTATATTTACAGTGATGTCCAGCTCACTGCCTTTAAAATAATATTGTGGGTTAATTCAGTCTCTAGCACATCTTCCCCTCTTCCCCCATAGTTCAGCTGTCATGTTCCTAAAAGACTCCTAGTGGATGTTTTGCCAAGAGTAGTATGGTATGTAGGTAGCTAAGATGGGCAAACCCTGGGCCACCCTATTGGTCAGATAGTGAGGCAAATGTTCAAAAGTCAAGGGTGAAAAAAAGAAGGTAAATTCTAACAGCGTATACTTCTGTTCTAGAAGAGTTGGCAATAACTACAGAGCACTTGGAAGCCAGTGTAGTCACAGCAGGAAGTTTTATTTCATTGTTTCGTTGATTAGGACTTAATTATTTTTCTGTTGATGACTGGTTATTTTTTGGAATACTCATCTTAATGAGAAAGTTCAGCATAGTGTGAAAGATCACCTTTATAATAGCTGGCAAGTTTGAGTGTTTTGAATTTTGATCTTCCTACCATTGAATGTCGGAATTATTAACTTGAGCAAAATAGGGTAGTCATTAAATTTATTTAAGAACTATCTGAAAAGCAGAAATGGAAGAATGAAGTAAGAAGCTCGGTTGGGTTTTAGTCAGAGTTAAGTGTCAGGCTATAGTATTGGGGTTTAGTCTTGTAGGTAATGGGGAACCATTGATATTTCTTGAATGGGTTAAGATGTGGTTGTAAACCATGTTTTAGGGGAGAAAATAGATTGCTGATCATGCATAGGATGAAATGCAGGAGTCAAAAACATAAGCAAGATACCTGGAGGAGATCAGGCACTAATGACGGCAGTGTGTAGAATGAAAAGATTGAAATAGGTCTAAAGGGAAAAAAAATAGTCACATTCAAGACTGACTAAATAACAGGATGAGCGAGAAAGCATCAAAGATGACACTGAGATAGTTTAAAAATTACTTTCTCTGAAATGAATGCATTTAAATGCAGTAATTATAAATATACATATTTACATCATACATCCATATGATATAAACGTATATGTATATTTTTGTCACTTAAATTCTACCAGTGCTAAATTTTCTGAAGGAGAATTATTATTCTTTAGGAAAAGAACCATGAGGAGTATACTAATGAAAAACATGAAGGTTTGCTTTCACCGTATTCTTTCTACCCCCTCTGGCAGTGCTGTAATGAGGAGCTATTAGTATTTTACTTGTCACCAGCTACTCATGCAAAATACATTAATAATGTTGAAAATGGTCATTAAGAAAGTTAATTATTTTTAAAGTGTTAACTAATTATTGTATAAGTATTATGTATTCACTAATTATTATTCCTTTCCATTAATTATATATAATTACTTAATTCCGTAAAGCAGATGATTCTTGTTTTACCATGCTGTTCACTTCTGTTAATCTGGTTTACCAGATAATCCTTTGTACTAATGCAAAAATATGCACTTGAGTGTTTAGGGTAATTTGATAAACATTCATTTGTTAATCCTAATGACTTCTTGGTATCAAAATGAAAAACTCTTTTTTGCTAGCTTGTGTCTTATAGTCACCATCAAGTTGGCAATTGAATACTATCTGAATAAACAAAGATAATTAAACCATATATAATGCTGGATAATCCATGGGAATTAGCCCGTTTCCACAAAACAGAAGGGAAATAAATCATACCTGAGATATGGAATTAAATTGTTCTGCTTATCTTATAAATACAGAAACTTTAAAGAACACAGTTTTAATGTGAACAGGAAGTAAATAAATATAGAAAAACATAAATATAAATCAAGTAGACAGAGGAGTATTCTTTATATCCACATTTATGTCTACATGCATAAGTTCGAATTTATTTGCATACCAATCCAATTTTGGGACACAGTTCGTATGATTTGTGGCATCTTATAGATAGAAACAAATGTTGTATAGAACAATTTAATATTGCACTTCTTAGTAATGTGCTATTTTTTTCTATTTTCAGCATATGTGTCTTTGGTAATTCCCCCCAAATGTTAAAATGATGGGTTTGAGTGTCAACGAATTCTGTTATTCACAATAGCATGTTTCTTATACTCTAATCCCTATTAGAGATGTTCATTGCAATTTCAATCTTATTTGCAACTATCTCTTTTCTCTCCAAATATGACCACCAACATTTTACATAATAGAAGCTTAGAAGAAAATGCTAAAGAAAGCAGAATAGTGAATAATTTACCATGAAATAAAGTGGTTTAGCCTTCTAATTTCTGCCATTGTAATATGTTAGAACACATTTCAAAAATCATTTCATACCCAGCTGATAAGTACTTAAGGTAAAGATATAAGTATACACATATGGGGGTTTCATATAGATTAGTGGTTGAATTTCAGCTTAGACCAAATGAGCATAGGAAATGATTTGTTAGTCAAGGAGCAAGCATTTCAATGACAGAAAATGGAAGTTAAAAAAAGTCACTGCTCTCATTTGTCAGGGTCAATAAATCTGAATGTTACTAATTGTCATATAAGAAATCATTTTGCTTAAGACAGAAGAATAGCATTCATTTTAAGGAGATGTTCTTTTCCAGGTAAAAAGAAAGGGAAATAGTTGGTTATTTCTAAGCAAAATCATATAATTACACAGAATAAACAATAGAAACCAAATTGAGGGATAAAAACAGTTGGTGTGGTAGAAAATACATTAGATAAAATGATATTTATTTGGAAGTGATTTTCTAACTGTAATATAATCTACTATTCTAACTATTGTCATGCGAGTTCTAATTCCATTTTGGCAAACTAAGTAGCCAGGGAGATTTTGGTGAGGGATTCATCTTACTTGACCTAAATCCTCTTCACTCTAAAATAATATAATTAGATTAGATAATCTCTAAAGTCTCTTTAAATTTTAAAATGCTATTTTACTAAAGTTCAAGTAAGCATGTAGCAGTTTAGATATGTTAAAAACTATATAACTGATTATGTAAATTAAGAACTCTAGATCCAGGTCCATTTAAAAATAATCTCTAAGTGTTAACATTTTTTCAGGTCTGTATTTTTGTAAATTTAGGTTCAGCGTTTTATGATTGTGGATTTAAAAAATTATAAATAAGTGTGAATGATTTGTCATCTACATTTTTAAAGGTTAGATTAATTTTAGAGATTATTAGAAATGAGATTAAGTTTATAAAGTAGTGAAGGTTTTGTTTCTCAATTTTATAATATTATTTTTTCTTTATTGCTATATAGAAGAAGTATTTCAATGTAAAATATAAGCTGATTTAGCAGACATGACTAGATTTCATAGAGTTGGTATGTATGATTTCACTAAACTGATCACAGAGAAATCACTTTTTCTCCTTTATATACTTTGAGAAAAATGGGTGTTTATTATTTTATCTGTGGAGTTAGCCTATGATTTGATATATTGCACTCCTCCACTGAAGTTCTCTATCTTTAATAAGTAACTAAATGAGGGAATTTTTCCAGGCAAATACAGGAGCTCAAATTTGAGTCACATTCATTCAATTACAAGCAAGTGAACTTTTGTTATTTTCCATGCAATAATTTCCTTCTACCTGTTCTTTTCTAGCTAATAATAACTTGAAAGATAGGGTAGAATTCTTAAAACAAATTGTTTTCATTACAACAATTTGTTATCATTTGTATTTTTGCCAATCCCTTTTAAAGCCCAGCAAGTGATTCACAGATGCCTTCTTTTAAGAGCAATTTGGCTAGTCTCTGGATAATATCAGCATTTGGCTTTTCTTCAGTTAAATTTACCAAAAAAAAAGGGAAGAGAGAAAAATGTCTTATCTATAGCATGGATGCATCTTCAAGGGAGGGAGGGGATATAAAGACAAGATTTGCATTCAGCAAGACAGAATTAATGGAAATATTAGGAAATATCACTTATTCTCTTGTGATCATACTCTAACTTCCTTTAGAGAAAATAATATTATTTTCATATTTTAGGTGTTAGAGTGGAAGCTTAGACTGATAAGGTGGCAAAGTCAATACTAATTCTGGAGAGAAGCAAAGTGCAAAGTTCATGAGAAAACAGTTCTCCGTTCCTTTGACTTTTCATTGTAGCAAAACTCAGAGTTCCAAAGGCCTATGATCATGGCAGAATTACCAGAGGGTGGCAGAATTAGTTCTATAAATGTATTGTCGTACTATTAATATAAGTGATAAACAATGACCCATATCTTTAATCAGAAATGAAAATTCATTTGGGCATCTGCTAAGACACCTTAGTTTAGATCAGTCAAAACTAATCCACTTAACTGAAAGCTAATAATTGATCAATGCAAAATCATCTGTGGTTTGTAGATAATTTTAGTGGCAAAACCTTTTTTGTCTTCAAAAATGTCTTATTCAGAATTCTGAACTATGCAACAGATAATGAGATTTCATTTGTACAAATTTACAATTTATTTCATATTTTTTATACTTACTTGTAAAACCACCATTCGGAACAACACTCAAGTATTCTATACTGTGTGTAAATAGTTAAAAGCACCCTAATTAAAGACAGAGTTATACGGATGAAAAAGCAAACCCATTTAAATGTTGTCTATAAGAAACTCATTATAAATATAAAAACATGGCTATGTTAAAAGTTACATGATGGAAAAAAAGATGAACAATGTAAACATTAATCATAAGGATGTGGGTGTGAATATATTAATATCAGGATAAGTAAACCTCAGAACGAAGACTATTTGCAGGGATCCAGAAAGCTATTGCATAACGATTAAGGGTCCATTTCATCAAGAAAATATATGAATTCCAAATATGTATGCTGCCAATTACAGATCTTTAAGTTATGAAACCCCAAACTGGCAGAGTAAAAGGATAAATAGACAAATCTACAATATAGTTGAAGATTTTAACATTCAGCCTCTTCTGTGTCTTCACAGAGGCTTTCCTGTATATTTGCATGTTCCTCTTCCACTTCTTATAAGGACACCTTCTTATAAGGATACTGGATTAGGGTCTCACCCTTATGACCACATTTAATCTTAATTACTTCCCTTAAAGTCCCTATCTCCAAACACAGTCCCACTGGGAGTGAAGAGGGTTAGGGTTTCCATATATGAATCTGAAAGGAACATAGTTCAATTATTAGCATTCTGTCCTCTCACCCCCAAAATCCATGTCCTCCTTACATGTGAAATCCATCCTATCCCAACAGCCCTCCCCAGATCTTAACCCATTCCACCATTCATCCCAAAGTCTCATCCCAGCTGGGTATGGGTGAGACTTGAGGTATGATTTTCTTGACTCAAAATTCCATAGGTTCCACTTGAGAACCTATGGAACTAGACAAGTTATGTGTTTCCAAAATACAATGGAAGGACAAGCATAGGATAGACATTCCCATATTCCAAAAGGGAGAAAATAGAAATACAAAATGGATGACAGGGGCCAAGCAGGTAAAAACCCCATTAGGTCTTAAAATTTGAGTATAATCCTCTTTGGGTCAATGTTCTGCCCTCTGGGCCCATTGGGTGGTGGTATTACTCCCTGGCCCTGAGGTGTCAGCCCCATCCCTTCACCTCTGTGGATGGTCTTGTCCCTGAAGCACTGCACAGCAGCATCTTGGCCCACAGAAATCGAGGAGGTGGCCCCACCCCTGAAACCAGAGGAAACAGCCTTGCCCCCTGGGTCTGGGACAGAAGTGGCGTTCCTAATGGTCTCTGTATTGTCTTCATAGCCTTTCTTCTCTTTTCCTGAAGGATAATGCATGTTCAAAGCTGGAGAGTTCTATCATTCCATCCTATAGAAGCCAACAGCCTTCCTTCATTCTGTCCCATTTTTCTCTGTCCTCTTTAGTCTAGCTGACATTACTTCTGTCACATTTTTAGTTATTTTTCATAGACCCACTTCATAATACCAACATCTGTATTAGTCTGCTCCAATTGCCGTAACAAAACACCACAAAGTGGGTTAGACCACAGAAACTTATTTTCTCACAGTTCTGAAGGCTAGATGTCCAAGATCAAGGTGTCAGCAAGTCAGTTTCTCATAACGCCTTTCTTTCTGTCTTACAGAAGGCCACTTTCTTGTTGTGTCTATACATAGCCTTTCCTTTGTATGTCAGTGGAGAGAGAGAGAGAGTGAATGAGTGAGCTCTGGTGTCTTTCCTTTCTTTAAAAGCACCACCTGTATGACCTCATTTAACCTTGATTATTTCCCTAACAGCCCTACCTCCAAATATAGTCATATTAGGAGTTAGAGCTTATAGTTATGGATTTTGGAGGGGGGGCACAGTCCAGCCCATAACAATAACAACTTCACAACACTTAGTGGCTTAAAAACAAAACAACATTGAATTTTCTGACAAATTTTCCATTGGCCAGGGCTCAACAGCTAAGCTTGTCTCTGCTCCACTCAGTGTCAACAGGGGCAGCCAGAAGCCTGATGGTTGGAGTCATTGACTCCTATGTGTAACTAGCAAACCCGTGTGGCAGTTGTCCAGGATTAAATTTAGGAGCTGTCAGTTGAACACCGACAGGTTCCATACAGTGGTCAGTTTCCGTAGATGAGTGTCCCAAAAGACTGGAAAAGAGCCACACAGAAGTCACACCATCACTGATAACCCAGCCACAAAGTCACACAGCATCACTTGATGTATATTTTATTCAGAAAGTCCCACTCAGTTTAAAGTGGAGGAAAGATAGACTCCACTTCCTGATGGGGGAATGACAAGGATCTGAAAATAATCTGTGGAACAAGAAATATTGCTGTGGCCATTTCTTTGAAAATACATTCTGCCTCAGAATGTATGTTTAAGAAGCTTTGAGAGGTTTCAGTTGGAATCTTCTCTTTGGTTTACCACTAATCACGTCTTCTCCTGTAGCTTAGAATGTACTCAGTCATAAATAAATAGTTTTTTACTTCAGAATTATGAAAAGACAAGGGCGGAAGCTAACAGGAATTTATTCATGGCTTAGCCATTTACAGATTTATTGGATGCTATTTATGTTTAACCTAACCTACCTATTTAGAAAGAAAAGCAAGAGTTTGTCACAGAGTTTTAAAACTTGTTTTCAACTGTAAAGTGGTTGGATATGAGAAACAGGAGGAAAACAGAGCAGTATGATAAACTGCTTTGGAAAACATTTTGAAAGCAAATGATAGTCCTTAAGTTTTTCTATAGCTAAGTGTTACTGGCGGAAGTAAACATGTGATCCATTTTCTCAAGTTAATGTGTTAATATTACTTAACTGCTTGAAGTTAATATCTCAAGCATTTGTTAAGATTTAAAATACATTTAATAAAATAATAAATTCAATGGAAATATTTTATTTTCAGTCAGTTTTGATTTATTTGGATTGACAACACCAATGGTCACTATAAAACTCCCCATTTTTGCATAGTTTACTAGGTGGACATCATGTTACCATGGCCTTTTGTTCCAGAACTTTGTTAGAGAACATCGTAAAGGAATCCAGAAATCCACTGTAAATGTTTCCTGTTGTCTTTTTCCTTTTCTCTCCAGCCACTCTCTTCCTTACTGCTTTGCTTAGTCTCACTCACTTCCTCATTTTTTTTTTAATGTTTTATTTATTTCTAGGAGAGAGAGAGAGAGAGAGAGAGAGACAGCATGAGCAGGGGAGGGTCAGAGAGAGAGGGAGTCACAGACTCTGAAACAGGCTCCAGGCTCTGAGCTGGCAGTCAGCACAAAGCCGGACGCGGGGCTCGAACCCACGAACCGCGAGATCATGACCTAAGCGAAAGTCGGATGCTTAACCGACTAAGCCACCCAGGCGCCCCATCACTTCCTTATTTTTTAACAATTGAGGTGACAAAACAGAGGGCGGCAATCTAAAAGTTTGGGTGCTCTTGAGGACTTCCAGGTAAGATGCCAGTTAGCCCGTGGTAGTTATGGAGAAACGAGTGTTGGCTGCTGTGCCCCCGCAGGAACTGGCTGTGGGTTTGTCTTCACTTTGGTACTAGGCAAAAATGAGAAGCAAAGTTGTGTTGAGCCACATGGTAATTCTGATGGGCATTACATTTTAAGTTTGTCCAGAAAGAAGATATATTTGTGTACTGCAGAACACTGTATCTTTTGAGTAAGAAGTCAAAACTAACTCTAGGCGCAGTAGGTTTGTATGTAGTGATGGAGTTGAAAAGCATTATTTTTCAAACATATTCTTATTTTTGTAGTGACATGCAATTACTTACACAGTTTTAGTTCTGGCTACTATAACAAATTATTATTGGATAGGTGGATTAAATAACATCTATTTATTTCTCATAGTTCTGGAGGCTCAGAAATCCAAGATCAAGGTGCCTGGAGATCCAGTAGAGTCTGGTGAGAACCTACTTTCTGGTGTAGACAGCGGTCATCTCTCTTATCTGCACAGGGCAGAGAGCAGAGAGAAGCAAGCTCTCTGGTGACTCCTATATGGACACTTATCCCATTCATGAAGGCAAGTCCTTATGATGTCATCTAATCCTAATTACCTTCCAAAGACTCAATATCTTAATACCAGTAGGGGTGTAGGGTTTCTATATATTGGGGTTTAGGGGAATAGGGTTTCCATATATGAAACAAACCAGTAAATTCTTAGAAGGAGAAATGAAAAGGAAAAATTGAAACACAAAGAAAAAATTACATCTACATCTAAAGGAAGGAACATGCCATTTGTAGAATAGGTAAAATGTATTGACTCCATTATTGAGATAGAACAATTAGATGCCAGTGTATGAGATACTTATTTAGAATCTACTGAAACCTGTCATCTCTCAGTAGATAATGTTTCCTATATTACTTCCCATGATAGACTGGCATGCAGACTAAATACTGAAGGACTTTCAGGAGGATGCTGTTGCATCCTAGGATTTAAGCAACTGATTTATTCACCACTGAATTTTTCTCAGACTAAAAAGATGAATAAACAGATAGATAATAACAACCAAGCTTGTGAAGACAGGTTCTTATTTTAATTTGGCACAGTTCTACCCTTAGAAAATTTGTCAACCAAAGCATACAGATCAAATCCTATTTATTTTATTGCAATTAAGTCATGAGTGGACATTTTCCACACCATCTCTTAAGAAATAAACAATAAGGTAAGTTACTTATTTTTCCAACATGAAACTAATTAGTGAGCTCATTCTTTTAACAGCTGTCCCTGTTGTTCAGGATTTTCTTAGGAAGATCAGGGCCACTGGATGGAAAGTAGATCTTAAAAATCTAATAGTAATAATAAAAAACCCACAAAGCATGTCTGAGGAATTAAGTAAAAACAATAAATAAGTCATTTTACAAGAGTTCAGTGATCTTGAACTTCCTATTCCACTTATCCACATTAAGGTTGTATTGGTTAGTGTCAGTGGGAAATCTTACCCTAAAATGGAAAAATATTAGCAATGAGTCAACCTCAAAGGGTTCACAATGAGTTTGAATAAGTATTCTGAGTTCAAAGTCTATTGGGATCTTAATTAAATGTCTGCAATCTATAGAACAGACCAAAAACTTAGAGAAAACTGGCATATTTCCAGTATTGTCTCAGCATCTTCTTGTTCCTATCAGAATGTTAATTTCTAAATTCCCATAGTCCTTGAATTTAATATATTTTCCATTTATCCTCAATGGATGTTCCTTTGTCATAGGCTTAGTGAAGTTGAAGGTACACTGGTATATGCAGAAGATATACAGTGGTAGGAAAAAGAGGAAAATCAAAGGCCAAAGAACTCAGAGTTTTAAAACCTGTGATGCAAAGTGAGTATGAGAAATAAAATGGGAACAAAAAAAGTTAAAAATTGCCAAAACCATGCAAAAATACATGGCAATAGGTAAAAACAGTGTTCAATTAGCAGGTACCATATACTAAATGTCATTTGACTAGAACTTTATAAAAGTAATTCAATTATTTGTCAATTATATCTCAATAAAACTGGATAAAAATTCCAAGCTAATAACTCCTTGGTTTGCCCTGTAAAGCATAATTCATCTGTATCTGTTCCTCATTCTATCAGAACATTCCATACAATATATCCCAAGTAATTAGATGTTTATTTATTTATTTATTTATTTATTTATTTATTTATTTATTTATTTAAGAGAGAGAGAGAGAGATAACGTGATCAGGAGAGAGGCAGAGAGAGAGAGGGAGATAGACAATCTCAAGTAGGTTCCATGCTGGCAGCAAAGAGTCCATTGTCGGTCTCGAACTCACAGATTGCAAGATCATTAACTGAGCTGAAATCAAGAGTCAGATGCTTAACTGTTTGAGCCATCCAGATGCCCCTATCCCAAGTAATTTTTTAAAATGATGTGGGGGTTGGGACTCCTAAAGATCAATATTTCTATTACTAGTCTCTTAGACTGCCTTCATCTTACAGAAATCATACCTTAAAATAGACTCTTTTCCATCCAGAGCAATTCTCTTTTACTTAATTTTACTGATTGCAGTCATGACAACCCAAAATTCTAAGCTAGTGTGTTTAGAATTGAACAAATTAGGAGGAGATAGAAGATAGAACTGACTTTCCTGTAATCCTATAATGAATTATCTTTGGATAGTCTGCTAACATTTGTTTTCCATCCTTTAATAAAATTTGATTCAGGTAAGGATTATTAATGGATTATAAAATCACTAGATGAAAGATTGCTATAGATCTTCATAGCATGCCAAAATATCATCACAAAGAATATTTACAGGTCACAAAAAGAAAAAGATGCAACTTTACAAAGGAGAGATCCAGCTGTTATCCTCTTGGACCGGAGTTTAATGTGAGCATCACTAATAGTGCAGACATCACGGGCTTCTTATTGTGATACATTGGGAGATACATGGCATCACCTATAAAGTATTATGTTTCATCACATCCTAGCACAAGTTTTGGTTCTTAATTGGCTTCTTGTTTGAACAGGACATTTTTTGGACCATTGGGAGAATTCCAAAATGGAGTAAGTGTTAACTGATGTAAAGAATTATTAAGTTTCAAACTTTGGAGGAGGGGCCACCATGGCAGAGCACCATGGGAGTTCTCTGCTTCTCCTGTCCCTGAAATGCAGCTAGATCAGCATCAAGAATTATTAAGTTTCTTAAGTGTGATAATAGTATTCTCTTATGTGGGAAAATACTACTTTCGGAGATTCTGATGGTAATGTACTGACCTATTTAGGGATGAAATGTCATGATGTCTGAATTTAAATAATTATAAACAAAAATAAAGTAAGTAAATATGGCAACTCCAATTGTTGATTGTGATAATGGGTATATTTTTCAAGGTTCTTCAGAGAAATAGAATCAATAGGGTGTATATGTGTATGTGTGTGTGTGTGTGTGTGTGCATGTGCTTGTGTGTGTGTGTAGTTTAAATTTTATATATATTATATATATGTTAATGTATGTGGTTGTTTGAAGGAACTGGCTGACGTGATTATGAAATCTGACAAGTCCAAACACTATAGGATGGGTCAGCAGGCTGAAAAGAGAAAAGCCATTGTTGCAGTTGACATGTGCAGACTGTCTGCTGGCAGGATTCCGGCTCAGAGGAAGTCGTCTTTTGTTCTATTTAGTCCTTCAGCTGATTAAATGAGGCTCATCCACAGTAGAAAGGGTAATCTACTTTACTCAAAGTCCACCAATTTAAATGTCAATCTCTCCCAAACCACCTTCTCAGAAACATCCAGAATAACATTGGCTAAATATCTGGGTACTGTAGCCCAGCCAAGTAGACACATAAAATTAACCATCTAATGGATATATGGAAAATTACTATATAAATTTCTACTTTTCTGGAAGATTAAAAATCTTTAAAATAAAAGCTTTAAAAATATTTAAAAAATTATCTTGGGATTATTTATTTCCTATGAAATGGTAGAGAACTGAAAATATTTGTTTCACAAGGTCTTGTAGAGCATTACACAGAGAACAGAAAAAGAAAAAAATGAAGATTTGTATGTAAGTCTTCCTACTTATATATAAAGTAGGAAAAACAGATGTGAAAAGCATAATGGTTTAGTTTTTCTGGTGCATTTTATGCTGCATCTGTGAAGGAAATGAAAAAAAATGTTTCTAATCCCATAGAAACTCTCAAGAGATTTTTTTTAATTGCAAGTCCAAATTAATTACTTCATTCAATAATATTTTATATGGACACATTGAACAGGGTTTGAAATAAGATCTCATGGTCTCATGACTTTCAGTGTTGAGACAAATTTTATTTTAATTATTTGAACATTCTCTTTCCAGTAATCACAAAAGGAGATTACCCAACCCATCTAGAATTCTTGGGGGAGAGATGAGAGATAGTATGATTGCTCTGGAGACTTCTGGCAGAGATCAAGTAGGAGGAAAAAAAAAAAAACAACAAGCAAAAACCTGTCAGTGTTGTTTGTGATAACAACCAAGGCACTAAGGAAATGATTTTAAAAGAAACAATGTCTAAATCAGTGATTTAAAGCAAGACAGTGGTAATGCTGGGAAAACTGCAAATAGGAATTAACTATGCTTACTGAACAAGTGTCACTGGCAGGGAGAAGGTATGTGGCTGGGTCCACTGGGACAAGAACAGGAAGCAGACACAAAGCAGCAGGCCTTTTTTCATCCTCTGGCTTTCTGATCTCCCTCTAGCACCTCCTACAGGCACAGTCCAACAGGCAGCCAGCTACATAAAGCAGAAATGAATTTACAGACCTCCAGCCCCAGCACCACACGAGCACTATAGAAGATTGGGTTTAAAATTCGCTATTCAGCACACATGTCACTGATATGAGAGCATTTCATACAATTAAGAATTTTAATTTTATTTCCAGTCAAATCATGTCCTTTAGGATAGAGAAAGCACGATGCATATTTTAAGTGTTGAGCTTGTTTCCCTCTGCCTTCCCTCCTTACATTGCCTCTGGCCATGCTATACTTAGTACTTCCTCATTCAAAATGGAGGAGAAGGAGAAATAGGAAAGAGTAGGTAATACGAGTATACAGAAATTGCAGTATAAAGAGAGGATTAGAGAGCATACTAATCACTAGCCTATATTTGAAAATGTAGATTTCTGTGAACACAAATGCTTTTGTGATCTTTGACATGGTATCTGATTGCTCATCAAACTTTCCTTTCAAGCCTGGTATCAAGCTGGTGGAAAACATGATCATATAAACGAGGGACTGAAATATGATCTAAAACAAACTTCTGGAAGCAGATTTTTTTGTTTTATATTAAGAAATGGAAAGTCTACCTCATTACATATGGCATATATGTGGTTGCTTATTTTAATGTAAAATATTGCCCTTCTCCCATCTTTAAGGTGCTCTAAGTTTAATCTTTAATTTTGAATAACAATTGCACCCCAACACATTCCCCATGGATGCATAGTTTAAGATGCCTAATGGTGATACACATACCACTTAAATATATAAGTGATTTTGGCTTTGTTAGATATAGGTAAAAATGTATCTAAAGACTCTCAAATCAGTGCATCTGGGTGGCTCGGTCACTTGAGCATCCAACTTTGGTTCAGGTCATGATCTCACAGCTTGTGAGTTTGAGTCCCATGTCAGTCTCTGTGCTGACAGCTCAGAGCCTAGAGTCTGCTTCAGATTCTGTGTCCCTCTCTCACTCTGCCCCTTCCTCACTCATGCTCTCTCTCTCTCTCTCTCTCTCTGTCTCTTAAGAATAAATAAAACATTTAAAAAATTAAAAAAAGACTCTCATATCTATTGATAGGATATGAAAAATTATTTGTATTTGAAGCTATACAATACAGCAGGAAAATCACAAGATGGTAAATCTGAAGACTACTGCTATCTGTCTTCATTTTGTGAAGCCTCTGATAAATTACTTGGCTTTTTCTAGATTTTGTCATCATTTAAATGGTGCCCATGCTCAGTCTGCACAGGGGACTAATTCTTGAGTGCCAACTCTGTACTAAGCACTATGTTTTTAAGGGATTTACGACAACTCTTATGTGATAAATATCATTATTTTCATATAACAGAAAAGAAAACTAAATATAAACGATGTTCAAAATAGAAAAAGGAAAGGCCTAATCCCATAGCTGGAAGGTGTGCACTGAAATCAGCTATCCTCTCTCCAGTTTAGGATACAATAAGTAATATGAGTGATTATACTTGTAAGCTATGAAGTGTTACATTAGTCTAATGAATTCAAAAACACTTCTCACTCAGCTTTCATCATTTTAAATCAAGAAAGAGATTTTTAAAAATCTGTCAAGACTGTGGGCAGCAAATCTTAACACAAATATTCAGTCCTTTAAGAGAAGGAATTATGTTTTGCCTTTTTATTCCCTCCCTTCCAACTTGGTTTGCTATAATTTGCTTTATTTTTTGATGTGAGTTGAAATGATCCTAATAATCACTCAGTTTTTCACTTCTTAAAAGTTTTGTGTGAAGGGCAAAACAATATTCACTAAAGTCATTTCAAAGTGGGTTCCATCCACTAGAGAAATGAGAAATTTTCATTGTTTCAACGATAAAATCCATTCTCACACCATCCGATAGCATTTACTTTTTGATCGACAATGTCCTCTTCTAAATCTATTTTTTAAATATACTGGCTTGGTTTTTTTTTTTTGTTTTTTTTTCCAAATTATGGTGCACAGTTCAAATACCGTATGCTTCATTTAATTCCTTCCTTACCTGAATTCCATCAGTATTTGGAGTCCATGCCATATTATCTAGTTAATTATGTATTAAAAATGATTCACTGTAAAAGTTATTTCAGCAACACTTTTTGTTATAACAATTCTTCAAACATTTTTGCTACTATTCATATAAGCCTAGCTTCAGTGTCTATTAATAACCTTCTTTTAAAATGTATATCATGTTTAAAAAGTTGAAGAAAAGAAGGCATGAGAAATGAAATCATGTCTTCCATCCTTTTATTTTCTATAATCATTTTAATGAAAATATTTAAATGCTCTAAACTAGTTACTTACGGGAAAGCATAAGTGAAAAGCAAATTGCTTCTGACAAAATGAGTCTCATTTGAAACTAGATTGTGTATTAGCAACCGGAAGTCATTATTACCTGGATGGTAATAACCAGCTGAATGTAGCAAAGAAATATCCATTGCTGCCCTCTTCACTAGTGGTGCCAAACAAAGAGTAGAATGAGTTTCTGTTAAAGTAGAAAGGTAGATTATGTAAGGTTAAACTTTCTCCAAGGCTTCCTTTCAATCTGGAAAAATTCAGGTCAATAAATCTGGACCCCATCTGAGATTGGGCCTATGGAGCAGTCATTGTTGGGGTCAGGTTCACACCAGCTCTATCCTTCAATCACTGTGCTGACCCCAATAAATTCAATCAGAAGGCTTTATTCAGTTCCAACAGAAAAAAAAATCTCTTAAAAAGTAAAAGAAATCTCTTTTTATACATCTATCCTCACACTTACATCTACCTTTCTACCAGGAGAAAAGGATTGTCAGAATAGATCATGATCCTAATACCACATTTTTAGAATCAGCTTATCCAGGTAAGAGTTAATGCACTTCACCCGGTAAACTGTAAAAGAAATGACAGTCATTGCCCTCCTAAACCTTAGAAGAAATGAAGAATTTCAGTCTTCGGTGCTGTCAAACTGACACCATTCATCACCCTTGAATTGGCTTTTGGCTTTAAAATAAATAAAACAAACCAGAGATCCTCTTCAGACCCCCATAATAAAGGCTGCTCCCTACTGCAGCTCACCTGGGTTTTGGAGTTGATAGCAAAAAAAGATTTCAAGTCCTTAATACTCCCAAGACCACGACTCACACTGGAGTCAAGCAATCTCAAGGAGTTACTGAACTCAGTATTGATTGCAAACACTAGGGTTGTTTGTTATTTGATTTTTCAATTTTCAAGGAATAAGGTGAAATTCACATCTCTCCAAAAGAAAGTATGTTTTGGTTCCTGGAAGCCAGTGTACGTGACTCGAGTTCATGTAAAGACAATCATTTATATTGCCATGAATAAACAGTAGCAGGGAGTTCTATCTAAACATGATATGTAATACTCGGAAAAAATTTGGACCATGTTGTAATGTTACCTGTGTTTTACGTAACTACAGGATCAAAATCTGTTCAAAATCACCTACTCATTCAGGTTTTTAAAGCTGGGTTTGTGGCATCTTGGCATCAGTGAGAGACACAGGGAGAGGTCATGTTGTAATCAACTGTCTCCTCCCTAAACTTGCCTGATAAACTTGAAAGCTGCTGATTTACAACAGATAACAGCATGACATTGTGCTCTTTTATCAAGCCTCTTTTCATGAGAAATAATAGCTATGTAGACAGTGAGTTTTTAGAAAACCACAAACCAACATGCTCGGTTTGAGAGAGAATATTTCTGCATCTTTAAATTAATTTGTAGGGAAACCTTCCCAGCTGTTACAAATTAAGTCCTGCTCACGCTTCTTTTAGATGTTTTTGGACTGAGTGCATTTGCAGGTTTTATCTCCTTTTGTTTACTTTAAATCTCAACTAAACCAATTCCAATGAATTAACCTAATAGCAGTTGACTATTGAGCGTTGTCCTTCCAAATTCCCTCTTTTACAGATCAGATTTTCATTGCTAGGGGGTCAGTAGGAGTATTTATGTCATTAAATCTAGAAATAAAGACTTAAATTTTAATTAATGTGCTTTAATTTTAAGGATTGAAGATCACCTAAAGAGGTCAAAAATGGCTTTTTAAAAAAATTTCAGTAAATGACCAAACAGAGAGGAGAGTTGCATAGCTCAAAGGGAAGAGAATGGACCAGAAGTGAGGAAGTGTTAGTTCTGATCTCTACCACTTAGGAACTCTGGGAACGAAGAGCGTTTGACTGAGTCTCATTTTTCTTATCTTAAAAGTAAAGATAATGGGCTAAGATACTGCCTGATGTTAAAATTCTGTGGTGAGCTAAGGCTCACGCTGAGCTATTTCAGATTTTACTATCCTAAAGGGATAGCAATAAATTTACTTTCCTTATGTAGAACTCTTAGTAGAGGCATTTGTGAGTAATGGAATTTTACAATAATTTGGCCCCATGTTTACACAGACCATTTCACCAACACCTTTTCACTTCCAAAAATTGATTTTATTTTCACAGTGAGACCTAAAATTTCTACTTATAGCAATGATGTGAGAACTAATCACATTAATGAAGATGTTATTGAAATCCAATGTGATCTCTGAATTTTGAATGCCAGTCTGTTATCTAAAGTATGGGAGTGTAGGGGCCTCTGGGTGGCTCAGTCAGTTAAGCTTCCAACTCTTGAACTCTTGATTTCAGCTCAGGTCATGATCTTGTGGTTCATATGATCGAGCCCCATGCTGGGCTCTGAGCTGACAATGTGGAGCCTGCTTGGGATTTTCTCTCTCTCCCCCTCTCTTTGCCCTTCCCCTGCTTGCTCTCTCTCTCAAAATAAATAAATAAAATTAAAAAAAAATAAAGTATAGGAATATGTACCAAATCTTATTCTGCATACTAATATAACATATGTATTGTTGTTTATATGTTGTGGTAGGCTCAAAAATGATCTCCCCTCCCCCCCAAAATAATAAGCCACTGGAACCTGTGAATGTTACTTTATGTTGAAAAAAAAGTCTCCCTACATGCGGTTAAATTAAAGATCTTGAAATGGAAAGATTATTTTAGTTTATCAAGACGGGCCCTAAATGCAATCACATATACCTTTATGAAAGGGAGGCAGAGAGAGATTTTTACACAGATATAAGAGAAAAATGCAACGTAACAACGAAGGCAGGGTGATGTAGCCACAAGCCAAGGAATATGGGCAGCCACCAAAAGCTGGAAGAAGCAAGGAATGGATTTTACTCTACATCTTCCAGAAAGAGGAAGACATTGGTAACAGCTGATTTCAGCTCAGTGAAACTGATTTTGGACTTCTGGCTTCCAGATGTGTGAGAGAATAAATTGCTATTATTTTTAGCCACCAAGATTGTGGTCATTTGTTACAGCAACCCCAGCAAACTCATACATATGCTAATATGTTTTTTCCACTCATCATTTAAGAGCATGTGCAATGCAAATTTTGATGCCAGAAATTTGGTAAACAGCTGGATCTATGCACCTTGACTTCTATTTCACTTCTGTCAGCATCTCTCCCTTATTACTCATAGACTCCATAGTTAACTAGAATTTACTTTTTTACAGAGTAGTCTTAGGAATACATAGTGTTCGTGAAGGTATGGTGTGACACTTATTTTTGATAATGAAGACTATACAAGGAGCTTTTCTTGGGTGTTTGGTCTCTAGGAAGCTGAATGTGAAATCTAAATGATTTGCCTCTTAACCATATGAATATGGTTATGGGTTCCATGAGTGTATGCGGAGAGAGCAGCTCATTGGCCACATAGCAGACATCTGATTCTGCGGGCAGGTTCCTGTTAGACTCTCTTTCCACCCCTAGATTGTCAGGGAGTTAATCCCACCCAATATCTGTTTACCTATCTCAGACATGATTTGTCCCCTGTCCTCTGTGTTGCTCAACTCCAGAGAACACATTTCAAAGCTGTCAGAGTGGACCTCTTGAAACATGTTACCTCTTTGAGATGAGGAGAAAGACCTCCTTCCATTAGGGTGAGTGAAAAGAGCTTCCCCTAACAATATTTTTGTCAAGACATCTTTACTCTTCTCCATACTCTGACCTTTTTCATTGGTCCCTGATTTGTTGAGAAGATTCAAGAGCCATAAAATCGGTTCACAGAGCAGTTGTTTGAATAGCTATATATGTGTAACCCTCATACACTTCCTGTGTGTTTGTCTCCTCCAGCATGACACGTCAATTGATGAAGTAGAGAGAGTTCTAATAACCTGTGATTCTTCACACAAAATCACATAGAAGGCATCCCAGAACACATAGGTGTAGAACCCCTTCTCAGACTATGAATCACAACCTCTGTGGCTCAGCAACTAAAAATTAAAATTTTGAAGGTGCAAGAAATAAACCTGAAAGGCTGTTAGGGTTTTTGCTCCATTAGTAGGTACCTTCATGGAAGCACAAGTGATGGGGCATTCATGAATATTTCGGTCTCTTTGGTAGAAACGTCATAAATATTGTGAATGACATTTTTAAAGTGTACAGTTTATACCCTAATATTTTATATTTTTATTTATAAGGATGTGACAAATTCTTAACAATACCTTGACAGAGAAATAATCAATGCATAAAGTCTTATCCGTTTAACCAATTTGGATTTCCCTTTTAATTTCCTTTTACTGCATCGTCATTTAGCAGATAATCGAATATATCACATGTAACCATAATTTCTTGGTATCATTGTTTTTTTTTAATGTTTTATTTATTTCTAGGAGAGAGAGAGAGAGAGATAGCGTGTGCAGGGGAGGGTCAGAGAGAGAGGGAGTCACAGACTGAAACAGGCTCCAGGCTCTGAGGTGACAGTCAGCACAGAGCCTGACGCAGGACTCGAACGCACGAACCGCGAGATCATAACCCAAGCGAAAGTCGGACGCTTAACCGACTAAGCCACCCAGGCGCCCCGGTGTGTGTCATTCTTAAAGAAGCTAGCATTCGTGGGAAGACCATAGTTTCAATCACTTTTTAATTCAGACCCTTTCCTGAGGCTTATATTCCCCTAAACAGAGTCATAATATTGAAATATGTTTTGACCTACTTCCAGAAAAATAAAGATCTCCAGGAAAGTCTGCCCCCAAATGTGTAACATAAAAAATATATACTATATGATATTCTAAGTAAGAATCATAATTAAACACTTTAGGCAGCCAAATAAAATTTATCAGAAAAAAAGCATTTGCTCTGCCAAATTTCATTTATGTCATCATGCCTTCAGATAGAATGCAGAGACCACTTGATATGACTATGAACATTTGGGCAGTGTCAACATTGAGTTACTAAATCAATCTTGAAAGTAAAATATACTTCACACGAGTATTTTACTCAAGGCCTTGTTCTGATATGAGTTTCAACTCTGCTCACCCCTGAGAAACTTAAACCACAATGTTAAACTTGGAACCAAACAAGAATTACATTTATATATTTGCATGGGCAGATAAAGGTTTATATTTAAAATAAGTAATAGCATGCAGTCACCCATGTGAAGTGACTTAAGGTTCTATGTGGGCACAGTGAAGTTCATAAATACCAAAGTCTGATATTTGGCATTAGAGTATTTCTCCTTGGCTTCTCTCTCACCATACAAACATTCTGCAAGCCCAATTAGCATGTTATAATGGAATAATAGTTTATTGAGAAGAAATTTGCCAGACTGATTTTCTTTTTGACAAGGAGATAGACGACAGATAAAAGAACTGAGAATCTGGAAACTCAGAAATGGTAACAAAGAGAGTAGAAGCTCAAAGATATTCTTAATTTCCATCAAAGATTCGTTGTGGGGTGACTCTTTATTTTAAATCTCATTTGCTCCCATGATTGTAACTACCATTGTATTAGCTATCTCTTGATATGAAACAAATTACCCCAGAACTTAGTGGCTTAAAAGAGCACACCACATGTATTATCTCACAGGTTTTTGTGGATCAGAAATCTGGCTGCACTTTAGTTGGGTCATTGGCTTTATGGTCTATAAGAATGTGACCAAGGTGTCAGCCAGGGTTGGATTCTCACCTGAGGCTTCTTGGGGAAGAGTCCTCTTTGAAGCTCATACACATGGTTGCTGGCAGGATTCAGTCCCTAAAGAGTTGTTGGACAAAGGGCCTCCGTTCCTCACTGGCTGTTGGTTGGAGGCTGTCTTAAATTTATGCCATGTGTGGACTTTTCCAACATGGCAGCCTGCTTCATCAAAGTCACCAAGAGAAGAAATCTGCTAGCCAAATGGAAGTCAACATTTTTCTAACCTAATTATGGAAGTGTCATCCTATCACCTTAGCAATATCTTAGTGGTGAAGAGCAAATCCTTGGTCCACCTCATTCTCAAGGGAAAGGATTACACAGGATATGAATTCCAGCAGCTAAGAATCATTGGGGGCCATCTTAGAATGGTTACATCTGCTTACTAAAGCCATCAACGTGCTAAGTAAGAATCTTTAAATCTAAATCTTCAGCTGAGCCAAGCAAACATATGTGGATTCACTCAATAACCACAGCCCAAATATATCCAAATCTGCTTCTCTTCTAGTCTTTTTAAGTTTCAGTTAAGGCATCAGTAGCCACTCAGCTTCTCATGCTAGAAATTTGATGTCATGCCAATAGCTCTTCATTTTCTCTCACTACCCACATCCAGTTCACCCCTAAGTCAGGTAGGTGCTTTGACCAGAAATTTCTTTAATCTCTCTGAGCTACCCAACTGTCACTGTTCTCTATGGATTATCTTTTACTGTGATCATTGTATGAGTCTTCCAAGATTTCCATGAATCCTCACTCTAATTTGCCACATCCATAATTTTGTACCTTGCTTGGGTCATTTCTTCTCCAGAGATTACTCCTTCCTATCATCATTTCTTGCTCAGAAAATTATTATTTATTCACTAAAACTAAGTTGAAATGGGTCAAATTAGTGAAAACCTAATTATACCACATTTGATACAGCAAAAGTTCTATCTCTGAAACCCAAGAGACAGGTGATATAATAATAATAATAATAATAATAATAATAATAATAATAATAATAATGGGGTGCCTGGGTGGCTCAGTCAGTTAAGCATCCGACTTCGGCTCAGGTCATGATTTTGTGTTTCATTGCTTTAAGCCCCACATCAGGCTCTGTGCTGACAGTTTGGAGTCTGGAGCCTGCTTCAGATTCTGTGTCTCCCTCTCATTCTCTGTCCCTCCGCTGCTGTGCTCTCTCTCTCTCTCTCTCTCTCTCTCCCTTAAAAATAAATAAACTTTTAAAATAATAACAATTAAAATAAGAGCACAAGAAAATTTTACTCCCAAGAGAAAACTTTTCAGATACAAACAAAGATTTATATTTGCTGTTCTTCTAAACCTAACTATAAATGTCTACATACAATTTAAAGTAAAGAATGCTATCTCCAGTTAATAAGCATTGTCTAGAAGAGTTACATTTTTCGTTATGTGGTTTTCCTGTTTCTTTTGCTTCAGATCAGTTTAACACCATGGTTAACAAAATATATTAGCGTTTAAAAGTTATTTAGCAACAGAAGGTTGAAATACCCAAATTCACAAAATTCATTCAATTTTGTAAACACGTTAAGAAAACCCTTCCCTGAAGCCTTATAGTGTAGCAGGTAAGATACGGGGACCAAGAGACCTGGCTTTTAGTGCTAATTCAGCCACTAAGTGGCTTTGCTGCCTGGAGAATTATTTTTCCATGATGGTTAAGGATCTTTATCTATAGAATAAAGGAATGGGACCAGATCAGTGTTATTTAACCTCTATTCTTGGGAACCCTAAGGTGGAAGTGCTTTGAGGGTTCTGATATAGGGTGTTGATCATAGTAGTCTCACTAAATGCATGTTTACACATTTACAATTCCTCTTGTCTCCACCACCAAGCGTAGTTTTACCTCCAGTAATGATGGCTGCTGCTGTTTTTGCAGCCACCATCATGGGAAAACCAGTTAGCCAGGAGTTAGCCATCCTTCCTCGCCTCACTGCTCTTCTCTCATAGTCTTTGGGCTCAAGATGCTTGATCTATACAAATACTTCTTTTTAAAAATTTTTTATATTTATTTCTGAGAAAGAGAGAGAGAGAGAGAGATAGAGTGAGCAGTGGAGGGTCAGAGAGAAAGGGAGACACAGAATCTGAAGCAGGTTCCAGGCTCTGAGCTGGCTGTCAACACAGAGCCCGACGCAGGGCTCAAACCCATGAACCGTGATATCATGACCTGAGCCGAAGCCGGACACTTAACTGACTGAGCCACCCAGGCGCCCCTCCAATATTTCTTTATAAGCAAATTATTTTTCAGAGAACTTGGGTCTAAGGGCTGTGGTTAACTGAAGTATATTCATACCTGTTGATGGCTACAGAACTGCTAGCTCTGAACAAGTTAGAATTCTTAAAACAATTATTATAAATGCAAGCTATCCCTTTATTTTTATTCAATACAGCGATTTATCCTTTTTGTGGCTTTCTGTATCACGGTTCAATTTCCTGAAAATGTAATGTCAAAAAATGAAATCATCTTACAATAATTGCTTTAGTTAAAAGTCTAAGACTGTAAAGCTGGCCAACCATGCTGATTATTATATGACATATAGAATTAGCATATGCTTGAGTTTACATTAGGCTCATCTCAGGCTCTGATTACTAACAGATTGGGAGTGTTCCTTATCTTTCTACTTATTCATTAGAGTCAGGAAAATACTTTGTTATTAGGTGTGTTAGGATTTAGTATTAATATTTTTAGGGGATTTGGTTTTTCTGTCATTACCCGCTATATTTTTGGTAGTGGTGGAGAGAGATGTAGTGTTGAGGTGCAGAAAAGGAAAACACAAAGATATTTATTATTAATTATTATTATTATTATTACTATTTGAGAGAGAGAGAGAGAGAGAAAGACCTTACCTCTATGAGCTCACCCCATAAAGGACTCGAACTTGTGAATTGTGAGCTGAAGTCAGATGCTCAACTGACTGAGCCAGCCAGGCACCCAACATAAGGATATTATTGAAAAAATATTGCTGCAGACCTGCTTGATTTTTATAGCAGGTTTTACTTGTTTTATCTTGCAGTCAATGTAAATTCTTATTTAGTCATTAGGGTGATCTATTAAGAAGTTGACTGAAAGTAGACACTGATTCCCTATTGAGAACTTTGAATGAACAACTGAATGAGGCTCAAGACATGGAAACTGAACAGCTCCTGCGTCAAAAATGATTTCCTTGACACATGATACATGGAAGCTACATAAGCAATTTTATTCTGCATATAACAAAGAAGACAGTGAACTCCCAGGAGAGCTGCCGTAGCTCTGCCACTCAGGAAACACCAATATTTCACATTCGAAGATCACTTGTAGGCCGGATTCATCACAGATTTGAATATTTAATTGCTTTGTGCAATAATTGAAAACCTACTTCTCACATGAACCCTGATCCTTTGATGATAAATATAAATTTTACAAGAAGAATCAATATTAGTTTAACAAGAAGAATCAATAGCCTGGTGAAGTCATTGTAATACTAATTTGGCATTTTTAGGATTACTTTGCATTCATTCAATACATGTTTATTGAATGCCTTTTCAGTGATAGGTGCTAGCATCAAAGGTGGTGGCTACATAATTGACTGTTATTTTACGAGGATATATCACCATGCAGGGGGGGAGATGCCAAGTGAGAAATGGCCAGCTATTTCATTAGATTCTCTCCTACCACCTCAGATCCTGTAGACAGACTATGACCAGTGGACTTTTGGGAAGACTCTGGCAAGGCCTATTTTTTCCAGCTTGTCCTAGACATCTTTTATTATTATTATTATTAAAGTCCTTCTCCTTATTGCCAGAGCTAGAATTTCAGACCCTGGATGAGGTCACAAGCCAAAGCAGAAAATGTGAGTTTATCTGTGTTAGACATATAAGAAAATCTATCAATGTATTGCAAAGGAAATAACTTTTGTATTAGAAAGACAAGACTAGGAAGCATTGGGTTAAAATCTGTATTAATGTTGTAGACCAGGTCAGGGATAAAAATCAATAAAAGTTGACTGTTCAGAAAAGTGCTATGAAGTGCCTTGAGGTCTACCTCAAATCTTGCTGCCATGATCAGTGCTGTCTGTGAATTATTTGTAGCCCAGGAATTACTAGACACTATCATATTTGCATTTATTCAACTGGCCTAAATGCATTGTTAGGCAGGCATGCCAAAGTGAAAATATTATGACTTGGAGTCAAATTTAACTAGTGTTCAATCCTGGTTCTGATCCTAGGCAAAGTGTTTACCAACTCTTTCTCCATTTTCTCATTTGTCAAATGGGTTGGTACCTATCCTATAGAGTACATGTGATGATTCAATAGAATGGTGCAATACTTTTGGTGGCTGAGCACTGAATGAATCAAAGGAATACATGTAAAGCCATATATCTAGTCCAAAGATGTGAACAAAAAATGTTAGTCTCCATTCCCTTCACATCTATCTCTCTGCTTGTGCTACAATTTCTACTGATTCCATGCTTTTCCAGAAAATGATCTAAGAATGAGCCTATCCACCTAACTGGGTCGCTCTGATCCCGGCTTGGAGGCTTTGCAAAGCTCAGCTCTGATATTGGGAAAGTGAGTGACTGTGGGCCTCAGTCTGTAAAATATATCTCCCTCATAGAACTGATACGAGAATTACATGAATTAATGTATTTAGAGCATCTAGCACATAGTAAGCCCTTAAAAATTTTATTTTGATAAAATTTTTTATTGAGATATATTTGATGTACAATATTTTTAAAAGTTTAATGTGTACAACATACAGATTTGATGCATTTATATTGCAGTATGATTGCCATTGTAGCATTAATTATTCTATCACATCACATAACTATCATTTCTTCTAATGTTGGAAACAATTATGATCTAATCTTTGCATGTTAACATTTATAATTCAGTTTTGTTGTTTATAATCAATGTGCTCTACATTAGGTCTATAGGGCATAATTACCTACTAGTTGCAAGTATGTATCCTTGAATATCGCTTCTATTCCCCTTCACCACCACCATTTTACTCTCTGCTTTCCTGATTTTGTTTTGTCTTGTTTCAGATTCCACGTATAAGAGATATCACACAGTATTTGCCTTTGATTATCTTGCTGTATAATGTCACCAGGAATATTAGCTCAACATAAACAAAACAAAAGACACCTAGATTATCACAAAGAGCAACTTTTAAAAAAAAATGTTTACTCATCCTTCAGGAAGAAAGAAAGAGTGCAAGCGGGGAAGGGGCAGAGAGAGCTGGAGAGACAGAATCCGAAGCTGACTCCAGGCTCTCAGCATACAGCCAGATGGGGGGGCTCAGACTCACAAACTGCAAGATCATGACCTGAGCTGAAGTCAGATACTGAACCGACTTAACCACCCAGGTGCCCCCAAAGAGCCACATTTTTAAGACAGAAGTCAAAATCTTAGTCTCACCTTTACACCAGTTAAATTTCTAAATCAAAGTGGTTAATTTACTAAATCTTAGTTTCCTGTTTATAAAATTAGGTTAATATTACCCACCTGTCCAGCCTATTTTATAGGGACAAACTAAATGAGATTGTGTAAATCAAATAACAACCATGTTTTGAGCAATGCTATCGTCCAAGAAAGTGTCATCTTTATTTACAATCTACCAATGTTGTAAGAAAATAATTTATTAAATGATTATGTACTGTTTTTGGTCTTTGAAGAGCTGAATCACATGTGAACTCAATCCCATAACCACCAGATCAGGAAGACAAACATGGAGGTCTTCAACTATGTTTAATCTTATGCCTGATACCTTATTTTCCTCTAATGTTTGCAACTTTTCTTTGAATAATTACTAATTTATAAAGATTTTTTTTTTTACTTTAGGTCCTGCCTTTAAAAGTTAAATTCTGAGGAATGAACTCAAGGCACATTATTATTGTTTTTTGCTAGTAAAATGTAATTATATGAACCCAGTAGAGAAGCCATTTTCACAAGTGAATTATTTAAATTATTCTGTAAAAGCTTAAAATTTCAAGGACTTTAACCTACTTAAGAGGAACAAGTGCTGTTCTGGGATTAAGCCAAACCAATTAATTTGTGCAAAACATACTGAAGATGTTTTTCTATATGCAAGAATGAAAAGTGATAAGGCTGTGGACAGAACGTGGCTGATCTTCATGGTGAATTAATCTGAAGCTTCCCGCCTTTTTCCCCTCAAATGCTCACTGCATGATTTCTTTCCAACCTCATTAACGTTAAAGTGAATGTCATGTATAAAGAAGATAAACAGAGTTAGAACAAGGACTGAGGGAAGAGAGGCAGGTTTGCAAGGTAAAAAGACTTGTATTGGTACCTTCTATACAAAGAATTTAACAAGGTCCATTTGGGGAAATTCTTTGAATTTATTTGTTATGTTTAGATCCTTTAATTTTTTACACACAAGATTTTTTAGATTGTGCAGTTCCCTGCGATATATTTTAAAAATAAGATTTATTTCTATGATTGCTAATGAAGTTGCTATTTCTTTTTAAACAGTGTGTATGGACACACCCTAATTGTCCTTGTTATGGTAGTTCAATTAAGTCTAATTAGCTATGCAAGCCTGGCAATTTTTTCTTAAAAAAATTTTTTTAATGTTTAATTTTGAGAGAGAGAGGCAGAGCATGAGTGGGGGAGGGGCAGAGAGAGGGGGAGACACTGAATCTGAAACAGGCTCCAGGCTCTGAGCTGTCAGCACAGAGTCCAATGTGGGGCTTGAACCCACAAAAGTGAGATCGTGACGGAAGCTGAAGTCGGAAGCTTAACTGATTGAGGCGCCCAGGCGTCCCCTGGCAATTTTTTCAAATACACCTGGAGTTCTTATTTGTACAGATTTAAATAAAAGCCTTCTCCTTTTGATTTTAGGCTTCTGTTTTATGTTTTCTTTCTCTTTCATCTCTCTTGTTGTCTTTTTGTTAACCCTCTCATCTTCCAGAGTAACTTACTTAAAAAAGAAAAGTTCTTCCTCTTCTAGGATTAGAGTTCAGAATTGGGTAAACCTCAGTCTTTCATATGTATTCAAACAATTTATATCAACAAGTAATAAACTTCTGAGCATAATTTTGGATATGTTTTAGAGTGTTGCATGTATGTATGTTTGTACATCTCTGAAGTGCAAGAACTGGATAGACCATCTCCATGTTTTCATATGCTCTTTTCAAAAGTAGTTTTCTGAGAATTGAAACCATTTTACAGGATACTGAGTGTGATGATTTATTGTATGTGTCAAGTTGGCTACCCTATGGTGACTAGTTCTTTGCTCAAACACTACTCTGGATGCTGCTATGAAGGTGTTTTGTATATGTGATTAGCATTTATCGTTAGCTTACTTTAGGAAAGGAGATTGTCATTGGTAATGTGGGTGGGCCTCTCTGATCAGGTCTTCAGAGCCCAAACTTAGGTTTCCCAGAGAAGAAGAGATTCTGCCTCAAGGTTATGACACAGGACTCTGGCCTGGCTTTTTAGCCTACTTGCCCGCCTTAGATTTTGGACCTAACAGTCCTCACAATCACATAAGTAAATTCCTTAAAATAAATCTCTCTATCTCTCTCTGTATTTATCTGTCTCCTTTTCCCTATATCTCTGTCTCTCTCTCTGTCTCTCTCTATATATGATTGCCAGTGAAGACAAGAATAAATCTATAATTGGTACTATTTTTTTGGAGAACCCTGACTGACTGATGCACTGAGGCATACATCATAATATTCTATAGTTTTTATTAAAATTGGTTATTTCATTGGATTGATTGTTTTCCAGGGTCTCCTGCTTTTTCAAGAGGGAAGCTCTAGATAGATGTGTAATTCACAAAACTCTTTCCTTGAAAGGAAACATTCCTTTCCAGGAAATTGTGAAGCAGTCTGGCTGACTGCTGTGCCCCGTAGCCCCGGCTCCACCATGTAGCTTGATGCTGGGTCTCAGTATGTCTGCATTTGAAAATGAGGTGTGTGCCATGCAAGGTGCTCTACCCAGGTACCTGAACAGACCACACCTTCAGTCCTTATAAGCTTCACACAGCTCACTGTTCCCTGAAATTATGGACTTTCTCCCCACTTATTGCTTCAATCTATAACAGATTATAGACTTTATTATTTTTCTAATCTGGAAACATTAGGAAGTAAGGAAACAACTACATTGTTATGATGAAACTATGAACAGTAACACCTTTCAGTTCATTTATTCAACACTGACATTTGTCTTAGTTTGTTCAGGCTGTTATAACAAAGCACTGTAGACTGGGTGGCTTATATAAAAAACAGACATTGATTTCTCACAGTTCTAAAGCCTGGAAGAGTGAGATCAGGGCGCCAGCATGGTCAGCTTCTGGTGAGACTTCTCTTTCAGGTTTCAGATTGCTGACTTCTCACTGTATCCTCATGGGATAGAAAGAGCAGAGAGAGGGGAAGCAAGCTCTCCTGTGCCTTTTTATTTAGGGTGCTAATATTATTCATGAGGCCTTTACCCTAATTATCTCTTACAGGCCCATCTCATCATAGCATTACACTGGGGGTTAGAATTTCAACAGATAAATTTTGGGGACACAAACATTCAGTCCATAACAATGTTTACATTCAATTCTTCAGGAAAATAGTACTATAAATATAACTGTAGTTTGGTTAATTTGGTAGAAGTAAGAGATTATTGGCATTTGACTTGCTTAGGTTAGTGTATCTGGTAAGAGCAATGCCAGGAGTTAAGGCCTGGATCTGGTCAGACTCCAAAACCAATAACCCTTTCTGTAAGTTACAAATAAACCCAGAAAATTGATTTCTGGAAAACGTTAGGTTAGACCAGTGGTTGGTTCTCAAAATGAGGTCCCAGAATGAGTATCACCTGGTTAACTTATGATTCCAAAATGTTAGCTAACCTGATGTTCTCCACTTACATCCTTTACTTTCCTGCCTTACACAAGTAGATCTTTGATTTTGTGTTTACGAGGATGGATGAATAATAATTCAGTGCAGAAAATAAAAGAGAAAATGTCTCTCCAAATTTGAATCTGCTAGAGTTGTGCAACGGTTACCTCTGAGGAAAACTTAACATGTAGGAAAAGAGTTCCGATTGAAGCTTCTCTCTCCCCACAGGAAAAATAAAATTATTTTCCTGAAACCAGGCTGGGTGAAGGAGGATGCCATGAGCAGAGATGTGTGGGAAGTGATAAGAGTAGACCCTGAAGAGGAAAGGATTGAGTAGGGCTTAGTCTCACAGAGGTCACTTGACACAGCTTGAAAACAGAAAAAGGATTTTTGTCCACCGGGCTCAGTGAAGAGTACGAAGGGCAACCCTGGAGCTGACAGGAAGAGGGGGAGGTGGGGAACTCCATAGGCAGCAATAGGATGTTAGCTTGTGTAGACAGGAAGAGGGGAACTCCATTGGCAGTAACTGTGGAAGCAGATGAGAGAGTTAGGTGGGGTGAGAGACTCCTCAGTCCAGACAAGCCTGGTGGGGTGACTTAAAGCCTAGGAGGTCAGGAGGTCAGACTCCTTTATGCCCTGGCACCATGTCTGTCTTTCTATCCATCCTCACCAGGTTAGACACATCCCTGGAGAAGGGAAAACCTGGAATTTACTGTGATTCATTTTCTGTCATTTCAGTGAAATGTGACTCAACATAGAAACGAAATTGAGTAATAGTTTACAAAGTCAGGTTTCTTTTTTAAACTTTATTTTGAAGTTATTTCAAACCTATAGAAAAGTTGCAGGAATAGTACAAAGAACACCCTCATCCTATTTTCCCAGATTCAGTCTGTGTTCTATCAGCCTTTCTTGCTCTATGTAAATACCCATTGTCATTTGTCGAACCATTTGGGAGCAAATTGCAATCGAGATGCCCCATTACCCCTAAATATTCCAGTGTCTACGTCTCCAACACAAGGACACTCTTTACAGAACCTTCACGCTGACCCCCATATCAGGAAATCAACAATGAGAGAACACTATCCTCCAATCTACAGACAGCATTTAAATTTCACCAATGTTTCAAAAAATGTTTTTTTCCTTTGTGATCCAGACACCTGTGTTTCCTTTAGTTGTCATATCCTTTCATTTTCGTTGAGTCAGGAAAAATTCCTCAAAATTCCTTTTAGGACTTTGTTATATAGTCTGATCCTCAACATGAGTCCAAATGATGCTTTCTCCTAACCATGGTCAAGCTATGCATGCTTGGAAGAAATAACACAGTGCTCTTCTCAATTCTTGATAATGTAGGCATATCAATGAAGTTGTCCTACCACGGGTCAAGTCAGACTTTTCAGGAATCTCCATTTTCCCCCTTTGTAATTTATTAGTTTTCTACAAGGAGAAATTCTGCTATTACATTACCATCTTGTTACTTACCAAAATGTCGACCAGCCTTAGCATCCATTGATGACTTTCTCCTGAATTAGTCACCAGTCTATAATGGTTGTCAAATGGGTGATATTCTAATTGTCTTCATTTATTAGTTGTCATCCTAGTGTAAGAGAGAGCTTTTCTTTTTTATTTATTCATTCAGTTTTTATTATTTATTCATGTTATATGGATTTTATTTTCATTCTATTATTTTCTACCTTATTATATATGGAATTACAAATTATTATTTTATTCAATGAGTTAGCAATCCATTACTCTTGTTATTTATTTTGATGTAAATTGTCATAGATTTGGCCCCTTCAAAGGATCTCATTTCTTTTTGTACTTTCTTATTATTTGACATATTAAGATGTCTGAGGCTTATATGGATTTTGCCTCACTCTAGCCCTGGAATCAGCCTATTTCCAAAAAGTTATGATTCATTTTTTTAATGTTTACTTATTTATTTTGAGAGAGAGAGAGAGAGAGAGACAAAGCATGCATGTGTGTGAGTAGGGGAGGGGCGGAGAGAGAGGGTGAGAAAGAATCCCAAGCAGGTTCCTTACTATCAGTGCAGCTATGTGGGGCTTAAAGCCATGAAACATTGAGATCATGACTTGAGTTGAAACCAAGTATTGGTCCCTTAACCTATTGAGCCAGCCAGGTGCCACAAGCTCTGATTCTTTTTAATGAAGGATGGTATTCAGAAACCAAGATCTTAGTAGTTGATGCATTCATAGCTTTTGGGATAGAATTGCTTCAAGTATCTCTCAGAAAACAGAACTAGGAAATACATGTACATACATTCATGCACCTGTATATACACATCTCTGTATTCTCTTTATGTATCTGAGTCCTGTAAAAAAAAAAAAAAAAGAGTTCGTGCTAGTATCTCCTATTTAAATTCTTCTGAAGACTCTTCTTCTCTGTCCATGTATGTAAATCCTTTATCTGACAGTGAGAAATCTACTCCCTTTTTTTGTCCGTCTCTGTTTCTCCTTCTCCACACACACATGTAGTCGTGCACACACATGCACAGTCATTTGCTCAATCAATTTGCTACTTTGTTTATAACAATAAATCTCCCAGCCACGGCTGTCAGCTGCCAGGGCACCTGCAAGCTCTGTGCACCCTGCAGCCCTCACGGCTTTCTTGGCTTCCAGCTACCCGGCTGAGGGGTCTGCATTATTCTCACCCCATCGCTGGCCTGTGTCAACAGATTCCCTGTGCTGAGAATATATTTCTGACACACCTGATTTTTATGGGCACTTACATGTTCTTCTCAAAATTATTACCTGTCTGAAACTTTAAATCACGTCTCAGTTAAAAACAAACAAACAAACAAACCTTCCTTTTGAAGCCCTTTCAGATTCTCCAAGTGGGAATAGCTCCATAGCCCCTTCCTACTTTTTGCCTCTCCCATTCTCACGTCTGTCCTCAGGGCATTAGGTCTTTGGGAGACCATCTACACAGGAATACTGGTTGACCAGATACTGGGTACTTTTTGCCTACATGTTTCTGACAATCGTTTCCTGTGAAGGGTACTGTACTCAGATGAGTTCTCTTTCTTTTCTCCATGTAATCTTTGAACAGATTTTGTTGATGCCCTAGGTCATAATAAACACTATTATTATATCTTTCCGTTTTACTATGGCTTACATTTGCCATCCATTATGTTCTGTGTGTATTTATGTACAGTCTCTGAAAGCTAATCTCATTCAAGGGATGCAGATTTTGCCTGTTTCCCCCTCATCCGGGCTAATTTAATCCCAAGTCCTATAATCACGCCTATCAAAATCTTCATACTTTACAAGGTTTTCATACTCTACAAAGACCAGTCTCTTTTGGGACTAGTAATAATTGCCTCTAGCACAGAGCGTATAGTTAACAGTTATGCACACTCCTCACATTAAAATGTAAGGTAATCAAGGTTAAAACTTTTGTTTTTGATTTATTTTTATTTTATTTTTGAGAGAGTGAGACAGAGTACAAGTATGGGAGGGGCAGAGAGAGAGGAATTCATTTAACAAATTAGATCATCATACACAGAATTTTATTGACCATTCACATATTTCCAAGCTATAGCTTATCATTCAGAGTATAAACTCATATGCCAGGGATATTCATTTTCACTATAAACACTTTAAAATATAATATGGAAAATGGCAATTACTTTTAGAAAAATCACCATATGGTAAATAACTGACTTACCATTGGACAATATAGCAATACCTCAAATAAGTATAAAACTAAAATAGTATGCTATGTACTTCATCTCTGGAACCTACTGGTTAATTGATGTTCAATTTTGAACATGAGTTGATATTTCTTATTCATTTGTTTCCTGTGGGCTTTTTTTCAGATACCCTAGTAAGAAGCATAGAGATAAATTTATACAGCGCTTACAATTTGAGCTCTGTGTTCCCATTGTTTTCACTCCTGTTTTTAGGGCATTTTTCTTAATAAATGAATATCCAGTGATATCTTGCACAGAGAGGCTCTTAGTTACTATTTGGATAGTCAATGTATTTCAACAAAAAGACTTTCTCATGCCCAAATGACTGATAAATCAGCCTCTTCATTAATCCAGTGTTTTATTCACTTAAATACTCATATACAATGAGAATTTGGCCACCATCAAGTTCTCATTTCCATGAATTGTTCACTTAGTAAGAACCTCACATGAGATGGGTCATTAGGCTTTCTTGGGTTCACTTTTGTTCCTTTCTTCTTGTTTACTGTCTTTTCCATTTGTGAAACTCATTCTTGTTTTAAGCTCCTTGAGCACACAAGAGAAACTGCTCATTAGCTCTTTATGTCTTTTCAATGGAAACAGCAAGATTTTTGCCGATGTTTTAATTGAGTTTGTTTTAAAAATATAGAACATGGCAATCTTTAAGAAGAAAGAACTTTTCGTATTTCTTTTTACAATAACTGCCACCATGAGTGAATGCCAAACATCCAAAAGAACACATGAAACCAAAAATCTGAAATAAAACTTTTTACTTTTTTGCCAACTAGTATAACATAATCCTGCATTTGGACAGTCAACCGAATTTGCTCTGTAGGACACTTTAAAAGTGGAAGGGCCTCTTTTGTTTTCCCTATTTTTGTGGGGGAAGTCAGAATTAGTTACTATGATTGTTCCCTTCTCTGCCTAGGCCGGGCATCTCCACGACGGGGCTATTTTGGAATTTGTTTATTAAAGCATATGAACAGAAACTGATAACAGCCCAGAGTTAGGTTTGACTCACTACGGAGTAAGCTGCCAATAAATATTTGTTGGATTGAAATTGCCTTGTGAGGCACTGATGAGAAATCATCAGATATTGATGATGTCTGCTGACCTTTTGTCATAGCCACTTTCAAGTAAGACATCAAGCCTGCTTTTCATTCTCAGTCTGGAGAACCTATTATCCTTAAAGGCTTTGTTTGCAAAAATACATTATAAGTAAAAGCAAAATATACTGTTAGAAAGATACTGCGTTTACACAGAGCTCAGGAAACTATTTTACCCAGTAGTAAAAAATAAAACCAGTTATGTGTCCTCTTCCCGTATAACGTAAGACACTGCAAGTTTCTACCTCTCAAAAACTATAATAAATGTGCCCCAGGGAAACTATAATATCTTTAAAATTCACATACGTATTCTCAACAGAAAAATTTGCATTTGATTCATTATGTTGGAACAACCATTCCATGTTTTCTTGAAAACTAAAATTTGCATACTATACCTAGAAGGCTCAAATACTGAATGTGATTGTAAATTCAATATACATGGAGCACCTAGGTGGCTCAGTCGGTTAAGCGACCGACTTCGGCTCAGGTTATGATCTCACGGTTCGTGGGTTCGAGTCTCCTGTCGGGCTCTGTGCTGACAGCTAGCTCAGAGTCTGGAGCCTGTTTCAGATTTTGTATCTTCCTCTCTCTCTGACCTTCCCCTGTTCATGCTGTCTCTCTCTCTCTCAAAAATAAATTTTAAAAAACCATATAAAACTATTTAAATTCAATATATATATTGCAAGGGGAAACACTCACAGTTAGAGTTAGAAATCCTACTTTACTTGAAGGTTTTTTGTTTTTTGTTTTTTGTTTTTTTTTTACAAATAGTTTATTGTCAAATTAGTTTCCACATAACACCCAGTGCTCATCCCCACAAGTGTCCTCCTCCATGCCCATCCCCCCTCCCCCCACATCCATCAGTCCTCAGTTTTTGTCAGCATTCAAGAGTCTCTCATGGTTTGCCTCTCTCCCTTTCCCCCACCATTTCCCCCCTTCTTCTCCCCCTTGTTCCTCCATCAAGTTCCTCCTAATCCTCCTATACGTACAAACATACGGTATTTGTCCTTCTCTGCCTGACTGATTTCGCTCAGCATAACACCCTCGAGGTCCATCCATGTTGCTACACATGGCCAGATTTCATTGTTTCTCATTGCCATGTAGTATTCCATGGTATAGATAAACCACATCTTCTTGATCCATTCATCTGTTGATGGACACTTAGGCTCTTTCCATGTTTAGCTATTGTGGAGAGTGCTGCTATGAACATTGGGGTACATGTGCTCCTATGCATCAGCATTTCTGTATCCCTTGGGTAAATTCCTAGCAGTGCTATTGCTGGGTCATAGGGGAGTTCTATTGTTAGTTTCCTGAGGAACCTCCACACTGTTTTCCAGAGGGGCTGTACCAGTTTACATTCCCACCAGCAGTGGAGGAGGGTGCCCGTTTCTCCACATCCTTGCCAGCATCTAGAATTCTCTGATTTGCTCATTTTAGCCACTCTGACTGGTGTGAGGTGGTATCTCAGTGTGGTTTTGATTTGTATTTCCCTGATGAGGAGGGATGCTGAGCATTGTTTCATGTGTCTGTTGGCCATCTGGATGTCCTCTTTGGACAAGTGTCTGTTCAAATCTTCTGCCCATTTCTTCACTGGGCTGTTTGTTTTTCAGGTGTGAAGTTTGGTGAGTTCCTTATAGATTCTGGATATTAACCCTTTATATGATATGTCATTTGCAACTATCTTTTCCCATTCCGTTGGTTGCCTAATAGTTTTCTGGGTTGTTTCCTTTGCTGGGCAGAAGCTTTTAATCTTGATGAGGTCCCAATCGTTTATTTTTGCTCTTGATTCCCTTGCTTTTGGGGATGTGTCAACTAAGAAATTGCTGCGGTGGAGGTTAAGGAGGTTGTTTCCTGCTTTCTCCTCTAGGGTGTTGATAGTTTCCTGTCTCACGTTCAGGTCCTTTATCCATTTTGAGTTTATTTTTGTGCATGGTGTGAGAAAATGATCTAGTTTCATTCTTCTGCATGTTGCTGTCCAGTTCTCCCAACACCATCTGTTAAAAAGGCTGTCTTTTTTCCATCGGATATTCTTTCCTGCTTTGTCAAAGATGAGTTGGCCGTATACTTTTGGGTCCACTTCGGAGTTCTCAATTCTGTTCTATTGGTCTATGTGTCTGTTTTTGTGCTAATACCATACTGTCTTGATGTCTAGCTTTGTAGAAGAGGCTAAAGTCTGGGATGGTGATACCTCCCGTTTTAGTTTTATTTTTCAGTATTACTTTGGCTATTCGGGGTCTTTTGTGGTTTCATACAAATTTTTGGATAGTTTGTTCTAGCTTTGAGAAGTATGCTGGTGCAATTTTGATTGGAATTGCATTGTGTAGATTGCTTTGGTTAGTAATGACATCTTAATTACATTTATTCTTCCTATCCATGAGCATGGAATGTTTTTCCATTTCTTTGTGTCTTCTTCAATTTCCTTCATAAGTTTTCTATAGTTTTCATCATACAGATCTCTTGTATCCTTGGTTAGGTTTATTCCGAGGTATTTTATGGTTTTTTGTGCAATTGTGAATGGGATCAGTTTCTTGATTTCTCTTTCTGTTGCTTCATTGTTGGTGTATAAAAATGCACGTTGATTTTGTACCCTGCAACTTGGCTGAATTCTTGGATCAGTTCTAGTAGGCTTCTGGTGGAGTCTGTCGGGTTTTCGATGTAGAGTATCATGTCATCTGTGAAGAGTGAAAGTTTGACTTCCTCTTTGCCAATTCTGATGCCTTTGATTTCCTTTTGTTGTCTGATGGCTGATGCTAGGACTTCCAGCACTATGTTAAACAACAGTGGTGAGAGTGGACATCCCTGTCGTGTTCCTGATCTCAGGGGGAAAGCTCTCAGTTTTTCCCCGTTGAGGATAATGTTAGCTGAAGGCTTCTCATAGATGGCTTTGATGATGTTTAAGTACGTTCCTTCTATCCCAACTTTCTCTAGAGTCTTTATTAAGAAGGGATGCTGTATTTTGTCAAATGCTTTTTCTGCATCTATTGACAGGATCATATGGTTTCTATCTTTTCTTTTATTGATATGATGTATCACATTGATTGATTTGCGAATGTTGAACCAGTCCTGTAACCCAGGAATGAATCCCACTTGATCTTGGTGGATGATTCTTTTTATATGCTGCTGGATTCGATTTGCAAGGATCCTGTTGAGAATTTTTGCATCCGTATTCATCAAGGATATTGGTCTATAGTTCTCTTTTTTTGCTGGATCTCTGTCTGGCTTGGGAATCAGAGTGATGCTGGCTTCATAAAATGAGTCCGGGAGTTTTCCTTCGATTTCTATTTTTTGGAATAGCTTGAGAAGAATTGGGATTAATTCTGTTTTAAATGTCTGGTAGAATTCCCCAGGGAAGCCATCAGGTCCAGGGCTCTTATTTGTTGGGAGATTTTTGATCACTGATTCCATTTCTTCACTCGTTATGGGTCTGTTCAGGTTTTCTATTTCTTCCCATGTGAATTTTGGTAGTGAGTGTGTGTTTAGGAATTTGTCCATTTCTTCTAAGTTGTCCAATTTGTTGGCATATAATTTTTCATAGTATTCCCTGATAACTGCTTGTATTTCTGAGGGGTTAGTTGTAATAAGTCCATTTTCATTCATAATTTTGTCTATTTGGGTGCTCTCTCTTTTCTTTTTGATAAGTCTGGCTAGAGGTTTGTCAATTTTGTTTACTTTTTCAAAAAACCAGCTCTTGGTTTCATTGATCTGTCCAACTGTTTCTTTGGTCTCTATGTTGTTTATTTCTGCTCTAATTTTTACTATTTCTCTTCTTCTACTGGGTTTAGGGCGTTCTTGTTGTTCTGCCTCTAGTTCCTTTAGGTGAGCTGTTACATTTTGGACTTGCACTTTTTCTAATCTCTTGAAAAAGGCCTGGAGAGCAATGTGCTTTCCTCTTAGGACTGCCTTTGCTGCATCCCATAGATTTTGGATTGTTGTGTTTTCATTTTCATTTGTTTCCATATATTTTTTAATTTCGTCTCTAATTGCCTGATTGGCTCATTCATTCTTTAGAAGGGTGTTCTTTCACCTCCATGTTTTTGGAGGTTTTCCAGACTTCTTCCTGTAATTGATTTCAAGTTTCAAAACATTATGATCTGACAGTGTGCATGGTATGATCTCTATTCTTTTATATATATTGAGGGCTGCTTTATGTCCCAGTATGTGATCTATTTTGGAGAATGTGCCGTGCGCACTTGAGAAGAAAGTAAATCCCTGGCCTCAAGATGTAAAGTTCTAAATATATCTGTCAGATCCATCTGGTCCAATGTGTCTTTCAAGCCCATTATTTCTTTAGTGATTTTCTGTTTGGTTGACCTATCCATTGCTGTAAGCGGAGTATTAAAGTCCCCTGCTATTAGCACATTCTTATCTATAAACTTGTTTCTGTTTGTGATTAATTGTTTTAGGTATTTAGGTGCTCCCATATTCGGTGCGTAGACATTTATGATTGTTAGTTCTTCCTGATGGATGGACCCTGTACTTATTATGTAGTGCCCTTCTTCAGCTCTTGTTATTGTCTTTAATTAAAGTCCAGTTTGTCGATATAAGTATAGCTACTCTGGCTTTCTTTTGATTTCCTGTAGCATGATATATATTTCTCCATCCCCTTACTTTTAATCTGAAGATATCTTCCAGTCTAATATGAGTTTCTTGTAGACAGCATATAGATGGATTTTGTTTTTTAATCCATTCTGCTACTCTATGTCTTTTGATTGGAGCATTCAGCCTATTTACATTCAGTGTTATTATTGAAATATGTGGGTTTAGAGTCTTTGTATCTTTTGTAGGGTTCATGTTTGTGGTGGTGTCTCTGTTATCTTTGTTCCTTGCAACTTTTCCTTCCGAGCGTCCCCCTCAGGATTTCTTGTAGGGCTGGCTTCGTGGTGACAAATTCTTTCAATTTCTGTTTACTTGGAAAGGTTTTTATCTCTCCTTCTATTTTGAATGACAGGCTTGCTGGATAGAGGATTCTTGGCTGCATATTTTTACTGTTCATCACATTGAAGATCTCCTGCCATTCCTTTCGGCCTGCCAAGTTTCAGTAGATAGGTCTGTCACCACTCTAATAGGTTTCCCTTTGTATGTGAGGGCTCTTTTCTCCCTAGCTGCTTTCAAAATTCTCTCTTTGGCCTTGTATTTTGCCATTTTTACTACGATATGTCATGTAGAAGATCGATTCAAGTTACATCTGAGGGGAGTCCTCTGAGCCTCTTGTATTTCCACATTTACTTCCTTCCCCAGGTCGGGGACGTTCTCTGCTATAATTTGTTCCAGGATTCCTTCAGCACCTTTTCCTCTCTCTTCCTTTTCTGGGATTCCTATGATACGGATACTGTTGTGTTTGACCGTATCGCTGAGCTCTCGAATTCTTCTTTCCTGTTCCTTGATCAGTTTGTCTCTTTTTTTGTCAGCTTCTTGTTTTTCTATCATGGTGTCTTCTAAATCACTTATTCTCCTTTCTGCCTCTTCAAACCGTGCATTGGAGGCCTCTTATTATGTATCTCATTTATCGCATTTTTTAATTCTTCATGCCTATTTTTATTTTCCACTCTGTCTGTAGCCATAGTTTCTTTGACGTCCCCTATGTTTTTTTCAAGCCCAGCTATTAATTTTACCATTATTATTCTAAAATCTTGTTCAGTTATGCTGCTGGTATCTGTTTTGAGCAGTTCATTAGCTGTCATTTTTTCTTGGAGTTTCTTTGGAGGAGAGCTCTTTCGTTTCGTCACTATAGTTGGCTTTCTGGCTCTTGTTGGTTTTAAAGACCTGTTATGCTCTCTGTATCTATGAGCGCTGCTATATCCAAGAAGACTCTTTGACTTTCCAGGGCATATCCTTTCAGAGAGTGTTTTTTTGAATGGTATCTCTTGGTCTCTCTTGTTGGGACCTTGGTTATTTTATTTTCCCATTCGTAGTGATATTTGGGACTCTCCACCTTGTGTACTCTGGCTTGTTTCTTGAGGTAGCCCTGGAAAAGAAAACAGACAGACAAACACACAGGGAGCAGAAGCACACAAACGCACAGGCTAATTCAACTAACATGTAAAGCGAGAGGGAAAATGATAAGTTAAGAGAAAAGACGGAGGAGGGAGGGCGAATAGTCGGGAGTAGAAAATATATAAAAGGGTCAAAAAGGGGAAAAGAAAAGGAAAAAAGAAGAAAACCGATGGACAAAGAACGGTTTAAAAGGTCATACATAAAATGGTCAAAAAGGGGCAAAGAAAAGGGAAAAAGAAGAAAACCGATGGACAAAGAATGGTTTAAAGCATATAACTGGATTTTCCAGTTACAGTTAAATAGCTGTGTGTATTCAGTGCTGGTTGAAGAGCATAGAGAAAGAGAGAGAAGGCAATGAGGCAAAATTGGAAATAGAATGAACAGGCAGAAGGGATAAGAAGCTTTTATCAAAGAGGGAAAGGTAGAATATGGTTGGATAGGTGAGAGAAGGATGCTGGAATTATCCAGAGAAACTATATAGTCTAATTACTCCTGAGAGAAAGAGATGAAAATGTCGGTAGGTGTAGAATTTACATTTACAGAATGGACTCGTTGTGATTGTTTAAGCAAGCTGGCAACCAGAGATAATCAGATCAGTGTTTTGGGGGGAAAAGCGAGAAAAGAGAAAGAAGAAAAAGGAAAAAAAAAAAAGGGAGGAGGGCACGTCTCAGGCAGGGATGGGCGTGGCGTGATCCAATGCCTCAGGCGGGAGCTCTGCCTTGGCGGTTGTGCGGAGGAGAATGGCAGTGCTCCAGTCCCTTCTTGAACCAAGCGCTGCACCTCGCTTTTTTGGGCGTGTCAACTCCCTGTTCCGGGGGCGCAGCCGAAGTTGGTTGCTCTCTTCAACCCAGGCCAGTTCCAATCTCCAAATCCCAGTCCGCGCGCCCCGCTGAAGTTGCCTTAGACACAGCTTCCCAGACAACCCCCTCGGGCTATTCCAGGCTCCCTGCAGAGCTCTGGGGGTGGAGTCAGAATCGCTGCTTCCTTCTCTGGGTCAGGCTGGTGCGCATGCGCGGGGGCTTGCCTGCCGGGTCCGCGTAGCCTGAGCCCGCTGGAGTGAGGAAAACCGGGTCTCTCTATGGCTCGTCACCCGAAACACGAACTCACAGGCAAATTTCCCAGTTTTTAGTTCTTTGCCTCCCCTCTCGAGTCCCAGCCAGCCAGGAGCGCGGACGCCCGGTGTCTGCGAGGCTCTTTTAGGGGTCCCAGCTGCCCGGGAGCTACAATGGCGGCAGGCGCGCCGCCACTCTGAAGTGCAGCCACCTGGAGCCAGAATAAAGAAGCAGTTTGTGTGCTCATCCCTCCCCACCCCCCCGGACCATTTGGCGCGAGGGGACCTGGTGTGCAGGTATTTGGCAAGTACGGTCTTTCTATGCACCGAGCGGAGGTTTTTCTGTTTCGACTCTCTCCTTTTCCCCTCTCACTCCCCGTAGAGGGTAGAGGGGGATCGCCTCCCACGTGGGAGTCTCCGATCCTGGCCCGATTTTATCTTCCCCGGTTCGCACTCACGTTAGCAGGCTCTCTCAGTGGATTCTGCGTCCTTTTTCTCCCAATCTCTCAGGTCTTGTAAGGTTTCCAATGGCTTCAGATCTTTTCTGTGTGATGTATGGGTGCGAGTGCAAGTACGGAGCTCCTTACTTCTCCGACATTGACCCCTCCCTCTACTTGAAGGTTTTAATACAGGTTGGACTGATAACAGAAATTATAGAATATATCTTATCAGAATTGGGTTCAGTCTCAATATTACAAAAAACTAATTACCCTAAAGGCTTTCCACTATCCAACACAGGAATTAATATGACAGGGCCCTTGTTTAAAACACAATATGGGTTTCCACAGATAATAGTCCTTATTAGTTAAACCCCACTCATCTTCCTTTCCTAAGTCATAGTTTATTTCCAACTTAGTACAAATTCTGAAGAAAGAAATGAAACATTATTTTTAAGACATTGTTCCAATGTGATAGCCATTTAAGAAACTTGCTGTAGGGGTGCCTGGGTGGCTCTGTCCATTAAGCAATCTACTCTTGGATTTTGGCTCAGTTCATGATCTGATATGGTTTGTAGGCTGGTTGAGTCTGGCCTGGGGCTCTGTGTTGACAGTGTGGAGCCTGCCTGGGATTCTCTGTCTCTCTCTCTCTCTCTCTGCTCCTCCTCTGGTCGCACTCTCTCTTTCAAAATAAATAAAGATTTAAAAAAATAAAAAAAGAGAGACTTGTTGCCCAGTTGAATTGGCGGCCAGAGCAGGAGCCGGAGGGACGAGGACACCAGAGAGCTCTGAGCACCCCACTCTCCCCCACGGGCTAGTTCTCTGCACACCCGGGAGAAATCGAGTCACCGCATCACCATCACTACACACACCGTCATCTCATCGATTCGGAACCCAGCAGCCCCGCCTCCCGGACTCAGTGCTGAGACACCAGGCCCCGCACTATCCGCTGCGGTACAGGGAGCTCTGGTGGGAGCCTCACTATGTGGGTTCCTCTGAGACACTACAGGATTACCTCGAGGAAGGTTCTGGGAACCGTAAAATGGCTCAATGTAACAAACGGATGTGGTTTCATCAACAGGAATGACAGCCAGGAAGATGGATTTGTAGAGCAGACGACCATAAAACCAACCCCAGGGAAGGACCTTCGCGGGGTAGGACTTGGAGTTGTGGGCGCAACGGGGACGCAGTGGCCGAAGATGCAGGTGCAGTTCCATCGGGGCAAAGCAGTAAACTCGCAGCTGAGCGGAACCATTACAGACACTGGCCACCTTGCGGGTGATACGGGTGCAACTACCTGCACCAGTTACCAGCAGAAAGATGAGAAGAACGAGAGGGGGAAAGTGAGGGACTGGAGGGGGCTATCGCAGGCCAGGCCCAACAACGCCGCCCTACTCCCACCATGCGCCACCGTGGCCACCTTCCCATGCACGGAGGCCGCGCCCCAGCCCTCTGGTGCAGGGACAAGTGGTGCGCGAGGCGGACGGCAGGGTGCAGCCGAGCAAGGTGAGCCAGAGGCACGGAATCGGTACTGAGGCCGGAGACCGCGGTTCTGCAGGAGCATTCCTACCCAAGAGCCTAGAGACGAAGGCAGTGAAGAAGACAAGGAAGGTCAAGGCGACGAGACCAAGGAGATGAGACGTTAGCAGCCACCTCATCATCAGTACCAACACCTCGTCACTTACCACACCCGAGACCCAGAAAACCCTAAACCACAAGAAGGCAAAAAGACAAAAGTGGCATCCATCGGAGAAAATTCCTCAGCTCCAGTTGGTAAGCAGGGCGGGGCTGACTTTTTACACTGCTTCATGTCTGGGCAAGTTAAGTTTCTTTCTTTCTTTCTCTTTCTTTCTTTCTTTCTTTCTTTCTTTCTTTCTTTCTTTCTTTCTCTCTTTCTCTCTTTCTCTTTTCTTCTTTCTTTCTCTTTCTTTCTTTCTTTCTTTCTTTCTTTCTTTCTTTCCACCTTCCTGCCTTTCTTTCTTTCTTTCTTTCTTTCTTTCTTTCTTTCTTTCTTTCTTTCTTTCTTTCTTCCTTCCTTCCTTCCTTCCTTCCTTCCTTCCTTCCTCCCTTCCTCCCTTCCTTCCTTCCCTTTTTTAAGAACCACACTTTTAATTCGTAATAAAAATTTACTACTTGATTGTTTTTAAGTCAACCAGGTGCAAGCACCTGTTAACAAAGATCTTCAATAAAAAAAAAAGAGAGAGAATGAGAAGAAACTCATATTTTGGAAAGGGGAAACACTCAGACAAAGTCTCAAGTTTCTTATATGACACAAAGGAGTTAGAAGACATAAAATTAGCATAACCTAGAAAATTTTGTTTCAAATAACAAATTTAATGTCTGTGAAATGTTTTACTTGTATAAATGTAAGAATCAGGAAGAATGATGTTTCATAATAAAGGGTAATGGGTATTAACTGGCAACATTTCCTAGATATTGGAATGAGTTTCTCCAATGTACCCAGAAAGTCAGAATATGTTTATTGATATTTTCCTCTTTCTGAATGCTTCATTTTTAATTATTTCTTGATCCTTCACTGCCTGATATCACAATGGAGGAAATAATAAACTCAAAAAGGCAGGCTTTGTTTATCAGTGACCTTGTAGAGTGAGGAGTCTAGGATCTAGACCCTAGACCAGTAAATCTAGGGTCTAATCTTAATTCCACCTTTTATTCTTAATATAGTGTGGAAGACATGTCAACCAGTTGGGTCTCAGTTTTCTTTTTACAAATGGGAGGACTGGGAAAAGTAAGCTCCAATAGCCATTTTTGCTTTAAAATCGGATAAGTTGTGTTTATCACTATTATTTTTGCACTCAAGAGTCACCAATGAATTCCAAATGAAATTAAAACATAGATTTATCCTATGCTTTAAGAAAGACATCATGCTGAGTATTAGTGAAGAAGAAATAAGGGTTGGAATTAAATTTGTTGCTTGTTTTCATGACCCAAAGCTTCAAATCCTACTGAGGTTATCTGCGTGACCCATCTGAGCAATTGGAACACAGCCTTCTCTTTAGCCAGTGGTAAAGGACACATGCAACAGGCTTCTGTCAACCCATTCCGCTCGCTCAAGTGTGCAGGTTCTTGCCCAGTTTGCTTGTCTTCTCTACTTAATGCATCACATTCACTTTCTCATTCTGTTGTGTGGTATTGGATTCATTTCTGCCTCACTCTTCTTGGTTGCTACTTGATTTCTAAGTGCTGTTGCCTAAACTTAAACAGTATGAACTCTGCCTGTATTCTACCTGAGACCTGAGTGGCAAGGGGTAGATATGACATTGAACTCCTCAGAGAGGAGGATTTAAGTAAGCATAAGGTATTATTATTGATGGGTCATTCAGCGGGGGGAAAAAAAAGATGACTACTTTAGATTTTTGTATGTGTCAGTGACATATTTAGAGTGGTTGAAATGACACTTATGTTTGACTGATCCCACAGATCTGGCCTTAGGGAGTGTTTGGAAAAGAGCACAGTTTGTTTAATTGAAATTTCTCTGCCTGTTATGATTTCCCATGTCGCAGCAACTAAGTTTATATTCAGTGGTAGTTGTTGAGCTTAGAAGAAACAAAATGTTTGAGTCTTCACATTATACATGTGACTGTGCACGTCAGGCTGCCAAAGCAGCTATGAGCAGCATCGTATGCAGAACCTGACTTGTGTAGTAAGAACTGCCAGACAACAAAGAGAATTATTTAAAGTATCAGGGTTTCCCTCTTTGGTTCTTCTTTGCCTCAAGGGAAAGAAACGGATGTAAAGACATCTGGAAAGCTTTCATGAAGTGAGATTTTAGTTATCTGCCTCTGAGTAGATAGTTTTAATTTCCAAACTCTTTGACTGGAAGGGGAATACATTTGCTCATCACTCTATGGAGTATTGTAGGAGAGAGAGAGGGCAGGACCTATTACAAATAACAGCCCAGTGCGGCTGAATCTTCCACATGTTGAAATTAAAGATTTTTTTTCAACTGGAGAATGCAAGGGTACCTAAGAGACTTATTTATGTAGTAGTGGTGATTAAACCTAAGCCCTTTGGTCTGTTCTGTAGTGTGAATTGGAGAACCATTTTGGTTTTTCCATCTGGGTCTCTTTGTTGTGATAGATCGTTGACATGACTTTAATACAAAGGAAGAATATATTTTTTAATGTTTACATTTATTTTTGAGGGATAGAGACAGATAAAGTGTAAGTGGGGGAGGGACAGAGAGAAGGGGAGACACAGAACCTGAAGCAGGCTGCAAGCTCTGAGCTGTGAGCACAGAGCTCTACGTGGGGCTCGAATGCACGAACCATGAGATGATGACCTGAACCAAAGTTGGCCATTTAACCAACTAAGCCACCCAGGCACCCCAAGAATATGTCTTTTTTTTAAAGAATACAACAACAAAAAAGAAGACTGAAAGTGGGATCAGCAATTGGGACATCGGAACAGGGATCCCTCTTCTTTTTAGCTCTTCACTCCTTTGTTGGATCTGAAGATTTTACTTTTGTGCTGACATGGGAATTTGTGCTTGCTTTTGTGTGCCTTTTCTTTGATGGATGGTCTCAAGCTTTAGTGTGTTTGCAACTGAATTACAGATTTATTTGTAGAGATTTGTGTGCTGAGAACTATTGGACTATATCAGAGATTCTCAAAACACTGATGTAAGAGGGAAAGAGCAGAAAGTGTGAGAAAACATTTCTTTGATAAACAGACATGACTGTCACAAAGCAGTTTCAGATGGAAGGAAAAGGCTTCAGCTGTTGAGTCCCACACCTTGCATATTGGCTCCTACTGTTCAGGGGAGGGGTTGCTGACAATAATTGGAGAAGTCTTACAAAATGTATGCATGGGATTTTAGCTAAGATGGATTTTAAAACATACTTGAAGATAAGTTATTTAAGAAGAACACAGATTGCAAAAAAATCTGAATATGAATTTTAATTTAGTGCAAATGATCTGGAAACTGTAGCCTGTTATAAACTTTTCTGAAAGTATATATTTTTCTGAAACTAATTCTGCAACTTCCATTCTGATACAGATTTTGGTCATTCTACTTAGAAATACTGTTATTGGTTTTCTAATTACATGTAAATCATAAAATGAAGGTTCAGAACTGCTGAACCTTATGGCTTGGGCATCTAAAATGTTCTGGGTTTTTCTAATGGGAAGGATATGGAGTGCCATAAACAAACATTTATTGCCTTGGTTTCTGTGCTGTTGATCACCTTCCTTATTTTCTTTAGGAAAACTTTTTCTCTTTCTGCTTATTTGTTAGTTTTCTTTAGTTGCTGGGTTTTTGGTTGTGGAGAAGGAGGAGAAATTTAAAAAGATTAAATTAAATTAAAGTTTAAAAGTTTACTCTGTAGGACATGGAAAATTTCGAAGAAGCCATATAATTTAGGAGTTTCTTGATGGGTTGACCTGAAGAATTCCTGAATATAGAGATTCATTTCAGGTTAACTCCACTATTCTAAAAATGGTTTGCATTCATTTATTTCATTTCTTTTGATTTTAATTTTCAGTGGTATGTGTACACTTTGTATAGTTAACTATAATTTATGGTTCCTTTACTATTTACATGGACTGCAGTACATGAGAGTCTATGTTCTCAAGGTGGTACTATTTGCAGATGGCCTGTAAATTGTCATTTGCCAAAATGGTATTTTTTTTCTAATATGAGGCTAGCAAGAACCTAAAAGTAGATGGAAATACACAACAAGTAAGTTTTTAGGCACTCATGCTACTCAAGCTTTGGGTCTCTATCTCATCCTGTCTTCTCACAGGTGACTCATAGACTTATCTAGTGGGGATGGTAGAAAAGCAAAAAGTAGACATAGTTATCTTTGAGAAGAAAAAAGATAAAAGTTGTCTACCATATAGAGGTTTTTTGCAATTTTCCCATGACATGTCAATAGAAAAAAATGGAAGAGGGGTGCCTGGGTGGCTCAGTCAGTTAAGTATCTGACTTCAGCTCAGGTTATGATCTCATGCATGGTTCATGAGTTTGAGCCCCACATCAGGCTCTGTGCTGACAGCTCGAAGCCTGGAGAATGCTTCGGATTTTGTATCTCTCTCTCTACCATTACCTCCCGGATTTCACTCTGTCTCTCTCTTAGAAATAAATAAACATTAAAATAATTTTTTAAAAATGGAAGAAAGAACATCTAGAAGAGAAAGAAAATACACAGAAGCCCTCTTACTTGGCCTCTATGGGTAGCTGTTGTTTCCAAACTCCTTAACTATAATAAGAATTACCTAAGTTGATCTATACTCAACACTGATGGTGAAGAAAATGCCATTCACTTCTTTTTTTAGATGTATAAAACCATTTACTTACTTTTTTCTCATCTTTCCATAAACATAAACATAATTGTGACTTTGATATGTAATTTTTTGTTTCATTATAAAAAAAGAGCACATAATGTATAAAAAACGAGTTTCTCTTCATTTTAACTGGTGCTGTCAAATTATTTTACATTTTTCAGTTAACATATCAGTGATATATGTTTTGGTTTTTTTATTACCAGAAATTACAAATTAGTTTTTAAATAATGTGCTCATAATATAGGCTAGGTTGTTTTGTGGTATGTCAAAATTGATCAAAATAAAATCTAAATGTTGAAAAGAACACTTGTTATAAGTCATTTGCAGCCACATATGAAGACTTTGAGAATATTGTCTCATAGAGACACATATGTGGTGACAGTACAAGTGGTGACAGAATAACATGTATCTAGTCATTTAAAGAAGGTAATCCCATCGATTCTAGATAGGTCTGTTTTCTGTTAAATTGTTTTCTCCTTCGTAATACTCTTTGGAAATTGTACGATATTTTTATATATTTTTGTAGAGGATGGTATGGCCACATAGGTCACTTAGAATATCAATGTTTATGAAACTACATATCATTACATTTTGAAGAGGAGTGAGCTCTGTTTTTAAAGGGAATCTTTTAGACTGTTCTCCCTGCAACAATCAGTTTACACCGCTAGGGGTCAGTCTTCATGAACAGATGTCCATATATATCACTGAGGTGTCCAGTTTCAGGACGGTGTTATGATTTGATTTCATACAATGCTTTTTCACTTGGGAATAGAAGAATCTCCTTGGACACTTACATGGTAATATACAGCTTCTTGCAGTTTGAATTTTCAAGCTATACTCTTGACAGGACATTTCTCAAAGGATTTCAGTATATAGCTTAACTGTTCTCTTCCCTTCGCTGTCTCCTTTCTCTTCTGTCTGATGTGGATTCAGAGCCTTCATCTAATTTAATATGCAGGAGCAAGAGAATGGCAGACCACAGCAGAATCATAGTTCAGGGTCTTCCCCAAACCTTTATGAATGAGACTGACGATGACAGTTGCTCACAGAATGCCTGGATTTGGGGTGTGACTGACATGTGGGAGCCATATATGAGAGTGACATTTTAACTATAATGCTTTCCTAACTGCCAGTTTCTATTTTTCTTCTTGCTTCCTCTAGTTTCTGGGGGGATAGCAATAGCAAGGTCCTTTTTCCCCAGGACACTAAGGTCTTAGGCAGGAGCTGTATCTTTGTTTTTCTGGTACTTATCATAGTGTTTCACATACAGTTGACACTGACTGTGTTTATTGAGCTGATATGAGCAGGACTCAGTAAATACTGATATACCAGAAGACCTGCTGTATGGCTATTTTTATTGGTAAAGAAATATTGATCATCAATGGAAATACCCACAGAGTGATACCCCAAAATAAGATGAACTATTGTTCTTTTTCTTTCTACAAAATGAGAATATTCATAGTTTATAAGTAACTTGGACACATTGGAGCTTTAATAAAGCTAATAATTGTTCTCAGTCTAGAAAAATGTCTCTAATTTTTAGACAAAACTCAAAGAAATATTGCATGTCTTTCCCAGAGTAGGGCATTTCCCTTAGCTGGGAGACAACAATCCCTATTTCTCATAATAAATGTCTTTTCTGTTTGTTCTGTTTCATGTTAAGTTTAACACCATACTGAACCATGTTAGAAAGTTAGTTTAAAACAATTGAATCTGGTTTTCAGAACTGGGAAGGAACTTATTGTTCATCTAGCATGCATTGTTGTGCTTTGCAGAACACGTTTCACTTTTAAGCAGAATGAATAACAAAGTTTGTTAACAAGGGTAATTGCTTTAGTTACTATACTCAACTATATAATATGTGTGTGTATGTATGATACTATACTAAATTACATGCGTGTTAGACTATGATCAAAGATCAGGTTCAACTTGTGACCACTGGGAGTCACTGTGTAGCTATCACAGCTGAAGAGGACTCCGCCTGCCCCCCCACAACCCACATCAGTTTGCTGGGCAACCAGGGAGATAACACACTCTTCTCTTTTCCCCAGCCACTGGCATTTATCCATTTGCCAACTGATAGTCATTAAGTGCTCACAGAGAGCTGGGTGCTGTATTAAATTAGGCAACACTATGAGAACAAGCTAACTGGGTGGCTAGCCATGTCTCTTCCCTGCGACTCACACCCCCAAGCAAAGCTCTTTAAGTCTCCTTTATGATTTATCCAGTTTATTTATACCTATTTATGAGATTTTATCTTTCCCGCCAGAGATCCTTGGGAGAGAGGTCAACATTTTTATTCTGTGATTGTTTATCACATTAACTGGCAGGCAGTAGATCCTTATTACATGTTTGTTGAGTGACTGAATGCTATACTTGTTATTTCTTATTGTCCTTTTGATATTGCTGGTATTTCTTCTTGACTGCCCTACTACCTGGTTATTGCCACCTATAGTGCATCACGGCTTGTTCATTATCCTCTAGTGCTATTGCATCATGAAATGGTGATAGACGAACAGTTGTGTTTCATGGTCAATTATTCTTTCTCCTTCGTTCTGCTGTAACAGTCTATTTATTTGTATTTTTGAAATGTTTATTTATTTTTGAGAGAGTGCAAGTGGGGGAGGGGCGGAGAGAGGGGGACAGAGGATCGAAACGGATTCACACTGACAGTTGCAAGCCCCATGTGTGGCAGGATTATGACCTGTGCATAAGTGGGATGCTCAATGGAATGAGCCACCCAAGTGCCCCTGCTGTAACAGCTTAGAAGTCTTGGCAGCATACACTATCTCATTTTTGGAAGTGGGGATTAGAATTGAACCATGTGTATGGACAGTTGTGTAGTGTTGGAAGACAACATTAGTTGCTAGAAAGAGCACTAAGTTCACAAGAGGGAAATTTTAGTTTCAGAGTTTTTACCAATGAACAATGTTAACATTGAGAACCATACTAATTCTCACCACCTCCCTTTCTTCATTTATAAAATCCATTCAACTTCTATTAAATGCCAAGTGGGGACCTGGTGATGTACTAGGTGTTGGGGAGAGTACAAAGTTGAATTAAGCAGATACCAGTGCTTTAAAAGGATGACTATATATTTATGGGTGGCAACTAGAAATAACACATAAAACAAATTGAACTTTAAAGGAAGCACTTAAGTGTCAAATAAGTGGAAGAGACCATGGGAGTTTAGATATGTGAGTAACTTCATGTAGATTAGATCTGTCATAATTGGCTTCAGAAAATTGGATTTTGCCTTGCATTTTGAAATATCGAGACGTTCCATTCCCTGAAAGGGAAAGCAGAGGATGTGTTGGGGAGACATGTTCAGATACTTCTTGGCAATAATGAGGAAAATTTATGTCTGAAAAGGGGAACATGTGTAGGAGAAAGTAGGAAAAACTGTTAAGGATGTAGTGAGTCCATTTTGTGAATACTTTGAATATATATCTAATCATGAGTTTGCGGACCACAGTGGATCACGCTTAAAATTAAGTCATGAAGGGCACAACTCATTTTATATCCTACTCTTCTTGTTAGGACAACTGCATGTTCTCTGGAGGTATGACATCTGGAGTTAGCATATCCAGTCATTGGTTCCTGACATTGGTTCTTATTAATCATGTAAGTCTAAATATTACCAGAGAGTCTTGGCTTTTGCAGAAAAGTTGGCATTTCATCCACAAACCTTTGTCTTTGCATATGGCTACTACCAGGACATATGAGGCCTGAAGTCGCTCCGGGGTTAGGGCAGCTGATTCATTACACAGAGAGCATCGAGCTCCATGTCATATCATAGATGCTCAGTCTTCCCCTCGGTTTCCATTTGTAAAAAATATTCTGTAGGAAAACTTTCTACCAGACTAGGAGCCACAGATGCCGAGCTTGTGTGATAAAACATTGAGGCCCTTGAGGATAAATTAGAGGGAGGAAAAGTTGCTTCTTGAATTAATTAAATTAAATTTGCCTCTTTAAATATTTTAATCATTGGGTAAGTAGAAATATGTGCTTAGAGTATTATTAATAATACAACTCTATTCTTATTCTATGCACCCTTTTCTTACCTTTTCTCCTTCTGCTGTGTTTCAGAATTGCCTATTCAGGGGAACAACCCTTTATTCCCATAATTGAGAACTAACCTTTATTCCCATAACTGCATAAAGGCTTCTGTTCCTGTTAATGCCAATAGATTTTTAGTCCCATTAAGGAAAATGGATCTTTATTTTCATGAATGTTGTAGAATGAGATGGCTGGAACCTCACAGGTAATAAAGACCAGACAAGCTGATTAAATGAAGGAAACCATAAAGAAACAATTGATTTATGGTAATGATTTTTTTGTTTGTCCAAAAAAATCTCCAGAATTAATTTTTCTCTCGTGCGGGTAATGGTGAAGGCACTTATAGAAAATATACGTGTGTCTGATTTCAAGCTATGAATTTTGTTCTTTTATAAGATTACCTCATTTACACTAAATGCTCACCTGTAACACACATTGTTAAAGCTACCAAAAAAAAAAAAAAAAAAAAAAACAACCACATTTTTAAACTAACAACTGGAAAAGGTAAATAGAGCACTGGGTACAAAAACGTCTTACTTCACATTCTAAGGACCAGATGTAATTCTATGTCTTCCCCAAGCTTGTACTGGGGAGGAATGTCTCAACAGAAATGTACCATTTAACTCAATAGATATTTCTAAAGACTTTAGGCGTGTCTCTATTTTTGAAAATAGATTAATGTGAACAAATTTATTTTTGTAAATTGGTCCCTAAATAATTGCAAGAAAACTGATTTTTAAAACTTAACTGTCATGTAAATGTACCCCAAATAGTTTCTTATCAAAAAAAATTGCTGGGATCTTTTTAGGTAGTTAACCTCTTTAATATTGCAAGCGATTTTTGCATATATTGAACGTAAACTACATTTAGTATATTTTTCATATATCAAGATCTCTTAAAATTGCTCAAATATGCAATTTCCTTCTGGTTGAGATTAATAAAAGAAAGATGCACCAATAGCCTTTCTTCAAAATAATACTAGGAGAATCGTTATTGGTGGGCTTGACCTAAATATTGAGCTAAGATAAAAGAGTGGTTTGGCAGGCCATCAAAACAATTCGAATAAAATTAAACCATTTGTTTTGTCATAAAGATGCCTATTTTAAAATACATGCATTTGATTTTTACTGGAATTTTTACTTTAAATTTTACTTTATTTTGAATGGTATGAGGCTGAGGCTCTGTAAATACAATGATAAAACTCAATATAAAAAGAAAGCAAAATGTACAAATGAAATAAACCCATGAAATTATTCGACTAAATTTTTACAAATGATGTGAGAAAACCTAAGATATTTTGATTTCTATATCTTCAAAGTCACTTTTTGAACACAGATTAGGATTTATACTTGTGTTATGAATTTGGCTCTTCCCAATCCCCATCTCTCCCCCTGGTTGAGTGGTAAGTCTTATTCTATGAAAAGAAAAATGGAATGAACAAAACAGTAGTGAATACAAATGGGGCTCCTATACTACCACTTGGTTGTGGAGCAGAAGAAAACCCATTTTATATATATATGGCCATTTATCCACAAACATTCCTTCAATACACAAACAATGGTAATTTTCAGGTCATATCTCTGTGAGCATAAAGTAATTTTTTAAAAGATATTTTTCCATAGAGTAGTGAAAAACCAGAATGAGAATACTTTGGGGAAGGAAAGGAGAAACAAGGGATTAGAAGGGGCCTTAGAGGTTATGTAATAACCAGTGTATTTCCCTCAACATATAGGTGGGAAAATTAAGCCACAGAAAGAGATCAGCACAGGTTTTTTTACTTTTTTCCTTTTAATTTTTTAATTATAGAGAATGTTTTTAACATTCATGAAAGTAAACTGAGAAGCCTAGGACTTTGCTGACCAATAGGGTCATTACTGGACATATGTGGCTCTAGAGCACTTCAAAGGTAGCTAGTGACACACACTGAAACAATAATACTTAGATATAATGAGTTATATCAAAGACATTTAAAAATTTTTAATCACTATTTTATTTTTGAGAGAGAGACAAAGGGTGAATAGGGGAGGGGCAGAGAGAGAGGGAGACACAGGCTCTGAAGCAGGCTCCAGGCTCTAAGCTGTCAGCACAGAGACCAATGTGGGACTTGAACTCACAGACCTCAAAATCATGACTTGAGCCTAAGTCAGTGCTTAACCAACTGAGCCATTCGGGCACCGCAATCAAATATGTTTTAAAATGAATTCCACTTGGGTTGCCTGGGTGGCTCAGTCAGTTGAGTGTCTGACTTTGGCTTGGGACATGATCTCACCACAGTTCATAAGTTTGAGTCTGGTATTGGGTTGTCTACTGTCAGCATAGAGCCTGTTTCATATCTTCTGTCTCCCTCTCTCTCCACCTCCCACACTTGTGATCTCTCTCTCTCTCTCAAAAGTAAATAATATTAAAAAATGAATTCCACTTATTTTTTTTTACTCTTTAAAATGTGGCTATTAGAAAATTTGAAGTTACATATATGGCTCACATTATGCTTTTATTGGGCAGTGCTGGTGTAGAACCCTCATTTAACTTCACCACCTAAGCAGTCATCAACTCAAGACTCATCTTGTTTCATTTATATCCCAGGCACTTTGGAACTGTCAGTGGTCATACAGGTAATTGGTCCCAGATTTGGCACAGAACACCTGCTTGTGGGCTAGTGCCCTTTCTACCAGTATACTTTTAAACTGAAGTCTTCCTTTATGTGCCAGTTTTACTACCTCCTAATTATTTAAGATTACTTTTATGATATTTAGTGCTTGTGACAGGTTAATAATGCATTCATTCATTTCCTTTACAGGCTATTATTTTAATTTAATTGATAAAGATTCTTGGATCAAATTCCACATTGACTCTACTAAGGAGAGTGAACACATTTGTAAATCAGTGCTCAGCCTTGCAAAATCCTGATCACCTAAAGGTAGCAAAGGAGTTAGTACCTCCTTGGCTATGCTTCTTATTTATATTTTTCATGCAAAATGAAATTGTTCTCTCAAAGTGGTTGTTAAAAAAGAATTACCCAATAATTAATAAACATTTACATTAACATTTACCATGTAAAAACCTCAATCTGTGTATACACACACAGACACACACACACCTCATCATTTGGTGATTAGTAGTCTTGGAGTGGGGAGGTGGAGTTTGTTTCTAGACAAGCTGGACCTGACATGTAGGAGAGAAATGTCTAGAGATGAGCAGGAGCTAAGTTACTGGGGGGAAAAATGGTTTCTATCTACACTTTCTCTTCAGTGATAACTTCTTGAATCAAAGAAGAAAATAGTTTGTTAAAACCATTATAACAGTATTCTATTTCTTGAAATATTTACAATTTAATCTCTGCATATATTTTTATGTATCTTTGTCATAGTGATTTCAATGAAGTATACTATCTGTATTTTAACATAGTTGTGTATTTGAGGGGATATAAGCCATTACAAGAATCTCCTTAATATTTTTTTAAGTAAATTACAAATTAGACTTAACTTTTACATTTGCATCTTGGAAAATGAAAGGGCTTGATCTCAAAACATCTGGCAGTTTTAACCTGAGGTCAAAACTTCAAGAAGGTATCTGATGTTTTGCTGATACTCCTGTCAAGTGCCATCTGCCTTTAGGGGTGACTTAGGTGGAAGTGATGTCTTGTATTTGTTGATTATGTTCCGTGTGGCTTAAAGATCCACATATACTTTTTCTCGTCCTGGGAAGCTGATCTGTGGAGACTAGGCCATCCAGATCCCTTTCCTTCTGTTCACTGGTTAGGTAAAGACAGTGGGGAAAACGAATAGGAGATAGGAAATAGGGAGGAGGGTGAGCCTGGGAGTTTATTCCCCTTGTTCTCTTGTTGGGCTGCTGAGGGTGGCTGCAGCTCTCTCAGCCCATGTGCGTCTGGGTTTTGGTCACCGCTCTCCCTCCTACAGCCCTAGGGTTGCTAACTGTCCACCTCTTAAAAGGCGAGGGGTACTGTTTCATCCCTTCTGGGTTTCCAGCCCCTTCTCCTAGTTTGGTAACATCTTCTTATTGCACGGCCCTCAAACTATCTGAATTTGAATGTGCCATCTGTTTCCTGTGGGATCCTGAAGGTGTCTGAGGATTCCCAACCCCGGGCTCTCCATGTTGAGATTCTAGTTTGACTCTGGATACCTCAGCATCCTTTCCTCAGGGGCTGAGTTTCTACTTGAAAAAGAAATTGGCATGTTACCGAAGGCTCTGGGACATTAGGCAAAGGCTATAGAACAAGGATTTTCTCACATTCCTTTCGAGCTGAATAATGAAATGTATGCTTCACTGGAATGAAATATAGAACTGACATTCCAGAGTGGACTTGAAAACTAAACAATTCTTCAAGGTATACTTGCAATTAAACTAAGGAATGAGGTGGCAGCTGCAGCCCCGAAGTCAATACCTTTGGACTTGACTCTCCATTGATGCCACAGACACATTTGGCCTGTCTCTGGCAACAGTATTAAGTCCTGGTGCACTTAAGAGCTTCAGGTTTCTAATAAGCATTTTCTTCAAAGCAGGGGCTTGATTTGCTCTGTGATTTTTGTCAAGTGCATATCATATCAAAGGATAAGTGTTTGCCAAAGCCTTTCTTCAGCCACAAAAAGGGGAGTTTTGTTTGAAGAAAGTCAAGTTACACTGACTGGCTCCCACTGGGAAGATGAAAGGAACGACTGGATTTCCTGTTACTCTGTTGTTGTTGTTTGTATCCCTCAAATATTTTAATCAACATGAAAGGACTTCTTGCACTGTGAGAGCAGTGCAATCTGAGAAAGCCATTTAGAAACCGCCAAATAGATTTGCAGCTAATAAAGTTGTATTTGTCTGTGGTGTCAAAGACCAGATTTATGGGAGGTGATTATTAAGGGCCAGAAATGTCAGGCATGGAAAGATGGTCAGGAGATTATTTTTCAAATGGATTTCCCCACTGCAGATTCTTAATATGCACTATGTACATTTAAAGAAACAAGACAGATTGTAAAGCCTGATTTTGGTCTAGTTACAATGCAGCATGGAGACAGGATTATTATATAAACTGTGCAAATTCTATATATGTACAACGTCTAATGAATCAAGAATAATAATTTCAAATCGAAAATTAAAAATATCTTAAATTTTTTTAAGTTTTATTTATTTTTGAGAGAGAGAGAGAGGGAGAGAGAGAGAATGAGCAGGGAAGGGGCAGAAAGGGAGGGAAACACAGAATCTGAAGCAGACTCCAGGCTCTGAGCTGTTAGCACACAGCCCAACAAACTCACACACTGGGAGATCATGACCTGAGCCGAAGTCGAACAATTAACCAACTGCCGGCTAGGTGCCCTGAAAATTAAAAATATATTCTTAATGATCTGCATTTTACAATACGATAGGGTTCATCTTTATTCATCACTGAGTATTGTTTTCTTATTACATTTCTGTGACATGTATATACAGCATGGGCCCTCAGTACAAGTGTGTTTAAGGAATGAATGACTAGATAGTTCAAGCACATCTATTCTCTCAATTATGATGTCTTAAAAATTCTGCCCATTATAGTCATGTAATGATTCTTGTGCTCTGAAAAAAAAAAAAGGTAACTATCCTCATTGTTTATTACAATTTATAATTGCCAGCAAGGAAATTAGTGACATAGGATATTTTTATTCAAATAAAGCAAGTGTCAATATCCTTATTGTCAGTGCTTTAGGCAGGGATGAATGTTGCATTATATTTGCTCTAACAAAAGCCTGAAATCTGCATCCCGTATGAGGAACAAATGGGAGAACATTACTCCTATCCAAAATTTATTTTCATGTTCTTGTTTCTTATTTCTTTTGTCCTATCCTTTCCTTTCTTTCTATTTAAAAAAAAATGATATAAGAAGTTACATTAACCATATTCCTGTTTACGGGACATGCTCAACTATGCTCTGAACAAGGTCCTTCTCTTGTTTTATTCCTTGATGCATTTCCTTTATTCTCATTGTTCAACACCCTTCTCCAGAAAAGACAATCAAAATGTGTATCTTTTTGTTCTTACACTCTTATAAAATATGTATTACTCTTTCACATGCATCTGTTTTTAATTTATGTAAATGGTATTAGAGTAGATTTTTTTTCTTGTTATTATTTTTACTCAATGATGGTTTAAGACTTCTTTGTGGCTATATATAGCCATATATAATTATTGCATATTATATAGTCACTGTATAGTAATACATTATATTATATGACATATTATAGTATAATATATATTACATATATAATATAGTCACCGTATAATATAGTCACATGTGCATCTGCCATGTGTTCCCTCTTTATTTCCTCAGTTGTGTCACCCATGTCTGCTGTCTCTGTCCTTCACACGAAGCTGCATATCTCTACAGACCTAGGTGAGGAGCTTTTTGACATTTACATATGAACAGAGTTGCCTGGTTACAAGTGATGCACATCATTAATGAAAATAAGTATTCCCACATTGCTCTCTGCACCAATCTCCGTTCCTACCTGAAGTCCTGAGGAATCTCACATTCCCACAAGTCTGTAGACACTTGGCATTACCTCGTTTGCTAATTTTTGTCAGTCTGGAGGTATAATAACATCTCATTGTTTTAATGGGCACTCTAAAAAATTACTAATGGATTTGAACATCTCCTCTTCTCTTATGTTAGCTGGCTTTTTAGACTGCCTCCTCTGTAAATTCCCGGGACATATACTTTGGCCAGTTTTCAGTTGGGATTTATGTTTTCCTTTTCGATTTTCTCAGCATAGTCTGTATATTTGAACCTTGATAGTTTTAGACAATGAAAACTTCTTCCAATCCTTCATTTTCTCTGATCTTCATTTATGACATTTTTCTTTGAGCAAAATCTTCACATTTAATAAAATTATTTGTGTCTAATTTTGTGTGTAGTTTTGAGTATGTTTAAGAAGTCATTTCTGACCAACATGTCCCCAAGTAATTTTTCCATGTTACCTATCATTAACTATGATTTTCACATTACGTATTTGAGTTCTTTATTTGTAGTTCTACATTTATATGTGATGTGGATGCGGATTGCTGTAAATAGAATGTTTGTGTTCCTCACCACCCTCCCAAATTCATATGTTGAAATCCTAACCCCCAGTGTGATGGTAATTAGGGGGTATGATCTTTGGGATATGATTAGGTCAGGAGGTGGAGTACTCAGGTATGGGATTAGAGTCTTTTAAAGGAGACTGTAAGGACACAAGTCTAAACGTCTAAACCAAACTGACTCCATGACAGGCTTTAAGTTTCCCGTCTAAACTAGAAGGCCTAAGTTTCAGCTTCCCCAAAACTATCAGGCAGTTACACATTGCCCAAGGCAGGAGAAACCACCCTTGCAACACCCAATCAGGAAAGGCCAGCGACCACCCTCCACATTACTAAGGGAGAGGCCTGGAGATAGAAACTATAGATAGGACCCTGTTACCTAATGTTAAAGTTAACCTGTTAGTCACCGAACAAGACCCTAGGCTCGCTCTGTGATTGGTTGAATTTAAAGGTACTCTAAATGTTGTAATTGGATCCCGCCAAAAGTAACGAATACTCTAGACAATGTGTATGGTCAAACCCGCTGTCATTGATGTATAATTATGATTGGATCACTGTTCTCCTGCCATAACTTCTGTAACTCCCCCTTCACAAACCCCATAAAAACCCTACTCTGGGGGTGCCTGGGTGGCTTAGTCGGTTAAGCATCCAACTTTCACTTAGGTCATGATCTCGCGGTTTGTGGTTTCGAGCCCTGCGTCCGGTTCTGTGCTGACTGCCAGCTCAGAGCCTGGAACCTGTTTCAGAGTCTGTGACTCCCTTTCTCTCTGACCCTCCCCTGCTCACACACACACACTCTCTCTCTCTCTCCTAGAAATAAATTAAAAAAAAAAACATTAAAAAATAAACCCTACTCTGCCTTTGCTCGGGACTCTCAGCACGGATCCACTGCGTTGGTGAGGTCTGGGAGCCCGAGCTCGAGCCCATAATAAAACCCTTTGCCTTTGTATGCGTGGCTCGGTCTCCCCGGTGGTCTCTGGTCGAGGATACTGCGATCTGGGTATAACAGAGACACCAAAGAGTTCTCTTGCAGTGAGAACATGGAAATCTATGAATTGGAACATGGGACCTCACCAGTCCCCTGATTTTAGGCTTCCTGGGTTCCAGAACTGTGAGAAATAAATTTCTGTCTAGAAATGGCCTGACCAGGGCTGCCTGGGTCACTCAGTCGGTTAAGCGTCCGACTTCATCTCAGGTCATGAACTTGCAGTTTGTGGGTTCGAGCCCTTCACTGGGCTCTGTACTGACAGCTCAGAGCCTGGAACCTCCTTCAGATTCTGTGTCTCCCCCTCTCTCTGCCTTTCCCATGCTCATGCTCTGTCTCTCAATAATAAATAAAAACATTAAAAGAGGGGGGAAAAAAGGAATAGCCTGTCCATGGCCTGTTATAGCAGCCTGAAAAGATAAAGCTAGAACTCCAATTATATTTTTCTTCATTTACAGTAGTCCTCCTACATGGATAAATCCATAACTTCGGTTTCCCTGGTTTCTGTTTCCCATGGTCAAGTGTGGTCTGGAAGTAGTGATTCTCCTAATGTATTACCAGAAGGTCAGTAGTAGTCTAATACTACATTATAGTACCTACATCATCTACTCTAGTGCCATTTTTTCCAATTCCATCTATTAAATCATCTTCCATTTGCCCATTGGTTGTGTTGCCATAATACGTATCTGTACATGGGTAAGTGTCTGAACTCTCTATTTTCTTTCTTTGGATCAGGGTTGTTCTTGTGGCAATAACACATTGCCCTTTTTAAAATTTTATGTCTTATACCATTTTAGATTGTATTTTTTCTTATTATCTTCTGGAAGATTGCTTGAGTCTGATTTCCTGCTCAGTAATTTGGTTTTAAACTGTATTCATCATGCTGTTTATTCAATATCTCTTATTTGGCATCGTTAGCATCTTCCTTCATATATTTAAGTGTTATTTACTTTACTTTATATTTTTCTTGTACTTTAATATTTTCCCTTTTCTGTTCAACTTTAATTCAATTCACTGTTTTTCTTTTATAGTGGCTGTATATGTTCTTTTGTCTTGTAAGTACATTATCCTATGGAATTGTCAGCTATTCTGCCTGGAAATGTGTATTGGAAAACACTGAGGACTAAATTTTAATTTGTTTCTCTCCTAGTAAATTTTGGGATAAGGAAGGACATGAAGCTCATAGTAGAGAATTTCAGGCACTATAGAACCATTGTTTTTCTATCTTGCTTATCATCGTGAAGATAAAGAGCACTGATGATAGACCATGAGCTTATCATCAGACCACTCCTATAGTCAAGGACTCACTTTTAAATTCTTGGAAAGAAAGGGAAAGGACTGTTTCCTTAATTTGTAAACCATTAGCTCTGGGTATGGGAAGACATTACAGAATGAATGCTGGAGGGCAAAAGGTCACTCTAGATCTGTTTGAATCCACTTGTCACCCAAAAGGTTTTTGCAGCACTCAGAGATTATTACTCTGTGGATGTTGGTGGCTTCTGTGCCCAAGTGGCAAATGATGATTTTCCTAAATCAACCCAGGGAAAGGAAAAGGCAAAAGATGAACATTTTCTTGACCACAGTGACTAGTTTGGGACAATCTGTAGTCTTCATAGTTTCTTGCAGGTTTTAATTGTGCTAGCTGGTTTTTATTTTTTCCTCGATGCATTCTTTCCTATAATTTCTGTAGTTTTTCAGAAGAAATACAGTAGGAACTTTCTGACAGTTTTTCTGTCCACTATTTTTCTGTTGTCTCTCTCTCTTTACCTCTCCCTTCCTCTACCTTCCCACCTCTCCTCCTCTTTCTTTCCCTCCCCTCCTCTTCTCTCTGCTTCCTTTCATTTCCCTTTTCTTGACCAAACACTGAATAAGGGGAGCAGTGAAGTTAGAGAAAATAAGGACTGGAATTAGCAGCAGCAAACTATTCCTTTTCTCCTTCTGCTCACTTCTGAAGCCCCTCCCTACAGTTTTCTAATAAGTGCAGAACCTTGGGTCAAGGTTTGAAATGTCCCCAAGAAATAGTTCAATTCTCTTCTACTACAAGTATTTGCCCAAGGGGAGAGGTTGGGCATTGATGATGTTTAGAATATTTACTTATTCATTGACTCTTTCTTTAAAAATTGTTGTGAGCTTTTTCTATAGTTTTTCTGTTGTCATTTTCCTTACCATTTCCTGAGTTTAATTACTTCCATATTCTATGTAGCTTATATAATCCTAGAGTTTTCAGCTCCTAGAGCGCTCAGTTGGTTAAAGTATGGTTGTTCTAAGAGATACCCAAGAATTGATCAAATATTCTTTGGGAGAAGTTCAGTCCTGTCTGTGTTCTTGATAAAATCCAGAATCTCTGAGGACTTGTTGGATTTTGAAGCAGAAGAGAATTTGCCACCTCTGTGCACTTCTTTGGCCTAAGGATTATTTTAAGGGGATTATTTTTTAAGGAAAAGCAGACAGAGGAGAAGATCTAAAAACAGTAAAAGTTAGTTTTTTGTAAGAGATATCTGCATGTATAAGGAAAATCTCCATCTATAAGGATATCTCCCTTGCTGTACCAGGAAAAGGGGGTTGACCAAATTTCTAGAAACTCTTAACAGTGCAGAAGGCAATAACTTAAACCTGCACAACAACCTTAAACTTATTTAGTGTGTTTTTCCTGGTAACCTCCCACAGCTGAACCCCATCCACAATATCTTTGTCTTCAGCTGAAAATAGTATTTAAGGTGATGACTTTAGCCATTTTGGGGAGTTACTCAGTTTTCCTGGATCTCTTGCATGTATATATGCGGTATACGTTTTTTAAATGTTTTTGTTTTTGTTTTTGTTTTTTTTGATGGGAGGAGGGACAGAGAGAAAAGGAGACATAGAATTCGAAGCAGGTTCCAGGCTCCGAGCTATCAGCACAGAGCCTGACATGAGGCCCGAACCCACAAACTGCAAGATCAACACCTGAGCCAAAGTCAGACGCTTACCTGGCTGAGCCACCCAGGTGGTATATGTATTTTTAAACACTTACTTGTTTTCTCCTATTAATCTGTCTTTTTATTACTGGTGTGTCTCAGTCACAAACCTGGGAGGTAGAGCATAAATTATTTTTCCTCCCCTACACCTTTATCAGAGTTTTGGTGATAACTTCCATCCTTTTTAGGTAAGAAAAAGAAAACAGTTACATTAAGTGTGGCTGTACTTACAGAGAATGTACCATTCTCTGAATGGGCTTCGAAATTAACTTTTTCCAGTTGTTACAGATTTTCTGTACTTAAAAAATTTCCCCAGTGAACTAGCTTATTAAAAAAATATAAGAGATGGTGTTTAAGAGGGGTAAAGATGAAAAGTAATAAGTATTAAAAGAAATGCCTAAAGCTCTAAGTCCTGTTAGTAAACTCAGTCATCCTTCTGTGTTTTTCCAATTTCAATAAGATGATCATTCAGATATCTGGAAGGGAATTTTATTTTTTTAAGTCACTCCAGAAATAAAATCTATATGAATTTCTTTCTAGTATTCATGTTTTACAGAAACTATACTAAGTAAAAGATGAAAAACAGATAACGCTATAATATCTGAATTAATCACAGTTAATGATGGCAGAAGTTTTCACCTTCTACACTTAGATCAGCATATGACATTGTTTGTTCAACACCAGCTGGATAGCACCTTGCTCAGACATCAGGTTATTTTTTTTTTTTTGTAGCAACAATTAAAACCAATAAAAAAAATAAGACATCTATAAACTTTACAGAGAGAAGGAGACATAAGATTTTCCCTTGGAACTTCACAGTGAAAATTGCCTTGCAAAGTACAAGGGATACAGTGCATCAAGAATTGTTCTTTTTGGCCTTTAAAAGATTTTGTCTACTGAGCTCCCAAACTCAACCCAGTTTTACCCCATAAAACTGAAATGGTTCTGTGATGAGGAGAAGAAGTGGCAACTATTTAAAGCATATGTGTACTTTGGTGTAGTTACACACAACATTTTCACTTGCATATACATTGCTAATGTTTTACTCTGAAACCTTGTATTTCTTCACACATTTGGTTAACCATATGCCTTTGATGACAATCCAGTCTTAAAACATGCTTATTATAGGGTATGAGGAGTACAATTAAGCTAAAATTTTACATGGAGTCTGTAATGCATTTTGATTTCTCATGAGGTTCTAATCCAGTTTACAAAATGTTTCCAGATGTACAGTCTAGTTCCAGATCAATTTATGTGTATGCACAGAAATCCTAATGCTTAAATTATAAAAATACAAGATTTTAATTCTTTGTTGTAGAAGTTCCATTTGGAACATCATCTTGAAATTACTAAGATCATGCTAAGTTGTACAGAGTAATTTTTAAAATTTTGTACTTGTGTTCAAAATTTGTGACGATAATCTTTCAAAATTTAGGCCCTACACATTAATCTCAGAGATTTAAGATACTTAAATGTATTCCGTTTGATTTTCTATTTTATCTCCAGAGATGCATCGCACCATAAGGGACAAAACTAGGGGCGGAAGTTGGTACAAAAAAATTGTCCTTTGTGGGTAGATGTCTTCCAGTACTTTGATTCTGGATATTTCCTAAATTCATTTGTTCACTTATTTAAGTTCATTTCAGATATAATGCTGGATATTGGAAACATGGAGATGAATGAAAGAATCTTCTGAAGGAGCTCATGGTCTGGTGGAGTCATCAGAGATATAAATACTTCTTTAGGGATAAATAGGATGGAACAAAATTAACATTGAGGAGAAGAACTCCCTAGGCAGAAGTTTAAGGATTAGCAAAGATGTGAGTGTGGTAACGGCACAATACGTAATTTCAAGCAGTTCTATGTCTTTAGTGAGTCAAGTTTAATGTCAGGACTGACAATAAATCAGGCTGGAAAAGAATTTGGTAAAAAGTACAGCAAGGGCCTTTCTTATTTGCCTTTAAGGACTGTGAAGTTTTCCTGCAATGGGAAACAAGTCAAATGCTTTTTGAGAAGTTGTAGTTATTTGAGCCACACAGAGAATTGTTTAGGTTATAATGGTACTCATCTCACCTATAGCTAAGTATATCCCTGTACTATGATGTGAGATTGTCCCCAACAAAAACGAGTGCTTATGGTCATCAAAATACATGCAAAACAATGTTTATTACAGCTTTACTCCTAATAACCTCAGACTAAAACAACTTGATCTCTATTGACAGAAAAATGAATAAATCCATTGTGGATATTCATATAGTAGGGTAAATACATCAAAGGAAAAGAACACATCAGAGTACCTGCAAGTAAGTGTAATCACACAGATGCAGGTATATAGATGCATCCCAGGGACAATGGCGCTGACCAAAATGAGCCAGACTCAAAATGGAACATGCTGTATAATCCCATTTTTAGAAAGTTTATGAATAGTGAAAACATATCTTTTTTTTTTGATACAAATTAGGTTAGTTTTGGGGAGGATATTGACTGTGAAGGGTAGGAGGGAGCCCACTGGGATGCTGAAGATACTCAATAGTATAGGGATATAGACGTATGACAAATTTGATAGACTCATTGAGCTAGGAAGACAGGTGAATTTTTCCCCACGTATTTTAATATATTTCCCCAACTTAATATAAATTAAAAGCCATGCTAGTCAGTGGAAATTACTGGAAGTACTGGGAAAAATATTCTTGTGTTTTGTTTGTCTTGTGTGCACATGTGTCACAACAGAATGCACATTGGACTTCAACACAAAGTAATTGAATTTGAACCCTAGTTCAGTTTATTATCTGTGAGAACATCTTGTGTGAATAATAGAGTCTTAGAGCTATATTTTTGTCTCTGTAACATGGAGATAATGATAATTATTCTTACAGGATTGGCATGCGAACTAAATAAGATACAGTGTTAGTCCATATCCTCTAGAAAGTGGAGGAAGGAAAGTGAAACTTCTCCGAAAAGGACAGTTATACTTGTTTTCTTAAAAAAAATTTTTCCCTTGTTTCTGGTCTTTCAAAGATGAACAATTTAAAAATATTTTATTTTTCTTTCCTTTCCTTTTCTTCCTTCTCCTTTCTTTCATTTTTTTTCAATATTATTAATCTTCAGGACTCAGGGGATGATAGAATTTGAAGTATTCGGTTGCTTTACCAAACATTTGTATAGTTCATTTAGAATTGCAATACTAATATTAACACTACTAAAAACTGACTGAAAACAGGTAGAAATATTTTTTGTGTGTTTCCTTCATTTTCCTACTTTAAAAATGTTTTAATTTATTTGAGAGAGAAAGAGACAAAGCATGAGTGAAGGAGGGGCAGAGGGAGAGGGAGACACAGAATCTGAAGCAGGCTACAGGCTCTGAGCTGTCAGCACAGAGCCTGATGTGGGGCTCGAACCCACGAACCATATCATGAACTGAGCTGAAGGTGGCGCTCAACTGACTGAGCCACCCAGGCACCCCTAATTTTCCTATTTTTTGCAGTCATGCTATCTATATGTTACTTATTTTGTGTCTTGTATAGTTGTTTTCATGTTTTTAGCTGTGTTCAAAACACTGAGTTAAATTTTACATATGTTATTTTTAGTATTATAGTTTACCTTATTTTCACTGTAGGGTTTTACTCTCTTCCTTACTTTGTCTCTCTCTCTCTCTCTCTCTTTTTTTTTTTTTTACAGTAACTTTGTATAGAATTCACTATGACCCTTTTGTTCTGCCTCTTTTTTCTTTTGTTACTAGATTATTGGTTTATTATAAAAATGTAGAAACAGCCAAGTGGAAGAGATGCATAGGGTACAAAGCGGGGATAGGGTGTGGAGCTTTCATGTCACACTCTCAGCCCTTGAATGTGTTCACCAACCCTGAAACTCTCTGAGCCTCTTTGGTTAACTTTTCTTTAAAAAAATTTTTTTTTTAAATAGGAGCAGTTCGGTGACTTAGTTGGTTAAGTGTGTGACTCTTGATCTTGGCTCAGGTCATGATCTTAAGGTTTGTGAGTTTGAGCCCAGTGTTGGGCTCTGCGCTGACAGCATGAAGCCCGCTTGGGATCCTGTCTCTCCTTTTCTCTCTCCCCATTCTCCTCTTGTATTCTCTCTCTCTCAAAATAAATAAACTTAAAAAAAAATTTCTATGACTTTTTTTATTTGACTATAATTGACATACAGTTACATTAGTTTCAGGTGTATTAGATAGTGATTCACAAGTTTATACATTATACTGTGTTCAGCACAAGTGTAGCTACTATCTGTCCCCATACATCACTGTGACAATATCATTGGCTATATTCCTTAGGATGTTCTCTTTATTCCTGTGACATATTCGTTTCATAAATGGAAGCCTGAATCTCTCTTTCCCTGTCACCCATTTTGCCCAACATCCCCCAAACCCATCTTGTTGCTCTATTTTAAAAATTAGATTTCTTTATCTTTCAGAAAGATTTACTTTATTGATTTACTTGAATGAACTTTAAAAATAAATATTCCTGAATTTAAGCCGATGTTTTAAATCTAAGCGGTTTGAGTGAAGCCTTTTAATTACTCAGGATCCTAGATCTTTATGTATATATAGATCTATATCTATATCTAGATATCTATATAGATATCTATGTCTATATCTATATAGATCCTTATATCTAAACTTCAAGGGCCATCCTAAGTCAAATTGCCTTACACGGGATTCCATTCTTGTGCTCTTTTGTGTTTTGAGCTGGTTCAAGGTTGGTACTGCAGAAACATTGGTACATGCCATGCCTCAGGTTAACTTGGCCCTGTTACCACTGAATCACAATATTAGCAGAAGCCCATCTTTACTAGAGTACTCAATTGAAAAAATGAATGTATTTTATCCATATTGTAGTTTCCCATATCAAGATGTTTTCTTTAGCCTTCATTTTTATTAAATAAGAATAAAGCAATCATTTTATCATTAAGAAAAGAAGAAAAAAATGTGGTTTAACATAGTTCTAATTTTCCAGAGCTCCATCTCTCTCTTTTTTTAATTTAAAAATGATTTTATAGTGCTGAAACATGGTGATTTGTTTTCTGAGGTTTCCTGACTTTACTCCCTCCTCAATCTGAATTCCAGTGTTTCTTTTCTTTCTTTCTATTGCCTTCTCATGCCATTGTTCTGCTTTTATTAGGAGATTGGAGAGATTCAAACACCTTACATCTGTCACTACTATTTTCTCCAAATCCTCTTATTGTCAGGATTCTAATTATAGAAACAAAATGAATAAAGAATGCAATGCTAGGTTGTCAAAGTAAAGTTACCCAAAGGGAGTGGCATGAGACTGCAGAGTGAAAATAAGAAAGCATGGTAGAACAGGAGCTGTATAACATTAGAGATATTATTAGAAGGGATAGAATGCAATAGTAGCTAGCAGTATTTGATCAAGTAAAAGTGTCTAGAAAAGTAAAACTTGTTGATGAGTTGGTCTATAGGAGAAAATATGTATCCCTTATACTAAAACCCATAAATCGTGTGATTTTGTTTCAGATTATGACATAAGACCTAGTGTTAGCAAGAAGCAGTGCTACTGCAGAAGACTATGTATTTTCTTAAAATGCATTTCCTTAAACTGTGGAGATGCAAGTAGGCATGAGTAAAGAGAGATCGTTATACAGATTGATGTATATATTGAGGCTCTTTACACGGACAGGAAAGAAATGTATTCTTTTTTTTTTTTTTGTTAATATTTTATTTATCTCTAGGAGAGAGAGAGAGACAGCGTGAGCAGGGGAGGGTCAGAGAGAGAGGGAGTCACAGACTGAAACAGGCTCCAGGCTCTGAGCTGGCAGTCAGCACAGAGCCCGACGCGGGGCTCGAACCCACGAACCGCGAGATCATGACCTAAGCGAAAGTCGGACGCTTAACCGACTAAGCCACCCAGGCGCCCCAGAAATGTATTCTTAACATTAAAAAAATATTTTACCTTTCAATCAACTGTTCAAATCTGTGACATTTGAAGGATTATTGTGTATGAATATAGGAAATATAATGATATTATATTGAGAGGGACAGAGCCATTCCATCAAAACTACTCTTATGCTCCCAAGCAATACCAATTCTGCTTTCATCAGATGCAGTTAATGCTCAAAATGGCATTATCTGGAGAATGATTCATAGGTGAAAAAACAAGTCTCTAGTAACAGATATAAGTAATTAAAAGAAAAATTAAAATTGACTTTCTCTAGTGGTGCCTGGGTAGCTTAGTAGGTAAGCTTGATTTTGGGTCATGTCAGGATCCAACTCATGGTTTTGGCTCATGTCACGATCTCATGGTTTATGAGCTCACCCCCCTCCCCATTGGGCTCCAGTACCAAGGTCTTGGAATTCTTTCTCTCCCTCTCTCTCTGCCCCTCCCTTCCTCTCAAAATAAATAAATAAACAAAAAAGTTGCTTTTCTTTATAATTGCCTATCAGAACTAAACTGCCTTAAAATGTAAAGAGTCCCATTTTAGGGTAAGTTTTCAGGATTTATTATTTTTGAACCTTTGAGTAAATCACTCTGAGTGATTTATATGTTCATTTGTTTATTTTGAAAGACAGATGGGGCAAGGGAGAGGGAGGCAGAGAGGAGGGATAGAGAGAATCCCAAGCAAACTGTGCGTTGTCAGCACAGAGCCAGACTAGAAGCTCCATCCCAGGAACTGTGAGATCATGTGGGCTTAAATCAAGATTTGATGCTTAGCTGACTAAGCCCCAGGCACCTTTGTATACTTTCATTTTTTTTTAAAGTTTTATTTATTTTTGAGAGAGAGAGAGACAGCATGAGCAGGGGAGGGTCAGAGACAGGAGAGGTCAGAGAGAGGGAGACACAGACTCCGAAGCAGGCTCCAGGCTCTGAGCTAGCTGTCAGCACAGAGCCCAATGCAGAGCTCAAACCCACAAACTGTGAGATCATGACCTGGGCCGAAGTCAGACGCTTAACCGACTGAGCCACCCAGGCGCCCCTGTATACTTTCATTCTTAAAGGCACTACTATAATGTGGTTTTTTTTTAATGAGAAAATTTTAAATAATGAACCAGAGAGAAGTACATATTTTCATTCATCAAATATTCCCAAGGTACTGGAGATATAGCATCACAGATGACAAAAATCCATGACCTCCAGGAAATTCCATTACAGAGTTATAACCAAGCTGTTTGCTGTCTGCTGATGGGCCAGCAATTGCCTACCCTGTCTAGAACAATGGGCTGTCCCCCTTCCTAGGATACACATATAGGAAAATAAATTAGTGATAGGAAATATCCTGTTACCGGCTTATTAAATTCCACAGTACTTTAAGTGAACCTGGAACAAATAGTGTTTACACATGAATAAGCATTACATAGGTAGTGAACTATTTTCCAACTATCCAGCTTTTTCTCTCTTAATATATATTGGAAGCAAAACAAAATAAAACTTGAACTTCCATCTCAGAAAATTCTGGGAGTTCCAGTACATTTACAGGATTTCCAAGGACTTCCAGTGCAGAAGGAAGAAACACTGTTCTTGCTCCTGTCTTTTGCTTGATCAGGCTGAACTTCCTCTTCCCTCTTTCTGTGTGTCTCCATTCTTCAGTGTACAACCGACACAAGTTTTCCCATTTTCTAGGGGGGAGATTTCAGGTTGATATGTAGGAATGATGGTGGTTAATCACAAATCTAAAAAGGAAACAACTTGAAATTTGGACATTAGCCATTACTTAAATAACCACTCCTTGACCGTGCTCTGTGGGAATTTGTTTCTGGAATGTTCACATCTGAAGCTCTCTCCCGTTGCGAGGTGATGTGGCTTTTTTATTTTCCCTCCAGAGAATCTTTACGCATCTCTTGTGTTGTCAGGGGCATAAATGAGAAATTCTTGTTATTCTGTATTTAAAGGGATTTAAATATTATCCTTGCTGTCCCCTCCTATCATGGATATCCAGAGATTTCTCTGCCATAGTGTGTAGGTTAATTACTGAGATTATTAGTTTCTATTAGTGCTTCCCTGTCTTACCAACTGCCATTTTAAGTGGAAAAGGGAGGATTTTGTAGTGGTGGAAATACTATTCTGTCCCTTATCAGAGCAAACCCTACAAATGCTGGCCCTTTTTCCTCCACCTTTAGCTATCAAGTCTGATACAAGAAGAGTGAATATTCCATTTCCTAATGTCAGTTTTAAGAAGGTGGAAACAACTGTATTAGCTTTATTTAAGAAGCTTGAGGTATTTTCATATTCATTACAATTAACCAAAAGATTACATAAAATGTACAGAATCGGAATGGTTTCTGTAACTGATATATTTTAATATATAATATGTTTTAAATAGAAGGATATAGTAAGTAATGCTATATCAAGAAAATGACATTTATGATTAGTTAGAACAATATTTTTAGCCATGCTACATTTCTAAATTCAACTTTCTATTATTCTTAAATCTTTTTATTCTCTTATTGTTTACTTCACTAAGTGCACCTGAAATCTAAATTGGCTATTTTTCATTTGAAAAATGGCCAAGGTTTTAGAAAATGAACAAAGAGGTTTTTGGTCTCCACTGATCCAGTCAAACATTGCCTGAGCTAGCAAACTACAGATAAAAAAAAAAGCACACACTGCATTATTCGTCCAGTCTTCCCCTCCCGGGCCCCCAAACTTTATAATGTAGCACACATTTTCTAGGCTCTTATCTATGCAAATTGACCACCTGGTCTCTCATGCAAATTAGTCTTGTTTTTTGAAGGGATAAGAAATAAGGTAATGTAATGTTCTTCAGCTCCACTGACTCTCCTAGAACATTTAAAAATGATTAATTCAATTCCAATGCTTTATTCTTGAATATTGCCTTGATAAAATCCCAACTCATAAGATAATATTGTCAAACAGCACTAGAAATCCATAGGGTGTCAGACCTAAACTCCAGATAAATATCTTTCTTTACCAAAGAATTTTATGAAGACTGAATGAGACAGGATATTTGAAAGGGCTTTGTTAATAAAAAGAATTATACAAATTATGAGATATTATTATCACTCATTACATTTATGAATTTTAACTTCCATTCAAAATCTATTACTTGTTCTACTTGGCATTTGCTTGAATGCATATGTGGTGGTTACTTTTGCTTAATAGAATCTCTTTCCTTAAAATGAGACTCATAATGGATTCTTATTAAAACAGTATAAATGTCAATGTAAGATTCAGATGGGCCAAATTAGTTCTAATAACTGCAGCACAGTTCAGCACTCAATCAATTTACATATCTTGAGTTAATTTCTCTTAAATATACTGTCATTACTAAGTTCCATGTAGCCTGGGTGAAGTATATTAGAATTCTATTAATGTAGTAGAGCTATTTATTTCTTGAATACATCATAGATCAGTCTCTCACTTTCTTAAGACTGAAATTGTTTCTGGTTTCTCTGACAGTGTGTGTCAAGAATGATAATCTGGTCAAGTTGCCAAATGTAACATGCCTGTCCTGGCCATCAGACAATGTATTTATTTTATGATTATTATTATTTCAGTGATTTATTAATGATCAAAACATAAGATTAAAACGACGTATCCATTATATTGCCATTGCCAAGAATGTATTTGTCAAGAGGATTTAGTTAATCAAATTCAGTGAATCACTGTCTTCTCAAGCTTGCCTCTGGGGGAAAAGCATATGCTCCAGTTCATTCTGGGAGAACAATGTTGACAACTATTTTCAGACCTGAAACCAGCTCTGATTGACTTCACAGAGTGAGATGTGTTACAGAAACTTGTAAGAAATCTACTGTTCTCATTAAGTGGAAATAGTGGTTACTAACCAAGAAGTTTTCTGGGGGCCTAGACAGAAGGCATATGGTGCATAGAAAGATTCTCAAGGGATACTTTGCAGCTGATAGCTGACTGGTCAGTTTTAGGAAGGTTAGGCAAAGAAGTTTGCTTGAGAGAAGTAAAATAAAACCTCCCCTTTCCTGGGTGCTTTTCAGGCACATGAAATTGAGTCTTGAGAATCTAAAGTAAAACATGGTGACTGTGGGTGATGACACTATATTATATAATTGGTATTTTGGAAGAAAGGGGAATCCTTTCACAATATAGATCAGACTTCCACAACGTACACTTTAAATATCTCACAATTTTGTCGATAACATCTGAATAAAGTTCAAATTAAAAAAAAGAAATTGAGTCTTTCCTGTATTCTGGGGAAAGTTGATCTCCTTTTGTGAATTGAAAGAAAGCCAAGGGGTACTTCTCAACTTTGTGCACATAATTGATCTGTGCTTAGTATTCCAGTTCTATAGTAATACCGATGATGATGGCTAACACGTGGCGATGCGTTCCATGTTTCAGGCAATGTTTTAAGTGCCCTGTGTGAATTAACTCATTCAATCTCACAAAAATCTCATACTGAAGATGGGCTAAGGCGTGGAGAACTTTGATAACTTGCAAAATGTTACCCAGATAGGAATGAGGCAAGCAACGTTCAGCTTCAGGGTACCTGGCTGTGGTGCCCATTCTCCTAGCTATTACCCTGAAGTCCCAAGTCCACTGTGGTGACTGATGGTGACATTCAGAATTATGCCCAGATGTAAGGGAAGAAGAATAAGTTCTGGACTAGGCTTCCAGCATCAACAATCCTGGTCCCATCCATAAAGGGTCGAATGTATAAAAGAGCCATTCTTTTTTCTATTCATTCATAACCCAAACTTTTCTGTGCAAAGTCTATGCTAGGCAGTATAATGATACAAAGGTGAATCAGATGCCTGGGGAATGTGCAGACAGAGAGGAGACACTGTGAAATAACTATAAAGAAGGCAGGATGTGATTAAGAGCAACAAAAGGGTACAGAATTCCTTTGACATAAAAGATGAGAGGAAAAAATGTTTTCCTTCAAGGTGTGGGCAGACTGTTTTCTTTTTTGCATGGGATCTGTGATCCCAAACAGGATCACAGATACTACAACTTAGTTTTTTATATTAGCAGGGAATTTGAATCAACACTGGGATTCCATGGACAATAGTTCACTGGAACATATTCAAACCTCCTCCATGTTCTTCTTTGGGAAACCCTTTTCTCTTTATTATCTACACCCCTGACCTTTCATGCCATTCTGAAACATGGACATGGGTAACCAAACATGAACAGTTCTGCTGAAGTAAAGTGTTTTCTGATAGAAGATAGGTAATTTTCACAGTTAATTCTAGTGATCATTTAATGAACTGCAAGAGTAAGAATTTAAAAATGTGTCCTATTTGGTGGATGACTGCTTATAGCATTTTTATATTTCTTTAAACTCTCTTTCTTTCTTTGTCTCTCCTCTGTCTCCCTCTTTCCTCCTTCCCTTCCCTCCTTTCTTTCATTTTTTCCTACCGCTTCCCTCTCCTCTCCCTCCCAGCTTTCATCCTCTTTTTCTTCTTTTCTTTCAAAACTCAATAAACTTGCCTATCAGCTGGTTAAAAATGATAGAGCTACTGAACTACCAACTTCACAGATCCTCTTAATCAAGTGAAGTGGGGTTTTTACCTCACAGAGTCTATTGCAAAAAATAAGACTGGTGACACAAAATTTATACTTTAAAATTCAGAAGTCATATTGAAAAAAGTTGATATTTAATAAGAACCTTCGATTGTAATGTTATAGCAAAATAATCCACTCAGAAATTTGTGATTAATAGCAGACTTAAAATTTCTGATTTTAAATATTATAATTTTTGTATATATAAATTTACCAGGTGTATAAGAAGTGAGATAATTATTATTATTATTTTTTTTAATACTTTTTATTTTTTTCTAGGAGAGAGAGAGAGAGAGTGAGAGAGAGAGAGAGAGACAGCGTGAGCAGGGGAGGGTCAGAGAGAGAGGGAGACACAGACTCTGAAATAGGCTCCAGGCTCTGAGTTGGCAGTCAGCACAGAGCCCGACGCGGGGCTTGAACCCACGAACCGCGAGATCATGACCTAAGCGAAAGTCGGATGCTTAACTGACTAAGCCACTCAGGCGCCCCCAATGAGATAATTATTTTTAATTTTTCTAATGTTTATTTACTTTTGAGAGAGCGAGAGAGCAGGGGAGGGAAAGAGAGAGAAGGAGACACAGAATCCGAAGTAGGCTCCGGGCTCTGAGCTGTCAGTACAAAGACCGATGCGGGTCTTGAAGACATGAACTACAAGATCATAACCTGAGCGGAAGTCGACATTTAACTGACTAAGCCACTCAAGTGCTTGGGAAGTGAAATAATTTTATAACATTGAAATATAATTAAAATAACATGAAGCATTTCCCTAAGAATGTATATAAAGCTAGCTTATTTCTGTATTCTGAAATATTCTTTAAACATTGTTTGTGGAATATTTCTGCCTCTAGTATGTAACAATAAGAATGGGTTATGAAACTCATTTGAGACAAAAAAGACAACCAACAGAATTATCGCACTTGGATCTTTGTCAACCAGCAGACACTGGAACTTTGAATACGTGTCTTTAAGTTGTTCTGACTATAAACTTTAAATGAACCCAAATATATTAACTATATTGATATTTTTGAATGAGATGCCCCTACTAGTATTACATCCATATGTGCTGGCTGTAATTGGAAAAAATTAGATTTAATATTTACAAGAAGTCAGGCTCCCAAAAAACAGCTGTTCCCAAGACCTGTGTCCCTTTGGGCCTTTATACTCAAATGTCCCAGAGTATATATTCCTGCTATCCATTCCAGAAAGGATGAAGCACATTTTCTACTGGCAACAATTGTAGAAAAGATCCAGATTACAAAAATTTTATAAATAATTTCATAATTGATCTTAAACCATAACAGTCTTTAATTACTCTTATTCGATAGTGGCATATTCACATTCTGAAAGAAGGCCTAGATAGACCAGTTGAAACTATCACACGTTTGTACATAATCCAAAATATACAGCACTCAGGAGGTTCAGTCTCAGTGCAATGGGACTGGATGCTGCTTGTAGTATTTCCTTTTCTAGTAATTCTGGAATTGTATGAGTCATCTATTATAGATATATATTTTATATGACTCAACTGGCAAAACAATAGACTAAGAGTTATAATCCCACTTTAATAACTCTTGAGAAGTATTTTCTTAAACATTGTTACTCTGTTATTTAGCATCTTAATATTTCGACAGAAAAATTTTAACTTCCCAAATTGTACCTGTGAAATGAAGGGAAGCCTGTTTATGTGAAATTGCAAATTAAGTAAAGAAATATGTATATATACGTTTTTTCAGTTCGAGGCTAGATAGTGAACAAGCTATGTTCTTGTATATGTCTCTGCTTAACTGAGAGGAGGAGGTTTTTCCATTAGGAAAAAAAATACACAAATTAACAACTATGGAAGTTATATGCAGTTTTTTTTTTCTTGTTCTGGACTCCCTCCTACTCCCATCTCCCATGCTAGGTACACAAACTTGCTTTGAAAGTTCTGACCACTATCAAGAATTGCAGAGGGTCTGAGATTTTGCTCTACTAGAAAGCTAGTGAGTTAGCCTACTACCATGTTTTGAATTCTGGTAGAAAACATGGGGCTTCAGTGTCAGGGTCAAAGGGTGTGTTATTCTCAGCACAGTAAGTACTATGAGGTTCATGTGTATGTCAGTTGTCATTGACCCTCAAGACCCATAATAGGGAGACACAAAAGGGCACAGGTGAGTGCTGTGAATTTGGTAGATTTCCATGAAAGCTGAGGAACCCCAAGTTTAAGAAACCCCAATATTCCATAATGAGCTGCAAGCAGATGTGTTTGACCTTTGCCCTATAGGGGATATTATAATACTAGAAGGTTTGTTTACTCTATCTTGGAAGGAAACATACTATTTCTTTCTGCCAAGGTTATTTGCTATACGGACATCTTAAAAAAATTTTTTTTTTGAATTTATTTCTAGGAGAGAGAGAGAGAGACAGCATGAGCAGGGGAGGGTCAGAAAGAGAGGGAGTCACAGACTGAAACAGGCTCCAGGCTCTGAGCTGGCAGTCAGCACAGAGCCCGACGCGGGGCTCGAACCCACCAACCGCGAGATCATGACCTAAGCGAAAGTCGGACGCTTAGCTGACTAAGCCACCCAGGCGCCCCTATACGGACATCTTTAAAAAGAGTCCAGAAAAAAGTGTAGTTAGTGGTAGTATCCTTGCTCACAAAATGTGCAGAAATATGAGATATCCATGGGGAATTGTCTCCAAAGAATTTTATCTTCTGTTTCTGCATCATCTTGGCTGTGACAGACATTTCCAAGATTGCAACATTCTAGTTAATCTAACTGATAGGAGCTGGGACCAAATCTATTTAGTTTGTCTCAAATAGCATTTAATTAGGACTCGCTAGGCAAGGTTCCAAGCAGCAGGATGGGACTAACATACTATTTACCTCAATCGTGCCATGCCTCCATGAACTGTTAGGGTGTCCTGTGGAAAGCCAGCTGATTTCTCCTTAAATTCCCATATTGACCTTTCCACCTGGCTTGAGGAATTAAGCCGGGTGCACAAAATGTATTTAAGATTGCCCAGCTTTTACATTGTCTTGTAAGTAAGAAATACAGGGCATTTGTCTCATTCATATCAGTGCTGATCAGTGAGTTCTGACCAAGCAGGATGCCTTCCAAGGCAGACAGAGTATTTCCTTAAATACGGAAGGTCTGTTATGACCCCTTCTGAGGTGCAAGCCACCATGTTTTGGGGAGGAAGACATGTTAGTGTCTGGCTTCCACATGAAAATGCAATTCTGAGGATGGCCTTGGAAAGAAAGAGTTGTTTATAACTGATGGTGACCAAATAGAACCTACATTAGTCTTGGGGGCACAAGTTGAGAGTCATTCCAATGTTGTCCATTTGGCTGGATTGTTGCCTTGAGGGCTCAAAATTCAATTTAAATGATTGAGTCTACTTCTTTTTTTTTTTTTTAGAAGGAATACCAGTTTTCCACACTACCAGCTACTTGGCATTCTTCTGCTCATCTGAATAGTTAAGAATTAGAGTGGAGAAGTCATTTTGATATATTTTGGGAATAAGGGCCTTCCTGTTCTCAGGTAGACATCATGAGAAAGTTAAGAGAAATGGTCAGATTCATCTGGAAGGAGATGGCTGGCTGACTCAGGATTCAGTTGACTTTAAGTAATTAAAGTTCAGTTTTGAAGAGCCTCACTGAGACATTTTCTTTCTTGTGAACGTTTCCACAGGTAGTTCTGAAAGAAAATCGTCATTAATGTTCCTCCGTTATTTATATTTCTTGGTGTCTAAGATGTTGCCTATTCAGGTGCCAGGATCATTGCTCTCCTTCATCTTCAGAAAAATCAGTGTTTCCATTTCAGTAGCTATAACCTCACGCTTTTTCCAGTCATCCCGCACTCACACCCAACCCTTTCATACAGAAGATCATTTGCAAGAGCAGCAAGGGCATTTCTATAAAACTTACAGCTAGATACTATGCCCCATACTTCGTCCTGTGTGGGCTACTGCAGGACTCACTGAGCAGTGGACAGCTGTGAATTGCCTTTATCCTTACGATGTAAGACCATATCAAGCAAGAAGAGATGTAGGTGTCTGGACTTTAATTAATTTTGAATCTCTTATGCTCCATTTTGGGTTGGCAGTGTAGAATGTGTGACAGCCAAGCTGGCCAAGGATTGTCCTTGGGAGAAAAAAGGTAGCATTATGCCCCAGAATGGTTAGAATACAATCTCACATTTTCAAAAGATGTCTGTATGTCACCCCCACACTTTGCTTATCATTGTCACCCAGGAAGTGGTTGAGGGAGGATTATTTCTTTCTGAGATGACCATACTCAGTGACCAAACTACCTTACTAGGCTGTGGACAAGGAGAGGGTAGGGAAGCTAAAGACAGAAAATGCTCTGTGTTGTTTCTGAGAAGATAATTCCAAATCTAAGTAATATCAGATGCTTGTGATTTCAGGGAGTCTTGAAGGTCCGTCCATATGGACCACTGAATATTTTAACACTCAACCAATTTTTTGATGGTTTATGAAATAAAAAGCATACCATTGTCAGATTGAAAATGATCTGAAAAGAGATATAGCCTTTGTCATTGGTCTCTGAGAGGTAATCTCCAGGCTCTTGGCATAACATACCTGCTAAAAATGTATTTGCTTACCTGCAGGTTTTGAGACACAGTATGATTTAAGGTTGTAGGCTTTGGGTCAAGACATCTCAGTCAGTCACTCAAGGCACTGGAGACTGCAGTCTGCCATGTGGGTGGCCTATCAGGTTTATGTGATCAATCTCAATAAAGAGTCTGAACACCAAGCATCAAGTAAGCTTCCCTGGTTTATAATATACCATGGATCTTATCACAAAGCAATTCTGATAAACTAACATTAGGACTCTTTGGTAAGGACAACCGTAAGCTCCATATTTTGGAAATTTCCTGGTCTCTGCCCTGTGTACTTCTCCCTTTGGCTGAGTTTACTTTGTGTCCTTTCCCCAGAATGATCCATACCTGTGGGTATAACAGCTTTCAGTGACTTTGGTGAGTTCTTCTACTGAACTATTGAACCTAAGGAGAGTCTTGAATGCTGCCGAATCTACAGTTGCTATCAGAAGCGAGGGTGGCTTATGAACTGTGCTCCTTAACTTACCAGCACGTGGCAGAAGTGAAAGGAGTCTGGACATCACAATGACTCATATTTAAAGGCCAGAATGTTGTTGCCAGAGGGGACTGAAAGGGCAACCCTGTAACCTAAGAATATGTCAATGGTAGAAAGTTACCACTGATAGTACTGAGATGAAGTCAGATGTAGAATGCTGTTGATCTGCCTCAGTGCCCACTGAGCAGTGTGAACATTTCCATTTTTTTTTTAAGTTGAGACATAACTGACAAATATAACATTGTATTAGTTTTAAGTGTACAACATAATGATTGGATATTTGTATATATTACAAAATGATCACCATAATAAGCCTAGTTAACATCATCTACTTACTTAGAACATTTTTTTTCTTGTGATGAGAACTTTGAAAATCTACTCTCTTAGCAACATTTAAATAAGCAATATAGTGTTGTTAACTGTAGTCACCATGCTGCACATGGTGCTCCCCATGACTTATTTATCTTATAGCTAGAAGTCTGTACCTTTTGACCCCCTTCATCCATTTCACCCACTCCTCTCCCCTCACCTTTGGTAACTGCCAATCTGTTCTCTGTATCTGTGAGTTCGATTTCTTTCTTTCTTTCTTTTTTCTTTTCAGATTCCACATATAAATGAGACCACACAGTAATTTCTCATTTTGATTCTATGTAGCTTGTACTGAGGTTGGATAGCTTGAGCAGCTCAGTGATCATCACTGGGTTCAGTTTACTTGAACCAAGACCAGGCTTTTACAGGAATCTCTGTGAGTTGGGGGCCTAATGAGCCAGTAGCATTGACTCAGGAAGTATAGTGTGGGATAAAGTTTCTGCCAAAGGGAGAATTGCCAGTTTTTCATATAAAGTTGAGATACAACTGGAGCCAAGCCTAGTATGTTTTTGAACATACCAAGAGAGGCTTACTGGTCCCTTCCCACCTTTATAACTATTGAGTGCAAGTTGGCCCACCCCAAAATGAGAATTTCAGGCTGCAGAGTCCTAAGACCTGCCTGAGTTAGTCATTTGCTTTCACAAGAGCTCACTGGTGAGCTGATAGCTGCTGCTGAAAAACACACCTAGTAGCTGTATCACAGAGGCACAAGTGCAGAATCACAAGGGGATCTTTTGGTGGAAGCTACTCTCCATTGCACAGTGTCTCATACACAAGATCAGATATTCAGAGCTCAAAGGGGTCATTAAAGCTATGAGGCTGCAAAGATCTAGACTGTTCCATTGTTGGCTAGACAGGTTACAGGGCAACTTTCTGGTCTAAGCTCTGCTCAGAGGATGCTGACTTGTGCATTGTTTGAGATAAAGAATCAAGTAAAATTCCCAGATGAGAGTAGTTTCTCCAATGCCTAAAATACTGTAACATGATGATTCTCCTTTTTTGTCATGGAGATCCAGAGAGACAATAGTTTTTCTCTGATATCTGGAAGCGTTGAACATTGTTAGTCCACCTAAATAGTCCCAATAAATTACTTGGTGTGAAGGTCCCTACATATTTTTGCCAGGATTAATCACCCACTCTTGCTGAAGGGATGTGCTGATGTTACATTAAGCCCCAATGACACCAGAACTGATTTGCCAAACAACAGGACATTACCAATCTAGTGACAGCTTAGGGCATTAGAGGGTAGAGGCCTGCATGCTAATTTTTGACCTGCCCATTGGTAGAAAGTTTCAGGGGAATTTGTCCTACTAACAGTTTTTTTCACTGTGGTTCTTCCCTAACTGATAGCAGGCCCAATGGCACTTATGAAATAGTGAAGTTATAAACATGTAACATATCAATCCTATTGTACATGCAAGTGTAGAATCATCAACAGCACATTGAATTGACCCCAAAGGATCCACCTACAAAGTCACATGAAATTTTTTTTAATGTTTATTTATTTATAAACATTATATATCACCTTATATATCTCACCATATATATATATGTATATATATATGTAATACATATATATATACATATATATATATATATATATAGAGAGAGAGAGAGAGCACAAGTGGGGGAGAGCAGAGAGAGAGAGGGAGACACAGAATCGGAAGTAGGATCCTGGCTCTGAGCTGTCAGCACAGATCCCAAGGGGGGGTGGCTCCAACTCATGGACCCTGAGATCATGGCTTGAACTGAAGTTGCACACTTAACCGACTGAGCCACCCAGGTTCCCCATACAAAGTCGTTTTATATGCCCACCCCTATGCCTCTGTGAACACTGTCCAAATAGCAACAGTTGAATTTGGCCATCTTCTTGCCTATAGGACTGGGTAGATGGTGAGCTGGATGTGTATATTTAACAGTCATAAACGTTAGTTCCTCCTGTCCCTGAAATTTCCCAGTACAATGAATAGGTGCATATGGTTTTTAGTACCTCTTGAGGATAAGGAAACTTTAGCCCACCACTAATTTTCTGTTTCCATATAGCAACTGAGATTAGGATAGTGAGAGGGGGGAGGGGTTGAGGATATAGTGGGACAGAACTGTTCACATTAGTAGTGCAGCACAGGAGCTGCACACAAGATTTAATTCAAAACAAAACAAAACAAACAAAAAAACCCCCCAACGTTTTTGACCTGCCCAATGACCGTACTCGATGGCCAGTTCATCATTACTGACACCATCTTCTTTAGCCTGAAGGACTTGTGGATTCATAGGGGCAGCCACATCCTCTTTCAGCCAGGGTGATGATGCTCCCTGCTCTATTGCCGTAATGATACCCCTACCTCCTCCTGCCTAGAGGACAGGGACTGATAATTACATCACCTTTCAGGCAACTTAACTCAATCCTACTTTTCCTCAGTCACTCAGGCTTTAAGCATTCATTAACAGGTAATACAGAGAGGGGCACTTACTTCCTCCCTGTAACCCCCCTCCCTGCTGCCTCTGCTTACTCTAAATTAATGCATTCCTTCCCAAATCCTAGGGAGTCCTTTCATATCCTGAACACAGGTCTATAAGGCATTTATTATTATTTTTATTTATTATTATTATTATTATTATTATTATTATTAACTTTTGAGAGAGAGAGAGACAGAGGGAGAGAGAACACTCATGCAATTGGGGAGGGACAGAGGGGGAGAACAAATCTTAAGCAGGCTCTACGCCCACAGTGGAGATGCACCCAGGGCTTGATCTCACCACCATGAGATCATGACCTGATCCAAAATCAAAAGTCAGATACTTAGCCAACTGAGCCAACCAGGCACCTCCTTTTTTTTTCTTCCAGAAAGCCATGGCTCTGTTAACATTAGATCTGCATCAAGAGATGTTGCTACTTGCAAACTAATAAGTTAGCCTGACATATATTCATGGAAGCTGGAGGAAGACATGAGATTCCAAGTCAGAAACAAAGGATTCTTATCACTTACAACACATCAGAAAATACGAAGCTCATGTTTGCAGTCGCACACCTTCATCCCACCCCACCAAGTCCCTCAGGAGTGACTTTTGGCATAGTTGAGGAACAATGAGCTTTGGGAACCTGAATCTTTTATAATCAGTTACAAGCAATTCTGAACATATTTTTACCCTTAAGAAAGCATTATCTTTTTTCAGGCAATTAAAAAACCTGCATTCTTCTTTGAAAAGAGACTCTGTTTTGCAAGTCTGCTTCCCATGTAAACATACTTGAAAAGGTTGTTTGGAACCAAATGGCGGTAAAAGCATTTGTTTGTAAGATACGCAGGATTGCTAAAGATTTATGGAGAATTGTCTTCCAACACCCAATTCTTAAAAGTAATGACTTTTTCTTTTTATGTTCCTACTAAAATATTACTGTATTTGCTTTGAACCAATAAAAGTATGAGTTAGAGTAGAATCTGTCATGGGGGGAGGAGAATGACATAACTGAGCCTGCTACAGGTGGGCATATTAGGACAAAAGTGAAGGGTCTCTGGTAACTCAGCTTACATGTGTTTGGGGCATGCTGGCCTACTAATAAGGTGGAGTTCAAGAATTAACACAACATATATTTGTTGAGAACTTACAATGTCCTAAGTACGGTTTATTGCTTTTGGACATACAAAAGCTGGAGGGGAGACATGTAAAGTAATGATAATGCAGTTATAGTTTAGAACACAGATATAGTGGTACTTCAGATAAGGGACTACCCCTCAGAAGAGTGGTAGGAATCAGGTAAAGAACATGTGTCTTTACATGGGGCTTAGGAGGATATTGTGAGTTTTCCAAGGGTAATAATGTAATTGGTTGGGGAAAGGAATTCTATGAAGAAAGCAGTGTGAGTTCTGGCAAACATCTGCAAAGTATCTCAAGAAACATTTGGTAGTTTGACTGAAATTAAGATAACAGAATGGCATAGGATTTATAACTGGCTAGGTAAATGGTGGCAGCTAATGGCAAACTGTAACTGCTATACTAAGAAGTTTGGGCTGCATCTCTAGGGTAAGTAAACCTTTAAAGGTTTAAAGATGGAGGTATCGCATGATCAACACAGCACATATGCAGAGAACCTTTTGACTATTATAAAATAATTAGAAGAAAGGACAGCTAAAAGGCAAATGTGATCATACTTTTAAAAAGCACTTCGGGGGATAGTCAAGGTCGTGGAAGACAGTCTTTTCAAACTAGATGGGACAGAAAATGTGTAAGTAGAGGAAAAAACAATGACACCCCTGTTTTAAAACTTGCTTACTGGATAAGTAGCTAACCAGTGTCATTTCAATGATTTATATCACTCTGATAATGATAGAGGTTTATTCACAAAACTTTTAAGAATCAACTTGTTAAATACCATAAGGTAAAGAATATGCTGTGGCCCTCTACTCTCCCATTTTATTTTAGGCATTTGTAAAGTGGCATAGATTCCACAAATCCTCCTCATCACCAACGTTACACGTATTCGAAGTAATCTCCTGCAAAAACAGAATTAATATTTGGACACTTTTTCCTGCCTTTAACTATCATGACTTTATTTTTTTTATTTGAATCAATGGAAAGGAGAATACAGCTATTTGTTAGAATTTCTAAGGCTTACACAATAAAGACCAAATACTCAAAGAATCACCAAATACGATAGCTTTATTAAATTTGAAATCAACTTTCTAACCTATCAAATAATCACAAAAACTAGAGCTTTGTTAAATTTTGAAATAAAACATCTTTATTTCTGCATTCAGAGGCTATTAATGTAGCTATTAAAGGGAAAACTTTTTATGTACAGTAATCAGTGGCTTTATGCAGAGATAAAAATACAAAGAATCCCTGCAAATGATGAAACATCCTAATTCTGGATAGTCTTTGATTAATACATTGGAAGGCAAAGCACCTCCAATGTCTTGGAATGTGGCTTTGTGATAATGCTGCAGCTGATCTTTCATTGTTCTAGCTGAAGATTAATTATCTCCCTTCCTCTTATAATATCCGTTTAGTGCCTTATAAATTGGATCCAGCTATTAGCACTATTCATTTATTTCCTGTGAAGATGGTCGAAGCTTTATCTACTTGAGTGTTAGATTTAGTATCACTTTTCATTTCCTTCTTAGCTAAATACATGTTCTTCTAAATAGCTTTATTCTAATGTCTTTCCCTCCCTTCAAAGCTCCCCCACCCAGAGACACAAACACAATACACACACTCACACACTAGTACAAAAGATCTTTTCCTCTTTTCCATGGTAGCTTTGCAATCCATTTATTCTGTTTGTCAAGGTTGAAAAAAGCATCACAAAATGAGGGAAAGATCATGACTGTCAGTGAGGCCATAACTGCGCTACAACGTTCACAAGGTTTTTCTTTTTTCTCCCCCTCCACCCCCCCTTTGTGGGACAGGATGGTCAGGGTGGGCTGGAGTTGGGTATTTTTCTAATTGCAGGTCAGTTAGGTTCTGATGAAACCCCAGCCTGTTAGGCTGTTAGGCTGTTAAGTTAACTAGCTTCCCGTGAGGTTAACTAGTTTCCCCCGAGGGCAGGTCTTGTTAGGAAACAAGTGCTCTGGCACATTTCAAAACAGTTCCGGTTCCCCAACCATGGCTGGAAGCAGGAGGGGATTTTTGTCTGATATTTACTGTGAGAACCTGGTTGCGCTCCTGGAGGGTAAACCTCACAAAAGCATGGGGACCCCCTGTAACTGTGTCCCCTTGGAGTTTTTAACTCTCGGCTTGTCCGTACGGAGCCTCCAGCCGTTTGTCAATTACAGTTCGTCTTCCTACCCCGGCCCTGGTTCCCGCGGCTGTTTCGCAGAGCTGCGGTAAGCGGTAAGCGTGACTCCCCGTGTGCACCGCGTCGTCTCTTCAGTCTTGGGAGGAGGTTTTCTCTTGGGTTTTCTCTGTCCTCATCTCCTTTATGGATCCCAGAAGAGTCGTTGATTCTTCACTGTGTTCAGCTTCTTCCTTGTTCTTGGGACGGAGTGATTTCTTATAGAAAGAGACAAATAAGCTGGGTTTGGGTAGCTGCCCGTCATCTCAGTTTCGGCAGTTATGGGCCATCAGGTAGGTATACTGTTTCACAGAGTGCAGGTTCCGTATTCTACTTCTATGTTGAGAGGTCACGGAATAAGGCTGGTACAACAGGACACTAGGCAATCAGCCGAGTGGCTAATACTTCTGAGACATCATATCTAACTGATGTGCACCCTACAAAGAGACGGGGAATGTGAAGGTGGGCACCGCTCTTGAGCGGGCAGAAAAGGAGCTGGTGGCCCAAGCCCATGGCCAAATGATTGTAGGAGTTTTCGGGGTAATTCTTCACCCAGGGTGCACATGGGGAAATGATCAGAACGAAGGGAGATGTAGGCTTATTTTCAAGTGTTATTTATGGCCTTGATTAAAATGGATTATTTGTCCAATCTTTGCAAGGTACAGCTGTTTTCTGGGCTTAAAGTATAGTGGAAGAAAGGGTAATATGAGGGATCACTCACCAAAAAATAGACTTGACTATAAAATCTGTTTTAAACTTCTGTTGCTGATGTCCAAGTTCCTTTGACATCATCAAGCTCTTTTTTAAAAAATTATATTTATTTATTTATTTGTTTAGAGAGCATGCACACACACACATGCAGGGGAGGCCAGCGAAAGAAGGAGAGGGAGAGAATCCTAAGCAGGCCTGGAGCTGTCAGTACAGAGCCAGACACAGGGCTCGAACTCACAACTGGGATATCATGACTTGAGTCAAAACCCAGAGTCAGCCACTTAACCAGCTAAGCCACACAGGCCCCCCTCATCAAGCTTTCCAAGACATATTAACTGTGTGTAAGTAGGTGGGACTGGGATTTAGACTATGTGAGTAGAGATATTAATTCTAATATTACTGTTATGTGGTTTGGGGTAAATAATTTAAATTCTGTCTTTTTAAAAATTTTTTTCTTATTTATTTAAAATATTTTATTTAGTCAGGCAGAGAAGGACAAATATCATATGTTTGCACATATAGGAGGATTAGGAGGAACTTAACAGAGGACCAAGGGGGAGAAGAAGGGGGAAAATGGTGGGGGAAAGGGAGAGAGGCAAACCATGAGAGACTCTTGAATGCTGACAAAAAACGAGAACTGATGGATGTAGGGGGGAGGGGGGATGGGCATGGAGGAGGGCACTTGTGGGGATGAGAACTGGGTGTTATGTGGAAACTAATTTGACAATAAACTATTTGTAAAAAAATAAATAAAAAATAAAATAAAATAAAATATTTTATTTATTTTTGAGAGAGAGAAAGAAAACACAAGCAGGCAAGGGGCAGAGAGAGAGGGGGACAGAGAATCCAAAGTAGGCTCTGTGTTGGGAGCAGACAACTCAATGTGGGGCTCATACTCATGAACCATGAGGTTATGACCTGAGCTGAAGTCAGACACTTAACCAACTGAGTCACCCAGGTGCCCTTCTGTGCCTTTATTTATTATCTAACCTACAGAATAAGTAAGATAATTTATTTATGAGGATTTACATAAGCTAAGAAAAGTACTTAGAACAGTACCCACTTAGTCTATCATAAACTTTTAATAAATGTTAGCTATTGCTATTATTCTCTAAAGTTACCAGTGATTCTGCAAGATGAAATTAAGAAAAATTTTTAATGTTTATTTATTTTTTAGAGCCAGAGCACTGGCAGGGGAGGGACAGAGAGGTAGGGGGATGCAGAATTCGAAGCAGTCTAAAGGCTCCAAGCTGCCAGCACAGAGCCTGATGCGAGCTTGAACTCATGAACTGCGAGATCATGACCTGAGCTGAACTTGGAGTCTTAACTGTCTGAGCCACCAAGGTGCCCCTGTAAAATGAGACTTTATAATCACAAAATCTAAGCGTATAGTCTTGCTTTGCCATTACTGAGAGTATCATCAAACTCAATGAAATAGAAAATATAACTTCGTGACTGTTATTTTCTGTTTTGCAGGCTATAAAACTTCCTCTTTTAAAAAATTGGGATGCTAGGGGCACCTGAATGGCTCAGTCAGTTAAGCATGTGACTTCTGCTCAGGTCATGATCTCATGGTTTGTGAGTTCAAGCCCCACGTGAGGCTCTGTGCTGAAAGCTCAGAGCTTGGAGCCTGCTTTGGATTCTGTGTCTACCTCTCTCTCTGCCCCTCCCCTGCTCATGCTCTGTCTCTCTCTGTCTCTCAAAAATAAGTAAAATGTTTTAAAAAATGAAAAAATATTTAAAAAATTGGAATGAGTGGATTGCTCAGTGGGTCAAGCATCTGACTTCAGCTCAGGTCATGACCTCATGGTTCTTGAATTCAAGCCCCACATCAGGTTCTGTGCTGACAGCTCAGAGCCTGGAGCTTGCTTCCCATTCTGTGTCTCCCTCTTTCTCTGCCCCTCCCCCGCTCATGTTCAGTCTCTTTCTCTCTCTCTCAAAAATAAACATTTTAAAAATGTTAAAATAAAAAATTAATAAATAACTAAAATTAAAATATCAGTGTCAACATCCACAACTATTTGCTCCTCTCCTCATTGTCTTAATGATCCTGAGTACCAGGTTGCCTTCCTTTTGAAAATGATGGGCTTATTGTCCTGAAAATTACTGCTTCTCAGATAGTTTGATAGTTCCTAGTTGGAACAACTTTCTGAGTTGATTTTTCTTTCTCCCACTTGTTCTTGCTACTCATTTGTAGAGAAATACATACTTGAAAGACCACTTTCCCCTCTGGTTATGGGTTTCTTTTCTCTCTCTGAGTATTTTCTCTTATTTGGCAGCAAGACATATTGAGGTCCTACAAGGCAGGGGTGTTGTCTATTTTTAGCATTATTCTTTTATGAAACTGTTACTCAATTTAAAGAATAAATCACACTCTGTGTGAAATGCTGCAGGGCAAGTTTGGCCAGATGATGCAAGTAGTCTTCTACTTTTTTAAGACATACTTTGGGTTTCTGTCCTTTTGGGAATGGAGATATGTTCTATGTGTATAGTCTACAAAGGACCATTTTACCATTTTCAAATCCAAACTATAGAAATATGGAGATATAGAAAACACACAGTCAGAACCTGCAATATTTTCTCATGCTGCTAAAGCTTCTTTTAAATTTTAGAGGCTAAACTGAAAGCTGATTTGGTTATGCTGACATGTTAATAATCTATTATATATACACAGTTTTTACTGTATTTACTTTTTAGAATAATTTACTCTATTAAATGAAAAAAAGAAGGATAGCCCACGCCCTTTTCTTTAAGAAGTAAGAAGTTAAATAATTTAGAAACCTGGTATGTAAACTTAGGAGGATTTCTATATTAAACATAGGTCTCTTCATTGCTGGCCCCAGGAGAAAATATGGTGTGGCAGGGGACCCTCAAGCTTACAAAGTTTTAACAAAATTCTAGCATTGTTATATTCATAATTGAGGAATGATCCAAAAATGTTAGATGTATTTTTCTTTCTTGCGACATCACTGCAATCTTTTGCAATTTTTTTTTTTTTTGCATCTACTCTTTCTAAGAATGTTACTGATTATTCATTTGGATGCTTGGTGTCAAGTAGAAACTTGTCATAGGGCTGAGAGTAAAATCATGATCAAATTTTTGGCAATTTGGTGAGTCATTACATCTGCCCTCTTTTCTCTATAATACATTATTTTTATTTATGTTGTGTGCAATATATTTAAACTAAAATACTTCCAGGAAGGCCATGAACTTAATGAAAATCTCTAGTTAGTGAATTGCTTATCAAATTATTTTTATTATATTGCTTATGTTTCCAATTGAGAATTGTATGTAGAAGGAAAGTATTTCATGATACCAGTTGCATTTAAATAAGGCTTGAAGTATCTGGAATGGAAGTTGAGTTTTTCAAATAAAAAATGCATACGACTGGGAAAAAAGATAAATTTGCTAGTTTTTAAAATTTAGAAAACAACTGTCATAAACTATTTCTTTATTCCCAAAGAGACAACTTAACATTCTTGTGCAATAATGGGGGTAAGAATCCTACCATTTCAGTTAGTTAACCAAATTATGTTGACTACATAAGGCAGTGTTTTGTTTGAAAATGCGAACAATCTGATACCAGAGTTTGAAAGACTCTTCGTGTCTTCTTGCTGTAACACAACATTTCAAGCTTTAACAAATCGGTTTAATGATAATGTAATTAACTTTCAATGTGAGAGAATTTGCAGATGGTGCTGAAATTCTAATTTTATTTTATAGAAAGGAATTGTAGTGGTTGCTGAGTAGAAGAACATTTTTTCTTAATTGGTGCAAAGCAAAGAATTGAACTGGTTGTCTCCATTCTATTTTTCTTTAACTATATACACATCGGCCTTTAAATGATTAGTTTTATGGACTTTTTGTTGCCAATTTGTATAAGAAACCTAATAACTAATTTATTGCCAGTGAAGGGGGAATTAAATATAGGGACATTAGTAGCTATAAATGTATAATATTTTCACCAGGGAAGATTCATTCGGCCTTCTTCTGAGCTAGAAATGCATCTCAATTAGCTGTATTATCGAAGTGGGGGAGGAATGGCAAGACCAAAGGAACAAAATGTCTGTCTGGGAACAAAAAATGATAAACTTTGCTACAAAATTATTAACTTCCTGGTTTTCCATTGCAGCAAGGAGGGAGTATCACATTACTTTGTGGTTAGAAGTCAGTGATATAAAACACTGACCCAGATTCTCATTCTATAAAACTCTGTGGGCGAATTACACTCCACTGGTAGATTTCAGCGTGTAGAAGCATAACCACAATTATTAGATGCTTTTCTCCTAGGAAAATTAACTCCCTGGTTGTTTACATAGAAAAAAAAAGTTCTTTGAAACTATTGAATAGCAAATAGACTAAAAAGATATTCCCTTACAGTGACAAGTTGTACTTCCTTCCATTGCTAATTGAAACAATCTCCCTTTCTCAGTAGTAGCTTTTACTATGTTCAGTTCTGAAAATGAAATTCCCACCGACTGGCAGAAGCCAATAGTTTAGTTCAATGAGATTGTAAATTTAGATTCAGGAAGACATTTCTCTTTTCTATTACCATTTTACATTCAGACAAGCTAAGCCACAGTCATCTGTGCTCTTTTTGAGAAACAAATATATCAGCCTATTGGATTTCAATTTGGTGAAATTAGGAATTGTAAGCTTAATTTTCAAAGCCCTATATTTTTAAGTACTCAATAATGTTGGAGATTTCTTCCTTAGCACTTTTATTTGATTGCTATAAATTTCGTTTGAGCAGTGATTTTGTTAATATGAGCATGTGAAAAGAATATGGTGTTAGCAAGATTTGGTTCTAATCCTAGTTTTGCACAAGCTGACTGTTAACATTCTTTAATACACTTAACGTCTTTGGGCCTAATTGTCCTCCTTAGTAAAATAAGGAGGTTGGAGAAAATGATCATTTTTGGCCTTTACCTCCTGGGTTCGCACCTGCTGTGACTTGCTCTGAAACAGAGGTTACCTGTTTTGAGAGGTTTTGAAGTTTCTGAACAGAACATTTGTATTTATTATTTATCATATTGTATTCTTTTCCAGATTGTTGTACACTCTGTGATTTACACAAAGCTCACATTATTATACATTTAAGTTACAGAAGCAGAAATTTGACTATCTAATTCATTTAACAAGTATTTTAAATTAAATTTATTTAACAATTATCTTAAGATACATCATTAAAGAAAATGGGCAGAGATCACAGCTTACATTTAACTGAAAAGAGAGACAAGAAACAAAAACACCATAATTTATAAGAAAAAAATACATATATAACATTATGTTAAAAATTTTTCTAGGTTATGGAAAAGGAAAAAGAAAATGTGAGAGAGTTGTGGTAGATTGTCTTATTAAATAGAGTGGGCGGGTAGGGCTCAGGAAAGAGAGGTTAGAGAGGAAAGAGAGGTTAGAACAGAAACTTGAAAGAAGTAGTGAGCCAAGCCAATATCTAATGAAAAGCAGTTCTGGCAGAAGGAACAGCTAAGTTAAGATTCTAATGCAGGAAATTGTTGTGTTCACGGAACAGCAAGAAAGTCAGTATGATTGGGACTGTGTGATCGAAAGGAAGAGTAGCAAAAAGTGTAAAAAAAAAGAAAAGTGTGAATGATTTTCACAATGGTCCCAATATTTTATGCCTTCCTTTCTCCATACTCTTTGATCGTGATTCTCAATACTGACTCCTTCTCAATACTGAATGTGGGTTTGGCCAGGTATCTTGTTTTCAGCAATGGGGTGGCAGCAAACTTAATTTGAGGAAGCTGGTAAAAGCCTTTCCTTTTCTCATGTAATCATATCACTGCCATGGAGGAAAGCCAGGGCAGCCCAGGGAGGATGAAAGACCACATGGAGTGGAGCGGAGGCATCTGGCATCTTCCTGGGGTCATCTGGGACGAGACAGCTCTGGGGAACCCACCAGCTGACAGTGGACACTGCACAGCTGACCATTATGTTCATAAGAACTAATCCAGTGTTTAAAGTCAATTTTAAGGTGGTTTGTTTTTACAGCAATAACTAGCTGATCCCAGATGTATTGTCAGGGAGATAATAGAGGTTGGGAGTGAATACTGTGGGGCCCTGTTTGGGGGTGCCTGGGTGGCTCAGTTGGTTAAACATCTGACTCTTGGTTTTGGCTCAGGTCATGATCTCATGGTTCATGAATTCGAGTCCTGAGTAAGCTCCATGCTGACTGTGCAGAACCTGCTTGGGATTCTCTCTCTCCCTTTCTCTCCTCCTCACTCCCCTGCTGTCCCTCAAAATAAATCAATAAACTGCAAAAAAAAAAAAAAAAAAAAAGATTGTATATGTTTTTGTTTTTACTCTGAATATAAGAAATCATGACAAGGGTTTGAGCCAACCTAAAGCATGATCTTTTATAGAATGCTTACTCTAGCTGCTATGTTTCAATACCTTTTCATTCGAATTCTTGCTTCACTGGCCTATTCTTATTCATAACTCCAGAGTGCAGAAGAGGGATTTGTAGCTTATTTGGCACATTTGATCAACTTATGAAGAAAAATCTTATTGTCAATTTAACTTGGATTTGGTACAACCTTCTTGCAAAAGCCAAAGTTTGTTCTGACTTTTCTTCTTCCAAGGAATTATTTCAAATCCCTTTTGCTCAAAGATGACTACTGTATGTCAGGTATGACCTTCTTACCTAATTTTCATGTTTAAGAGAGCTAGTGGCATTACATGGGAGTTATAGTCTCATGAATATTATGAGAAAAGAGCCAGGGGAGGTAGAACCTATTACGTTTTTTCTAATATTGTAGAATCTCAGAGTTCTGGGAATAAAGCAACAAGATAAAATGGCTTATAATAGTCTAGAATTCTGTGTTCTTTATTTTAAGATCCAGCCTTTTCATGACAATTTATTTAATACCTCACACAAAGTGATACTTTTTGGGCACCATTGACAACAAATGTCACGCAGACCATCTGTTCTAGAGCTTCAGATCTGTATTCCAAGTTATAAGAGTCATATTGCTTTTACTAAAACCGAAACCACTATGGTTTCAAAGATTATTTGACTTCTTGCTTTGACAATAATTATTTAAGGAAAAATTTTAGCTTAGGGGGAATCTTTTCTATCTCTGAAATTCAATAAATTTTGTTTGAGTAAATTATATATTAATTTCTTCAATATCTTTGTCTTGCTCTGTCTCTCTGCTTCTCTCCTCTCCTTCTCTCTATTTTTATGATCCAGCTAGTTATCATCTACTAAGAAATATAAGATCCTGATGGACTGTAATTCTTAGTAGATTAGTGAGTATCAGAGTATCTGAGCCCTAGTCTTGGTTCAATCATATAGTGGGGGAACATAGAACGAATATCAATTAATCAGTTTTTTTTTATTTACAGATATTTATAATTGTTAGCAACTTTTTATTTTTTTAAGTTTATTTATTCATTTTGAGGAGAGAGAGAGAGAGAGAGGGAGAGAGAGAGAGAGAATGAGAGAGGGGCAGAGAGCAAGGGAGAGAAATAGAATCCCAAGCAGGCTCTACACTGTCATCTCTGAGCCTGATGTGAGGCTTGAGCTCATGAACTGTGAGATCATGACCTGAGCCGAAATCAAGAGTTGGAGCTTAACTGACTGAGCCACCCAGACATCCCCCTCCAAAATTGTTAGTAACTTTTAAAAATATATTTCTTTTACAAAAGCAAATTTGCATTATTATAACTAATCCTAATAACAGTATTTGAGGAAAATACTAACATCATCTGCATCCAAGCTAAAATATATTTCTGGGTATTGAAGAAACCCTGACTATAAGATAATTACACATTTTTTTCCATAGCAAAGAGCATAAAGTTATCTGCCCAATATTAAAAATTAAACTATTATGGCTGTAAATGAAATAGTTAAGTGTCTAGCATAGGTTGGGTACACATTAGGAAATCTTCTTTCATTAGGAGACTGTGCACTGGGGAAAAAGAAATAATCAGACTTTTCAAGAATTACTAAACACTGGCTCTGAACTGACACTATTTCCAGGAGACCCCAAATGCCTCTGTAATCTACCAAAGTAAGAGTTTTTGAACCAGTTGTTGTTGTTTTGGGTTTTTTTTGTTTTGTTTGTTTTTTAGCTCAGATCCATTTCACAGTGGTCCCAGAGGGTCCCTTAGCCCATCCTGTGGCATCCCATTCCAGTTCTGGAATGTGCAATTGGAATAGATACACGTAACTAGTGAAATCCCCACCCTGGTTTCTTGATCTGTGGAATGAGGGCTATTAAGGTGGGGAAGGCAAAATGGAAGCCTCTGTGTAGGAAAACTGCCTCTATCTAGGAAAATAGGAAATCAAAAGCAAGATATTATTTCTGCAGGAACTCCAGAGAGCAGAGCTACCACCGAGGACGTGAAAGACACAGGCGTGGCAATTCCAGTATATTCCCATTCAGCTTGCCTACTTGGCTGTGCAGGAAACATGACTTTTAGAGAATGGCACTGGATCATCGTAAGCATAACCAGGTGGTAACTGCATTTGCAACTGCTGTACCAGGTGTAGTTTCATTGCTGGGGTAATTTAACACAGTCTCTGGTACCTGGTATGTATTGATCTGGCAAATGATTTTTTTTCATCCATGTTAGTGAAGACCAGCAGAGTAGTTCGATCAGCAGGCAGAGCCAACAACACACGTCCACTGTCTTACCTTAGGGATGTATCAACTCTCCTGGTCTATGTCACAATTTAGTTTGCAGGAATCTTTTTTTTTTTTAATGTTTTATTTATTTCTAGGAGACAGAGAGAGACAGCGTGAGCAGGGGAGGGTCAGAGAGAGAGGGAGTCACAGACTGAAACAGGCTCCAGGCTCTGAGCTGGCAGTCAGCACAGAGCCCAACGCGGGGCTCAAACCCACAAACCGCGATATCATGACCTAAGCGAAAGTCGGACACTTAACCGACTAAGCCACCCAGGCGCCCCTAGTTTGCAGGAATCTTAATCACTTCTCCCTTTCACAAGATAACCCACTGGTCATTATTTTGATGACATTATCCATTGAGCAAAAAGTAGCAGCTACTCTAGACTTATTGGTAAGACATTGCCTATCAGAGGGTGAGAAATAAGTCTGACAAAAATTCAGGGGCCTTCTGCATCAGTGAAATTTCTAAAAAGTGCTGTGAGGCAGGTCAAGACATCCATTTTAATATGAAGGATAAGTTGTTGCATCTGGCCCCTCCAACAACCAATTTTGGATATATATTTAGCAGTCTTTTGGACTTGGGAGACAATATATGTTTCTCATTTTGGTGTGTTATTCCGGCCCATTTACCAAGTGACCAAAAAAACTGCTATTTTGATTGGGGTCCAGAGCAACAGAAAGCTCTGTGACAGGTCCAGTCTGCCATGTTAGCTCCTCTTCCACTTGGGTCATACGGTCCAGTAGATCCAATGGTGCTTGATGTGTCAGTGGCAAAGAAAGATTTTGTTTGGAGCCTCTGCATGCCTCTCTCGATGAATATCAGCTTAAAACTTTCAGATTTTGGAAGAAAACCCTGTCATCTTCTGTGGATAATTATTCTCCTTTTGAGAAACAGCCTTTGGTTTGCTATTGGACCTTGGTAGAGACTGAATGCTAACCACGAGCTACTAAGTTATCAGGAAAGCTGAGGTATCCTGAACTGGCTGTTGTCTGACCCCCAAGCCTTGAAGTTGGGTATGCACAGTAGCATACCACCATCAAATGCAAGTAGTACATATGAAATTGGGTTCAAACAGGCTCTGGAGGCTCAGTTAGATTCCATCAAGAAATTCTCAAATACCCATGGTCTCCACTCCCATTACATTACCTTATTTCTCACACCCTGCAGCTCTGGCCTCATAAGGAAGTTCTTTATGATAAGTTGATAAGGAAAGAGGAAATCTGCGTCTGGTTTACATAGGGGTCTGTATGAGAGGCAGACACCATCTGGAAGCGGGTAGCTACAACACTATAGCCCTTTACTGAGACATCCCTGAAGGACAGTGGTGAAGAGAGATCCTTTCAGTGAACAGAACTTCAACCGTGTATCTGGTTGTTCCTTTTTTGTGCAAGAAGAAATGATTAGATGTGCAACTGTATACCAATTCATGGGCTGTGGCCAATGGTTTGAGTAGACGGTGAGGGACTTAGAAGGAAAATGATTGGAAAATTAATAAGAAGGAGATCTGGGAAGAGGTATGTGGATAGGGCTCTCAGAATGCATACAGAATTTAAGTATTTGTGTCCCATGTGAATACTCACCAAAGAGTGACATCAGTATAGGAGTATTTTAATAATCAAGTGGATGGGATGACCCATTCTGTACATAGCAGTTAGTCATCCTTGTCAGTGCCCCATGGGCTCATGAACAAAGTGGCCATGGTGGCAGGTTATATATGGGCTCAGTAACATGGACTTTACTCATCAAGGCCAGCAGCCATTGCTACAGCCACTGCTGAGTGTCCAACGTGCCAGCAGCAGAGACCAATACTCAGTTTCTGATATGGAGACATTCTCTGGAGTAATCATCCAACTACCCAGGGGCAGATTAATTACATTGGAGCACTTCCATCATGGAAGGGTCAGCATTTTGTTCTTACTGGAATAGATACTCTGGATATAGACTTGTTTTCCCTGCATATAATACTTCTGCCAAAACTACTGTTTGTGGACTCACATAATGCCTTATCTACTCTCATGGTATTCCACATGGCATTGATTCTGACCAGGGAACTCACTTCACAGCAAATGGGCCGATCCTCATGGAATTCACTGGTCTTACTAAGATCTGGCCATGTGAGGCAGCTGGCTTGATAGAGTGGTGAGATGGTCTTTTGAAAATTCAGTTGCATTCCAGCTAGGAGGCAAGGACTGTGCCTCACAGGGCTGAGGCAAGGCTTTCAGGAGCTTTTCCATACTCAAAATCAGTGTTTAATATAAGGCGCTGTTTCTTCCACAGTCAGGATTCATGGATCCAGAAATTATGGGATAGAAATGGGAGTAGCGCCACTCATTATTACCTCTAATGATCTGATGGTAAAACTTTTGCTCTCTGTCCACATGATCTTTAGACCTTGCTGGTCAAGAGTTCTTGACTAAAAGCAGAAATGTTTTTACTGGGAGACAGAAATGTTTCTGTTGAATTTAAGTTAAAACTGCTACTTAACCACTTTGAACTCCTCATGCCTTTGAATCAGCAAGTAAAGGAGATACTTATTATACTGGCTGGATGATCAACTATCAAAGAGGAAATTGGACTACTATCCTACTGTGGGGATAAGGAAGAGTATGTCTGGAATACAGGAGATTCCATCTCTTACTAATATCATGCCTTGTGATTAGAGTCAATTGAAAACAACACAATTCAGGCAGGACCAAGACGGGCCAGGCCCTTCAGAAATGAGGATTTGAGTAATTCTACCTGGTAAAGAACCATGACCAGCTGAGGTGCCTGCTGATTGCAAACGGAATACAGAATAGATTATTGAAGAAGGCACTTATAACTACCAACTATGGTCATGTGACCAGTTATAGAAACAAGGACAATAATTGTTATGAATATTACTTCCTTATTTTGTTATGAATGTGTGTGTGACAATATCTTTGGTTTCTTCTCTTCCTAACCTCTTTTCATATAACATAAGATATTTCAGTTTACATTATAGTAATTAAATTGTAGGTTATCAAGGAGAAGAGAGAACATCACCTAAGGACTTCACTTAGTCTTTTGATATACACAAGAGAATGGAGCCATGTTAGGTGGAAGTATGGCCTTGTTACTGACTTTATTGTGAGAATGAGTGTATTTAAAGAGATGCATATGTGGGCCTAAATGACAAAGGGTAGAGTAATGGTTAATTGTATGTGTCAACTTGGTCAAGCTACGGGGGCTGGTTATTTGGGCCAATGCCATTCTAGATGTTGCTGTGAAGGTATTTTTAGATGTGATTAACATTTAAACCAGGACACTGAGTAAAGACAATTGCCTCCCATAATATGGTCAGTCTTACCCTGTCACTTGAAGATCTTAAGAGGAAAAACTGAAGTTCCTGGAAGAGGAAGGAAATCCGCATCTGGAATGTCTTTGGACTCAAGACAACAGCTCTTCCCTGGGTCTGCAGCCTGCCAAACTGCCCTGCGGACTTTGGACTTGCCAAGTCCCACAGTTATATGAGCCAGTTCCTTAAAATAAATCCCTATGTGTACATCGTATTGGTTCTCTTACTTTGGAGAATCCTAACTAAATCAACAGCAATGTCTGCCAGAGGAAACTCAGAAGTTTTGTTTGTTTGTTTACATTATAATTTTACATTGTACATTGTTTCAACTATAATGCACTTAAAAATAAAGACAATTTACATGGGAGATGTTATTATTTAACGGATGAAAGAATTAAGATTCTTAAAAAAATGTTTTAATTTTCATTTACTTTTGAGAGAGAGAGAGTAAGAGTGTGAGGTAGGGAAGAGCAGAGAGAGAGGCAGACACAGAGCCTGAAGCAGGCTCCACACTATGTGCTGTCAGCACAGGGCTGATGCAGGGCTCGAACTCATGAGCTATAAAATCATGACTGAGCCAGGGTTGGATGTGTAACTGACTGAGCCACCCAGGCAATCTAGGAATTAAGACTCTTGAATGGCTAAGTGAATTTTTACAGATGATATAAACAATAAATATCAGGTCCAGGACTGACAGTCACATTCTAAGGCTACAAGTAACACAGTGGCTTTCCAATGGGCAAATTCACTTATACCTATTAGATTGGACTTGAGCAACATGATTGCTTGTTCATAAAACAAACATTATTGTATCTAAAATCAGAACATTGTTTGAAAATTGACTGAGTTGTGTATTTCAGGCATCCTGGATAGTGCCTGATTATACCATATATTTAATAATTTATACTGTTATTTCTTATTAAAATGAAAATGCCACTTTTTGTATTATATCCATTACTTTTATGAAGAAATCACCTTTATTTTGCTAAAAGTTAAAGTGATATTATAAAAAAAAGTCATGGTTTGAAAAACTTTTGGGTTTTAATTGATTAGGTTTAATTGAGAAATCTTTTAAAATAAAGCTTAGAAGCACTATTGTCAAATCTAGTTATGTAATCTTTACTGATAAGGCAAGCTATTGTCTAGGCACCCTGGATTTTGGATACATCAGGTTGAAAGAATCAGTGAAGAGTGACACCAAAAAATCTAAGAATGCCTTTGGATTCTTCTTTTAAAACTCCAGTATTAATGTTTAGAAAGCACTTAGGAAGGATTTTATCTGTAATTTCCCCAAAAGACCCCTTTGGAAAATGATTGATTGGCATTTGGCAGACATCCTTTATTGTGTTATAGTTTTGTTATGGTCTTTTAAGCCTCAATATTAGGGGAAAAATTTCAAAGTATGCACTTCTGTATTATTCCCAAAGGTAATAATAAGAGGATTAAATGCAATCAGTTTTCTGAGTCAGGCACAGCCATAAATATGGTATCGAACATATGTTGAAACAGTCTATAAGGTTTCAGGGAATGAAGAATGAGCTAAAGATTTTTTTTACTCCAAAATTCCTCTATTCAAGAGCAAAAAGCAATTGGAAGATGCCAAAACGTGCAGATCTGGGCTCAGTAGCCACTACTACCATGGAAATTTTGGCTGCTGACTCCAATTCAGATACATCCCCTGTGTGAAATAATAATATCTTTAATAAAATCAAGAGTTTTAACAGACAGCAGAGAGATGCTAACAGAAACTCTGTAATTTTTGATAGACCTTTTTTATTGAAAACTTATGCTGTTGGTGATTTGATCACTAGTTTCTAGAACAAAATGTAATTCTGGCTATATATCTGAATTCTAACACTATGACGGCCATTTTTATTGCAAGTATTGAACCTATCAGCAGCATTTGGTGTAGTTGATCTCTCTTTCCTTCTACATTGCCTTTAAAAATTTTATTTGCAGATTACTGCATTTGACTGGTTTTCTTCTTAGCTTACTGGTTGTTCAATTACCTCTGTCAATTCCTTCTCTTTTAACTGACCCATTAACGTTGGCATGGCCTACAGCTTGGTTTGTGGACTTCTCTTTTTTAGCTGAAGATTTATGGTGATCTCATCTAGTCTTATAACTTTAGAAATTATATGCTGATGACTTCTTAATTTTTTATGCCTATTGGTCAGATTGTACTCCTAACCTACAGACTCGTATATCCAACTGCCTAATCAACATCTCTATGAGACTGTCTAATAGACATCACAAACATGTATACAGCTTTTAACATTCCAAATAACCTTTCCTTTGGACATCTGCTTCACTTCCATTGTTCCTTCGGTATAAGCTGAGGCCCTTGGAGCAATGCTTACCTCCCTTCTTTCTCCATCATTCTATATCAGATCTGTTAGGAAATGATGATAGTTCTGTCTTCAAAAAGTATCCTCCACTGTTACCTCCCTGGTCTGAATTACCATCCTCTCTTGCCTGGATACTGAGTTATCCTTGTAAAATATAAGTCAAACTATGCCATATCTCCATTTCACTCAGATTAGAAGCCTAAATCCAGAAAGTGACCAAGGTGGTCTCTCATGTTCTGCTACCCACTTCTGCTCTCTGACTCCTCCTACCACTTGCATACATGCTCAGTCAGCTGCAGTATACTGGCTTCCTTGAGGTTATGTGAGCATACCAGACATATTCTCCTTTTAAGGTTTTTGCTCTATCTGTTCTGGAAAACTCTTCTACCAGATATCAATTTGTCTAAACTTACCACCTTTTCTAAATTTCACCATTTCAAGAAGGCTTACCCTGATCACCATGCTTACTACTAAATCCTGACCTCCCCCCACACCTTCTATATTGTTCTTCACATCCCCAAACTGGACTCCCTTTACCATGCTTGATTATTTTAATGTTTTTCATTGAATTACTTTTGATACCTTTCCTCAACTAGAATATAAACTCTTTAGGAAACTTTGCTGTTGGTCACTGGTGTGTCTGTAAGCATCTAGAACAGTATATTCAGTAGTTAGTAAACATTTTAAGCAAGTTTTGAATGAATAAATCAATCAATGAATATGAGAAAAGCTATACATTCTGGCTCAAATTTCATCTGCAGGTAAGAAAAACTGAGGAGAGTGAGTTTGAAGGGACAATAGTTTGAAAGAAAAATAAAAGGTTTCTATTTACAATCTACCAAGTTCAGTTTACTCTATTATCTTTCATACATTTAACATTTTTATGCAAAAGTATTTAACACTTTCATATTTTCTATTATAGATAACAGAACTATGTATTTTTATATTAAAGGGAAGAAGACACAATGACCGCCCTCGGGAAACCATAGGACAGCATGGAACGAATGCAGTGATCTGAAGAGCGACCAAAACTCCAATACCAAGACGACATCAAAGGTAACTTCAAAGCACCTGAGTTTTAAACTGGGTATCATGTCTGGCGTGATCTGGCAGGTTTTGAAAGGATAACGTTCTGTGTGAGTTATGATAAAAATTCATAAAGATTTATGTGTTTCTTGAAGCTTATGATTTGTAGATTTTCTTCATCTTTCCCTTCATTTGTTATTATAAATCCCAGCTGTTATTGTATGCATTTTTAAAGTACCACTTGCTATATATTTTCCTGCTAGAGACCGTTTGGATGTTTTCAAATCCCATGAAATGTATTCAGGTTTTCAAAACTTCACAACAGAAAGAGACTCCTTAGAAAATAGAAAAAAAAAAATCAAGCCGAAGCATGTATTATTAGTATCATGAAGCATTAGGAAAGCACAGATCAGTGTTAAAAATTCCTAGTAGAAGTAGAAATTAAAAAGAGATGAAGGAATTGAGTGGAAAAATAGCAGAAATCTCTTGGGACCAGAGTGGGGGAAAAAACCCAAACAGATGAACATCAACTGAACTATTATTTTAAATGTTAAATTGTTTATTATTTCTTTGAGAATTGGATATAATGTATATGTCAACAGTAAAGTTTTCAAAGACATCTTTTGGGCTAACGCAAAGCAAATTGGTTAATTAAATTTCTTTAATAATTAAAGAACATTTTTGGCTCGTGTTAAAATATCCATTTTTGACAGAAAAATATATTTCATTTATTCCTGTTTCTCAACATACTGAAAGGCAATGGCAAGCTGTTTTTGAGTCACTATGAAGCAATCTTAAGACTTGAGCATGACTGTTAACTTTTGAAACTTTGGAGCTGGAGTGAGAACATCACTCTTGGAGTGATGTGTCAAGCAGGAGAGGGAGCCAGTGTCCCATGTGCCATTTTTCTGACCTGGGTTATTTTATACAACAGTGTTACTATGAGATTATAGGGATAAATAAAATTGTTTTGAGATTATTTCTATGAAAAAACATTGGGATCATTGGGAAAATGCCATTATGAAACATGAAATTATTAGCATTTGCATGAAATTGACCTTTCTTATTAAAAAATGAAAATGAGGGGCACCTGGTGGCTTAGTCAGTTGGGCGTCTGACTTCGGCTCAGGTCATGGTCTCATGGTTCGTGGGTTCCAGCCCCGCATCGGGCTCTGTGCTGACAGCTCAGAGCCTGGAGCCTGTTTCAGATTCTGTGTCTCCCTCTCTCTCTGACCCTCCCCTGGTCATGCTGTCTCTATTCTCTCTCTCAAAAATAAATAAAACATTAAAAAAAATTTTTTAAATGGAAATGAAATATTCTTTTGTTTCACCCAGTTTAATTTCTTTGTAATTTTAATTAAGCATCAATTAAATCAAGTATAAAATGCACATATGTATAACATCCACTTGAAATCATCCATAAGTGTGGAGTCTTTAATAAAATATCTAAAATATGCCAAAGCAGAAAAAAATCTTTAATTGCTTTACAAACAATGTGGGGTTATATATAAAGTGTTGAATATTTGGGAAGAAATATTCTTTAACTTATTCTTTAGCTTTGGTAATATTTTGTTTCCTAATGCATAATAATATCACAATTATTTTGCATACTATTATATATATTATGTATCAACAATTACAATATTATTATGTACTGGGAAGCAAAATAATATTTTTTTCATATTAACAAAATTAATAAGTTTTCTCATGTTAAAAATATTAAAGTTTTCTCATTTGTAAAAATACAAAGTATTACAAAATACTTATAGTGTGCAAAAACTAAGACTGTGGTGTGCTGTCTAAAGTGATTTATGATCTTCCAATGCTTATAGCACTGTCAAGTTTCAGTTTTGGAGCACACTATTATAACGTGTCAAACAATTTTAAAAATACTCCAACAGTTGACTACACCTGTTTCCACTTTGCAAATCCTTTCAAGTTCATAGCACTTTGATCGAAAAGGAAATATTTAACTTCTGTCTTTCTTTTTCAATCTAAAAGTTGAAAACTTTTTCTTATTGTAGTTTTTCTATGTTATATTAACATTAGTAGGATCATAAATTGTTAAGATTAGTAAGTCTTCTATTTGATCATTCGTAAAGAGATTTTTCACAGAGTTTCATTTGGGTTATTTTCAAAGACATGAAATGTGGTAAAATATTACTAAATTATATTACCATATCTTAATGAATAACTTTTAACACTTAATCAAAATATTTTGGGTATGCTTCCCTACATTGACATATATCTCTGCATATATACATGTTCTCCATTTAAATATTTAACAGCATCTTCTGGTTATGCCAAAAGTAGGGCTCTTTCGTCATGTGGTTATTATTTAGCATTTTATCCAGCTTACTTATTTTTGGCAGCTTTAAGCAGAATGAAGTTCTTGTTGTCTTAACACTTTCATGTGACTTGATTGTCACTGGAAGTCACCATTTCTCTGTTCAGTCACCCCTAATGGGCGGAAATCATGGAGATGAAATAAAGCCATTGTACTATTATTTCCCTCATTCTTAGCACATGCACTTGATTATTTCTAGATTGTGTCAGTAAGGATTCAGGGAAACACATTTAAACTGTGAAAATAACAATAAGAAATTTTCTTAAGAAGACACAGAGAAGAATCGGGGCGCCTGGGTGGCTTAGTCGGTTAAGCGTCCGACTTTCGCTTAGGTCATGATCTCGCAGTTCTTGGGTTCGAGCCCCGCATCGGGCTCTGTGCTGACTGCCAGCTCAGAGCCTGGAGCCTGTTTCAGAGTCTGTGATCTCCCTCTCTCTCTGACCCTCCCCTGCCCACGCTGTCTCTCTCTCTCTCCCCTAGAAATAAAAAAAAAAAAAAAAGACACAGAGAAGCAATCTGCAGATAAAAACAATTCCTAGAGTACTGTAGGTGAAGTTGACAATCTTTACTAGGTAGAACATCATTTTTTCATTATGCACTGGATTTTATGGACATTGATTCTCTCAGTTTTCAGACATGCTCTAGTTTCATGAGACACTTTGAGAAATTCTCTTTTTCAGTCCTTTGTGGAATTTTAATAGGGGGCTTAGCAGTGTCTTAATCCAAATAAGTTATCAAATAAATATAAAAGAATCAAGTGCAGCCAGGAAATTCCCCTTGGCAGAAATATTGTAAATGTAACAGTTGGATGAGAAATTTCAAAATATGTTATTAAAGTGCTCAAGGAAGATTTCTAGGGATGTAATCTAGTGTGCTTTTTAGGTAACTTCTCAAAACTATAAAGTGCTTTTTAAAAAAATGGAGACATTTATGTCTTCAATAAGATCAGTTTAAAAAATCAAGCTTGAGAATAAAAATCATAATTCTTGGGGCGCCTGGGTGGCTTAGTCGGTTAAGTGTCCGACTTTAGCTTAGGTCATGATCTCGCGGTTCGTGGGTTCGAGCCCCGCGTCAGGCTTTGTGCTGACTGCCAGCTCAGAGCCTGGAGCCTGTTTCAGTCTGTGACTCCCTCTCTCTCTGACTCTCCCCTGCTCATGCTCTCTCTCTCTCTCTCCTAGAAATAAATAAAACATTAAAAAAAAATTTAAAGAATCATAATTCTTACTGAAAAGAGCATAATTTTAAGAGAAACTTCAGTATACCCCTGATGGATCACTCAGATACTCAACAAGAATGACTTTTGTGCTTGGCCTTGTTAAGCTGTGTTTATTGTTACTTAGAAGTTAGGCTCTGGGGCGCCTTGGTGGCTCAGTCAGTTAAGCGTCTGACTCTTGGTTTTGACTCAGGTCCTGATCTCACAGTTTCTGGGCCCTGTATTGAACCCCGTGTTGGACTGTGCACTGTCAGCACAGAGTCTGCTTGGGATTCTCTCTTTCCCTCTCTCGCTCGCTCACTTGTATGTGTGCATGTGCCTGCTGTCTCTCTTTCTCAAAATAAATAAGTAAACATAAAAAAAAGATGTTAGGCTCTGAATGAAATTTGCAGGCATAATCTGTAGATGCTTATGCTCTATAGAGTCACATAGTGAACAAAACAGAGGGATGTAAAATTATATTTTCTTATTTATAAAAAAGTAGACAACATTTAAAACTCTGAAGTATTTTCCAAACACAGCTAGACCTGCAGCTCTTTTTAAGGCGGAGCTGGTAAATCAACAATGGTTTGCAGGGAGAAGAAAAGATAAACAATGTTTTCAGTATTGACAATTGTTTTTCTATCCACTAGCTGGTACCAAAGAGAATAATGAAATCTACATTATGGTGTAGGTCTGAGGGTTGAAGATCATCTCTGGGAGACATCTAATATACTGTGAGGCATATAATAAGCTTCTGGACAATGAATCCCAAATAAAAAGAGAAGATATCAGCAATCTCAAGATGTTCATTCAAGTCCATGATCATATTATTACTGCTAAATTATTTGTATCTTTATTTCCCTGGGGAACATCAGCATCATAATCACTTTCTCTGTTCACGTTCTTGGTGCCACTATAGTACCTTCCTAACACATGCTGATGAACCTGAATAATGCTTATTGAAAACATTCAGCACTAGTTCTCTTCTCTTTCTTTCTAACTATCTTGGATTGGAGTGAGCTTATAGACTTTCACAAATGACACATTCAGCAAAGCATTCCATTCTTAACAACCTCTTAGTGATATAGAACATATCCAGATTTACACTCTAAATTATTGTTATGTTAAACAAGAGAGTGTTAAAGATTAAAAGTTGAAAATGAAAAAAATTTTCAGTATCAAACCATAGTCACAATAATGAGGATAGACACTTAAATACCTAGGAGAAGGTGGTAATTGCCATGATAAACAAATGGGATCTGAAATAAAGAGAAGAGACCATTTTTTCCTCTGTCTCAAGATTGTCTGACTACTTTTATGTCTTTTGTGCTCAGTAATACCTAAGCAAGGTATTTATAAAAGCTACTTTAGCCATATTTTGTTATCTTGCAAACCCTGTTTCATTTTAAATTAACCCAAACACTATATTTACCCCCAATTACCCACATCTTCTCTATTTTTATCATAGCTCCCATGCTGATTTTCATGTCTATTGTCATACCTTATCGAATCATTACTTAAATACCCCTATAGGCTTAACTACCATAACTTGTCGTTTCTTTCTTTAGTTATGATGAACACAGACAGTGCAAGTAATAGCAGAAAAATAAATTCAGCACACTGTATAATAAAGGATGCTATAGACTATGTTCCCTTTTGTATTCAAATTCTTTTTTTCAATAGCTCTTTTGTCAGCATAGTTTGATAAACTGTTAGAGATAAGTACATAATGCAGTTGTATGTTTTAAAAACATGTTATAATTTGTGGCACCTGGGTGGCTTGGTTGAGCATCTGAGTTTGGCTCACGTCATGATCTCATGATTTATGGGTTCAAGTCTCACACCAGTCTTTGTATTGGCAGTGCAAAGCCTGCTTGGGATTCTCTGTCTCCTCTCTCTACCCCTTCGCTGCTCATGCACTTCTTTCTCTTTCTCAAAAATAAATAAACATTAAAAAAACATAAAGTCATGTTATGATCCAATTCATGAATTGACTCAAAAGAGCATTTCTACTAAACACGGCAGGTTTTTTTTTTTAACTTTACTTATAATAGTATTTTTAAAGTAAAATATAATGTTCATAGTTATAATTTGGATACTTTGTGCAAGGGTCCATTATTCTGGGTATCAAAAGATCATGCCTTATTTCATTTTGTATTCTCCATGCCATTTGGCAACACCAGCTCAATATCACCAGTATAGACTATATACTACTTGTTTCTTAATGCGTTTTTTCCCTTATCTCATTTTTTCTGGCTTAAGCCATCTCATTCACAATTTTTTCTGACTTGGTCTTTTGGAGTCTTTCTTCCAATGTGGTCCTCTCTTTCTTTCTCTTGACCTCAAAATCTATTGTGTCTTTTGAATGTTACTTCTTTGACCTTGTTGAAGTCCATTAAATTATGTTTGAAGTTTTTAAATTGTGTCACATGCTATTAGGCCTAAGGCTGGCTTTCCATTCTGCCCCACATGCTGACAAAAAAAAAAAGAACATATTTGTTTGCCAGTGCTGCCAAAATGAAGATTGGATGGCTTGAATAGCAGACATATCTTTTCTCACAGTCCTGGAAGCTCAAAACCTGAGATCAAGGTGTCTGCAGGTCTGTTTCATCTGAAGCCTTTTCCCTGATCTTCTGGATGGTTGTCCTCCTCTGGTGTCTTCACATGGTCTTCCCTTAGTGTGTTGGTGTTCTAACCTACTCTTCTCCTAAGGTCATCAGTCATATTAAACTGAGGCCCAGCCATATGATCTCATTTTATCTTAATTATATCTTTAAAGGCCCTATCTTTTTTTTTTTTAAAGTTTATTCATTTATTATTTCTGAGAGAGAGAGAGACAGACAGACAGACAGACAGAATCCAAAGCAGGCTTCAGGCTCTGAGCTGTTAGTACAGAGCCAGATGCAGGGCTCGAACTCACAACCGTGAGCTCATGACTTGAGCCAAAGTCGGATGCTTGACTGACTGAATCACCCAGGCATCCCTAAAGGTCCTATCTTTAAATACAGTCACATTCTGAGATATTTGGGGTAAGGGCTTCAACATATGAATTTGAGGGGACCTAATTCAGCTGAAAATAATGATGCAGAGTTTGGTTTGTAGTTGTTCCTTTTCCTGAATTACCTCTAATAGAAATCCAGTGTCCTCATGAGCTCTTCCTCCCGGTTCTCCAAAGAATGTCCCACTGTGGCCCCAGTTACGTGTTTCACTTTACAGTGTGCACTATGTCATTACCAAACTGCACACACTCTTTTCAAAAACTACTTATTTTGTTATAGTTTCTAATCTCTGGTGGAAAGCTAAAAAAAAATCTAATTTTACCAAATGAGATCATGAGGCCTAAGATGATAAACTGCTACACATGCTGGATCATGTATTTCCTTTACACAAAGACCTTTTGAAAATGCATACATTTAATCATAGTAACGAAAATAATGGCAGGTATTTCTAGTTCAGGATACATACTTTGTGGGAATGTATGAGTTTAGGAATTTTGAAGTTATGTGGCAAAGGTGATCTTTTACTGAATATTTCTTTGCCATTGTACGTAGGATCATTAAGGATGACCATCATTATTTTGCGGAAAATGTCCTGTTTGCTGGTTCGTTTGCAATTTTCCCTTGTGAAAAACATGGATCTTGCCGTGTTCCACTTGAGTGAGTCTGTATTCTTGAGGGATGTAGAATGACAATGACTAGGTATAATTATCCAGATGATATTTCTTATTGAGCTAAATAAAATAAAGTTAGTAATACTAGGCATCGTGTCCAAAATAATACATTTATGTTTAAGTGATTGTGCTAATTTGATAAGAAGAGACTTTTCACAACATGCCTCAGAGTCACTGGCTTTCTCCCAACCGTCTCAGGGCTACATTTTCCAAATTAATGGAGACACAGAATAGAATATACATGGCTTTCCAGGTGTTAGCAGCAGAATAGAATAGACATTTTTGAGGCAAAAATGTTGAAATATCTGGAATATTTTAATGCTTGATGAAAGATACTTGAAATTTGGTACATATGGTAAACATCATACCTACCCAAGTATTTTTCCTTTCTACCCTTGCCCTTGGTAATTTTCAAAATGTGTGGGGTTAAGGGGGGAATTATATAAGCATCTGGGTCCTGTTCTCCCTTAAGACAGAGCAAAAAGGTATGAAATCAGGAACACTTCTGTATGCTGGTGTGTTTACAAATCACTTTGGGTATTTCCCATGATTCAGGCACAAAGTGATTGAAGGGTGATGATGTTTACAAATTAGGATTTCCTTTTCTGTGAAGTTTCAGGCTTAAGGGATAAGCATCTTCAGGAAGACAGTCCAACAGCTGCTGCCTTCCTGATGAGATATAGGAATCAAAGCCAGGCAGGTATACAAGGAAATAAGGACAAGAGCGTATGGCCCCAGTGGAAGAATGAACGCTGACTCACCTTCAGGGCACAACCCCCCAGGCCCAGGCACTGGCAAGTTCTTTTAACTCTCCTTTGCACCAAAGACATCCCATCACATATTTTTTTCAAGAGAAGTTTCCCTAAATAGGATGCTCTGACTTTAGCCAAAATCTGATTCATGTTCTTAGAACTGAAGAGCATTTGCTGGACGTTCTGATTACAGTGTCAAAGCTGTAGAGTAGAGTATGTATTAAAACAAATATCTTGTTTTTCTTCAAAATGAGATTATTAAGAGTTCCCCTAGGCAAACTGTCCAAATCCCACTTGGACAAATCAGTTATGTCACACCAAAACACCAAAAAAACTTAACAAGTAAAAAAGATTTAGAAACATTTCATCTCCAGATATCACATAAATTTCGATCAGTAGTTGATTTTTTAAAAATTCCTAACTTACACTTTTCTTAATTTTGAAATGTCAAGAAATATTATGCTATCATATCTTATTTAGTGCTATCTTTCAAGAGCTATTGATCTTTCGGTTTTCTGTTTAAATACCTAATGTTGTTGGCTTTAATAATTTGATAAAACCAATGATTGCTTAAAATAAAATGATGCTGGTACTTTTATATTGTCAGCATCCTTTTAAAATCTTGTATAAAATTTGCCTACACCAATGTCTACACTCACAAAGTATTACAATAACTGACTACAGTAACCCAAATATTTTATTTATCATTCTCTCTTTAGGATATAATATTAATAGCTTGCGCATCACATAGCCAGATTTATATAATTCCATTTAGACAGGCACACTGATTATGAATTCAGTGTTTTAAGTTTGCCCTGAGAGTAAAACATACTTATATATTATTTTTAAAACCAAAAATAATGATCTTGTTGAGAAGCATTTGCATTATCTCTTCTCAAAACAGTCGACAAGAACCTGTTTTTTTTTTTTTTTAATCCCTCTCCTTTGGGAATGTAAAGCTATTACACAGTTGTCTCAGCTGCTACTTGGCATTCAAACCAGATCCTTGAGCTGCCAGACATTTCTAAATCCCACTCTCTCTGCTCTCCCCAAGTAGTTTACAGTTCAAGGATGGCACCCATAAGCTGCATCTCTCAGGGGGCCCTCGGCTGACAGCAGTGGGAGCAGGCGGGCCAGCTGCTCAGGTGTCTCCAGGAAGAAGGGAGCACGCTTACAGGTTGACACGCATCCAGCCATCTAACTCACTGCACTTCTCAAAGGCCAATTCATATTCTGAATTTGTTCCTCTAAGGCATTGCTCCAGGACAGAAATATTCCAAATCTACAATCCAGAAATGTTAAAACCTCCTGAAGGTTGTAACAGCACTATGTGTGGCAATAAATTATATTTTTTTCCAACAGAAATGATGAAATGTCCCTCTCAGTACTTTAAATGCTTTGTAAAGGTTTCAAATGGCCAGTGTTAGCTCTTAGGAGGTGATGGTTTCCAACGTGTAAAAAGTGATAGGGTGCTCTTTTCTTCATTTAATCAAATGTGTGTGTGTGTGCGTGTGTGTGTACGCGAGCGTGCACAAACACAAAAGTCCGAGGCAGAAAACCAAATTAAAAAACTGCTATGTTGTGTTGAATGTTAAAGTGACCAGGAACTTGTCTTTGAGATCTATGTTAACAGACATTTTATAAGAAGGAAAAGTTAATATGCCCCGGGAGCTACTATTTAAATGACTTTAGCTTTATGGTCTTTTAATGTGGGACCTTTCAGCCTGGAAATGAGGTGGATTTTCCATCCTCTGACTTAAATCTCACAGCAGGGTAGCTTCCCCACTATCCTCAGAGCAGCTGTTAGTAGCAGGAGGAAAAGTGTCCTGCAATAAAATTGATTGCTTCAACCCGCATTGCTCTCCAGCCCTCCACAGCTCCATTTTCTGTTGGGTCTCCTCGCACCTGCTCCCCAAAGCACCAGATCTTATCTCCAATTGGTCTAAATGCAAATTCCAAAAAGAGAATGGATGCCCAGAAAAACCATAAGGTGGTTTTTTGAGAACTGTGAGGAATTGAGTGCCTGTTATTGCCTAGGTCTTTATGAAGATAACAGGAAAGTTCTGCCAAGGCAAGGGTTTTATTGTGATTAAGATCTTAGTTTTAAATCAAGACATGGCAGCCGCTATCCCTAAATCATTCCTGTGTAGACACTAGGGAGAAGGACAGAATGCATTAAGTGAATTTCCAGCAATATTGAGCCTAACAAATTTCCCTGGTCTTCCTGGAAGCCTCACATGTGGATAAGTAACACCTACTTGATATTTCCTTTCAGATTCCTGAGGATCAGTTGTCAACCTTTTGAAATGTCCCTTTCAGTACAAGACAGGAGCTGGTATTGTCATAATTTGGTAACATAAGAGACGCAGTTCAGCCTTAAGTGTCAAGAGTGATTCGTGTGATGGCAAATTGTTAATCTTAATTTGAAAGTGCCACAATACTTCATTTTAGCAATTAATAACTGTCACTGAGTCTTTGTGCATGGAATTCTGGTTGTACCTCAGTCCAATTTAATGTTAAAAGAATATTCAAATCAACTTGCAGACAACTTTTCCTAATGAAATACTCTGAATTATGAATTCTATGCAGTCTATGTGTTGCTGTATCATTCTTAAAAATATATAATGTGATTTGTATGTACATTTATTTTTGTTTATTTTTTTTGTTTGTTTGGATCACTCTTATGAAATTGGGAAAGCTAATTAAATCTAGCTATTACATGTAACTTTTAAAATATTCTATCAACAACTTGGATAGTTCGAACAGTTTATCCCTTCCCATGCCATTTTAATGAAATATAGTTTTCATTTTTTTTAAGAAAAATATCTTCCAAATTTGGAGTTAAAATCATTTATTCTAGAAAAAGCCATCATGAACTATACAGTAGTTGGCCAAGCTAAATACAGCAATGAAATAATTAGTGGGAGAAATATGTATCCAGTTGAGAAGACAGACATAGAGTCCATTTCCACTTCAAGGAGAACTGTCTAAGTCACTACAACAATTTTGCCACTTTATAAGAACCAAAGAACACATGAAGGGTTAGAAGGAAAAAATGTAGACACTGATTTGACCAGGGTTGTTAATATTACTCCTAAGGCATTCTGTTTGGGAGTTCCTTGCATGAAACAGTGGGATTTCCACAAAGATAATTTGACCATTGACAGAATGATGTCACTCTTAAGTGACATATAATGTTAAAACATATGTTAAACATAGAGTGTTAAAATACAGATCATTCTCTATTTTAATATGATATTAAAATAGTTTGTGTAAGATGACCACAGATGATGCAACTTCATGTTAAGGTCAGAACAAGAATATTCTGAGGAAGGGAATAAAAAAGTATCTATTTGTGAATAAAAATCTGATGATCTGATTTCTGAGGAACAGAGAATGCTACTACAGCATCCTCACTGAAAACCATAAAATGGAATATGAGAAGCTGACTGACTTAAGCCTACTTAAACAAAAATGTACTAGATCTATTATTCCAATGTGCCAATTTCAATGAGAAAGAAATTCAGTAGTGTAGTGGATTGGAGTAAGAATACTGGTAAGGTGAAATGGAAAGCAAGAGCTGGGTTTGTTAGAAGGAAATAGCTGTGTGTTTCCCCAGAACGTTTTCAAAATTTAGGCCATATCAAGCCATGTTTACTTCTGGACATTGAAGGATATGACTCCTTTGTCAAGGTCTGTAAGGGAAGCTATTTCTGATAGTTACCTGTTGCTACATTAGAATTTTTATCTTGAAATGTAGGGACTGAACATAACATTTATTCTCTCTCTGTTTCTATGGGTTAAAAATTTGAAGATGATTTAGCTGGATGGTTCTAAGTCAGAGTCAAGTAAAGTTTTCAGCTGTGACTACTATCATCTGAAATTTTGACTAGGGGCTACAGGATTTACTTTCAATATGTCTCAGTTACTTAACTTCTGGAAGAAGGTCTCAATTCCTTGATGTTATTATTGTTTTTTGTGTGTTTTTTATTTTTTTTTAAATTTTTATTTATTCCTTTTTTATTTAGCAGAAGGTTTCAGTTCCTGACCAAATGGATATTCACATAAATTTACTTCAATGTCCTCCTGACATGGCATTGAGCTTTCACCAGAGCCACTAATTCAAAAGAGAGTAGACAAAAATTGCAATGTCTTTAATTATCTAATCTTGAAAGTCACATGTGGTCAGTTTTCTATAGCATGTTTGATAAAAGCAAGTCACTAATCCAGCCCATGCTCAAGGGGAAGACAATTAAACTCTACCTCTTGAAGAGAGGTATATCAAAGAATTTGTGGATGTATTTTAAAACTGTCACCCTCTTGGGGCACCTGGGTGGCTCAGTCGGTTAAGCATCTGACTTTGGCTCAGGTCATGATCTCACGGTTCGTGGGTTTGAGTCCCGCATTGGGCTCTGTGCTGACAGCCAGCTCAGAGCCTGGAGTCTGCTCAGAGTTCAGATTTTGTGTCTCCCTCTCTCTCTCTGACCCTCCCCTGCTCACACTGTCTCTCTCGCCTCAGAAAAAAAAAATTAAAAAATAAAACTACCACCCTCTTATACTTCCATTTTATGTAAAATTTTCTAAGTGATACTTTGTCTTATCTCAATGTATTTTCAACATTGTTGCCCTTAGTCATTGTTACCAAACCTCAGATAAAATGCTACCTTCAAATGAACTGAAAGCACAATTTCACAATGATAGTTTTCATATCTAAAGAAACAAAATTCTTAATTGAAATATTAAAAAGTCAAAGGAAGTTTGGAAATATATCAGGTAACATATCTGATTCACTGGATTCATAGATTATATAAGCCCTCAGTTGATTGTGAGCCCTCAGAAATATAAAAAAAATCTTTTGTAAAAAAATCAGTGTGAAACATGTATTTTCTATACACAACAGACACAAAATCACATGTTAAACTTTTTAAGTATTATTATTTCATAAACCATATTTTAAGATTAGAATTGTTTGAATACAGTTGCCTCAGAAAAGCACTTATCCAATTTTGTTTAGGTCTCATTCTTGCATAAAATCACTCAACAGGAGAGTGTTCAAAGTCTTTAAAAATCAATAGTTCTAAAAGTATTTTCCCCACCAAATTAAAGGTTAACAGTCCTTTTCTTAAATGCTCTGTTTAAAGATAGCTTCATCTTGAAAAATGTTAGATTTTCACATCGTTTTTTGCCATTCAATAATGAATATAGTATCTGTGTCTTCCCAAATTTTAAAACCATGTAATGTTATTTAAACGATGTGTAATGAATTGAGAAATATGATTAGTAAACATTTTTGTAAGATTGTAATTTGGTATATTAAGCTTTTTTTTGAGAGAGAGAGAGAGAGAGTGCATGAGTAGGGGACAGAGAGAGAGAGAGAGGGAGAGAGAGAGAGAGAGGGAGTGGGAAAGAGAGAAAGAGAAGCAGGGCTCACTGGACGCAAGGCTCTTGCTCATCTGAATGAGGACTTGAATTCACAAAGCATGAGATCATGACATGAGCTCAAGTCAGATGATTAACCGACTGAGCCACCTGAGGCACTGACAGGTGCCCCCAATATATTACACTTTTAAAAATAGTGTTTCCAGGGGCACCTGGGTGGCTCAGTCGGTTAAGCAGTGGACTCTTGGTTTCAACTCAGTCATGATCTCACAGTTCCTGGCTTCAGGCCCCATGTTGGGCCCTGTGTCATGCTCTGCACTGACAGCATGAGACCTGCTTGGGATTCTCTCTCTCTCTCTTTTTCTCTCTCTCTCTCTCCTTCTGCCATCTCCCACCCTGTGCCCCTTGTGCACGTGTTCTCTCTAAAAGATAATTTTTAAATGTTTAACAAAAACCTGTGTTTCTAGGAGCACCTGGGTAGCTCAGTTGGTTAAGCATTTGACTCTTGATCTCATAGTTCATGATATTGAGACCCACATTGGGCTCTGTGCTGACAGTGTGGAGCCTGCTTGAGATTCTCTTTCTCTTTTTTTCTCTCTCTTTCTCTCCCCCTCCCTGGCATGCACTCTCCTTCTCTCAAAATAAATAAATAAATTCCAAAAAACAATAGTGTTTCCACAGATAAGCAATTTCTATATGTATATGAATAATTTTACCAATTTTACATAGGCCAGAATTTTATATTTCTAAGTGGAATTACTATTATCTTTTCATACCTACACAAGAATCAAAGTTATGTTAAAAATTAATGAGTGGGGTGCCTGGGTGGCTCAGTCAGTTAAGTTTTTGACTTCAGCTCAGGTCATGATCTCATGGTTCATGAGTTCAAGCCCCACATCAGGCTGCATGCTGACAGCTCAGAGCCTGGAGCCTCCTTCAGATTCTGTCTCCCTCTCTCTCTGCCCCTCCCCCACTCATGGTCTGTTTTTCTCTGTCTCAAAAATAAATGAACATAAAAAAAGAGTTAAAAAACAATTAATGAAAAATATTTCAACTGTCACAAGATCACAAATTATATTTGTTGTTTCATTTTGTGTGTGTGGGGGGGGACAAATTGGAAAGTGAGAAAAAAGCAAAATATTACAGATAATGTGCAAATTTGTTTTTTATATGTACCATCGGCTTACAGTCCAAACAAGATGACATTGGACCCGTTTCTCCCACTACATCCAACTTGTAATCTTGGACATAAAGTGACAATTCAAGGAGAATTCTGAAATGTGGCAAGAAAATGACAAACTGGTTTGAAACTTCAAGACCAGAGAAAACACATAGTGACAGGACGTCTGTCTCCCCAACAGAGAAGGTCACCGAAACCTAGTGCATTCTGACCCCATCTTAACAACAGAAGTAGCCCAGGTAAACTCATCCTTCTTCCATATCTAAAGGGAGTCTCTCTGACAGCATCAGGTGAGCTGGATGCCACCTGCAAAGGGGATTGATAGAGAGTTCCCCCTACCAGTAAGTGGTCCTGAGACTCCTTTCTTCACCAAGGGATACTGAGGCAGTGGGACGGATTGGCTATGGGAACACAGATATAGCAAATGGTCTAGTCTGAAAAGCCACTTTATTCCTCTGGTCCTGTTTCACTGAGATACTACAGCATGTGGGTAGAATGCACAGGAAAGATCCGGTCAAAATAAGTAGGCGTGAGATAGATCCTCTTTGTCTTCAAAGGCATAAGATTCCTCACCCACAGATGTGGTGTAGGAGGGCAGAGCCAGCAAGAAAGAGGCACTCTCAGCATGTAGCTTGGCCCCAGAAGACTCTTTGTCCCCATGGGTGTGAGACTCTTTTCCTCATCCAGAGATACTAGGGCAGCCAGAGACACAAGTAGGAAGGTACCCCCCCCCATGTCTTTCATCCACCAGTCATCGTGGGTGTTAGGGGTACTCCTTCCACACCCACAAGGAGTACCAGAAAGAGACAAGTGGGAGCCCCAGTAACATCAGAATAATCAAGCAGACCAAAAGCTTCACAGAAGCTCTGAAAATTAAACTGACCTCGGAATCAAAGCACACAAGAGGAGACCAAGACCTGGTGCTAAACCTAAACAAGGTGATTGCCTGCTAATATAAAATACTTAACTAAGACCTAGAATCTACTAACATAACAGACTAAGTGTCCATGATCTAATTGAAAATCACCTGTCTTACTAAGAAAACAGAAAATCACAACTTGAATGAGGAAAGACTGATGCCAAAACTGATAGGAATCAGATGCTTGAATTATCTGGTAAGGATTGTATATCTTTCATAAAAAGTATTTCTAAAAACTCTTTATGGGTCAATTACACAGTTTTTGGAAACAAATGAAAAAAATAGAAAATTTCAACAAAATTTGGAAATAGTAAAAGAGCAAGAAATAGAAGATATAAGATTAAAAAATAAAATAATCATCATAATAATTTTTAAAAACCCTCGCTGGAAAGTTCAATAGCAGATTGAAGGGACAAGGGATAATAATCAGTGACCTTGAAGAAAAATGAATAAAATATACCCAGTCTGAAAAACAGATATAAAATAGACTGGAAAAAGTTGAACAGAGACTTGTATCTGTGAGACAGTAAGAAAGGATCTAACATTTATATCATTGGATTCCCAGAGAGAAAAAAGGTAATGAGGCTGAAGAATATTTGAAGAAAAAAATGTCTGAAAAATCCCACATTTTGGTGATAGTTACAAACCTACGGATTCAAGAAGTTGAACAAATCCCAAATAAGACTCACCTCCTCCCCCAAAATCCACACTGGACACGTAATAATTTATTTTTGAAAACTGAAAACAATAGAAAAAGTCTTGAGAGCAGTCAAAGGAAAATAACTTAAAAGAAAGACCAGTTTACACGACAATGAATTTCTCATTTAAAACCATGGGGGTCAAAAGGAGGTGGTACATTTTTAAGTGCTGAGAGAAAAGAATGGTCATTCCTGAATTTTATATCCAGTGAAACATTTCTTTGGGAATGAGAAGAAATAAAGATATTGAATGATGAAGGGAAAACATGAGAATTTGTCACTATCAGACCTACTTGTAACATTTCAAACAGAAAGATATGGTAAAAGAATCTTGGAGCATCAGTGAAAAAGAAAAGAAAAAAACAAAGGAAAGTGAAAAATTATGGGTACATACAATGAACATCCTTTATTTCATAAATTTTATAAATCATATTTGATGAGTAAAACAAAATTTTTACACCATCTGTTACTCTAAACAATGATGTTTAAGACGGGGAGAGTGAAGATAGATCTACCTAAATGGAAATGAGGTTTCCACTTTCTAAGTGGTAAAGTGTTGCTACCAGCAGATTGTTTTGAGTCACATTTGTATCAAATTAGGCCTCAGTTAATAATTACCCAAAATATAAATTGTCTAAATATACCAATCAAACAACAGAGACTGATAAGAGTGGATTAAAGGAAAGAATGACACAATTATACACTGTTTACATAAAATTCACTTCAAATTTAGTGACATTAAGTCAGCTGAGAATAAAATGATGGAAAAATATCTATTATGCAAACAATAAGATTAAAAAATAGGATTGGTTATACTAATATTACAGTAGACTTTAGAGCAAGGAAATTACTATAGACAAAGAGGTCCAATATATAATAGTAAAAAAATAATCTGTCAGGAAAACATAATGTACCAAATGTGTATGCACAAAATATCAGGGCCTCAAAATACATAAAACAAAAACCGATAGAACTTAAAGGAGAAATACACAAATTTACAGCTCTCATTGGGGGCTTCAAAGTCCCCTTCTCAGCTACTGATAGAAATAGTAGACAAAAAATCAAGACAAGGTAAAGATGTGAGCAGTCAGTCAACAACAACAACTATATATATATATATGTATGTATATATATATACATATATATGTATATATATATGTGTGTGTGTGTATATATATATATATATACACATATATATATGTATGTATGTATATGCAAGGGACCAGCCTCTGCAAGCCAGGGTTGGCCCGGAGAGTGATGGTTGGCATCGGTGAAAGAAGACACGGAGCCAGCCTCTTCAGGTGGACTGCCCAAATTTATTTTTCACCTTAGGGCTTTTATATAGCAAATTCAAACAATCATACTTAAATAATTTACATTTTTTGAGTACAGTCATAGGACTTAACATTACTAAGTTTTCTTGGCAACAGTGATTTCACGGTACGTAATGTCCACTTCCACCAATAAAATTTAATCAGGGAGTCATAACAAAGTTTTACATATTCTTTACTATGTATGACAGGGTATTTAAGGATAAGTGAAGCATATTGCCAGAATACATGAGATCACGGTGCCCTTTAATTGTTTAAATTCAGTGGGCATGCAAAAACAGGATATACTTATACCTGCGGTTGTAGTTAACAGACTCTCACAGCCCCTTACTAAGAGAGAACAATGTCAACATTTATCATAGATGACGTATGGAAATGTTTTACGTGGATCAACTAGAATTTGGTCTCTGCATTTACCAATCTCATTCTTTGACCAGAACAATCCATAAGTTGCCTTACAGGCTTGAGTTCAGCAGGCAAATATTTCTCTAACACTTATTCAAGAAAGTCCTCCACAACTAGTAAGTCTTGTTTTTGTCTCTGCTTATGACATAATATGTATTCTTACTGGCAATTAGACTCATACAAGGAAAATGAATTCTAGGTCTCTCATAGACCCAATGCATACTGGACTGTCTCCAATTTTGCTAATTGCTACAATATTTATTAGACAACATCTGATTGAGGGGGAAGACATGATATTTAGGTACATTCCATTTTGGAGGAAGGGGAGAACTTTGGGCGATTCTGGTTTCATATTAACCCTAGAATAGACTAACAGCGGAAGTGAGAGTAAAAGGTACAGACAAAGCAGAGAAGAAGAATTCTTCCGGGGGTTCTTCTGACTGCATTGCAGTCTCTTCCCTGGGCCTTGCCATCAGGGATGACCTGTGCAGTTTCGGTCTCCGGCATGTATGTATATATATATATATATATATATATATGGCATACATACACATACAAAAAGCAATATATATATACACACACACACACACCAACTATATATATGCTATGTGTATATATATATATATACACATACATACATACACCAACAATATATATGTGTATATATATATATACACACACACACAGCATACATACACATACAACAAACTATATATATACACACACCAACTATATATATGTTTATATATAACTATAATTATATATACATATTATTGTTTATATATATGTTTATATAAACATATATATGTTTATATATAACTATAATTATATATACATACAAACAATAATATGTATATATAATATATATTTTCTGATCACTTATGAAACCGTCACTAAAATAAGTTAGGTCACAAAAAATCCTCAACAAATTTTAAAAATTGAAATAATGTGGAAGTGTTCTCCGATCTGAATGTAATCAAACAAGAAATCAGTAATAGGAAAAAAAACAGGAAATGCTCTAAACACATAAAAGTTAAACAGCACTTCCAAATAATCTATAGGAATATGAAATGTAGGGGCACCCGGGTGGCTTAGTCGGTTAAGCGTCCGACTTTCGCTCAGGTCATGATCTCGCGGTTCGTGGGTTCGAGCCCCGCGTCAGGCTCTGTGCTGATTGCCAGCTCAGAGCCTGGATCCTGTTTCAGAGTCTGTCATTCCCTCTCTCTCTGACCCTCCCCTGCTCATGCTGTCTCTCTCTCTCTCCTAGAAATAAATAAAACATTAAAAAAAAAAAAAGAATATGAAATGTAAAAAAAAATAGAACTGAATGAAAACAAAAACAAACATAATTTATCAAAGTACATAAGATGCAGCTAAAGCAGTGTTAAAAGAAAAACTTATGCAGTAGTAAGTACTTAAATTACAAATAAGGAAAGGTTTCAAATCAATAACCTAAGTTCTTACCTCAAGAAACTAGAAAAAGAAAAGTGAAATAAATCCAAAGCAAGCAGAAGAAAGGAAATAATAAAGATAAGAGCATAAATCAGTGAAATTAAAAATAGTAAAATAGTAAAATAAAGTTACTGGAGCAAAATGTTTGTTCTTTTTAAAAAAATCAATAACATTAATGAAAATAAAAAGTGAGAAAGGAAAAATCGTCAATAGAAGGAATGAAATATGGGATATCACTACAGATCCTGCAGCCTTAATCAAATGAACAAGGAGATATTATTACCAACTGCATGCTAAAAAATTAGGTAACTTAGAAGAAATAGAATATTCAGCAATAAAAAGAAATAAAATACTGGTATATGTAACAACTTGGATGACTCTCTAGAGATTTATACTGAGTGAAAAAAGCCAATCCTGAAAGGTTACACACTTTGTAATTCTGTTTATGTACTATTTTTGAAATGTCAAAATTCAGAAATGCAGGACTCCATGGTTGGGAGAGAAGAAGGATGGTGGAGAGTAGGTGGGTAAGATTCTAGTAGTAAATCAGGAAGAACAATTTTGGTGATGGAATTGTTCAGTTTCTTGACTGTTGGTGGTAGAAACCAACCATATAGAATCTATATGTGTGAAATAATATAGAGAGCAAAATACATGCATTCATAATTGAGTAAAGTAGAATTCGGAAAATCCGAGATTGGTAGATTATATCAATGTCAATAACATGATTCAAAATGTTACCATTGGAAGAACACAGAATCGCCCCATATTATTTTTTATAATAGCAAATCAATTTATAATTTTCTCCAAATTTTAATTAAATATGTACTGTTGCTGAAATTTTTTAAATAGCCATTATCTTCAGACATGCCATTTTAACCATTTTTTTCATCCTGATGCCGTGATTTTCTACTGCTTATTCTACCCATCTTCTCTCTCTTCTAACTCACTCCCATTTTTGGTTCTATATTATAATTATTTTTCTATTTTCAAAATTAAAGCACTACATGTGAAACATTTTAAATAGAAAAACGTGTTAGATGAAACTCTTGAATACAGCTATTGCAAAAATGTAACATTAATATCTGGTCAATGTTTCAAAATCAAGAATTCTTACTACTTTCAACCTGAGATCCAGTTATACTGCCAAGAAAATTTTGTAAAACAGTCCTGGCCAAGTTTTATAAAGTGAGTATCAGTGCTTATTACCTATATGCTTACTCTCTTTGGGGGAAATTATCATTACTGTCAATTCACTGCCAAGATACTATTATTTATTGTTTATCTTAATGGAAAAGAAAAAAGAACATTTATGCAAGTTAAAATGGCCAGCATGGAAACTCTGATTCAGCAAAATTCCAATTATGACCATTTTATTATCACATGATCCATAATAAAATGTTGTGCTTCTATTTAATCTTTTAGTCAATGAAGGGCCACTGATGGCTTTGGAACAGTGATGTGTCATAATTCATATTTGTGAGCTCAACATGAATGAAGAGAGGGAAAGAGTCCACTTAGGTGACTGTTGCTAATGTGCATAAAAAGCAGATACTACAATAGGCAGTACAAACTATTATTATTTTTTGTAAGATCAAATTTATTTCCAAATTCTCATTTAAAACATATTATTGTTACTTGTTTAGGCTACATAGTAATTTGAGTAATTGAAAATTAACACATTCATATTGTTATATAGGATAAACAATAATGTAAATGCTAAAATGCATACATCTTTGAGATGATTAGTGTGGTTTAATCCTGACTAAATATCCAATACTGATTTATATTAAAAGATTTATGGGTATTCCTTAAAAGATCAAGAATTTTATACCTTATAACTCTTACTTTGTTAATGTTTAGGGAGCCCAAAAGTACTGGAAATATCCACCCTTGTTTATAGTGCTTGCTTGCAAGAGAACCACGGAAACTTCATTCAGAAGGCTAAAAAGCCTGCGATTTTCCTAGGAAGATTGAGCATGAAAGGAGAAGGGAGAGCTTAACTTGTTTCCTATTGTAACCCACTGCTTCCTTCCGTCTCTGAAATCCAGGCAAATTAGACTTAAAGTCTACCTACATATATTTAGTTGCTCAAAATCATCCTCAAATTTTCAGATCTCACTTCCTTGTAAAGTTCCATCTTCTAATTTAATCAACATGGTCATGGTCATTGCAAAGCCTTCTTTGAGGCATGATTCTCTGTGGTGCTGGTCACCCCTGCAAGTGTAGCACAGTCACATAATTTGACTTTTTTCTCATGGGTTATTGCCTCCTTAAAGAGCCCACTCTTTTGCACCTTTATCACATAGGGGTAAAAATAAGTCTTCTTGGTTAAATTCTTGATGATCTGATGTGTAGAAGGCATTACATCTGATAGCCTTGCGCACATTATGCATCGTTTTCCTGTTCCAGCTTAATCGAGGCAGAAGGTTTAATATTAGATATTTAGTTGTGTTTTTGTATTTTGACGGAAACATACTTATTCACAGACTTTATCAAGTTTCCAAATGATGTACTAAATGGTATGGGCACCAAGTTATTGTCTCTGAATTGATCTAAAACACATATGTTCTCAGACATAGGCACATTTTTGTGGTCTATAGTGTTGAAAGTTTGAGAAAGCTTTTGGTGCAGTCAGAAACCCAATGCAGCGGAAACTGGATTATGTTACTATGCGGCAGTGAGGAATTATTTGCTTACCCTGAGGGCTGCATGGGCTGAACTGACCGAACACCCTGATTCCTCAGCCTAAAAGGGCTTAATATTAGCAACTGAAGTTCTGGACTCCTCTAACATGGAGGATGGTGGGGATCACCAAATGTCAGGCTTGCCCCTAGTGACACATCAAATAATTCTTGCACCGTTTGCCTGTTGTGCCAGTTAATTGGAGGGAAAAGTACTTTACAGAGATCAGGTCTTGGAATGTGGACCTATGTAGATAGTCCAATCAAGAATATAAGGTAACATGTGGAAGAGCTTGTATGATAGTTTACAGTGGACCATGGATTTTACAGCTGACCATCAATTCAAATCCTAGTTCTGTCAATATCTGTGTCACTTTGCACAAAGTATTTACCTACTTTATGGTTCTTTTTTTTTTTAACAATAGCACTTCACATGATTATTATGAAGATTACATGGGTTCACATATGTAAGCCACTGGCGAGATTTGCCTGACAGGTTTTAAGCCCTATAGCTGCATTTTTGACTATTATTTAAAAGAATGCACAACGTATCTTTTCATTTTTACATTTTTTTACTGTAGGACTGAACATCATTCAAACTTACTATTTCACGGTAATTCAAGCATCTATTTATGCTTTTGTAACATATTTTTTTAAGTTACGGAACCTGTAACATTTAATACAATTCCTTGACCTCTCAAAGTATTTTTTAAATTAGGAAATCATAAACTGTGATAAAGTTTGTTAACCAAGATGGCAGCTCCTATTAGGCACAAATAACTTTTGTGTGATGGTGAAGCTGAGAGGTAAGGAAATGTTGATTGTCTCAATATTGTAAATTTTAAATTTAGTCAGCTACCAAATGTCTCTTTTCCCATACTTTTCCCTAGCCCTTGGAATCTGTGCTGACTGAGCCCATCTGGGAAAGCAAACCAAGCAGATGGCCATTGTGAATTGTTGGGGAGACCCTGCGGCAGTGAAAGCTAGTTTCAGAAAAGAAATCTCTCTGGAACACAACGAATATAGGCCTAATTTATATTACAAGGCTTTAGGAGGAGATTAAGGCCAACAGTGGCATGATTTTAAACCACAGTTGGGAGGATTTTTTCTCTTTATGCCAGGGAAGCTGAATTATAACTTTTTAGAGCTTTGCAAGTGTGAAAAGAGATGCCATAAAGACAAAAGGAGCCCGAAGAATTGTATGGCTGCACAGATTACAAAGTATGTAAAAAGACTGACGTGAAAGAGTTTCATCAAAGCCATGCCCTCTTCAATCGACTTTTGTCACAAGGATTATGACTTTAGGAGAGGTATAGCCAGCAGGGGATAAAGGAGTGGCATTCCCCATCCTTTTAATGCCAAAACACTTGAACAATTGATAACAAGGGATTAGAAACAGAAAATATATTGTGACCTTATCCTATTCAGACTGGTGTCAAGGCTGAAGGGACATGGTTCATGAACTTGAGAAGCATTAGTGCACTAGTTATGGGGCATCCACAGATCTCATATGTCCAGGGTCTTAGCAAATACAGTGATGATAAAAATTAGTTCTGGCTTAAGTTAATCAGTAAATCAGATACAGATACTTATCTGGCATTTCAGACATGATCTTAATCCTCTCTTCATCTTTTCTTTATTAGATGGCATGTTTTAGATTTAGTTATTTCATTGAAGATTCTTTTCCTATGGGAGATGTCTCATAAACACTGATGAAGGATTCTGGGACAATAAACTGAAGCTCAATCAACACCAGTCTAAATGAAAAATGCAATTAATGTTTGCTATATTTTTCCATGCTTGATGACTGTCATAACTATTAAACCACATTTTGCAATTTGCAGTTGTCTTAGGTAGCTTGTGACTGGCTCTATCATGACTATTAATTATCCATTTATTAACTAACAGCAATGTGTTGAGGTGTTATGTGCAAGGGGAGGCACAGATGAACACTCTTCCTACCTTCACGCATCTCACTGTCTAGTAGTTTGAGAAGAAATATTAGAAATCGTTATACAAAGTGCCAAATGAAATGAAAGAGATACATTCAGGACATTAAGATACCACCAACTCCTCTAACATAAATAGGGCTATGGAGAGGCAGAAAATGGAAATGGGTAGAAAGGACAAATGGAAAACATCACAGTATGTGAACGTTTGTCTGAGAGTTCTGGTCTAGTGACATAGAACTGAGAACCATCCAAGTGGATATGTGAACTTCTTTAATGAATGGCTTTGAGTTAGGATGTTCAAGGCATTGAAAGGTCTTCAGTCCTGTTGCATTCATTATGTTTGCTGTATGACAAGTTACTCTCAATCTTAGCAGCTTAAAACATTGCTATCTCACATACTTTGTGTGGATCAGGAATCCAAGAGTGGTTTAGTTCAGTAGTTCTGACTCAGGGTATCTCATGAGCTTGCAGACAAGTCCATGGGCCTGCAGTCATCTAAGACCTCAGCTTCAGAGGGTCCACTTCCAAGAAGGCTCATTAGTACAGGTATTGACTGGAGTTTGCAGTTCCTGAACATGTGAGCCTCTACACAGATTGCCTGAACATTCTTAGCACCTGGAAGCTGATTCCCACAAAGCAAGTGATCTGATCAAAAGAACGAGACAGACAGAGTATCTTCCCTAGGCTGGAAGCTGCAGTCTTTGGAGACATGCCAACACTTTAGCCATATTTTATTCAGAAGTGTGTCCCTAAATCCAGCCAGCACTCTAATGGAGGGGAATAAAATTTCATGTCTTGAAGGAAGAAGAATTTCAAAGTGATTGTAAAAATATGTTTTAAACTACAGAATTGCTGTAATAACAAGAAATGCTGGTTAAATTTTTAAAAAAAGTCCTGCTTTTCTTTAAAGTCATTGGAGAGCTGTGGATGCGTAGAAATCTGAAGAAACTAAGTTCCAGAAGAATAGTGTCTTCTAAAAAGATTGAGGGCCAAACGATGTTTCTATGCCTGGAGTCAGTTGATAAAGTCATGTAGGGATGATGCTAATATGTTTTTATCTTAAGTACTTCTCATTTTTTTCTTGATTTGATGATTAATGATGATTAATCATAGAGAGCTTTCATTATCTGTCTACAACAAATCAACACAATTCAAGAGAGTCCACATACTTCTAAGGCCTTATTTTTATAATTTCTCTGTTTTCTTCCTAGTATTAGATACAGTAACCGGTGGGGCTCCTCTACCAGTATGCATCCAAATTTACCACCAGTGAAATTTGTAACCATTGTACTATCACAGGATGACAGGGGCTTTCCACATTCTGTAGACTACGATTGTAGGATTCTCATTGCTACAGTGGCCATTGTCTGAGATGGGCATGTCAACTAGGGACTCAGATTCCTCAGAGATGAGAGTCACCCCACCAAAAATTCTACTCAGAGCAGGGGAGGTATTTGTTGAAGGAAGAAGTCTTTGGCACAGATAGAGAAGGGAAATGATTAAGTATCAGTTATGGGCTCAAGATCAACTGTAACAACAGATCTTAAGGTAGCTACCCCAAATGGGGCAAAATTACCTACAGAAGCAAGTGCTGTTAGTGGCCCAAGGAATGGACTAGAGTGGATACTCTTCAAAGTCAAAGCACTCATTCGTCTGTTGCTAAAAATATCTATTGCTTTTGGTTCATAGATGTATCTTTTATGGGAATTTCATGGCTGCTGAGAACAGCTCTCTCTAGTGTTGCACTCTCGCCCAGCAAATAATTCTCAGCTAAAAACTGGCTGAAGAAGGCATACAAAGCCCTGACCGTGTAGCTTTGATTGACGACAACTCTCGCTCTAGTCTCATATGAGATCAGCTGATATCCTGGTTGCAACCACATTGGGTGTCCCTCTTCCTAATGTGCTTTCTCCACCTCCTTATAGGCAGACCCCCAAGACTGCTTCTGTATAAATCTTATGTATGCAACTATGCCTCCAAATCTGTTTCCAGAAGTCCCTGTCTAAGATGGGATATTGGAGGTAAAGAGAAGGAAAAAATATTAACTTAAAAAAAAAAACAGACACATGTTCAAAGACACTGGTAATTCAGACCTTTACCATCCATCAGGTTGTCACTTGGAGAAATATGAATGACTCAAGCAACCTTCCATTATCTGCATATTTTCTCTAGTCATTGCTTCATTTTAAATGCATGTTTTACACTTGTAAAATTATAATGTGGGATAACTTTTTATTTAAAGATAATAAACCCATCTTAGGTTATGTTCTAGCTCCAATCTTCTTTACCAAATGCTGCCCAGCTGCCCTGAGGTTATCACAGGCTCATCACTAGACCTTCAGCAGTGAATTCACAGAAGGGTAGACATACAGAATCAACAACCTTTCAGAGACTCATAGACCACCTCACTTCGCAGTCACTCTCCAGCAGCTAGACCTGCATAAACTGTGGATTTTTCTTCCCGCTTTGAGTCATTCATTCATGTCTGGGCTTGCTAGTTACCATTCTCTGATTCTTCACCTCCTTTCTTTGGATCTTATTTTCCAGGATCCTTCCACAGTTTTTTACTGTCTAATTTTATAACAAATTACTTTCTTCAGAATATTTACTATGGTTTTGCTTCCCTGATTGAGTCCCTTCACTAGTTCAAATGTCCTTCTTTAAGACTTTCTGTTTGTGATTTATATTTTCAAGATTCTCCCTTATTTCCCTGATTATAATTAATATATTTATTTTAAATACTTGTTCTTTCTGGTACCTTTATCTAGTATATAATAATTAGCTTGTTGCCTTTCCCTTAGAGTGACAAAAGTATAATATTTCCTTTGTGTTATAAGTCTACATAAATTATAAACAGGAGTCAACATATTATCATTAAGATGGACAGGGAGAATAAAAGAAACATATCTATTATCACCGCTACTGTCCTATGCAATAGGATACAAAGCACATGAAGAAGTACAGTACATAGCTCTAGTAAGTAGATAAGCAAACTGTTATTGGAGATGTTATGATCACTTACCTATAAAACAAAAAAAAATCCTAATGTATTTTTTTTACTAATATAAAATGCAACAAAAATGGTGCAACATCAACCTATATAAGCTAAACATTCCCCTACACTGGCCAAAACTAACTAAAAAATATAATAAAGTTATAATAGCAATAAAAATATATAAAAGACCTAAGACTTTACTTAATGAAAAGAACAAGAACTGTATATAAAAAAATCCTCTCTTTTAAAAGACACACAGGACTATTTGAAATAAAAAAAATGAAATGCAATTTGTCCATGGAGAGAATGACTTAACAGTTTATGCACAAGGGTCATGGATATACACTACTAGAGCCATGTGGTGCAAGTACAATATAAAGTTTATGGAAGGAAAACTTCCAGCAGAATAGTACAGAGCCTGTGGAAACCCCTCAGGATTCTACAGCTGAGGTAGAGTATATAGATGATCTGTGTACAGAGTGGCCAATGATCCCACAGAGAGAGGCCTGCCTTGGCCAATAGGTTGGATGTACACCTGGGTGTACTCCAAGAACCAGAACAAATTCTGCCCCTAAACCTCATTACATACCTATAATCTATCCTAACAAAAGGAGAGAACACCTAGTTATTCTAAATAATAAGAACTATAGCAAAGGATTTTCTAGCCAAGGAGCAACCCTGAGGACTATGTATATGAAAGACAGAGACATGCAGACAAGGGTCATGGGAACAGCTTTGCATGCCAAGAATACTGACATCAGCCAAAGGCTGAGCCAGTTCTCTGATAAGCTAGAGACAGAGGGCACACGGGGAGCCTCTAGAGACGTCCAGAGTTGTCTCTCATCATTAACACTGTAAAAATGTTTATTCTTCTAATTTTAATCTAAAAAAAATCAATATATAATTCCAAATAAAATTCCAGCTGGTTATTTTGAGGGACTGAACAACTTATTATAATATTTATCTGTCAAAACCTATTCGTTTTCTTAAAGAGAGGAAGCCTACATCCTAATTGATATGAAGATATACTATATGAATACATAGTAATAAAAGTACTCTGGCACTGAGGCAGCCACCAGCATACAGACCAATGGAACAGACTAAAGCAGGGTCCCTCAACCTCAGTCTTATATTATATTTTTATATTTTGAGCCAAAGTTTTGGTGGGCTGGATGCGAGGCTGTTCTGTTTAGGCCTCTATTCACCAGATTCCAATAGGACTCCCTGAGTCCCCACCCAGCCTACCCTGATTTTGACAAGCAAAATGTTCTTCAGATATTTCCAAATGTCCTCTGGGAAGCAAAACTACCTCTAGTTGAGAACTACTAGATTAGATTGCTCAAAAATAAAGCTATGTTGTTGATGGAGGCAGTATAAACCAATGGGAGGAAAGATTAATCGATGGCATTAAGAGAACTGGCTCAGATATAGAATAATATAAGGCAGGATATGTTGGTGCACTGAATAATGGCTCACCCAGATGTATCTGAGTCCTAATCCACAGAACCTGTGAATATTACTTTATAAAGGGGTCAAAGGAGACTTTGCTTATCTTTAGGAGTTTAAGATGAGGAGATTAATTTGGATTACCCAGTGGGTCTGATGTAATCGGAAGAGTCCTTATAAAAGAAAAGATAGTGTAAAGGTGGAAGCAGAGAAACTTGAAGGTGCTGTGTTACTGGCTTTGACAATAGTGGAAGGGACTATGAACTAAAGAACGTAAGCAATGCAGCATTAGAAACTGAAAAGGCAAGGAACTGAATTTTCTAAAGCTTCCAGGAGCAGCACAGCTTCACTGGCAACTTGATTTTGGGGGGGTCCAGTGAAATCCATTTCAAATTTCTGTTCTTCAAACCAGTTGGAGCATAGGTTTGTATTATTTAAAGTCTTTAAGTTAGTGATCATGTGCTATAACAGCAATAGGAAAGTAATACAAACATCTATCTTTAATAATGACTGTTAAAAGGATCAAGACATATATGTAAAATAATAAATGGAATAAAACCAATAACAGAAATATTTGGAAACTAATTTTGAACTTGGGTTGGGTTGGGAATTTTTAACCGAGACCTGCCAAGCATAAATTCTCAGGCAAAAATCAAACACATTTAAGCACATCTAAGATTTAATTCAGTGGACCTTGGATAGAGAAACTACAAAATCTGGACAGAGGTGAAGGACAAAGGTTTAATTAGAAGCTGCCCGAAGTGGCAATACCAGTTGGGATCATCACGAAGCTGACCAAAAAGCTTAAAGAGGAAATGCTGGGTATTGAGAAGGCCAGAGAGGGCTTCAGTGTTTTGTGATAACCTTGAGAGTCTACAAGGCTCCACAAATAAGTCCAGGAGATACCTGAGAGGACTTTGATCTCTCACCTTCAGTGGGTCTTAGAGCTCTGTGCAAGCAGAAAGTAAAGGCTGAAGGAGAATTCTCTCGGCCAGGTGGGTCACTAAGGTATGCCTCATCATACATATATAGTCCTTTGGTGAAATGCTTCAAGGCCTTTAAGGGAATCTCTGTTTAATCATCAGCTGACCACTAAAATAATCTGGCAGAGACAAGTGGCTACTTGTGACAAAATGTGCATAAATTACAAAATTTGTTCAAGTAAGTTGTTAAATAAACAAATAGCCACAGCAATAACAACAAACAACAATACCACACTGGGGGTAGGTGGGATCTGAATTACCACATTACATTTTTTAATCTTTTTAATTAATTGAGAGAGAGAGAGAGCATGAGCAGGGGAGGGGGAGAGAGAGAGGGAGAGAGACAGAGCACCCCAAGCAGGTTCTGCACTGTCAGCACAGAGCCCAGAGCCCAGTGTGGGGCTCAAACTCACAAACTATGAGATCATGACCTGAACCAAAACCAAGAGTCTGACGCGTAACTGACTGAGCCACCCAGTTGCCCTACCACATTAGGTTATTTTAAATGTCTAGATTTCAATAAAAAATATTACAAGACTTGCAGAAACAAGAGAGTAAGGCCCCTATGCTGGGTGAAAATGCAGACAGTAGAGTAGAACTGTCTTTGAAGGAATCCAGCCATTGGTGTTACCAGAAGAAATTCTATATCAGCTATTTCTAATATGTTCAAAGAACTAAAGAAAACCATGTCTAAAGAGCTAAAGGAACACTTGAGAACAATGTCCTACCAAATAGAGAATATCAGTAGAGAATTTTTTTTTAAAAAGTAGAAATTCTCAAGTTGAAGTCTATAATAACTGAAATGGAAAGTCTCACTAGAGGGCTCGGCTGCAGATTTGAGCTGGCAGAAGGAGGAGCACCCTTAAAGGTAGATCAGTGGAGATGATCTAGTTTGAGGAACAGAAGGAAAAAAGAATAAAGAGAAGTGAATAGAAGCTCAGAGACATGAGACAGCAGTTTGAGCTGATGAGTTCCTCCACTCAAGGTCGCTGTTCCTCTCAGGAGGGAGACTTTAATATAATTGTCTTTTTTTAGGTTTTAGCAACCACGCCCTACACAAACAAGGTTTTAAGCTTATGGATCATAGAATTCTATGCTTTTAGCCCTGGGCTACTAAACTGACCCTTGTGGTTCCCCTTAATCCTATCCACACCTTAAAAAATTGTCCATTTGTAAATATTTTCTCAAATTGTCTTATATGAGTAATAATTATATACATGTTTATTAAAGTAGACAGGTGGAGAACACCTACTGGTCTGTCATCAGGGGAATAAATATGTAAAACATGGTGATATAGGCACTATTCCACTGCTAAAAGCAATGAATGAGGTACATTTATAGTCACACTTCAATATCTTACAGTGTGGAATGAAAAAAGAAACAACATAAACCTGTGGTTTTAGGTACGTTTAAATTCCATGGGATTTTATTGTGTTTTCAAATATAAACTATAGTGGGAACCCAGGGAAAAAAGAGGGGGATGGGAGTGACATCAGAAATGAAGGGAAGAATAAAATTATACACACGAACAGCTTTTATGGACAAACAGACTATGTCCTGAGCTGAGGAGTTTGACTAATTGAACTCATGCATGGCTGTCCAGAAAAAGGCAGCACATAAAATTAGGAGTCTGAGTTAAGTGATTGACAAAGCCATAATTGTGAATTTAAGATTTCGTAAGATGAAACAAGGCAACTCCATTTAAAAATGGCATATTAATGATTATTTTGCCTATGACGTCCACATCCAACTCAAAAGTGGAGACGTTAGCCCAATTAAAGCAGCCATTTTGACCAGATAGGTTAGGAGAGAATGAGGGATAGGGTCATAAGTAGAATAGGGATGTGGATGTGTTGAAAGTTAGAACTGTTGATGGGTAAGGTAGAATTTTGGGATGTGGTAATTAAGAGACTTGGAGGGGCAGAATGAGGATATAGATAGAGCCAGGGATAAGGTGACACTCAAGAAGGGGGCAAAGAACTTCTTTGCTTGTTTATTGGCTATAGGTTTTCAGACAGTTACATCCTATTGTTCTTAATGCTGCATGTCAGTGTATTGTTGTATCAGGTCACATGGAATTGCCTCTGAATTAAAATAATCATATTAAAATGACATACATTTTTGTCTTTGTATAATCGAAATTAACATAAATGATGGAAGCTACTGATCATTGATGGGAAGGATAAAAAAAAGAGTAGGTTTGATTGGTGAAGGAGAGGTCTTTGAGGAGGTGGTGAGGAAAGAAAAACACCAGTTGTCACTGTGTTCAGAAAGAAGAGATGACTATTTATTTTGATTAACATTTCATGTGCCTGTCAGGCAAACCCAAATAATTTAGATGTGGGAGAATGTGGGCTGTGTAAGATTTATTTGGGGCAATAAGTGTGGGAAGGAGATTTGGCAGGAAGATTCTAAAGATAGAGAACAGATAATTTTTAAAAGAAAACTCTTTGGATTATGACATTGATTTAACTAATAAGAGTAGAAATTTGTTTAATGCCAGCTGTTTCTTCATTTGGGGGATATTGAATTTTTATGTGAATGATGACTAAACTGCATCACACACTAACTTAAAAGCAGTTGTATATTCTTAGTGGATTCGTTTCAGTAGGCATGCTCTAAGAAAATGAAAGCCCACAAGTAGCATCACCGAATGTCTTTGGAAAGGGAATCTATGTATATAATTGCTTACGTTATATGATCTGAGATTAAATGAAATAAGCTATGTTTATTCTGTGGAACAAAAGGAGCCAGCTGGATTCCTATGATGCTAAACTCTAACCAGAGACAATCTCTACCAGGTCCAGTTAATCTCCCTCCTCATTGATGGAATGAATATTCTCAGAGGTATCTCTATACATTGAATCACAATTGGGAGTAGTCTCATTCGGGACAAGGGAAATGTTCATTCACAGTAAAGGTAAAGGGTAAAGAGAAATGGGTTCTTTTATATTGAGAAAATAGTTCAGAGTTCAATCTTGCCAGATAGTCACATAATTGGCAGTCAAAAGCACTGTTAGGATTTTCAAGACCCAGAAGTCATAGTCGTTGGTATTACATCTGTTTCACATGTATGCTCAAGCCCCCGAATCACAATGGCGGAGATTACTGTTGTTTTATTTTCCCCGCCAGTTGTTATTTGTGCTCAACTGTGCAAGAAGCATGCCTCTCAATTGACGTAAATTTCTAGGCGAAACAGAAAAGCAGGTGGGGGCAATGCTGTGATTCTGCAAGCTTTCAGAATCAGGCAGCTTTCCCCTTATCTGTGAGCAGGGAAATGCTTTCTGAAGTGATGCGAACATTCACCAGACTTCTGTGTTACTTTGAAGTGCTTGTCTTTCCTAGCGGTTCTGACTGGTCTTCAGGGGGAAGTGGAGTTCTCTAAGCTGGTGCCTTACGGAGCATGAAGAGTAGCTGGTGTACAGCTGGCTATAAGCGAGTAGAAGTTGCAGCCAGAGACAATTCTCTCTCCTCAGAAAGTTTCAATGCTCTCCAGGCTTGTAATGAAAGCAACACAAGCCCTTGGCTGACTGAATTCTTTGCTTCCCTGATGATTTAGCTCATGTGAGAAATGGGAGGGACACTGACTTGTGGTGTAGGAATCTCATACTGGCTGCGTCCTCATTGTTCTCTTGAATATTCATTGCCCATCAACTGGAGCAACAGGGACATTGAGTTATCACTGATTTGTGCATGTTATCAATTTTTTAAAAAAGGCCACCAAAACTGCCTGTGTGTTCTACATAAGGTAATCAGAATACTTACTCTGAGTCTTTCCACATTCCCAGGTTCAAATAATACAAAGTATGTATACTTTTCATAATCCAATATTTTATAAATTGCATTTCCAAGTGGTTAGAGATGTATCACAAAAAAGAATCAGGAATCCAAATAGCTGGGGATGTGTGAAAGGATGGAGGAGTTCTCTAATGTGTGGATGGTTACCTCAACATAGAGCTCTTTATAATTGGCCCTTCACATTTTTTTTGTTTTAATTATTTATTTTGAGAGAGAGAGAAAGTGGGGGAGGGGCAGGGAGAGAGGAGAGGGAGAAAATCTCTAGCAGCTCCACGTGTTGTCAGTGCAGAGCCGGATGCAAGGCTTGAACCCACAAACCATGAGATCATGACCTGAGCGGAAATCACTCAAGCGCCACTCAAGCACCCCTGGCCCTTAAGGCTGTAGAAGAGGACTAAGAAACAGTGCGGTACCTGCAGTCATCAGAGTACTTGGGTGTGATGACTGGAGAGCACTTTTATCTATTATTAGCTGTGGAAATCCTGGTAAACGGTACGTCAGATCACAACACCCTCTGTTTGAAACCCTCCAATAGCTTTCCATTGCCACTGAGAGCATCAGTTATTGAACATTCCTCTCAATGCCCATGGGATCTATACCCCACGCCACCTGCTGGTCCCCACCTGCAACTCACCTGTCTGACCTCTTGTATCACACACCACCTTCCTCACTCCCTTCCATGCACACTGATCTCCTTCTTGTTCATCTAACAAATCAAATGCAATTTGCCCATGGGGCCTTCCCACTTGTTTCCCAAGCCTAGAAAACTTTTCATCCTGAAAAGACTTCATGGTTTGCTTTCTCATTTCCATCAAGTCTTGTCTCACCGTTGCCGCCTTTTCAGTGACATTTCCCTAGCCATCCTGCCTAAAATTGCTTCCCCAGCTCTGAGATATCTTGTCTCTCCCCAAATAGTACTTTTCACAAACAGAATATATATTTAATGTATGTTAATTGTCAATCTTCCCATTGGGATGTAATCTTCATGAAGGAAGCCATTCTAATCTAATCTTTTGTGTTCACTACTATCTCTCAGGCAACCAGGACAATGTCCAGAGCACAGTAATCACTCCATAAATATTTGTTCAAAAATAAATAGCTGACATTTATTCATGTTCCTGCTCTGCTATGCATGCTTTTAACTGCTTTTTACATGTATCATTTATTACTCACAAGAATACAATAAAAGCAGTGGTTCTGCTTCCCTTCATTTTGCTTAAGGGAAAACTAATGCAGATTTTGAAATACTTCAAGATTATCTCACTCAAAAGTAGTGGAGTGGGATGTAAACTCTGATAACCTGAATCTTACAGATCAAACTCTTAGCACTATTTTACTCTATTATCCACAATAGTACTCTACCTACCTGAGACCTATATTTTATTACGATTTTGGGGGAGAATTTAAATTTGTTTTCCTAAGGTTAATTTTCAAAAGAGTCTCATAACCATATCTCACACAAAATTTATGTTGGATGTGAAAATGTGCAAATGGCATTTACTGTTTGTTCCAACAAACAGAGTATACAAACACTTTAATACCTTCTGCGACATTGCAGAGCCCATAAAACCAATGAAATCAATATTTTTAGAGGGATATGAAGCAATGTATCTGAATGACAACACTGTTTATATCTCTTAGTTTTATTTGTAGACATCAATTACAATACAAAAAACAGTATATTTTATTTTTAAAGAAAAGTAATGGCTTTTTAAGATGTTGTTATAAATGTGTTATTCATGTAGTCCTTTCAGAATACAGATAAGACAATTAAAGCTCATAGACAGTGACCCCGAAACCCAAATAAGTTGTTAGGAACTCCGAGTTCCACTAAGAATAGGACAGTTACACGATAATTACATATATCGTTGGCTGACTGAAGAACTATCTATTGCCTCCTATAAACTCAAATTCGTTGTTTATATTCATTTATCTTGCAAATAAGAAACACATAAAATGTTTTAGAGACAAAAGGAAATATGTATATTGTTTAAAATTTAGCCATCGCTTAGATTATTCTTGCATGTCCATAAGTTATTTTCATTTGTCTTTACACAGGCAAATGGAATGTTCACCTTTACAGAATAAAGCCATAAGTATTTCTGATTTGTTTATAGTGGATGTAAATGGAGTAAACTAAATTCTGAACACCTTTCTCCCTAAAGTTTTCAGAAAATACACCACGGAAGCATCAATAGATGATTTAGACTGTTTTTAAGGTTGATTTATTTATTTTGAGAAAGAGAGAGAGAGAGAGAGAGAGAGAAAGCACTAGCAGGGGAGGAGCAGAGAGAAAGGGAGAGAGAATTACAAAGAGCTCAACTCGGGGCTCCAATTCATGGACCGTGAGATCATGTCCTGAGCCGAAATCAAGAGTCAGATGTTCATCCAGCTGAGGCACCCAGGCACCCCAGATGCTTTAAACTTTTTATACTCAAGATTAAAATTGCTAAATTGGTTAACCCCCCCCTTCGGTACACACCCCTCCAATGATATGACATAGCATAATATACACTTGTTCTCATTGTGTTTTGTGTTCAAAATGGATTACTTTAGAGGACACGGAGGTGGACACATTTTTAAAATGAGAGCATGCCCCCTTTTTCTAGTGCCATCTAAGACAGCATGGGCATTATCCCAACCTGCTCTGTGTGTCTAGTGTGAGCCCAACAAAGTTTACAGGGAAGGAGATGGAAATTCAAGGAATATGGAGAAAACTAAGGGAAGAGGAAAGTGAAGACAAAAAGAGGTTTTCTTATTTTTCACTTCCCCAATAAAATTGACCATTTCAAGGGCTCTCACTTCACATCAGAAGCAGGTGACTTTGGAATATGCTGGCCTCATTACAGCCACCACTAGCTGCAGGAAAGCATTTCTGCTCCAGGAGCCAGAGGGATGTGGGTTCAGGCATACAATTCTCAAAACGGAATACACGAGACTCCCTTTACTATGTGATCACAAGGGATTTTTTTGGTGTGACATGAAGAATCGCAGTCTTTATAGTTGAATCAGCTCATAGTCTTGACATAATTCATGTCGCCTATAACTTTCGAGCATCTGTCTAATGGGATGCAGTACATTGAGTTCGTTACTTGGCATATGGAAAGTACTAATGATGCTCCGCTATTTTACTCTTCATTTTCCCACTCTGGTTTCTGAAATGGGGGAGGCAAAGTACTGCCTCATAGTCTTACCACCCTACGTTCACTTCTCAAACACCTGTCTGCTTCCCTGCTTCTGCAAATTGTCCTTGCACTGATTTCTCAGCAGACTGTGCTGCAGGTCCATCAGATGGACAGCTTCTTGCTGTCTGCTCCTTAATCAGTCTTCCTTGTTACTCTCTCGCTCTTCTCAGATCCCATCTTGACTTAGTTCCCGCCTTATGTAAACTCCCGCCTTGACTTAGTTCCCGCGTTGGTGAGATGTTAATTTGGGAAACATGGCTTGCAATCTGTGGAGCAACAAGAACAGCTGGTGCTGCTGCTGTTTAGTTTTTCTTGGCAGATGGACATAGAATTACGAATGGGGACATCTGCCTCAGTCTTGGCTGCCACGTCCTACAGAAATGCTACACTCGCCAGCTCTTTCTCCTATATCGCTCTAGCATCAGGGCTTAATATTTTAATACGTTCTCCTGACTGCACCTTCCAGAGCTTCCTGCATAGCCTTTGTTCTAAGCTTCATACTTAGCAGCCCTTTAGCCACGTGACCACAGTGAGAGGCAGATTCGATGCACTAAGAATATGTCATTCCATATCCCCAATAGCTTTAGTTCAATACTTAACTGTGTTATCGTCTATTTGTTTATTAAAATAAGCATCAGTGAGCATCTTAATCTTCTAGTTAGTTATAACAAAATACCATAGACTGAGTGGCTTAATGACAGAAATTGATTTTTTACTGTTCTAGAGTCTGAGAAGTCCTATATCAATGTGCTAGTCAATTCAGTTCCTGATGAAGGTCTTCTGGCTTGCATATGGACACCTTCTTGGTCTACCCTCACGTGACACACAGAGAGAGAAAGTTCTGGTGTCTCTTCTTCTTCTTATAAGGGCACTAATCTCAACATAGGGGCTCCACCCTCATGACCTTGTTTAAACATAATGGCCCCCAGAATCTCCACCTCCTCACACCAAAGACCCCCCCCCACTCCTAATACCATCACAATGGAGGTCGGGATTTCAACATGTGAATTTTAGGGGGACAAAACCATTCTGTCCATAACAGTGAGTTATAATCTATGTACCATAAGTTAAATGTAGAAATTAACATGGTTTGGACCATCAGCACACTCTTGATATTAAAACATTTTCATCACCCCCAAAACTTCTTGTGCACCTTTGCCATTAATTCCTGTTTCCTACTCCCAGCCAGCCTCTCCAACTACTGTTTTCTGTCAGTATAGTTTGCCTTTTTTAAGAATATCATTTAAATAGAATCATGTAGTGTGTAGGTTATCTTTACTGTCTCACTTCTTTCATTTAGCTTCATGATTTAAAATCCATCCATGCTTTTGTGTATATCATTAGTTTCTTCTTTCTTTTTTTCCTCCTGAGTTTATTTTTCCTCCATCTGATGGACATGTGGGTGGTTTCCAGTTTTTACCTATATGACTAAAGCTTGTGTAAATATTGGAGGACAAGTCTTCCTGGAAGCATAAACTCTCATTATGGGGGGTAATGTTTAGAGGTGGAACCAGTAGGTTGTATGAGCATAAGTTTAGTTTGATAAGAAAGTATACCATAGGGGTGCCAGGGTGGCTTAGTCGTTAAGCGTCCGACTTTCGCTTAGGTCATGATCTCACAGTTCGTGGATTTGTGCCCCGCGTCAGGCTCTGTGCTGACTGCCAGCTCAGAGCCTGGAGCCTGTTTCAGAGTCTGTGATTCCCTCTCTCTCTGACCCTCCCCTGCTCATGCTGTCTCTCTCTCTCTCTCTCTCTCTCTCCTAGAAATAAATAAAAATATTTAAAAAAAAGAAAGTATACCATAAACTTCAAATTGTATACCATTTTGAATTTCAAAAACAACTGATTTCCAGTTGTTCTATATTCCTGCTAAAACTTGTCAGCTTTTAAAAATTTTAGGGGCATCTAAGTGACTCAGTCAGTTGAGTGTCCAAATCTTGACTTTAGCCCAGGTCATGATCTCACGGTTCATGAGTTTGAGCCCTGTGTCAGGCTCTGAGCTGGCTGTGTGGAGCCTGCTTGAGATTCTCTCTCTCTCTCTCTCTCTCTCTCTCTCTCTCCCCACCCCACTCATGCTCTCTCTCTCTCAAAATAAAAAAAATAAACTTAAAAAATTTTAACCTTCTTAGTGGGTTTGCAGTGGTATGATGTTTTATTATGAATTTCCATGACTAATGATATTCAAGATCTTTTCATGTACTTATTTGCTGTTAATATATCCCTATTTGGTGAATTTTCTATTCAAATATCTTTTCCATATCTTATTGAGTAATATTTCTCATTATTGTAAGAGATCTTTGTATTTTCTGTGTACCAGCCCTTTGTTAGACATATGCTATACAAATAATTTTTCCCAGTCTTTGGCTGTCTTTTCATTTTCTTAACAGTATCTTTGAAAGTGGGGGAAAAAGGTTTACTTTTAGATACTTTATCAATATTTTATTTTATGGTTAGTGCTTTTTGTATCCTACCTAGTGCTTCTCTGCTAACCCAAGGTCACATAAATTTTGGTGTGTTTTCTTTTAGAAATTTTATAGTTTTAGGTCTTCTTTTAGGTATATGATTCATCTTCTTCTAGTTAATATTTTATATATGTAGTAGAGATGGAGGTCCATTATTTGCATTGGGACATTCAAATGTTCTAGCACCATTTGATGAATATAGTTCCTGTTATCCTAAAATGCCCAGAAGCAGAAATCTCCCAAGTATGGCTTTGATAGATCCTAGATATAGTTTGTATGATGTAATTTTAATTTAATACAATTATATTTTTCCAAACAAAAGAAGTGTTGATATTTTTTACTTTTATGACATCTTGTTTAGAATAATCACAAATACAGGGCACCTGGGTGGCTGAGTCAGTTAAGCGTGTAACTCTTGGTTTTGGCTCAGGTCCTGATCTAAAGGTCATGAGATCAAGCCTAGTGTTGGGTTCTGCACGGGGTGTGGAGCCTACTTGAGATTCTTTCTCTTCCTCTCCCTCTGCCACTCCTCGCTCATGCTGTCTGAAAAAATTTTTTTTTAAATTACAAATACAAAAGACATTCCTATTATTATGTTCTATATCAACCTAATTGAGCAACCAAAGCAATTCAGTAATAGTGTTGCTTCCATTTGGCCAAAGACTGTAAGTATTTCTATTCTGAAAGAAGTGACAATTATATCACTTAAGCAAGGAGGAGCTTGTATTCTAGTAAGTACTTGTGGAGAATTATTAGGGGAAGCCCTACAGTGAAAAGCCAATTACTATTTACAGAAGCTATATTTGAATTCACAATATGCTTATCTCTAAAATTTGGAGAGAAATCAATACAAAAACCTAGTGGTTAACATATTTTCTCTGTTGGTTTTTGTATTGATTTCTTTCCAAATTTTAGAGATAAGCATATTGTGAATTCAAATATAGCTTCTATAAATACTAACTGCCTTTTCACTGTAGGGCTTCACCTAATAATTTTCCACAAGTACTTACTAGAATACAAGCTCCTCCTTGCTTAAGTGATACAATTGTCATTGTAACAAAAGTGTTTTCACTTTGTTTCAATCATAGATTATTTATATTAACTTGCTGCATTAAGTCTTCTGCCTTTCTGCTGCAGGACTCTAACTTGATTTGTCACCATTTTAAAGTGGATAAACTCCATGCACATGCCACAATAATCAGATGACCTATTCTTGAACACTATAGGGTGATCTGACAAGAGATATCACAACTGAACACACAAATTTAGCTCTGTTCTTTAAATAACCAAAGGGTGTGACAGACCTGGGGAATTCATTTTGGTCTTTCTTATGTGATAGAGATGTAATGTACCCTAAATCTATTTTTAATTCTCCCTCATACAGCCTCACAGCAAGATTTAGCACATGCAAATGAGAGTTTGTTAAAAAGACTCCTGAAAAAAAATCTGTTAATTTAATTGGCATTGAGATGTGAGAGCCAATTTTGTATTTTAATTCCAAATTAACCAAAAAATTACTGTAAACTTATGCCAAATTGTCTTTTGCAGTAAGATATGTGATCTATATGGTTAAAACGTATACAATTAAACTTTTGGGACTTCACCAAAATAAAAAGCTTTTGCACGGTAAAAGGAAGCATGAAAACAAAAAGACAACCTGGGACAAGTGGGTGGCTTAGTCTATTAAACATGGGACTCTTGATTTTGGTTCACGTTATGTTCTCATGGTTTGTGGGGTGAAGTCCCACTTTGGGCTCTGTGCTGACAGCCCACAGAGACTGGTTGGGATTCACACACTCTCTCTCGCTCTCTCTCACAAAATAAATAAATAAACATTTAAAACCATACTTCCCAAAAAAAAGGCAACCTACTAAATGGGAGAAGATACTTGCAAATGTTTTACCTGACAAGGGGTTAAATATCCAAAATACATAAAGAACTTATATAACTAAATACCAAAAATCACAAATAATTAGATTTAAAAAGGGCAGAGGACCTGAATAGACATTTTTTTCAAAAAAATATACCAATGGTGAATAGATACATGAAGAAAATGCCAACATCATCAGGGAATGGAAATCAAAACGGCAATGAGTTGTCAGAATATCTGTCAGAATAGCTAAAATAGAGTTAAGAAAACAACAAAGAAATACAAGCATTGACAAAGATGTGAAGAAGAATGAATCTCCTTGCACTGTTGGTGGGAATGCAAATTGGTGCTCCATGGTAGAAAATAGTAGAGTGTTTCCTCAAAAAGTTGAAATTACCATATGATAGAATAAAAGAGAATTACCATATAATTCTGTAATTCCACTACTGGATATTTGCCTACCCAAAATGGAAACACTAATTTAAAAAGATATATGCCCTCCTATGTTTATTGCAGCATTATTTACAATAGCCAAATATGGAAGCAACCTAAGTTTCTATCCACAGATGAATGGTTAAAAAGAAGTATATATGTATATATACATGCATATATACATGCAATGGAATATTACTCAGCCATAAAAAGGAATGGAATTCTGCCATTTGCAATAACATGAATGGATCTAGAGGGTATAATGCTAAGTAAAATAAGTCAGTCATAGAAAAGCAAATACTATATGATTCACTCATAGGTAAAATTTAAGAAACAAAGCAAATGAGAAAATGAAGGGGGAAAAATGACAAACAAAAAACACCCAGACTCTTAATTATAGAGAACAAACTGATGGTTGCCATAGAAGAGATAGGAGACCCCTAGGAGAGGGGCCTAGGAGGCTTAGTCAGTTAAGAGTCCGACTTCAGCTCAGGTCATGATCTCATGGTCCGTGAGTTCAAACCTCACATTGGGCTTTGTGCTGACAGCTCAGAGTCTGGAGCCTGCTTCAAATTTTGTGTTTACCTCTCTCTCTCGCTCTGCCCTTCCCCCATTTGGTTTCTTTCTGTCTCTCAAAAATAAATAAATGTTAAAAACATGAAAAATAAAGAAAGAAAGAGGAGGTAGGAGAAGGAGTGGGTGAAATAAATAAAGAGGATTAGGAGTACATTTATCATGAAAAACACTGAGTAGTGTGTAGAATTGTCAAATCACTATGTTGTACACTTGAAACTAATATAACACTGTATGTTATTGACACTTCAATTAAAAAGACACATACAGTACTTAAAGCATGCATGTACATAGTGAATGTTCAATAAATGTTATCATCATCATAGGTCGAGGGATGAAGAAGCTCACAAATCTATGTTTTAGGGTTGCTCAGGAAAGAGAAGCTACATGGCATCTGGAATAGTTTGAAGAATATCAACATTAACTATTAAATGGGAGTATTAATCAGTTGCAACTAGGAAAATAAAAGACAGCCAAGTGTATAAAACCAAAATTATTTAGATGAAGATAGAGAATCTGATCATTACACATTTTGTACTTAATTAAGTGTTTATGCTCAATTCATTTTAAAATTAACCATTTGGCTGCAATAACAGATTTATAGATAATAAGGATGTTTTATCAAATCTCATTTAAAATTTTTTCTTTATGCTCTGTAATGAACTAGCTGATACAGTGTCCAGAACTATTTCATTTCTTTTATTTCTTCTTATTGTGTACAAATGCCTCTTTTTTGGGGGGGAACCCATTTCCTGCTGCTTCAATGAATTGCCTCTTACTGCCCTCTCTGAATTGGATACACTAATAAGGAATTAATAAGGAATGGCAAATGGCCAATCAGGATATCTGTTTTTCCCTGGCAACAGTCATTGATTCATTATTGGGCATATCAATTCCACTTTCTCTAAAATGCATGCCATGTGAGATTTCCTCCTACTTTAGTAGCTTGCAATGATCACTTGCTATTTCTAGTGAGGTGAGGCTTCTTGGGTATGTCCTTTTGAGATGGTTAGTAGACAGTGTTTTAAATAATAGATCAATTATTCTACTCAAACAGTGAAAATGACTGATGACTGTGTTTTTCAAGTGCAGTAGGGTGAGGATTTTAGACAACCTGTGAAACATGTATCTACGGAGCATGTGTTCCTTGATATATTAGATCTAAGCTATGGTGCTAGGCTTATTCTTCTGTTCTAGTCACTGTTATCCTTTTCCTGGTCCAAGTACATCCAAAATCAGAATTCTAGCCTTAAGCTAAGTGACTTTTCATTTTGCTTTGTTTTCCTTTTTAAGTCCCTACTCTATCTCTGCTAAAACAAAAGAGCTGATCCCAAATTGTATCCCGTGGAAATTCTTACATGCCATGCTGGAATGTTTTAGGGTCTGTATGGACGTGTGTGTGTGTGTGTGTGTGTGTGTGTGTGTGTGTGTGTAGATATTTGGATGGTGAATATCTTCCAATACCTTTGAACAAATGAAATAGCAGGATCCAATCTCTCTTAGGTCAGTAAGTCTGGATGGAACAAGAAAACAGAACAAAAGTGTACACATTAAAGGGCTTGTGACAATTAAGACTATTTAAGAAATGACAAAAGTAAAAGATATTTTGAAGCATAGAGATGGAATGTTTAAAATGCTTAGTGGGAATGAACCCAGATTTGTGGATGTTGTAATGGCTAGGTTTTATTTTTTCATTGATTCATAAATTATGATTATTATAGCAGAAAAACTGGTGACTTTGGTCTTACTATTCACATAGTTGGTTTTATGTACTTTTCTAGTTTCTCATATTTTGACAATTTAAAAATATAAATATATATTGAAGTTGAAAACCTTGGGTTTTGAGATGAAGAACTAATAAAATTTGGTCCTGACTCAAAGTAGGTCAAGAGTGAGAGAGTTAGAAGTGTTAAGGTTCTCCTTGAAATTTTTAGTGGAACTTGTCAGGAAGTCACTGGAATGGTGCACAGATTAACAGACTGAAAGAGTAGACTTATAGAGCTTCTAATTTTTTAAAAAAATTTTAAATGTTTTATTTATTTCTGAGAGAGAGAGAGACAGAGAGAGACAGAGTGACAGGAGAGGATCAGAGAGAGAGGGAGAAACAGAATCTGAAACAGGCTCCAGGCTCTGGGCTAGCTGTCAGCACCGAGCCCGACATGGGGCTTGAACCCACAAACCGTGAGATCATGAACTGAGCTGAAGTCGGACGCTTAACCAACTGAGCCACCCAGGCGCCCCATAGAGCTTCTAATTTTAGGAACCTCGTGTACATTAGCTTTCTAAATCTTAGTTTCTTCTTTAAAATGCATGTGATGAGGGGTGCCCGGGTGGTTCAGTTGGTTGGACATCTGACTTTAGCTCAGGTCATGATCTCATAGCTACTGAGTTCGAGCTCTGCATCAGACTCAGTGCTGACAACTCAGATTCTGTGTCTTCCTCACTCTCTGCCCCTCCCTGCTTGTACTTCTCTCTCTCTCTCTCTCTCTCTCTCTCTCTCTCTTTCTCTCAAAAATAAATAAATGTTAAAAATTTTTTAAAAATGAATGTGATGAACCAGAACTCTCTAAATCCCTTCAAGTCCTACTGTTCTGTGTTTCTGTGTGATTGCTAAATACACAGCTCAATCTGTTATTTTCCTGAACTCTATATTTTTGCTACATTGCTTACATTTAGAACAGTTTTTTTTTTCCCTTACTGGGGTATAATGGACTGAAAAAATTGTATATATTTAAAGTGTAAAATGTAATGGTTTGATATATGCGTATTTTGTGAAATAATTGCCACAATCAGATTAATTAACACATCCATCACCTCTCATACCTATCTATTTTGTTTGTGTGTGGTGAGAATGCTTAAGGTCTACTTTTTTAGCAAATTTCAAATATACAATTCAGTGTTATTAACTATAGTCATTATGCTGTACATCAGATCCCCAGAACTTATTCATCTTATAATCGAAGGTTTACACCATTTGAAGAGCATTTCTTTACTTTCTCCACCCGCCAGCTCCTAGTGATCGCCATTCTGCTATGAACCACAATGAGATATCACCTCACACCTGTTAGGATGGCATTTATCAAAAAGATAAGAAAGAACAAGTGTTGGTGATGATGCATCTGTAGTTTCATTGCAGCTTCACTTACAATAGCCAAGATACAGACTAAATCTAAATGTCTGTCAATGAGTGAATGGAAAAAGAATATGGGATATTATTCCACCATGAGAAAGAAAGAAATCCTGCTATTTGTGACAACATGGATGAAGCACAGGGCATTATGTTAAGTGAAATAAGTCAAAGTGAGAAAAGCAAATACTACATGATATAACTTACAAGTGGAATAATTTAAAAAATTATATTTATGAGCACTTTGGGGAATGGCAAATAACACAGGATGCTGTGCTTATTTATACACCTATATATGCATATGCCCTGCTTGGGGGAGATCCTTGGGATTCTACAAAGCCTTCAAAATTAAAAAAGGACTTTTCTCTTATTTCTCCAGGACTTTCACAATTGAATCTTCCAACTTTCATATCAGACACACAAGTGGAACATCAGACCATTAATAATTTTTTAATGATTTTTATAAGTTTTGCTTTGTTATACCCCTTATTCTGGCTGATTTGCCAATTGGAACATTTTCCCTTTATCTCATGTGTTGCTACATTGATTGGAGTGATGCATTAGTATTACTATTACACTTTTTAATTTTGAAAAATTTACAAAAATCCAGAAAATTACAAATGCTAAAACATTTTTATTGACCTTCTAGAAATAGTAATTGTGAACATCATGTCATAGTTGTCTCATATTCCTCCTTCTTATTTTTTCAAAGAAACAAACATGAAGTCTCCAATATTTATGTGAATGCTATTCTTTCCTTCACTTTCCAGTGGTAACCACTGTAATATATTTATACGTGGAGAAACTATAAGTTTAAATGTAATCGCCCAAGCCACACAGGTAATGATGAGTGACAATGCAAGTTTCAGGTCTTCAGATTCTTGACATACTGTTCCATCTACAAGATCAGTGATTTAATTATTGGCTGAATTAAAATTATTCATATCTTGAATCATGAATTGATATTACTGAAATCATATCAATGAATATCACAATTCTGATTTTTAAATAAAAACTTTATGGCACTTTTGGCTTTAGTTCAGCTTTAGAAAGTGACAAGGGACTTAACCTCAACAACCAAAACAATCCAGATAACTTACAGAATCTAGTTTTATAAACCTTCAGAGATCTGAGTACACAAAGAAACACATAAAGAACTAAACTCCAATAGTATACTTAACAGGGGAGAAAATTACACAATTACTTTTACTTCTGGTAGAATGGCAAGAGGAAGAAGCATCTGCTATAGAAAAAAGAGAAAATATTACCATGATGACATTATCAGAAATGAAAAATTCACTAAACAGTCTTAGCAGGAGCCTGGAAGTAGCAGAGAAAAGGAGAAGTGAACATAAAGAGAAGTTGATAGACTACATCCACACTAAAACACAAAGAAAAAGATTGAAACAAAAAAGATTTGTTAACAATTCCCAATTTGCTTATAAATGGAATATTAGAAATGGGGCAGAGGGAGAACGAGGGCAAAAGAATATTTAAAGAGATAAACACCAAGAATTTTCCAAAACTGATGAATTATATCAACCTATACTAACAGAAAGCTTAGTGATCTGTGAACAGGATAACAGGATTTTAGAAAAGACATAAGAATCATGGTTCCTTTTCTAATCTCTGCAATCAGAATGGACTAAAGTAGAAAAACACAGTAGCCCAAAGCAAATTGGCTAAAAAGAAAATTGAAGTGATATCTTTTAATAAAGACAGCAGGAAATGTCAAAGGCAACTAGCAATGAATGTTTTGCCTCAAGTGACAAAGTGTTATCTAGAGATAAAGGAAAATAAATACTGTTAAAATTTACAGGATTTTCAGTGAACTAGTAGTCAGCATTCTAGTATGAGTGAAAATGGAACTCACCAAAAAATTCTGAATAAAGATGGGAGAAGCTATCTCAGGACATATGAGTGTCCTGTCACTGGAAGTGAAAGAGGGTTGTCTAATGACCAACTGGAATGAAACTCAAGCCTCAAATGTATTGTTAAACTAAATGATCTTTGTCATCCTATTCTCAACATTCTTTGATCACAGAAAAAGAAGACAAAGAACTTAATTAGCTGAGTATGTGATTTCACATTCAGTGTCTTTTGCTTTGAACCTTTTAAGTAAATTAATAAAAAATTATTATCTCTTTAATTGTCTACCAAATAATTTAAGATAATGTAACTAAACTAAAAATCATGAGGCACAATGCTTCTAGCTCCAGAAATATTTGTTAGATGTAAGATACAAGGAGAGATGCAGTTATGGCCATTTCACTTGTATGTAAAATAATTTTGAAATGATTTAAATTATAACGGAATTTATTCATATCTTTTAAAATTTTCAGAGAAATAACATACCTAGGTAACAATTGATCAAGTCTCTGGCCTAAATGTGTTTTAGCTGTATCATTAAATTGTTGTCCTTCAGGGTGTCAGACTGATGGCACATTGATAATAAATACATCATTAAGGAAAGATGGACATCTGGCTCCAGAATTTAATTTATTATTACCAGCTTCAATGATGATTGGGCTAATCTTCAACTAATTTCAGTGGCCAAGGAAATGCTATACATTAACTGAATTTGTCTCAGATTGCCAGGTCATTTGTTGTGTGAGTTGCTGTGACAATGATTGTAGTAAGGAATGTGATATTAACCCAAAGGATGTGGACCTCTCACGGTCCACCCAATCCCACCCAACCCACACAGTTGCTTCATGATCAAGAATGCTTAGAGATTGTTGAGAAGATTATCCCAATGGCAGTTACTGAAGAAATACTACAAAAAGTTTGAAATAAAGAGGAAAAAACCCCCCATGACTTTGTGGCCTCAACTTCAGAGGTTTTAAAAGATACTGAGTGCTCAGAAATTGAAATTGTCAGTTTCACAAATGGAGTTGCCAACCACTTTATAATGATCACATTCACAAAACTTTTATTTTCAATGATAGAGGTAACTGGCAGATTTACTGAGTGTTGGAGAACAGAGATTACAAAGTCCATTGTACCTTCAAAATAAATTGTAAAGTCATCAAAGACTCAGTCCAACATTCTCATAGCTCGGAGAAAATAGATTCAAATATCTTCTGCTCTCTATGGCCACAAAGGCTGTCAAATGAGCTACTAAAGAAAAAGAAAAAAAAAATCCCAACAACATAACTTGTAGCCATGTTTTTGACCAAGAATAATCCTTAGAGAAAACTCTATTAATCCTTAAAGATAGATATCTTCTTTGGAATTTCTGTCACTGCAGACTGTGAGTTTAATCTAAAATGAATGATTTTAACTGACACATTCTTTCAGTACCATCGGGGTTTTTTTTTTTTACCTATCTTGAAGAAATAACTACCATCAGTTTTCACTCTGTCTTCTTGAGTCTCACACAAATTGCTGCCAAATGACAAAAGAGAAATACAGGAACTCAATCATCTCTGTATTGAATATGTTTTCTATATAAATTGGTTTTGGAGAATGAGTTATTGTACCCAATTCCAGTAATAGCACAGAAAACTTAACTTTCATTATCAAATGGCAGAAAGCCATAAATTGTGTCCTGTGATGAAAAAGTTATTAGAGGAGATTTCAATCTTTCTTTTCAATACAGATCTGTGTTAGTCTAATGGTTTGAAATCTAGAAACATGTAGTTGTTTTATATCAGAGTATTTATTATGTGCTCTTTTCCAATATTTTAAAAGTTACTTAAATGATTATACACATATATTTCAGGTATTACATGAAAAAAGATATGATATGGGAAAGGCAAGGAAGCTCTAGATTAGATTTTAGCTGTAGCATTTAGTGTCAGATAAAATTGAACCATCACTTAAATTCTGTGTAAAAGTGGCATCTTAGCTTTCTTGTGTGTAAAAGGGGACACTTTTGTGTATGCATAGTGTTATTGTAAGCATCAATGATATCAGTCATAAATCATAGTCTTTAGTAATATTCAACATGTTAATTCTACTCAGTATAACTTACAGGGTTAATATAAGAACAAAAGACAGACAGTATATAAATGAGAGGATTATGAAGATAATGATGTTATTAATAGTCTTACTTGACAACTATTCACTAAATCAATGGTATTCACTACAGTGGCGGGTATCTGTCCTAAAACTGCAATTAATTAAATTCTGTATGGCTTTCAATTTAACTATATGACCTGCAACTGGGGAGAGCATATTGATTTTTCTAATTTAAAAACTACTTCAAATTGGTTTTAAGTATCAAAAGCAGAATTTGGAAGCCTCAGATCACCTACTTATATACTAAATGGAAGAATGAAGAGTATTGAATGAAAAAATATATGCATCATACTCATCATATACTTACTTCCACATGAAAAAAAAGGATAAAAATGATTTTTGGTCTCAGGGGAGACGTTTAGAGAAGATTGAGAAAGGGAAACAAAATTTAACCCCTACCGTGGAGTACCTTTTCTTGTCAATCTCTATTACAGATACCCTCCCAGTGGGGAGGATGGAAACTTCTAGATGTGAGAATCTGTGGATAGATGTGATATTTGCCCCAAATTCCATCTGGGACTATGAGAAATTTTATCATTGTGGAATTCCTACGTTAACATGGCATTTTTGCAATAGAAAAAAAACATGTAAACAATGCGTGTCTACCTAGAAAATGTTCAGAAAAATATCCCCTGTCCCCATTCAGCATTTAAATTTTAAATATAGGGGGAAAAGCTGGAAATATTCATAGTAGAGCCAAATAAGTGATGCAAAGACCTGAATATGCTTGGCTTGTCAAGGAATTGTCACAGTAAGGGATGAGGCACTTCCTAGCAGAGTCTATGGACCAAAGGCCTACCTGGCTTCTGAAAAGAGGACGTGGGAGCTGAGGAGAGAGATGAAACAATCAGGTAAGATTGCTACGTGTTCTCCACCTATTATTTTGCCTTTCCCTGCTGGGAAAAGAATGGAGGAATTACTCACTAATGGATACCTGAAGATAATGATGGGGTTGAGGACACTACTCAAAAACATGGCTTAGCTTATTAAATATCATAAGTTAGAGGAATTTTAAAAATAGTAGAAGCAGGTCACTCTGACCTTTCATCCCCACACCCTTCTTCCCTGAAACAAATTATAAAAATTCCATATGAAAGTCACCCTCTCTGAATCAAGGAGCAAAGATTTTTACCACAAGACCCTTTGAGGAATTTGGTGCCAAGAAATCTGTACACATAAACCTTGTCAAACTAACCCTATCTTCCTAGTTATTTCTTCACCATTTACTACTCCTGGCCCAACCCATTTGTTTATTCAAATTTATTGTTTCCTTGCCTGAAAGGTATACAAGCTGCCTGCAGTAGTCAATTCTTTGGGTCTTCATTCTCTTGTGAAGGCTCTTGTGTCCATATAAAAATGCAATAAAAGTTGTGCCCTTTTTACCTATTTATGTCTTAGTTTAATTTTCAGACATTGCCAGGGACTCTAAGAGTGTCAAGGGAAACTTTTGTGTTTCCTACAATAACAGTCTACAAAGTGAACTCTCCTTCCTCAAAGTCATGCTAGTAAGACCCTGAAGCTTAGATTAGTCCCCAGAAAAGAACGGAGAGGGAGAGAACTCTGGATTTGATTGGCTATAAAAAAGAGACTTTTATATGAATAGGAAGTGAACATGTTTATTATCTAGAGTGTTTCCTCCTGTTGAAAGAAATAAGCATTTTTTTTTAAATGTTTTATTTATTTTTAGGAGAGAGAGAGACAACGTGAGCAGGGGAGGGTCAGAGAGAGGGAGTCACAGACTGAAACAGGCTCCAGGCTCCGAGCTGTCAGTCAGCACAGAGCCTGACGCGGGGCTCGAACCCACGATCGTGAGATCATGACCCAAGCGAAAGTTGGACGCTTAACCGACTAAGCCACCCAGGCGCCCCAAAAGAAATAAGCATTTGAGAATTATGGTGAATTTAGTAAGAGGAAAATAAAGTTCTATTTTTGAATGTTACAGTTTGAACTAACATTATGGCAAATTTTAGAGCTGTTATGTAAAGTTTTTATAGTTATCAAACTCCATTTATGAAATTTTTATTTTCCAGTTTTATTAAGTGGAAGTGTAGTTAGTTAAAAACTTATAGATTCTGGTCACTCTGAAAACCAGAGTTTTTGTCAGCTTGTAATATGCCAATCTTTAAAATTCAAAAATAGTGAAAATTACTTAATTGTTTCATTGCATTTATTAACCACTTTCATTTACTCTGGGTCGAATGATATGAAATTGCTGATGTTTGGCCATTTTTGAACCACAAAAATGGCCAGTTGAGGTGCTGGACCTTCATGTGGTTCATGTTGTAGATCTAGATATTCTAGAATATCTAGACCTTTGAGCGCTCTAGGTTTGAAGCATCTAGAATAGATGATAAACAATGGTTGTTAAGATTTACAGAAAGATGTATTTAGCAAAAACTTACGTTTATGGTGAACATAAAATTGAAAATAATTTTTGAAAATCATGAAACATGTCAAACATTTATTCATGTTTCTCAAAATTTTTTTTTCTTTTTTAATGTTTTTATTTATTTCTAGGAGAGAGAGAGACAGTGTGAGCAGGGGAGGGTCAGAGAGAGAGGGAGTCACAGACTGAAACAGGCTCGAGGCTCTGAGCTGGCAGTCAGCACAGAGCCTGACGCGGGGCTCAAACCCACGAACCGCGAGATCATGACCTAAGCGAAAGTCAGACGCTTAACCGACTAAGCCACCCAGGCGCCCCTCATGTTTCTCAAAATTTAATTCAATTTTCCAGTATGCTCTGCTCAACAAAGAACACAAAAAGGAATTTTTCTGGTATTGATAGTTTGATTAAAGCAGACTATTTAAAAACAATTTTTTAATGTTTATTTCTGAGAGAGAGATAGAATGCAAGTAGGGGAGGGGCAGAGTGAGAGGGAGACACAGAAATTGAAGCAGGCTCCAGGCTCTGAGCTGTCAGCACAGAGCCTAACGCGGGGCTCAGACTCATAAACTGTGAGATCATGACCTGTGCTGAAGTCAGACACTATCAACTGAGCCACCCAGGTGCCCCAAAGCAGACTATTAAGTTATTTTGAAAAACCCTACTTATGTAATACTTTTGATTGATCAAACCATTTTGGTTATTTTTCTACTAACTCTTATCTATATAAATGTTGAAAGCAATGTTCACATAAGCCTGAAACTGAGGCTTTATAACAGTTTTTAATAGTTGCTGAATAGTAACTACTAAAGACTCATCACGTGGAGATAGGTGTTCCTTATGCAAATATGGTGGAATTCTAGAAACCACACTAATGAAAGTGGCAATTCAGATAAAACGAGGGTGTTTGGGGCAGGGTACTCAGTCATATGTTCTGATACCATACTGTGTAGTTCTGCTTTTTTGTGTTTAATTCCATATTCAAATGATTACATTTTATATAGAGAAGACAGTTGCTTTTCTGAAGTCTATAGGAAAGCAAGTTGTTGGGATCTTTTATTTCTAATATTGTGTTCACTCACAAAGCTTCAATAGAGCAAATGATAAGAAAGGTTATCATCACAAATATAAACCTGCACTATGGACAGCAATTTGGAGAAACTTTGTGTTCTTTGATGGGGATTTTTGAAGTATATGGGAATCTAGCAGCTGAAAAAAATTTTCTTCCTCTTTTGCTTGAGCACCCCTGTAAAGGCCTCTCTTCCCTCCATGGAGGTCCAGGCAAAATCCCTTTGGAACAGTCACGACATTGAACTGTAGGGTGATTCTCCTCTGTGTGAGCAAGCTTCAGAAACCCGAAGGACCAGTTACCTCTTAAATCTGGAAGAGGGAACTGCATTCCATATATTCTTTCCATCTGTGATGTGCTAAGGACAGAAATGCATATGATCAATCTTGAAAACATTCCAGGAAAGTCATTGGTGATGCATTGTTCATGATCTGTTGACATCTGAGATGAAGTCTAGATGCGACAGTGATCCTCAATGTCGAGTATATTAATACTGATAATTTAATATTTAAATTATATCACTCTCATCTCTGTTTCTATACAAGAAATCTTTCATTTCTTTCACTCACAAAACATTCCCAAACACAGCATCATGATTCTGATAACAATCCAAAGAAACTACAGTTTCATGTTTGCTCAAAGCCACAGTACCTCAGCATTTAATTAGTTAGAAATAGTAAACAGTAGCATCAATGTTTTTCGTTCATCTGCAGGTACATGTTGGTGAGATTTGAAAATCTGATTTATTTGACTTGTGACCAAAAAAAAAAAAAAATCCAGTTGTTCATAACATTACATTAGTTTGGCCTTGATGTGAGTTTTTATGGGAACTATATTTGCCATGGGAAACAAAATTATTGAAGTATTCTCATAGCAAAACATCTTCCTTAAATTATTGTGGATTCTATTTACTATGGGTTTTTTTTTTCACAGAGAAGATTGTCATATGGAAAAAAAAACGAATGTTTTAAATGCTAATGTCATAAGTGGTGAACTGGAGGGAAACAAAACAAGCCAAAGTAATTTCCTTCCAACCCATGATAAAGGCCAGTGTCTCAGAACCTAAGGAAAATAATGTCCAGCATGTTTTTAGACTCCTTTTCTATTTTAAGTATACAGAGCTCTCTCAAATGTAATCTTTTTAAAAATGTTTATTTATTTTGAGAGAGAGAGAGAGAGAGAGAGAATCCCAAGCAGGCTCTGCATCGTCAACACAGAGCCTGACTTGGGGCTCCATCTCAGGAACAATGAGATCATGACCTGAGCTGAAACATGTACTGGACTGAGCGACACAGGAGCCCCTCTTTCATTTAACTGTAAGGGTTCATTCAATGCCCATGTATTATCGTTTCCTTTGAGAATGAAGAGGGCCTTGTGTGAAGTGTAGTGAGAAAGAGGACAGAAGCTGTGAGCTGTTGTAATTCATAGTAAGAGGTGATGGAGACAAGGACAGCAATTCCCCAAGCGAATAATGAAAACTTATGAAAAATCTTGGAATTTGGAAATGTCCCTTAGTATATGGGATGTGAACTTGAATTATTCAATTTAGATATTTATGAAAATGAACCCAGAAGAATAGGGGATTTTTAGTGAAAAATAAATTAAATGTATCTCTCTCTCATAATTCTACTTTAAACTAGGTTTCTTCCTTTTGGAAGATTAGAAAGAAAGGTTTATAAATAGTGTCACTGCGAGGGTAAAATTATACACTTATAAGAGAGGTCTTGAAACTAGTTAGCCATTTTTCTGTCATGTAGAATTAAAGTGATAATTAAAGCAGATCGTCTCTGTTCATTAGAAAAGTTCAGCTAACATGTGTACATAGTTTACGATAACGACGAACAGCTTTGCCCCCGAAACAGTATCCCCCAGGCTAGATATAAACTGTAAACATATTACATTTGCTCTGTACTTTTAAAATATTAGTTTCCTGTATTTATTTATTTATTTTTTTAAATGTTTTATTTATTTCTAGGAGAGAGAGAGAGACAGCGTGAGCAGGGGAGGGTCAGAGAGAGAGGGAGTCACAGACTGAAACAAGCTCCAGGCTCTGAGCTGGCTGTCAGCACAGAGCCCGATGCGGGGCTCGAACCCACGAACCGCGAGATCATGACCTAAGCGAAAGTTGGACGCTTAACCGACTAAGCCACCCAGGTGCCCCAGTTTCCTATATTTAAAAAACTGGGAGATTTCACAGAATAATCTGAAATTTTCACCTTTACCTGAAAAATGGTAAACACCAGCAATGGGTTCAAATTCTGAGGGCAGCAAGCAGCTGGGGCTAATGGTCCAGACCACTGACTGCTCGAGGTGGGGTGTACAAGCGAATTCTCTGTGGGCTACTCATCTGTGCCCTTGTTTGACTCCCATTTGGCCCCTGTAGACATTTGAATTACTTAGAAGAGACTTCCCTCTGTGTAGCTGGACATCCTGAAACAGACTGTTTTGATTAGGGAAGTACTGTTCTCTCCCCCATTTCTCTAGGCTATTAGGCTCCGGAAAATAGCTGGGGAGCCAAGAATGACACACAGAGACAGTAAAAAGCTGCCTTTTATAGGAAATCAGAAGTTTTCAAGTTAGAGGAACAGATGAGGAGCAGGGGAAAGGAAGATGAAATTCTAGAAATCAAGTAGAAGCAGTAAGTAGAAACACTCTTTAGAGATGACAATAGTTGGGAATTTAAATAAAGGACGTCTAATATTCAATTTTAAGGTATTTTCCGTCCTTCACTAGAGACATAACTCTATATTGTCCCAGACCTTGTATAAGATCCCTATTCACCTGGCCTTAGGTTGATGGACTTTGGAAAACAAAGGGACTGTGATGTGCCATTTGCATCCCATTGGCAGGCAAAAAAATATGCACCCAGGAGGGCAAATAGAATTCAGCAGAGGAAGAACGGAAAATGAGAAACTGCTCTCACCGCACCCATCCTGTGCAGTGGGAACGAAACTGGGACCCCTGCATCTCCTGAAACGGAGATTCTGGCTGATTTTCCTTTAAATATGACGCGATTCCTGATAACCACAGGGAATGCTGATATCCAAGAATCTGACAAAGGAGTTACAACCGTTAAAACATTCTGTTACAACCTAAAACATGGGCTTCTTTAACTTCAAACTTTGGTTTAAAGACTTGTTATTTTCCAAATCTTAACATTAAGCTATTTGTCAGAAATCATTTCTGTCGGTTGGGATTGTCAGTGTAAGCAACAAGAATTTTATCAGAATTCTTTAATATAGATGCAGAATAGTTTGGACTTACATTTAATGAGAAAGTGAGATTCTAAAGTAAGGGCATAAGGCAGAAATACTTGAAATTTAAAATTATCCTTGAAAAATTGCTTCACTGCCATTAAGACACAAGCGTGGGATTCTTTGTGTTAAAATCCCAGGTGGCCTCATAACCTAGGGAAATGGCTAACAAGATAAGTCAAAGTGTATTTTCCTCCATCCTCCATCCACATCTTCCCCTTAAAGTGCAGACACACAGGATGAAAAACTGAATGTGTATAAATGTCACCCCACTATGGACCAAATAAGTGGATTTTGAGAATTCTACGACAGTGTGGTTTTGTTACTCTTTGTAAAGTGTTCTCAAGTTTGATTTGTTTTTCATTATACTGTTGCTAAAAATTTAAGTGAAAGAACAATTACATGAGGCAATTAATAAATATGGTTTACTTTACCGTCTCATTGTTTTGGGTAACCATGAACTTCTTTTGAGAGGAAAGGCTGTGCAGCGTCGAAGTATGGAACTAAATATGGAGCAAATGTGTTTCTTAACATGATGGTTACTCTTTGTATGTGGGATGTGTTAATGTGTATTTAACAGCCTGATGAAACATACTATATGGCCTCAATTTCCTTTTCCAGCTTGCTTTTAAAGGAGACCAAATCCACCAAAGAGAGAATTAATCAACCCAAATGCTGCCTACACATTACTACACATCTCTTCCGAGTTTGTGAGATACTAGTAAGTGTCTGGCCTTTAAAGCTACACAGGGCAGGGGCGCCTGGGTGGCTTAGTCGGTTAGGTGTCTGACTTTCGCTTAGGTCATGATCTTGCGGTTCGTGGGTTCGAGCCCCGTGTTGGGCTCTGTGCTGACTGCCAGCTCAGAGCCTAGAGCCTGTTTCAGTCTGTCACTCCCTCTCTCTCTGACCCTCCCCTGCTCATGCTGTCTCTCTCTCTCTTCTAGAAATAAATAAAAAACATTAAAAAAAAAAAAAGCCACACAGGGCAGCTGTTTTCCCACACTTTTTAACAGTGTTGAGCAAAAGATGGGGGAAAGGCATGTAGCTGGAAAACTTTTATGACTTGAAAAAAATTAAGAGTGACCTGATTTTAAGACCTGTAACTTCCTTTTACATTCTATTCTCATATATACTCACATTTCTCTTCTTATAATTCATATGTACTTCTTATCTATAGCCTTGTTAACATTAAGTAAATCATAAAAATATCTAGGATTTAACTAAAACATTACTGTTTTCTTTAGGATCCAGAAACAAAACTTTATAAAGAATTTATAAATGTTTTGAATAGAGCTAAAATCAACACATCTGTTTTTTGTTTAGTGACAATTTTTAAGGTGTGGCTGGGGACAGGATTCATCCATCTTTGAGTTCACTCAACTTTGCCAAGCTGGAGCTTACATACCAGGATGTCTGTGTTTCTATAAAACTGATGGAATGTTAGCATGATTCTGGGAAAAAGTTTTTTGTTTTTTTCTTCTTCCCAGATAGTATTTTACTACTGCTGTAGTAACAAACATTAAACAAAATTGTAAAGTATAAGTCTGGAGTGCATTTCTGTTGTAAGGAAGGAATGGGATAGAATTAACCCAAAATAAACTTAATTTGTTAAACTATTTTTTCTCAAAGGTACAATCAATCCAAATTCAGAGTAGGCTTATACTGTAGCTGAATACTGTACAGAAAAGTAATCTGAATAAAGAGGTGGCTTAGATTTATCAAGCTAATATTTCAATATATTTTTTATAACCTCTGAAACCTGCACTATTTGTTTTTAATTTACTTATTTGAACTCAAGTAAGTTAATATACAGTGTAGTATGGGTTTCAGGAGTAGAACACCATGATTCATCACTTATATGTAAAACTCAGTTACACTCCCAACGAGTGCCATTTTTATACCTATCATTTAGCCCTTTTACCCCCACCACCACACCAACTCCCTTCTATCAACTCTCAGTTTGTTCTCTGTATTTATGAGTCTCTTATGGTTTGCCTCCCTCTCTGTTTTTATCTTATGTTTCCTTCTTTCCCCCTTTGTTCATCTGGGTTTTTTTTTTTTTTCTTAAATTTCACATATGAATGAAATCATATGTTGTCTTTCTCTGATTGGCTTATTCCATTTAGCATAAGTGCTAGTTCAATCCACATTGTTACAAATGACAAGATTTCATTCTTTTTGATCACCAGGTAATACTCCATTGTATATATACGTTGCTTCTTTGTCCATTTGTTAGTCAATGGACATTTGGGATCTTTCCATAATTTGGCTATTGTTGATAGTTCTGCTATAAACATAGGGGTGCATGTGCCTCTTTAAATCAACATTTTTGTATCTTTTGGAGAAACATCTGGTAGTGCGATTGCTAGGTCGTAGGGTAGCTCTATGATGACACCCAGTGCTCATCCTGACAAGTACCCTTCTTACTGCCCATCACCAATTTAGCCCATCCTCCCACCCAACACCCCTCCAGCAACCCTGACTTTGTTATGAGAATGCTAGAAGTGTTATTTTGATAAGGATTGCATTGGATGTATTTAAGTCTCTTATAGTTTGACTCCCTCTCTGTTTTTATCTTATTTTTCCTTCCCTTCACCTATGTTCATCTGTTGTGTTTCTTAAATTCCACATATGAGTACATCATATATTTATCTTTCTCTAACTGACTTATTTTGCTTAGCATAATACATTCTACTTTTTTTCACATTGTTGCATTGCAAATGGCAAAATTTCAATCTTTTTGATGGCCAAGTAATATTCCATTATATATATATATATATATATACCACTTCCTTATCCATTTGTCAGTCAATGGACATTTAGATTCTTTCTATAATTCGGCTATTGATAGTGCTGCTATAAACATTGAGGTGCATGTGCTTCTTCAAATCAGCATTTTGTGTCCTTTTATAACCCAAATATCTAGTAGTGCAATTGCTGGGTCATAGGGTAGTTCTATTTCAAATTTTTTGAGGAGCTTCCATATTGTTTTCCGGAGTGGCTGCACTAGTTTGTATTTCCATCAGCAGTGAGAAAGCATTCACCTTTCTCCATAGTCTTGACAACATCTGTTGTTTCCTGCATTGTTGATTTTAGCCATTCTGACAGGTGTGAGATGGTATCTCATTGTGGTTTTGATTTGCATTTCTCTGATGGTGAGTCATGTTGAGCATCTTTTCATGTGACTGTTAGCCATGTCTTCTTTGGAAGTGTCTGTTCATGTCTTCTGCCCATTTCTTCACTGGATTATTTGATTTTGGGGGTGTTGAGTTTGAAAAGTTCTTTATAGATTTTGGATACTAACCCTTTATCTAGTATGTTATTTGCAAATATCTTCTCCCATTCCATTGGGATTGCTTTTTGGTTTTGTTGATTGTTTCCTTTGCTGTGCAGAAGGTTTATATCTTGATGAGGTCCCAATAGTGCATTTTTGCTTTTATTTGCCTTGACTCCAGAGACATGTCTACTAAGAAGTTGGTGTGGCCAAGGTCAAAGAGGTTGCTGCCTATTTTCTCCCTAGGATTTTGATGGTTTCCTGTCTTACATTTAGGTCTTTCATCCATTTTGAATTTATTTTTGTGTATGGTGTAAGAAAGTGCTCCATGTTCATTCCTCTGCATGTCACTGTCCAGTTTTCCCAGCACCATTTTCTGAAGGGACTGTCTTTTTTACATTGGATATTCTTTCCTGTTTTGTCAAAAATTAGTTGACCATACACTTGCAGGTCCATTTCTGGGTTCTCTATTCTGTGCCATTCACCGATGGGTCTGTTTTTGTGCCAGTGCTATACTGTCCTGATAATTACAGCTTTGTTATACAGCTTGACATCTGGAGTTGTGACGCTTCCAGCTTTGGTTTTCTTTTTCTGCATTGTGGTGGGTATTTGGGGTCTTTTTGGTTCCATACAAATTGTAGAATGGATTCTTCTAGTTCTGTGAAGAATGCGGGTGTTATTTTGATAGAGATTGCATTGAATGTGTAGATTGCTTTGGGTAGTATAGATATTTTAACAATATTTGTTCTTCCAATCCATGAGCATGAATGTTTTTCCATTTCTTTGTGCCTTCTTCAATTTCTTTAATAAGCTTTGTATAGTTTTCAGCATACAGATCTTTTACCTCTCTAAAAGTTAGATTTATTCCTAGGTATCTTACGGTTTTTGGTGCAATTGTAAATGAGATTGATTCCTTGATTTCTTGTTCTGCTGCTTCAGTATTGGTGTATAGAGATGCAACTGATTTCTGTGCATTGATTTTATATACTGTAACTATGGTGAATTTATATGTTAGGTCTAGGAGTTTTTTGGTGGAGACTGTAGGGTTTTTCAAGTAGAGTATCATGTCATCTGCGAAGAATGAAAGTTTGACCTATTCATTGCTAATTTCTTACTTTCCTTTCTTTTGTTTTCTGATTACTGAGGATTTCCAGCACTATGTTGAACAACAGTGGTGAGAGTGGACATCTTTTTTGTGTTTCTCACCCTAGGGGAAGAGGTGTCAGTTTTTCCCCATTGAGGATTATATTAGTTGTGAGCCTTTCATATATGGCTTTTATGATGTTGAGGTTTCTTCCTTCTATCCCTTATTTCTTGAGGGAAAAGAAAGGATGCTGTATTTTGTCAAATGTTTTTTTTTTCTGCATCTATTGAAAGTATCATATGGTTCTTACCTTTTCTTTTTTTAATATGGTGTATCACATTGATTGATTTGTGAATATTGAACCAGGCCTGCAGCCCAAGAATAAATCCCACTTGATTATGGGTGAATAATTCTTTTAGTGTACTGTTGACTTAGATTTACTAGTATCTGGTTGAGAATATTTACATTCAGTTTCATCAGTGATATTGGTCTGTAATTCTTTTTAGTGAGGTCTCTGTCTGGTTTTAGAATCAAGATAATGTTGGCTTCATAGAATGAGTTTGGAAGATTTCCTTCCATTTCTATTTTTTGTGAACAGTTTGAGAAGAATAGGTATTAACTATTCTTTAAATGTCTGGTAAAATCCCCCAGGGAAACCATCTGGTCCAGAACTCATTTCTTGGGGAGATTTTTGATAACTGATTCAATGCCTTTCCTGGTTACAGGCCTATTCAAAATTCCTATTTCTTCCTGTTTAAGTCTTGGGAGTGTGTGAGTTTCTAGGAATTTCTCCATTTCTTCCAGATTGTACAGTCTGTTGGCATATAATTTTTTATAGATTATTTTATAATTGTTTGTATTTCTGTGGTGGTTGTGATCTCTTTCTTTCATTTGTGATTTTATTTCTTTGGACCCTCTCTCTTTTCTTTTTGAGAAGTCTGGCTAGGGATTTATCAATTTTGTTTTATTTTAAACAAAAAAGCTTTTAGTTATATTGATCTGCTCTACTGTTTTTGTTTGTTAATTTGTTTGTCTCTATATCATTTATTTCTGATCTAATCTTTATTATTTCCCTTCTTCTGCTGACTTTGGGCTTTATTTACTGATCCTTTTCTAGCCCCTTTAGGTGTAAGGTTAGGTGTATTGGGGACCTTTTTTCACTCTTTGAGACAGGCCTGAATTTCAATGTAATTTACTCTTAGAACTGCCTTTGCTGCATCCCAAAGGGTTTGGACTATTATGATTCCATTTTCATTAGCTTTCATGTATTTTTTAGTTTCTCCTTTAATTTCCTGGCTAACCCATTCATTCTTTAGTAAGATTTTCTTTAATCTCCATGTATTAAAGAACTTTCCAAATATCTTCTTGTGGTTGACTTCAAATTTAATAGTGTTGTGATCTGAAAATATGCATAGTATCATCTTGATCTATTTGTACCTGTTTAGGGCTGATTTGTGACACAGTATATGATCTGTTCTGGAGAATGTTCCTTGTGCACTCAAGAAGAATGTGTATTTTGCTGTTTTAAAATAAAATTTCTGACTATATCTGTTAAGTCCATCTCCCCTGTGTGTCATTCAAAGTCACTGTTTCCTTGTTAATTTTTGATCTGTCCATTGCTGTAAGTGGAGTATTAAAGTCTCTTACTCTTATGGTATTATTATCAATGAGTTTCTTTATGTTTGTGATTAATTGACATATATGTTTGGGTGTGTCAAGTTGGGGACATACATATTTATAATTGTTAGACCTTTGTGATGAATAGATGATACAATTATCCTTAATTATGATACAATGCTCTTCTTCATCTCTTGTTACAGTCTTTGTTTTAAAATCTAGTTTGTCTGATATAAACATGACTACTCAGGCATTCTTTTGACCTCCATTAGCATAATACATGGTTCTCTATCACCTCACTTTCAATCTGCTGATGGATTAAGGTCTAAAATGAGTCTCTTGTAAGCAGTATATAGATGGATCTTGATTTTTTAAAAAGCCATTCTGATACCTTATGTCTTTTGATTGGATCATTTAGTCCCATTACATTCAGAGTGATTATTGAAAGATATGAATTTAGGGTCACTCTATTGTCTGTAGACTTGGTGTTTCTGGTGATATTTTGTGGCCCTTTGCAGTCTTTGTTGCTTTGGTTTTCTTTTTTAATTTTTTTTTTTTTCACTCAGAGAGTTCCCCTTTGAATTTCTTGTAAGAATTTAGTGGTCATGTATTCCTTTAGTTTTTGTTTGTCTAGGAAAGTCTTTATCTCTCCTTCTATTCTGAATAAAAGCCTTGCTGAATAAAAGGTTCTTGGCTGCATTTTTTCCCATTCAGCACATTGAATATTTCTTGCCAGTCCCGTTTGGCCTGCCAAGTTTCAGTGAACAGGTCTACTGCTACCCTTATGTCTACCCTTGTAGGCTAAGGACTTTTTGTCCCTAGCTGCTTTCAGAATTCTCTTTGTGTGTTACCAGTTTCACTATGACATGTTGTTGTGGTGTTGACCTGTTTTGTTGATTTTGTTCAAATGAACCTTCTGCCACTTTTTCTTGCTCTACTTGTGAGACTTCTATGATACAAATATTGTTTTATTTTATGGAATCACTTATTTCTCTAAGTCTCTCCACATGATCAAGTTAATTTCATTTTCTTTTTTTTCAGCTTCATTATTTTCCATAATTTTATCTTCTATTTCACCTATTCTTTCCTCTGTTTCTTCAGTCTTTGCTGTGACTGTATTTAGTTTATTTTGCATCTCAGCTACAGCATTTTTTAATTCATCCTGATTGGCTCTCAGGTCTTTAATCTCTGTAGCAAGCGTTTCTTTTGAAATCTGCACTATTAAAAATTGAATGTGTAGTCCTGATGCACCTGAGCAAATTGAGCAGGTTGTTTCTGTTCATTTCGAGGATTCTTGTAATATGTGCAAACAGCCATTATAACTCAGCCAACAGCTTTGCCACCTGCTCACTGAGTACTTGCATTTCTATGTCCCTGGAAAACTATCTTTTAAATAATTATATTTGCATTTTAGACCAGAAAGCATCAAATATAGATTTGCACTGCTTATTATTTTGGTCATCTAATAATAAGGAATTTAGACAAAGTGCAGCTTCTACACTATGGTGCAGATGGAGTTACTTGAGCTAGAGAGAAGCTACACTAAAATATATTTCATCTCTGTATATAATTTACTTCATCATAAATAGAAGCGAGGACTATCTCTTCTCTTTACATTTAATCCCAAGTGGGAAATTTACTAGGCTCCATTGAAAGTATAAAATGACAATAATCAGTGTTCCCAGAATGTTAGCTGTTTATACTGTCATGTATAATTATAGTAGTAGGGTTCCTGCTTTAAACCTTATATTCATGAGTACTTTTTGGACTCTAGTCATAATTGTGGGCATTTCAATACATTGCATCTCAGGACCACATATTTTATGCAACTATTGTGCTATTGATTTGGTAATATTTTTCTTAGTCACAAGGAGGAGATAGTATAATCATAGTCACTAGCTGATCATTAAGTACTACAAGCCAAAATGCATAGTCTTCTTAGGCAATGGGTTATATAAATCAGCACATGAACTGACTGGGAAAGGATGTCTTAGCCAAGATGTTTGCTTCCGTTCTGTTCTGAAAATCTTTGCTATGATATGAATAATAGAGTAATAGTAGAAGAATGGCATGGCGCTAACATGTCAGCCTTGGAGGACTCAGAGTTGCCTGTTAAGGTATTCATTGGAAATTTATTTATGTATGATTTTACTTGGATACCTGGGAAATCTTTCTACTCTACCAAAGTCTTTGATTTCTTAGGAAGTTTCACTTGTCTTCTTTTCCTTTCCATTCCTCTCTTTCTCTCTGTCTCTCTCTCTCTCTGTCTTTCTCTGTCTCTCTCTCTCTCTATCACATAGACACACGGAAACACACAGACACAGACACACATACACTCTCACACATACACTCCACTCCCGTATGATTTTGACACACAGAGTTTCCTCCTACATTATAAAAATATCCTTTCAAATCATTCCACCCTTGTTACAGGGTTTAACTTTAAAATCTGAATGGACAAATTTATGATGGTGAGGTGAATGTTTATGTTAAAACCATTAAAATTAATATGCTGCAAACAGACATTTCTTCGGGCAACAAGAAATTAACCAGATTGTGATTGGGTTTGAAGTTTATATCATTTCCAGGGATAAGAGACTCTTGGATGAGTAGAAACCAATTTGACTGTAGGTTTTCTTGTCAATTCCTCACATCTGTGAGTTATGAAGCTTTATTCTGACAGCAGAAAATTAATTCACTCTGCTGTTCTGATTGCTTTCCCACAGTGCTCCCTCTATGTCTCTATACCAGCAATTGTTGTAGCAGGAGAGCAAGAGTGGGTTTGCTTCATGGTGGGTTGGCCCCATTCCCCATTAGGGTAAGGAATCTGAGATGTGGCAGGCTAGCCAAGAGGGAAGTTTTCTTATTACTTCAGTAGTCAATGGCAAATTTTTAGATAGAATGTTTTATTCGGATAGAACGTTTTATTTGGATAGAGATGTGGTGGGTTTTGTTTGATATATCCAACATAAGAGGGAAAGGCAAGCAGTTTTACAACCCTTTTTGTACTAATTAAAGTATAGGGTAAAATCATATCCCCCTTATAGAGGCCAGTGGTGACATCTAATGCAGGAGATTTTTGGCCTAAAGCCCAGAACAAGATGTAGTGCAAAAATACTTTCCAGCACTGGGGGCATTTGATGGTTACAAAACAAACACTAGCATACTGTCTTGTTTTCAAATTGAAATGCCTGAGAGTAGAGTTTTCCAGCCCTGAATAACATGACATTATTTATACACCAAGGAAGATTACAAGGGGCTCAAACTCACCAGGAGCTGTCTAAGAAGAAAAAAAGGCAGATTGAGAGTCATGATTTTCATACTCTTTATGATTTCTTGAAAATTTGACTGCTTTGATAAATTTGACATCAATTTATAGGGGCCATACACAGGATAAGTAAATAAACAAGGATTTTAGTTTCGTTTAAAAGCTTTCTAACACAAAGTTTCACTCCTTGGGTCCCTTCTGTTCCCTTATTAGACAATATGAAAGAGTATTGATTTGGGGCCTAGCAAAAAGGGACTGATGATTGATACAAGAAACTTCACTGAGTATAGATCATTACTTCTAATATATATATATATACATATTTTTTTATCCTAACCCCTCTGGTGGGGGGGTGAGTGGGTTAATAAACGGTCCTTTCTAGAAATCTGGGCACATAATCTGAAGAAATTAGTTCCAAGCACATAACTATTTAGAAATACCATGCTATCTTACTATTTTATTTAAAAAAAAGTTTTTTCTTCTTTTTTTATATCTTTCAGCTGGCATTAAATTAAAAATATTAACGTATTGCAAAAAATAAAAAAACTGATAGTTTACTTATTTTATTGACTTATTTCAATTATTCAATCATTTGCTATATATGTGTATTTGTATGCTTATCCATATAACCATACAGTTATATATGTTTCTAATCTCTGATCTTTAACAAAAATACTATTTTTCCATGTAAAAAACTTTGATTTTGTTTATTTTTCACAGTCTTTATTTTAAAAAAGGAATGTTTATTATTTATTTTTGAGAGATAGAGACAGAGTGAGAGCAGAGGAAGGGCAGAGAGAGAGGGAGACACAGAATCCAAAGCAGGCTCCAGGCTCCGAGCTGTCAGCACAGAACCTGATGCAGGGCTGGATCCCATGAACCATGAGATCATGACCTGAGCTGAACTTGGTCACTTAACTGACTCAGCCACCCCAGCACCCTCAAGTTTTATTTTACAAGCAATGTCAAGGGTTAGAGGGTCTTAAGAGGAGTTATGTCATCAGACACATGCTAAATGGAAAATGAGTTGACTGTGGATAAGGATAGAGACAAGGATATCAGTTAGTAAGTTATTGCTGATATTAAAGTAGGAGAAGGAGAGGCCTGAACTAAAGTGGCATAATCCAGATGAAGAAAAATGTGTAAGTATTCTCAAAATGAAGACAATCTGATTTGCTGGTGAACAAGATGTAGAATATGAGGGAAGGAGAAGAGTCATAGGTGATTCCTTGGATTTTGTTCTAAGTAATTACATAGATAGGGGTGCCATTTATTGAGATGGGTAGATTAGGAAGAAATGGCTCTTTGGTTGGAAAAAAAACCTCTTATTTATGCTGTTAAATTTGTGGTGCATATTTTATGTTTTTAATTATAATCATTAAGTAGCAGTTAAATGTATAACTCTGGACCTCAGTGTAAAGACAGTGAACTAAGATGAATTTATATCCACCTTTACATTTTATTTACAGTCAAGGTAGTGCAAAGTCTTGGCCCCTATAAAATTGGGTTGGGGAAAAGGAGTCAGCAACCAAGACTAAAAAAATAATAGTCATTGTGCCAGGAAATAAGCCAGGAGAGGATAATTTCCTAGAAGTCAAGAGATAAGAACTTTTGAAGAAGCAACTTAACAATCAACTGTGAAAGTACTATTTGTCTAAGAATGAATCATTTGGGAAATGTGAGTATGCAAAAAGCATTTATCTGATCTTGCAATATGGCACCCATTGTTAGCCAGGAAAGACTGTTAGTATGGTAGGGATTTCAGCCTATATAGGGTGGGCTCAAGAGAGTGTGGAAGAGGAGAAAATATACTAAATATAGGCAACAGGTTTAGAATAAAAGAGGAATAGACAAAAGAGGCAGTAAGGAAAAGGAAAATATGGCCAAATGAGACATTTCTCAGATGGGAGCTAATTCAGCCTATTTGTCTGCTAATGGGCATCATCTAGTAGAAAACAGGAGAGATGATGCAGGCAGAAGGGGGTGATTTCAGTAGAGAAGTCACAGGGTCAGTGAGTAATTGGTGTTGTGAGCATGGAGGAATTCTTGTCTATTCATTTCCATTTTCTCAGTTAATTAAAAAGTGAGATTATCACTAAAGGGAGAAAGCAGGGGTGTTCGAGTTTTGAAGAGAGAGGTGTGAAATAGTCTGATCAGAAAAAGGGAAATTGAATTAATAGAAAAATGCATTAGTGGTAAGGCTGTTGGTTTATGGTAATAGACTATGGCACTTGAGAATTCAATGGTCAGAGTCTCAAAGATATTAAGATGTGTTAGATGGTTTTTGTCATTTTGCAGAGGCATGAATTTAAGTCATATGCCAAGTCCCACCTAATTAAGCTTCCATAATAATTCTTTTAGAGAGATTCCTAAAGAAAACATTTTTCCTTTCATATTACCCCTAAAAAGAAAGCATTAGTGTTGAGGTTGAAAGTGAAGCCAATATCAAGGAGTCATCATCAAGGGCAATGATTCTCATCCAGATAGCAGGAGTTTTAGGTACATTAGAGAGTGAAATGTCTATTTCAGTGAAGACTTGGATGAGTGATAGGGACAAGCATACCCTACTGTCATGGAAACAAGATAAAGTATGACTGGAATGTTCTAGCAAATGCTCCAACCACTCACAAGAGGATATTCTCAGGAAACATGTGCCTTGACTAAAATGTGATTTGAGGGAAAACCAAGAGCCTGGACAAATATTTCTCATGAGCAGATTCACAAAAGACTTGGAATGTGTTTTTTAACCACATGCAGAAGTGTCTCACCCTTTGGTCCATAGTCTTTGTGCCTCTCTTGCTTCCGGGTATATTATGGGCTTGCAGATCCTGGTGAAAATCCCTAGGTTTCTCTCTCATCACCATTCTAAATAAGAAGAAAAATAAATGTTTTATTTCTACATTATTGAATGTATTTAAACATAACATTTTTTCATACTTCCCTCTAAAAATCACTGTCAAATTTATGTCAAATGATCCTCTAATCAACCCAGTTATATAAACATTCTTCTCCTTCTCCATCTTCTTCTTAATGAAGTTTGAAAATATCTGGTGATATATTTGTGGTCACACACCTGGAGAAGAAGCAGGAGTACTAGCAGCTTTCTAAAATAATAAATAATAATGACCTTAAATCCTGCATTTTTTAATTATGCTTTTACTAGCCAGGAGGTTTCTCAGCTAAGTTTGCGTTTAACTGCAATGTTTTTCCTGTTTAAAATCTTATTTTGTGGATGTGGCAAAATTAGGATTTGTGATTGGGAAAATCTCCAGAAACAATAAAGTAAGCTCTGACATGTAAGAGAGAGACTCTTATATGTCATCCAGTTTTAAAGTCCACCTTTACATATTAGAAAACCAAGTCCCACAAAACTAAGAGACTTGCTTAAGGTTGTTTAACTTGTTAATAGGATTACAGCTGGGGTTTTATTTCTTGACAACTATCTCAATGTGTTTTCCATTGTGTTACAGTCTACTAAACTTAACTACAAAACCACCAAATTTGAGAGCTGAAAAAGACCCTAGAGATTGAGCTTTAATCATCTCATTTTATGAAAGAGGAAATACAGATCCAGAAAAATTAAATTGTTGTTGCAAAGTTATATAGTGAGTGTAACAGAAAGTTAGTATGGGACTATGCTTGCCTCGGGTTTCAACTGAGGTACCATAAGGAAAAGTATCAGATAGCAGGGAATGTAGGCAGTCATCCCTGTCCCCATATGCTGATTTTTAAAGGAAATGGTATAGAAAAAGTGACTCTTGCATCCCTCTGTCAGACAAGGATATAAAAAGATATCAGAGGCAGTGGAAAAGGGAAATGATTGCTAAGGAAAAAAAATTCTTTGGAGAAACTCATCCTTTGCTTTGAGCCCCCAAACTTTGGAGAAAACTTTGGGGTATGCTAATTTCTAAGACTAAGACTATTGAACAGATCTTTGAGAGAACAATTTGATATGCTGCCTCCATATTTGATGGCACAATCAGAAGAGCGCTGCCTTGGGATTGCTGAACTCTCTGAGTTTGCACAGAATTTACCACCATTTATTATGGACCACTGTAGACCACTAAAAGTGGAAGAGCCAACGTGTGACTTTTGGGTCCTGTCCAATAGTGCCACCTCAAGGGGCAAGGAGAAAGAGAGAGATTACTCCTTAGGGTGCCATCACCCAGAAGAGAGGTTCATCTTCAGGGTTAAGGGGCCCTCAGGAAATTGGAACCCATAAAGGAAACTCTGCAGAGACCAAGTGGAAAAAAAATAGACTTTTCTAGTCCCTCAAGCCCAGAGAGGAGAGTCAATATGTCATGGCTTCATTGCAAGTAAGAACCATTTAAATCACTTCATTCACTGCAACTAGTGAGTGAGAGAAGATCTTGACCAGGACAAGTGGAGGGCAGAGGGACAACTGTGGACTTCCAGCCTGATGCAATTGGGGAGGGAAAGAGGAGAAGACTGGTGATGGGTAAAATTCACAATTTTTCAATGGACCTTCTATAAACTGACATGAGATTGTTTTCCCCTTGTAGAGATTGTAAAGTGTTGTGTTATCTAGGGGTGAGCGGCAACAAAAGCCACATGAGCTGTCTGAATTTTCATCAGGGGTAGAAAAACTTACCATCTGAGGGAGGTAGGGTTGATGTTGCATTTTGTTCACAGTTTGTGGGTCAATATGTTCGGGGTGCTGGTTCTAGGAATCATCACACAATCTCATCTAGAACTATTCTCACTGAACTCTTCTGTCTCAAATGAATAGTGTGAGAATTGCAAAAGGAAGAAGTTTATTTAGTTTTTATATGTATTTGCCATAAAAAAATCAAGATAATATCCATACCTTGAAAGTTAAAAAAATCTTAGTGTGTAGTAGATTTCCAATACTTTTTCATGAATGAATGGATGGATGGATGCATGGATGGATGCATGGATGGATAGATGGATGGATGGATGCATGGATGGATGGATGCATGGATGGATGCATGGATGGAACAAAGCACTGCCATCACTGAGGCACAAGACGGAGAGTCACTACTGTCAGAGAAGCAGGAACAGCTGCAGACGCTAATGCCACTCAGAAGGAAAGCTGACGTCTAGGACACCAAGGAAGAAAAACACAAACATTTCTCTGTGTGCCAAGACTGGCCACCAGGCCCATCCTGATTGTATTTAGGACACCAGCAGTTAAATGTAAATATGGGTCAGCTGAGTTATTTTACTTAGGCCAAGTTATATACACAATATGTGTCTATGCTTTCAATCAGGAAAAGAACACATGGAGCTTGCTGGCTTGTTTTTAAGGACTTGGAGCTTGCAATAAATCTTGTTCTTTCCACCTCAGAAGGATCACCAGGGGCAATAGAAGTCTTGCTTTTTTCCCACCACAACTGACTCTAGCATATGCTCAAAATCATCATCCCTGACTTGCACTCCCATAACCAAACTGCAGCCACCAGCAGGGCTCCTTCCCAACTGAGTGTCCAATTACAGCATTTCTGCCAACCTGACGGACTTAGCAAACGTCCAAGTGTTACAAGCCTGTTTGTTCATTCTTACATGTTGGAGGAAGAATCTGGTTATGAACATAGGCTTTTATTTTCAGACCAAAGTCAATATCCTGATGACACAGGCACCATTAATGCTACCTTCTCAGACCAATGCCATGGTGTCTCTTACTGGTAAAACTGACAGAAGCATGTAGAAAAGACATGTCTAGTAATCATTAAGAAGGCAGGCAACCATATTGTTGGAATTTCAGTGAGGGACATTAGGAAGTGAAACTTTTCTTTAAAAATTTATAGATTAGCCATAGGATGTTTGATGTTACAAGATCTTAAGTCTGAAGAACAAAGAGGATTCTAAAGAATAGTCTGGTTTCAAAAGATTACTTTTATATTTTGATGGAAACTCCCCAGTCATATGAATTCTCTTGTGAAAGTAACACTTCTATTTCTTCCTTGATCAATTTTGCACACTATAACTATATTTCAATCATGCTATTAGCTAATCTACCCTTAGGTAGCTAATGCCCCTACTAGTTACACCTTAAACTATTTCAGATACCATAAAACATATATAATAAAAAGCGTGGAAATCCACATTGCTATTTAAAAATTTTCTCAGTCCTCTGATGTGGTGTCTTGCAAAAATGGACAGAATTCTCTACCTTTTCTCTAGGGCCTTGTCAATGAGACTTTACAGTATCTATCTCCCCACTTTTTAAATCTGAGCTGATATAACCAGACACATATATCAATTACAGAATTCTCTTCTTTTTCTCATTCTTACAAGTCCACATGCCATGGCTGGAAAACCAAAGGCTTATAGTTGCAAGAAAATACAACTAATGGTAGAGAATGTCTCCATAGTCATTGCTCTGATTCACTATAACTTGGAGAAATCTCTGCCTCATAAACATTATTACTTTCATAAACACAGCAGAGAAAAGAATGAGTAGAAAAGATTCCTTGCTCCACTACTTTCCAGCTGTAATATCACGGACCCTGGGGGTCAAGCATATGAGTACACCATCCAACCTGACCTGGGGTCATGAGCCTTGAGGGTAGTACTTGCATCTTTTTCATGTTGTGTTCTACATAGCCCTTAGCTGTGTTAATACACAGTAGGGACTCAAATACAAGTACATTAAATTAAATTGAATTCATCTGAATCCCTAACTGTTACAGGGAAGATACAGTGCCTTCTGCCTCTAACAGTTGCATTCAAGTTTCATACAACTACACAGCTTTCTGAATAGGCTTGAAATATTTAGTACCACCTTAGACATTCGGTCAGGACTGTACAAAATTCATCAGCTGTCATGGAATATTCAATTTAAATTTAGGAAAATTTCAAAAATCCAAGAGAATTATATTAGCAGCCACTCTGAATAGACCCCAAATGAGGGGATCTTGAAAATCTGCATCGAAGAAGAAACCTCTCAGCCACTGTCTAAATTCTTAAACCCTAGAGGCAACTGGGTCACTCAGTTTATTAAGCATCTTACTCTTGATTTCAGGTCATGTCATGATATCAGAGTCATGAGAATGTGCCCTACACTGGGCTCTGTGTTGGGCTTTGAGCCTGATTGGGAATCTTTCTCTCCCTCTCCTTCTTCCCCACCTCCCTCAAAACACAAACAAATAAATAATGAATTATTAAGCCCTAAATGCATGAAAGAAAATTCTTTGTGTACAGGCTGTGATCTGAGAACTAATTACCCCCCAGGTCTTATTATATAAACTCACTATTCTGGAGAATAGACAACTTTTCCAGGCTAGTGCATAAGAACTACTCCAAATGTAAAGCGTAGTATAAAAATCAATATCTCTTTTCAGGAAGTTGCCCCCAAGCTACCCTCTTCTGAGACCCCGTGCTGTCCGCATTGTTCATCACTGCCTATGTTCTTCAGCTATCCTGAGCACCCCCTTCTGTTCCCTGCTTCTGTGCCCCGCCATGCATTCTTCCTGCCTGAACGACACTATATGTTCTCCAGGTGATGGCCTTTTCAACTTTTAAAGTACATCCTCTTCTATAAAGTCCTTCCCAGCTGCATCGCTCCACGTTCTTCTCTAAGTAGACAGTTATTTCATCACGATTTCCTTGGCGAGTGTGTGTGAGTGTGTGTGCGTGCACAGAATAGTTTATTGTTGTCTTTATGGAGCAGTTTCGCCAGATTTTATTACCCAGATTTTCACCTCTTTAAAAGCAGAAACCATTATCTATTCAATTTTTTAAGTGGAATTGCCAGCATAGTGACTGACATACATTGATACTCAATGAATGTTTACTAAAAAATGTGCAAGTGAAATTATTATTTTGTCTATCATTATTATATTGTCCTCCTTTTTAAAAGAAATGCTTAGGAAATAATTTTGAACATACGATGTTCCAGTTTGGTAGATTTAAATGAGTATTATTTCATGGTACTTAGTATCTCCACACTGGGGCACACACTCTCATGACCAGCAGTATTTTATAGTATCTAAGGGAAATGTATTTTCTTTTGAGTCCAAGGTTTGTGCCTTAAGCCAATAATAAAACAGAAGATCATTTACATTGCTGATTCATGCTTGATTCACTTAGAATTTTTATTAAAGGAGTGAAATTCTATATATAAGTAATTGTGAGCAATGTGCAAGAAATGCACATAATTATAATACATGTAAAACTAATAAGTACTTATAAATTATACTTTTTCTATATAGCCTTTTTATTTTAAAAGGCGCACTGAATCAGGAAAAAAATGCCATATGGATTATATAAGAAAGTGACTAAATCACCATGACCAGATTTAAATTCTCTTCAATTTAGTTTTTTAATGTAAAAAATAAGGGCAATAATATACGACTCCATTTTTCCAGGGACTGTAGATTGGAATGAGAAAACAAACAAACAAACAAAGGATTTTGATCACTTTAGGGAAGTAGCAAACCAGCAACATGTACACCATCATAATAGATGTATGTAAGAAGATGTATGTAACTGTCATAATAGAAAGGATATACTATTCCTTGGAAATCAGTGTGTGATGAGGTAAGCTGACATGATGTTAATACGTTACGCTCTCTCAAAGCCTCTCATAAATATGATCCAGGTAATACAAGCTGATTCATTCTCACTTGTTGGCAAATTTGAAGAATGTGCCTGTATCTTAAATAGAGAGTAAAGAAAATTATCCAAATATATTGGGATAAAACCCTGCTCATGAGGAAAAAGAAACATTCTTGTGTCTAAATTCTTTAGGTTGGCTTTCAGCATTGATCAGGTTTTCTGAGTACTTTTCAACTCCTAAACATTTATATTAATATATAAATTAACATACAGGATTGGCCCAAGAAAAGTACTGAGGGTAGAAAAAAAATAGGAAGACAAGGAGAAGCCATGCTATCCTTTGTCTCTTTCCACCTCTCAGAGGCTTTTCTGCAATATCTGTAGCATAGGTTTGCCCCACTATCCAAAAAAATAGAGCTTTCCTATGAAAACTTTAATAAACCGAAATGGAATAAAGTGAGGAAGCACTTACCGTTAACTCATATGGAATGGTTTTTTAAGGATTCCCAGACCCAGACCCCAAAAATAACCTCTCAGGCTTTTCTGATACCTTAGGAGCCATCTTGCTAATGGATGTACAAAGTAAGTCGAGGCAAAGCACAAAGGCTCACAGACATAATTCAAAGCTATGGCGGCTTGATGTCGAGATGCCAGTGCAGACCCTGGTGAAGGAGCTCAGAGGGGCCCCCTGGATGAGTGTGAGCTAAGCCTCTGTGAGCTTAGCTGCAAAACAAACACTGAGCCTATCTTAGATTTTCATCTCTTTTTCATAAAAGCAACAATCCTTTTCGGACTTTTTTGGTTTTCGAAGATAGACACTAATGTAGATCTTTTGTAAAAGCAAAGTGACATAAAGTAACCTTTCAGGAAACAAAGGATACCAGGACCTTGGTAGCTCCCTTTGGACTAACTCAGTAGCACTCTTTAAAGTTCCTCTACCCACTGCATGGGTCAGTGGATTTGCAATCAGCAATGGAAGTTGTTTGCTTATTTGTCTGTCACTGGGATGAAATGAAAAACAAACTGGTCTTTCCTCTTGCCAAGCACGTGTGTTCACAATTGTAAGAACTGGCAAGAATTCTTACCTGCATTTGACTTTTCCGACACAAATTTTAAGATATAAAACCAGTTTGATGCTGAGTTCTTATATGATAAGTGATATTCCCTTAATTTTCAATAACTAAGGAAGACATCTTCTTATCTCCTTCTCAATGAGGTCAAGGAAACAAACCTTTTAATGATACTATCATAGCAGTATGCCCCTGAATTTTGAATACAGCAGGACAAAAAAAAGTGATTATTGCCACTCAAAGAGGATAACAGACAAAAAAGAGGGATTCTTGCCACTGGAAGAGGGTAACATATTTTGAGGTTAAAAAATAATGAAGTAATGTTAGACACTATGCCATTAAAAGAATAGTATAGAGATATATTTAGACTGACAACTCTGTTGGCCTTTTTAACTATATTGGCCCCACAAAGGAAGAAGAAAGATACCATTATCAGATTCTCCAAGAGCTCCGTGATGCTATGAAACAAGAAGATCCAATAAGTATTGAAGAAGGTTAACTTCTGAGAAGGTTGATTATAACAATATGAGACATTCAGGAGAAATCATTAACAATTTCTGGCTTTTATCACATATACAATAAACTGCATGTACATTGGTACAATTGCACTTAAACGAAGTTTAATTCAATTGTCTCCTATGTCATTTTAAAGAAAAGCATGTCTTATTTAATTGCTTGGATTCCACAAACTCTTGAATGCTATCTTGTCAATATAACCAAAGGATAATCAGTCACAATAAGACATTTTGTCATTTGATAACTTAACTGTGAAAATAAGGACCATGTCAACAATGCAAATTTTCTTAATCCTTTAGGAATTTCCACTTCAGTGTTTGTGGGAGATCTGGTGTTCTATTCAGGCACCCTTGTTTCTTTATTAATTATTATTATTTAAAATTTATTTAAATTTAAGGTAGTTAACCTACAGTGTAATAATGGTTTCAGGAATAGAATACTGATTCATCACTTACACGTGACACCCAGCGCTCATCCCAACAAGTGCCTTCCTTTTAAAAAATTTTTTTTAATGTTTTATTTATTTCTGAGAGAGAGAGAGAGAGAGAGAGAAACAGCATGAGCAGGGGAGGGTCAGAGAGAGAGGGAGACACAGAATCAGAAGCAGGCTCCAGGCTCTGAGCTAGCTGTCAGCACAGACTCCAATGTGGGGCTCGAACCCACAACCCGTGAGATCATGACCTGAGCCGAAGTTGGCAGCTTAACCAACTGAGCCACCCAGGTGCCCCAAGTGCCCTCCTTAATGTCCATCACTCATTTAGCCCATCCTCTCACCCAACACCCCTTCAGCAACCCTCACTTTGTTTTAAGAATGCTGATGGTGTTATTTTGATAGGGATTGCATTGAATGTATTTAAGTCTTTTACAGTTGAACTCCCTGTCTGTTTTTATTTTATTTTTCCTTCCTCTCACCTATGTTCATCTGTTGCGTTTCTTAAATTCCATATATGACTACATCATATATTTATCTTTCTTTGACCTATTTTGCTTAGCATAATACATTATAGTTCTTTTCACATTGTTGCATTGCAAATGGCAAGATTTCAATGTTTTTGATGGCTGAGTAATATTCCATATTGCCTTTTGGTTTCGTTGATTGTTTCCTTTGCTGTGCAGAAGGTTTGTATCTTGATGAGGTCCCAATAGTGCATTTTTGCTTTTATTTGCCTTGACTCCAGAGACATGTCTACTAAGAAGTTGGTGTGGCCAAGGTCAAAGAGGTTGCTGCCTATTTTCTCCCTAAGATTTTGATGGTTTCCTGTCTTACATTTAGGACTTTCATCCATTTTGAATTTACTTTTGTGTATGGTGTAAGAAAGTGCTCCATGTTCATTCCTTTGCATGTCACTGTCCAGTTTTCCCAGCACCATTTTCTGAAGGGACTGTCTTTTTTACATTGGATATTCTTTCCTATTTTGTCAAAGATTAGGTCTGTTTTTGTGCCAGTGCCATACTGTCTTGATGATTACAGCTTTGTTGTACAGCGTGACATCTGGAATTGTGACGCCTCCAGCTTTGGTTTTCTTTTCGACTTTACGGTGGGTATTTGGGGGCTTTTCTGGTTCCATACAAATTTTAGGATGGATTCTTGTAGTTCTGTGAAGAATGTTGTTATTTTGATAAGGATTGCACTGACTGTGTAGATTGCTTTGGGTAGTATAGACATTTTATTTTATTTTTTAATTTATTTCTGAGAGAGAGGGATAGCGTGAGCAGGGGAGGGTCAGAGAGAGAGAGGGAGAAACAGAATCTGAACAGACTCCAGGCTCTGAGCTGGCTGTCAGCACAGAGCCCCATGTAGGGCTCTAACCCACGAATCGTGAGATCATGACCTGAGCCAAAGTCAGCCGCCCAACCAACTGAGCCACCCAGGCACCCTGGTAGTATAGACATTTTAACAATGTTTGTTCTTCTGATCCATAAGCATGGATTGCTTTTCCATTTCTTTGTGTCTTTTTCAATGTCTTTAATAAGCTTTGTATAGTTTTCAGCATACAGATATTTTACCTCTCTAAAAGTTATTTTTATTCCTAGGTATCTTATGGTTTTTGGTGCAATTGTAAATGGGATTGATTTCTTGATTTCTTGTTCTGTTGCTTCAGTATTAGTGTATAGATATACAATTGATTTCTGTACATTGATTTTATATCCTGAGACTTTACTGAATTTACAAATCAGTTCTACCAGTTTTTGTTTTTGTTTTTGTTTTTGTTTTTTTGTGGAGCCTATAGGATTTTCCATGTAGAATATCATGTCATCTGTGAAGAATGAAAGTTTGACTTCTTCCTTGCCAATTTGGGCACCCTTTTTTCTTAGGATGATATTTTCAGAAGATGAAAAATGTGCTCCAGATCTACTGGAAATTAAATCTGCATTATCACTTTATCTGCAACACTGAAATACTAGTAATTATCAAAGAGGGTCATCTTAAACTCAGTGCCACTAAATACTTGTCAATAGATCAATAGAAAGAAACATCATTCATGCTGTGCCGCCTGATGCCTATTCTTTATCTTATCTCTAGACTTACATTGTCCTGCATGGTGGCCACTAGCCACATGTGGCCTTTGAGCACTTGAAATGTGGCAAGTCCAAATTGAAATGCACTATAGTTATTAATTACATACAAGATTTTTAGGGACTTGGTACCAATACCAAAATGTGAAACAGCTCATCAATAATATTTGTATCTATTAAATGTCAAAATGAGAATATTTTAGATATAGTAGGTTGAATAAAATATATTAAAATAATTTTAATATTTTTGATATTAAAATTTTTATAAAATGAGCTACTACAAAATTTAAAATGATCTATGTGGCTCATATTTGTGGCTTACATTTTATTTCTTTGGGATATCACTAATCTAGAACAAATTCTTTAGATTCTCAGACACCTTCTAAAATAAAATAACAATGCATATACATATCGTTCATGTTCTTGTTAACTCTGTCCATGAACTACAGGTTAACATTTCATACCCCAGATAATTTACAATCTATTTGTGGATTAAATACATACTAAATGCAGTACTTGCATTTTTTTGGGTCTACAAACTCATCAACTAAAATTTGCTTTTGTAAACTGCATTTGGAGGTAATAACCATAGGCACTGATTTCAGAATGATATAAGAAAATGGCCCAAGCTCTTTATTATATTTAGCAAGGGTGTTGTTAAGATGTTGGTCATTGTATAATGAGGCTCCAGAGACATACTACATTTCATATTACAGATGCATTCCTGAAAAGTTATGGGCAAATAATCTTATAAATTTAAGTATGTTTTCACTTGACAAGCTCATATGTAAAAGTAACCTCTAATAAATCTTTTAATAAATTAAATGATAAAATTAATTACTTTGTTGCTCACTATTTGGCCAAGACCTTCTTTTAACCTCTAGAAAAAAAAAAAGGAATAATCCCTCAATACCTAAGATACAACATACCATTTGAAAAAAAAAAAAGAGTAAACCTTGATTAATTTATCACCTAAATTCCTTTCTGATGACTCACAGCTTCTATAATTCTGTTGAAGCCAGAATGCTGAAACATATAAACAAATAGAGTCCTCAAATTTCATTGGTTTCCATTTTCTTATCCATGGAAGTAGCAAATTATATTCAATGATCTTTGCACTCCCTCTTATCTGCAACTTTCTGAGATGTTTTCTTCTTAATCAGATGTTTAGCATATTGAATACCCTTAGAATATATAATATTTAATATAGTTTGTGTTCAGGCTATAATCATAAGTGGGTTTACAATTACTATGTAATCGTCTTCATATTTAAGGAGTGCTTGACTTTAAGTTTTATTTACTTTGAACAATGACACTTGCAAAATATCTGTAGAGTTGGCAAGAGCTACTCAAGGTTTAAAAGTGGGGAGTCTGGAAGAACTGATTAAAAACTTTCTATTTTTTCACTTTCTATTTATGTATTTCTTTTTTCTTCTTCTTTATTTTTTTACTTTTATTTCTTTTTTGTTTCTCTTTCCATATTTATCAATTTTTCCTTTGAATTTATCAAATTTATTACCAGAAGTGTTAGCAATACAGAAGCTTTCTCTATTCTATTTATTGCTTTCAAAAGAAGGTTGAGTAAAATCCTTTTTAATGGCAGAGTGATCGTTGTAAAAATTGTACTTTACAACCTTTAAACCTCCTCTCTCTGGCAAAAATACAACTAGCCTTGAGTTTTCTGCAATAGAATAAAGGGAGCACACTGATATTTTTTTCTTTTTAAGTTTTTGTTTAAATTCCCATTAGTTAACATATAGTGTAATATTAATTTCAGGAGTAGAATTTAGTGACTCATCACTCACATGAGCACCCAGTGCCAATCACAAGTGCCTTCCTTAATGCCCGTCACCCAATTAGCTCATTGCCTGCCCACCTCCCCTCCAGCAACCCTCAGCTTGTCCTCTATAGTTAAGACTGTATAGTTTGCCTCTCTCTCTCGTCTCTTTTCATGTTCATGTGTCTCATTTCTTATATTCTATATATGAATGAAATCACATGGTACACACTGATAATTAACAATTTCTTTTGTCTAAAATCATGAAACGTTTGCTTACAGTCTCATTTGCCTTAGTTGATATATGCAGTGAGTGGCCTCTGGGAATTGCTGGAAGGGTGGTGGTGATGGAGGTGATAGCAAATCTCCTCATTTCACAAATACATCAAGGTTTGCCTGGCCTATGGTGAGGCTGCCCCTATGCTTTGTGGACTACAGACTTCACTATAGCTTTGCATGCATGGTGTAGTGTTGGGAGCCATTCTGAGTCCACTAGTCGAGAAAACTCCTGGTGAGGTTAAAGCAAGTTTGCACGGTCTCTTGCCAATCAGATGACGACCGATATCCACCCCCACTCAATTATTTCTGCTTGAGCACTGACCCCTAGGGTACCTTGTTGATCAATATCGGGAGTGACCTGTCCCCTTATTCTGGCCCTGGTATGATGATTGCACCTTGTGAAGGAACTTATTTTGGGAACTTCTTGTTTTGATTATGGGAACAGACATCATGTCTCCAGAAGGTCTTGTTTCCCTCCATACTTTCCCTTGAGCTATGAACAGGCTAATGACCCTTACTCATAAAAGATTGACCTTTACATATGCAATTCTGTTTCTACCATTGTGTTAGTCCAGGATATTCATACAGCTCAACATGTAAATCAACTAACCAAAAATGTGTCTCATGCCATAGCTATTCAAAAAATCATAAAAGTAGACACAGAGGTAAATGCACTTGAAGAGGCTATTCTATGTATTGGGAAATAAACTAAACTCTTTAAAGGTATGGTTGGCTCTCTGGTGCAATAAAGCATATAACTGGAAAATCAAGTCTTGCCTGGAGACAAAGAGCCTAACTTAGAGAGAAGGACAGAAGATAAGTTAGTACATACACCTTGCTAACTGATGGTGTATAGCAGCCCCTTCCCTAAGGCCCACATTCCACAAACACCTTCCCTTACCCTGACAGCTGTGATGAGGATGGATAAGAGTATCTACAAACCTATGACTTAATCTTAGTGTTATTAAAATGTGAACACCTTGTTATGTTCTTAGTTACTCAACCTCAGTAAACTGGGGCAGTTCTGCAAGAAGACTTCTGTAAAACCTGTTTCTGTACATTTTCCAAAAACATCTTATCACAAAGAGCTATCCATTGTAAAAATTCCATTTCCTGATGCCATGTTAACTTTTGACCTATAAATAAAGACACCAAAACCGACAGGATGGAGATGCCTGCCTGATGATCAGAAAGGATCTTGGGGCTCTCTCACTCTCTCCCTCGCCGACACCGTCCATCCTTCAGGGACCCCTGGACCTGCCGGAGCTGTCCTCCGACAGTGTAGGAATAATGATCGGCTTTTATTGGGACACTTGGCTGTGAAGATTTCCCAGAGCCAGTAATAAAACATGAGTACACTCCTTTATACTATGACTTTTTAAAAGATAAATAGTTCTTAAAATCTAGCAAGTGTTAACATTTTTTCGGTCATTTGTTAATTGGTAGTGAGTTTGGCATAAGGAGCTTTTCCAGCACATTTGAGAGTTTACAATTGTGGTTGAAATAATCTGATTATGAATGCCGAGAGAAGACATTACAAGTCCAGAATCAAGGAAGCATTGGCCAAGTTGGAGCATCAGGTGTGGTGTGCCACAAGCAGCCATACAAAACTCTCAAAATATAGCTGTCTCCCTGCCTTCACCAAGAAGTCTCATTTTAAATATGATTCCTGTTAGTGATGGAGTTCAACCCGTCCTCTGATGTGAAAGGGCCTTCTAATTCTTGGCAAGAGTCAGGTAAAATGTATGCTACTTCTGCACAGTCAACAGATCAGGAAAATTTCTTTGCTGTTGTGAGGAAAAAGAAACAGCATCAGTTCCCTGCTTTCAGACTTGAACAGGCAATACAGAAATACCAGTCTGTGGTTTCACTTGGCATGCCAGTGCAGTGAAAGTGACTTCACTTGCCTGTTTGAGAAACCAAGTCACGCTGCTTTAACTGATATTAATTGGCAAACGATATGGTGAATGACCTGGGAATTCAATGTAGTTTCGCATCGATTATTGCATAAATCATACAGCTGTTACATATTGCTTTTCTTCCAGGGAAGAAAGTAGAAATTAGCTGGGGAAAGAGAAAAAAAAGAAGAAACAATGTTTGTGTAGCAATCTTTTTCCCTGATGATTTCTGAAATGTATTTGTTTCAAAGAGCTATTGAAACCACAGAAAGATGATGTTCTTTTAGAAATACCAAAGATGGAGATCTATAAACAGTTTCAAAATGTGGTTCCCTGATCCATCCTTCCTCCCAACATCATAATATCCTTTTCATATACAGCTTTCTGACTTGGGGAAGAACACTGGGATATGTCAACAATAAAGAACAATTCTTGTCATAACTAATAGGTTGTACTGAGGCAGGATGGAATGATTCCTTCCTGAGTCTGCCCATCTTGAAACTAATCTCTGTGATTGAAGTGGATTGGAGTTGTAAGGAGTGCGGTATATGAAAATGGCAAACAGCCTACATTTCATGCCTTTAGAGACTGCTCAGGTATGCTTTCTTCCAATGAATTCTATTCCCAATACTGAGACTTCAAATTTTATGAGGAGATAATTCTTTTTCCCATTCAGGAGAATTAGCAATATAATGAAGTATAGAGATTTTATTGGCAGTGATTAATGGCTGTTTATACCCCCAAAATCATGCTTTCAAAAACATATCTGAGTTACAATCAAACTTATGATTGTCAGCAACAACAGTTCAGTGTTCAAATATTTAGCAGTAAGGTGAGGAATCTGTGATGTCACCACACAGGTGGCTTCATCTTCATTAAGGTCAAAGGATTTTGTGTGTCCCTTTACTCATAAGAAAGACTTTGTGAATAAATATAAGGCAGCATCAATTTGGACTTTAAATGTCCATTTCACAACATAAGGTTTTCAAAGTAAACATGCATTGTAAATATACGTTTACTAGCATGAATATATAGTCACCAAAATCATGGTATGCAATTCAAACTGAATTTTGAAAACTAAAAAGAATGAGTAGAATCATATCAGTTAATAATCAAACTCTTAATGTTACACTTTGAAGCCAAATATTATGTTAGATTTCTGTAACATAGTAAGTTTCTCAGTAAAAACCTTATAAGCTTTAATAAAGTAGTTACTAAAATTAGCAGGAAAGTTTTATCAAAAACCATATTTTTGTGAGAGAATCATATTGATCCGTTGCATAAATATGTGTATTGAAACAATGTATTTTTTATTTAATTTTTTTTACATTTATTTCTTTTTGAGAGACAGAGCATGAACGAGGGAGGGGCAGAGACAGAAGGAGACACAGAATCTGAAGCAGTTTCCAGGCTCTGACGAAGCTGTCAGTACAGAGCCCGATGTGGGGCTCAAACTCACGAACCGTGAAATCATGACTAGAGCCAAAGTCAGATGCTCAATGGACTGAGCCACCCAGGCACCCCTAGACAATGTGTTTTATTATGAAATAATGATTCTCTTTTCATATCATCCAACCATTATATCCACCATCATCCACCTCTTCCACTTTACTCTTGTGTTCCCCACAGATTGTTATGTTCCCATTTTCTGGTTATGCTCATTTCATTTTGGGGTTTGTAGTCATTCCAGAAGCTAAACTTACACTGATTAGCTGGTTGGAAGAAATGTTTCACACTCTGCCTTATGATAATATTACATTGCACCACTATGAAAGTATAGTAGATTTGCCTTTTTTTTTTTTTACAAGTAGTTTATTGTCAAATTGGTTTCCATGTAACACCCAGTGCTCATCCCCACAAGTGTCCTCCTCCATGCCCATCTCCCCCCTACCCCCCCCACATCCATCAGTCCCCAGTTTCTCAGCATTCAAGAGTCTCTCATGGTTTGCCTCTCTCCCTTTCCCCCACCATTTCTCCCCTTCTTCTCCCCATTGTCCTCGGTTAAGTTCCTCCTAATCCTCCTACATGTGCAAACATATGATATTTGTCCTCCTCTGCCTGACTTATTTTGCTAAGCATAACACCCTCAGGGTTTATCCATGTTGCTACACATGGCCAGATTTCATTGTTTCTCGTTGCCATGTAGTATTCCATGGTATAGATAGATAAACCACATCTTCTTGATCCATTCGTCCGTTGATGGACACTTAGGTTCTTTCCATGTTTTAGCTATTGTGGAAAGTAGATTTGCCTTATTTTTATCACCTACAGCTCCTCTGTCCATTTGGTAACATTTAGCCACATGTAGCTATTTAAATTTAAATTAATTAAAGTCTGTAATTCATTTCCTCAGTCATACTAGCTATATTTAAAGTACTCAATAGGCCTATGTAGTTAGTAGCTACCGTATTGGACAATGTAAAGCATTTCCAGCTTGCAAAAGTTTCTATTGGATAGCACTGATAAATAAACATATATGTCTTTTGCAACCTCTTTTGGACACATCTAATAGAACTTTATATTATTTTCATAAACAGAGAAGAGTAATGACTCTTCCTCTCCAGAGAAACTCCTTAATAACAAATCCAGAAGGCCCAAATATGAAAGGTACAGCAATAAACTAAAATTACATTCTCCTAGGAGACTATAAATTTCTCTATTGCCTTTATCTTCTTGACTTTTTGATATCTTCTCTCCTCCCTCTACCTCTAACTGTTGAATAACCCAAGAGTATGTTATTTGGCCACTTACTTTTAAAAATTCTTTTAAGCAAATAGAACAATTAAAAGAACCTCTCTATTAGGGATTCTCTAAATTCCTTTCTTGACCCACTCTGTGGACTATACTGCCTCCCAACAGAAAACAAAATTTGCATACTATCAGATGGTTGGACTTCTAATGGCACATATATAGTCTAAGCTTGTTTTTCATTCTTTATTCAGTTTATTAGCACATCAATTTACTATGTATCACTGTGTTTCAGGAACTGTCCTGGGAAACTAGGTCAACAACAAAAAACATCCTGCCCTCATAGAAGTTATGTTGTATTATGTGTATATTTGTGTATTAGGGGAGATGAAGCTTACATTGGAGTGAATATGGACTCACAGATTCCCTTCTGAACTACAGCCTTCAATGGTTTATAATAAAAAATTCTTAATGATACAAGTTTGCATTTCTTCTGTATTTACATAAAAAGCAATAAAATAAATCTTATTAAAATAGCAAAAAGAAGCATATAGTTCTTAATAAACATAAGTATTTTTATCAAAATGTACATTTATTTTCTACAAAATGTTCATATAAATTATACATTTAAATTCAAAACAAGGTTGAAAATAAAGTATATGTAATTGTAATAACTTTTTGACAGATGGTAACTGGATTTATCGTGGTGATCATTTCCTAATGTATGTAAATATTGAATTCCTATGTTATACACTGGCAACTAATAGAGCATCGTATTTTAAATATTCTTCAAAAACAGAAAAAACATATCTGCATTTATATGTTTATGTGCATGTGTATATATAAATTTTAAAATTTATAAAATTAAATTATATATGCATATGCATACATATATATTTTTATATTTGTATATATGTACATTTATACATATACACATATAGACATATCTTCTCCCAAGGATAAAAAGCTGTTCAATGTATTTTATTGAATTATGCTTTAAAGTTCTAAAATTACACTGTAAAGCTTACCGTAAAAAATCCTAAATCTCGGGGCGCCTGGGTGGCTTAGTCGGTTAAGCGTCCGACTTTCGCTTAGGTCATGATCTCGCAGTTCGTGGGTTCGGGCCCCGCGTCGGCCTCTGTGCTGACTGCCAGCTCAGAGCCTGGAGCCTGTTTCAGAGTCTGTGACTCCCTCTCTCTCTGACCCTCCCCTGCTCACGGTGTCTCTCTCTCTCTCTCCTAGAAATAAATAAAAATATTTTAAAAAAAAATCCTAAATCTCATTAATTCATTCATCCATTTACACACATATTGGGCATCTCCTATATGCCATGTGCTATTGTAGACAAATATTAAAGATTAGTTTATCATTTTATCTTCAACAATAATACAAACAATAATGATAAATTCGGTATTCATAGACCTAATGTTTTAAATTAAGTGTCTTAAATAGGACATTAGAAGAAAAAATGTCCTTGTTTTAATCTGCTTTTACACATTTTTGCTTTTGAAACAATGTCACTTATCTTTTTTTTTGATAAAATAAGCCATGATTTTTGCTCTCTGTTATTATACACATTTACCCTTTAATATTTTAAGAGATTTTGAAAACTTACAGTCATTGAAACTTCTTCATCTGAATTGGTACCTCTATCATTATTAGATTTTCTTGTTACATCCCATTTGGTCTACAAAGTTATTCTGTCCTTACCCCTGCTCTTGTTTTCAAACTTCATAATTTACCATCACCTTTTTAGGCTCCAATCAATTGTTGAGTTGTAGCAGAAGTATATTTCCCATATACCCTTTGTTGTTTGTTTGTTTTTTTTTTACAAATAGTTTATTGTCAAATTAGTTTCCACATAACACTCAGTGCTCATCCCCACAAGTGTCCTCCTCCATGCCCATCCCTCCTCCCCCCCACATCCATCAGTCCTCAGTTTTTGTCAGCATTCAAGAGTCTCTCATGGTTTGCCTCTCTCCCTTTGAATGTATCATTTCCTAACTTAAAAACTATTTCTTTCCACTGAGTGTTTAATACTGAGATTACCATATAAATTTTTGCCTTTAATTTTTAATATGGTCAGTTGGCTGATTTTTGAAATTTGAGCCAATTTTGTTCTCTTGTAATGAACCTCACTTGATTTAGGTCTATTATCTTTTTTATGAATTGTTGGATTTGCTTTGCTGGTATTTTCCGAAGATTTTTGCCTCTATGTTTCTAATTGATATTGTCATTAATTGATTTTCTTTTAATGTGTTGTCAGGTTTTGTTTGCCTCAAAAACAAGTTGGGAAGTATTACTGCCTCTTAGATTTTTAAAAAGAATTTATATAAGAAGTTTGTGTAAGATTAGCAGTATTTCCTTCTTAGGTGTTTAAAGTGAAGCCATATGGTACTAAGGTTTGTTTCAGTGAAGATTTCTGATTAGTTATGATAACATTCTTTCTGAGGAATTTGGCCATTTCATCTATGCTGTGAATTTATTGGCATAAAATCTTTCATAATATTTCCTTTTTAATGTCTTTAAGATTTGCAATGATGTCACTTTTATTATTCTTTATTATTTGTGCATTTTCTTCTTTTTTTTTGAATCACCTATCCAGCAGTTTATCAATTAAATTAATATTTTCAAAGAACCAATTTTTGATTCATTGATTTTTCTCTCTACCTAGTTTTCAATTTTGATTTTTTTTTTTACTTAGTTTGAGTTTAAATTGCTCTTTTTTTTCTAGTCTCTTAAAATAGGAGTTTAGTCCATCTAGTTAAGCCATCTTTCCTCATGTAGAATTTCAAGTTAGAATTTTTCTTCTACGTCCTGCTTTAGTGGCCTTCCATCATCTTTATTGTGTTGTGTTTATATTATTATTCAGTTCAAAGTATTTTCTAATATCCCTTGTATTATATTTCCTCTTTGACCCTTGGACTATTTAGAAGTATGTGACTTGTTTCCAGATATTTGAAGATGTTATTATTGTTGTTGAATTCCAGTTTAATTTTGTTATGTTTCTTTGCACGTTTAATAAATTTTCAGTATATCCTAGACATCATAAATGATAGGCGGAAGAGTTTTGTCTGTATTTTACCCTTGGTTGGAGATCCCTCCAGGCAAATACTGGCTAAACCTTGATGGAGTCGGCCAGCCAAGTGCATATTCTCCCATGAATTACACACACACCAATTTCTCAGTCTTTTTTTCAGGTTTACTTACCTCATTTATGCCCCCAATTTTGTCCCCCCAGGCTTTTTTAAATGCTGCCACGTCCCAGTGAGCACTTCACATGTAGTCATTTGAAAGTCCTTCTTTCACAATCTTAGAATTAATATATTGAGTTCTTGACTTTGACATAAAATTCCAGATAAGCCACAAGTGAAGTCTCCCTCTATTCCTCTCTCTCTCTTTCTTATATATAACCAGTCTTAAGCTTATTTATCATTCTCTTTATTCAGAGTCCATTATTTATTCTCCATAGATATATCAGACACAAATGCCTCCTAACTTGGCAATAAGATATTTTCCCTTGATTCTACTGTTCTAGACAGAATTTATGTCTATCCTACACAGAATTTTTATTGCCCTAAAGCCAGTATCTACCTATCCTATCTACCTATCAACTATAGACTTTTCGAGAATGCTGTCAAAACTTTGTTTAAAAGGCAGCTTGCTTGATAGTTAAATAGTAAGCAGTCCTCCAGGACTTCTGGGACTTTCCTACCAAATCCAAGGTCCCTGCAAGAATCTCATGAACAAAAGATTGGAGGAGTTACAACAGCTAATGAAACCTTCTAGAAATTCTGCAAAAGTAATTCTCTTGAGAGTATTAGAAACACAAAAAGAGGAAGTATTACATTTCTTTATTAAGTATCACAGAAATGTGTCCAACTAAGCCATGTTAAATTTAGTGAGGAATGTAGTTTTATATTCTCATTGCTCTATATTACCCCATCTTTCTTTTTTAGCATTTGTCTCATCCACTTTAAAAGTATTATTATTATTATTTTGTCATATTGTAGGTATCTTTAAGCATTCTTGGGCCCCAGAAGTCTTTTCTGGAAGCTATATAAATAAATACTTTTCCCTAGCCTCTCTCAGCATCTGACACCTGCCCTTTGTAATAGGGAGAGTAATTCCTATTCCATAAGACTTTTATGAAGATTAAAGGAGAAAACATATGTAAAACATCTAGCAAAGTGTTCAGGCTATAGTAGCTATTTAATACATACCAACTTTTGCCCCGCCCCAATTTTTTCTCTTCCTCATGTGGGCTCCATATTGGTAGACTCAATGATGCCAGGGAAACATCTAGTTACCCAAAGTCTGTGACTTTAAACTAGTTTCATTGATTTAATTTTTTTCGTAAACCCTTAAAAATACAATGACATTTTTCTTTCTAACAAGTTCTTTCACTTTACTCAGAGATCCCTGAGGAAAAATCCTTAGGGAAGCTGATTTTTTATAAATTTACAAATTCAATGTTTCATTCTTTTGCTGCCATTTTCCAACCTGTCAAACACATCTGTTTTGCTTTTGCCTCAGTGGGTTCTCTGCAGGAGCCTACTTCTTGACATGATTATCCCAGCAACCTCATTTTTAGCTCCTACACTGGCAGCTACCTCCTGAAATGCTTTAAGATATTTTACAGATTTTTCTGTTAGTAACTCTTGAGAGACTACTTTTATGGGGGATAAGATTCCTGAATTAAATCATCTGCTCAAGTGTCTTTAATTTCTGTGTTCAGCCTTGTTCTTAAATGAATAATTTATGTTCTGTGGTTCCTGTATGAAAGAAGGTGCAAACCTGCATCTCTCTTCAGGGGAGAACTCTGAACAATCCTAAGTCTTGGAAATAGAGCTGATGGTACCCTGGGCTCCAACGCATTAGCAAACGTGTTGTGGTCGTAGGGTGCCTTTGAGACACCGACGAGATGCCAGATTCCCTTCGGGTCTCAGAATTCCACAAAAGACTGCATTATCTCTCTATTGAGACATTTTCCTTCAGAAACCAAGAATTTCTGACTCACCATTGTTTTACCACCTGCAAACTACACCTTCATCAATCCATTATCCTAGATGACATGTGACACCTCCCACTTCAGAACAGCTTTATCACATTTTCTTCTCTACCACTGTAGTGTCATTCATTGGCCATGGTTCACTTTGACAATCCCACAAAGTTAGATATTCCTTCTACGTTGTGACTTCCTCTTTGAACCCAACCATTTTACACACAGAATCAGCAAACACATCTTCTGTGTCTTTTATGTATATCGCACACACTTCTGTTCTTTTTTTTTTTTTTTTTATTGCTTGGATCTACCACTCATGTTTAGATTCTGTCATAGTTAAGATTCTCATTGTGACATAATTGGATGTGTGTAATTACTTTCTAACTCTTTCCTCCTACTTCTTATCTTTTCCTTTCCCCAATTCATCTTCTACATTGTCACCAGCATGCCTTTATAAACATACATAGCTGATTATAGGATCCCCCCTTTAAAAATCATTAAGTAGGTTCCCTGGTACCCACAGGTAACAAGATCTGCTTCTCCATGTGCTGTAAGGTGTTCTTTGCAATCTGGGTCTTATCTGCCCTCTGAACTTTATCTTTTACCACTTCCAAAAATGCATCTACAGTCCAGGCTTCCGTCAAAAATCATAATGCTATTTCATATTCTGTGATTTACATGTTGTGCAACCCCTCTCTGGAATGCCATGGTGTTTTTAATCTCCTGATTCTATCTCAAAAATCAGTTCGAATATTAACCCTCCTAACACCCCATTCACATCCATCCTTTTGGCATGTACTTACCATTACTATGTTCCTGAAGTTCTTGTTGAATTATTTATTAAGAACTTGCACTACTTGTGTTTACATTTCTCTTCAAATTAAATAAAGTTGTCTTGGAAAAAAATCTTTAAAAGATGGCATATTTTGGGGCACCTGGGTGTCTCAGTCAGTTAATCGTCCGGCTTTGTCTCAGGTCATGGTCTCACGGTCCATGGGATTGAGCCCCGCATCAGGCTTTGGGCTGACAGCTCAGAGCCTAGAGCCTGCTTCGGATTCTGTGTCTCCCTCTCTCTGCCTTTTCCCTGCTCACACTCAGTCTCTCTCTCTCTCAAAAATGAATGAACATTAAAAAGAATTTTTTTAATGCTTTTATTTATTTCTGAGAGAGAGACAGCGTGGGTGAGCAGGGGAGGGTCAGAGAGAGAGAGAGGGAGACAGAATCTGAAACAGGCTCCAGGCTCTGAGCTGTCAGCACAGAACCTGACGTGGGGCTCGAACCCACGAACCGTGAGATCATGACCTGAGCGTAAGTTGGACGCTTAACCGACTGAGCCACCCAGGCGTCCCTAGGGGAAAAAAAAAAATTAAAGACGACATATTTTTTTGCCCCCGGTGCATAGCCCATATTCTGCTACATAGCAAATATTTGCAGACTCGATGATTGGAGGAGAGTGTAACAGGAAGCAAATAAGTAATATACTATATTAGAATGTGAAGTTATAATATATTTTAGAAACGAATTGAAAACAGAGCAGGGCTCCTGGGTGCCTCAGTTGGTTAATCTTTTGACTCTTGATTTTGGCTCCGGTTATGAGCTCACGGTTGTGGAACTGAAACTCCCCTCCACCTTCCACCAAGGGGCTGATTGAGATTCTGTCTCTCTACTCCTCCTCTCCTTCTGCACACACGTGCTCTCTCTCTGTAGATCTCGAAAAATAGAAATAAATAAATAAATAAATAAATAAATAAATAAATAGAACAAAACTGGTCTGTGAGGGAAGACTGTATCAAAAGTATAGGAAGGTGGAAAAATAAGATCTGGAGGGGCCGAGTGGGAAGCTAGGGAGAATAAAAAGAAGAAACAATACAGGGCGAGGTTTATAGTTCTGTATAGGTGTGACTAGCATCTGCGGCCTTTAAAATGTAAGGCTTTCTCCCTCCCATTAGTGCCTATCTCCTTGGGGAAAACGTAGTTTGTATACCCAGGCAGCTACTTGGCCAAGCTTCTTGTGGAATTCTTCGGTAATTAACACTAAAGATGTTAAGGACACTCTAATAGTATCATGCTTGAGTTGGCCAAAGGTCAGAGTATTAAAACAAGCTTTTACTTAGATAATATTGCCAGGCACCAGAAGGGAAAGCCTGCAAAGATTAAGGGTAAAAACTGAGCGAATGCAAGTCCTGCTTACCTTACAAAGGGTTGGAGAAAAGAAATAAGGAAGGAAGAGAGCAACATAGTAACATATTTATGGTAGAAAAAGAGTGCTGAATATAGTCTCAGGAGCCCTGAGTTGCAAATTAAATTTGCCAGTCTCTATGGTTCTTCGAAAACATCATTTAATCTCTTCAATTCTCAGTAAAACATTGATACCCACTTACCAGGTTGTTATATAACGATTAAACTATATTATGCGGGTAAAAGAAATCTGCATACTTTAACATACTATTGTAAGTATTTTTGCACTATTATGCCCCCAGAAGTCTGTTCTTTATTTTTTAAAAGTTGGAAAAAATACACATTACACATAAAATGGTTTAAAAAATTACTGATTTTTCTTGCTTTAGATAACTTTATATTTATCAACAAAGCATTTAGTATTCATAATAGTAAAATAAAATCAGTAAAGCCTTAGTTTTCCCCTCTAGTTTAGGAGTTACTTTAATTTCTCTTTGGTTTCATGCTTTCCCACAGGCAGTTTAGAATGTCACATACACTTAGAGTGGACACATTGTACAGTAAAATTGTGCAAAACGTTCATGACAATCCTCATCTGAGACATAAACACTTCTTGTTTCCTGCTCGTGCTTTCAATAAAGCCACATTATTTCAAGCAAAATTACTCAGAATATGACTAAACACATACTCTACAAAACAACATATAATAGAATCATTTCCTTTCATTGCATGAAAGAGGGAAAAAATGTATCCTAAGAGTTTCTTTATTTAACTTACAGTCTTTGGAATAGAGCTAATTAAGTTACCATTGAACTCATATCTACCAGTTCTTATGATCCGTCTCAAGCTCTCTCTTTGCTAACAGATCTTCCTGCCTTTTTTTTTTTTTTCCATTTAAGATGTCCAAGGTGCCTACTCTTTTTCCAGTAAAGATTTTTTCTCAGTTTTCTCTTGACTTCTCATTTTTCTTGTCTCCCCCATTGAGGGAAAGAAGGCACAAAGCAGGAAGTTGCTTTGGCAAATCATACTCAGGCCGGGAAAAACAATTGTCTTCAAATTAATTGAGCAATATCCTAAGCTTGACTATTTTTTTCCTCTCATGGTCCCCAGTGTACAAAGAGGTCTGAAAAGATTCATCACCTCTTTGGACAGGTTTATACCTATTCACAGAGGAATCAATTTCCTGCTGTATCAACAAGAAAGATATATTCCCTCACATCCATTTTAATATATATTACTCAGAGGTTTAATTTTTTTAAGATTTTTTATTTTTAAGTAATCTCTACACCCATTGTGGGGCTCGAACTTCCAACGCCAAGATCAAGAGTTGTGTGCTCCGCCTACTGAGACAGCCAGGTTCCCTCAGAAATTCAGTTTTTAAGATGTTTATTAATGTGAAATTCATGAATTAATACAAGCATTCTTTAAAGGTCAGTAGCTCCCAGGTGACTAGATTGGTAAAGCACATTTATTAACTAATAACATTTTAAATTCTTTTTGGACTGGGATCATTTTGGGTATCCCAAAGCATTCCTAATAGATGTTTGATAAATATACATTGAACTGAATTTATCTTATCCCCTAACTCAAGAGAAAAAAAGTAAATCACAGAAATAGTATCTACTTTTGGTAAAAGAATACAATGATCCAGGGGAAGAAAGATCAAGAATGTTAGCCTATTACCATCCTGTTTAAAACATAATTAATAGGTGGATCTCTATATCATAGATTAATAAGATAATATTAGTGTAACCAACAGGTCAGTATACATTCCCACTCCTCTTTGTCCTTTTCATTTCATCTGGGATTTTGATAAAATCAAAGGCAGAAACATCGTAATAACTGTAGTTTTGACTTATGGAATGTTGTCGGATATTGCTATATAACATAGATGTACCAAGATAGCAAAATCTCTGCCATCTCCAGTACATTTGAACTATAACTAAAAGTAATATTTAGTGGTATAATAATGCCTTAATTTTTTATTTTTAATTTTGCTTTAGTCTTTATTATTATTTTATTTTTATTGACCAAATTATCATGAACTGTTATCCATGCAGCGACAATATTTTGGGAAGACGGTGATGTTGATTCTTGCTTTGGTGTCATTTGAGATTATGCCATTGCTGTACATTTCAGCTAGGAATGCCTTATATAGTTAATATCACATCATATTAGTACACAGCCCATACAAATGAACTGGAGTTATGTAATCTTGCTTGAAAGTTTTAAACAGATGGCAAGATATTGTCACAGAACACTTTGTAATTGAATACCAAAAAATTCTCTTTGGGTAAATAATGCCTGTTGTGCAGGTAGGTTTCAATGTGTTTTTACCACAGTCAGCCTGAAGAAGGACATGTAGATATGTGAATTATACTCACTGAACATTCCAATCCTTTGTGCATATTTACAAATCCCCACCCCCTTTCACACCACAGCTGGTGCTTGTTTCCAACACTGAGTTTTAAATAATTCAGTGAAATTCTTGAGAAATAGGGAATGTTTTGCATAATTTTGAAGCCTGATTACTATTTGCACCAAATGTTGCTGATCAGCAAGATTGCTTCAATGGGAATAGTGAAGATTCCCTTTGAATTGAAATTCAAAACAAATTCATTACCCTAAAAGCTTGAAAAGAGAAGAATTATCCCAATATCATTTTGCATTTAATATAGGAAAATTACGAAGGTTGATCACAATGCAATGTGACTATGAGGCCTCTGTGGAAGGCTTTGCTTCTGAAACATTATAAAGGATTAACACTCCCTTGTGGCAGTTATACTAAAATTTACCATTTATTTTTCTCAGGGTCTTGTTTATTGATTTGTGGGAATTTCTGTCTTTACTTTCTATTCCACCATTACTATTCATAGTAAAGATTCCATTATTATTTAAGAAATATGAAGCGCCCCATTCAAATGTTCTTCACAGAAAATTTTATTTATAACAGAACCCAATTCTTTAAAGAACATGAGAGGCAAATGAAGCACGAAACTCATGAGAGATATAGAAGAGTACTTGGTTTAGAAAAGATGATTTCTAATATGTAAAATCATTATACTTTGGAGTATCCAGGCTGAAATGGCAGCTCAGATCCAGAAATAAAAGAGAAATAGAATAAAGAAGGAAAACATTCAAGGGAAGCATTATTTCTAAATATCTTCCATACAACATTATATTTGGAGGATTGACTAACTCGATGGCTTATTAAACAAAGGGTCCAAGAAGACTGGGGCTGGGTTTGAGGATGGTAGTAAAGAAATTCCTAAACTTAACTAGTTACATGCATAGATATTATTAAGCATCAGAAAGGAAGTGGCATTCATGAGTGAGAGCAGATTTCTTGAGTCTATTTTCTTTCTCTCAAATGAATGTGCCAGTGGTCATTAAGCCATTCAGGGTGAGTAAAGTTCCAGTCTGAGGAACTCTGAACAAATGACTACCCTCACCCTGGCTGGAATGGTCAGGTCATCACACATGAAGAAATATCTATGCTATATAAAGTGATAATATATTCTGCTAATCAGGAAGTCTGGTCAAAAAGGTCCAGATATCTGGGAATTTTCAAGTCCTAAAATTCTTGACACACCATATTTATGCAGTCTTTCTTTTGAGGCATTTGAAAGACACTTTATGCCACCTTCTATTATCTATGCCTACTCTCCAATGCCTATAAATTTCCTGTTTATGTCTACATAGGGGCCATTTAGCAAAGACAATGACAATGACCTGCTCTCCACCTTTTTGTTGGCATATAGTCTATTAGAATTATTACATACTGATTTTGTAGTCAATGTAAATATCACATGAAAGGAGGGGAGATCTTTGTTTTGTTCAGTGGTTAATCTCAAGCAATACCTAAGCAGAGTAGTAACTCAATAAATATTTGTTGAATAAGAAAATAAAGGAGTGGAGATGTCATATAATCTCTAAAATATTCAAGTTGATGTAATAAACCGTGTTATAACACGATAGGTTAACTTCGGCTTTTATATGAAGGTGAAGATGGTTTACTATGGAGGTAGCAGTCCACCTGCATACTCTGTCTTTTGAAGCATTTCTACAAGGAATTAAAGAAGTGGTAACTGGCAAAACTTTAATGTGAATTATATAAAGATGATATATTAAGCAGAAAGAACTAGAAAATGTTCAGATTTTCTCTGAATGAGAGAATCTATGTTTTTTTTCCCCAGTCCTATTTAGATTGCCAAATAAGGAGAACGCTGTCCACATTTGCATCATTAATATGCAGAATTTGAGGAGTAAGAATAAGCTTTTTCCTCTCTCTTCCTATCCCTGGAAAACACAAATTTATTGGCAGACACTATAAAAGATACCTTGTCTGAGAAACTCTTTCTGAATTTGGGGCTGAATTTTACTAATATTTTATTTAGAGTTACTTTTCATCCGACTTGGGATAACTGACTGAGTACAAAGAATTCGAATACTGAAGCTGGATTCAGAGACGGCTACTTCTGTGTTTTCAGAATATTTATTAACTCATCTGGTTGCTCGGAAGAACTCAGTGTGGTCAGTAGATAAGTGGTCCCCATCATGAGCCCCAATAAATAATTTCTGTGATTTAATGAATGTATGTTTAATAAGAATGATTATGACCTAGTAAACAGGAGTGGTTAGAAGGCAGTTAGAGCAATCCAGGACTCCCCTAGGCCCTTCAGCTTTCTAGGAAGCACATATAAAATAAGTAAAGAACTGGTTTTCCTGTCTACTGTATGCTGTGGGAACATGTGCTGGACCCTAGAGTACCAGAATTTATGCCAAATCCTCATTTCACCTTCTCTGCCACATACTGCTGCTATAGTTGTACTAAAAACAAAAACAATAACAACAAAAAAAGAAAAATAAATGAAAAGATTATCGTTTGGAGAAGGCCTTTCATTTAGGACTCCATAATGGTCGCCCTTCTTAAAAGAAGTGATATGAAACCTTATTTCTGTCTACTTGTTTCAAATAACATCTGAAAGTAAATATTGGGTATGAGAGGCCCAGTAAAATGAATATACATGAAAATGGGCCAGAAAAAACAACTAGGAATAGTAGTAACAATATTGATTTCTGAATGTATCATATAAATATATTACATGTGTTATGCATATACAGGTTAGCACATTAAAAGTTTTCTAATCAATTTGTAGTCTGATGAAAAGAGTTTTTATTGAACCATGAAGCAATTGAGGAAGGAAAAGATAGGTTCTAATTCCAGATCTGCCACGAACCAAGCCATTGACTTAGAGAAAATATTAAATTACCTGAAATTCAATACTTTTATGTATAAGATTTGGGAAATAACACCTGTCTCAAATTGGAATACAAATGAAATCAGACAGGTGGATGCTTTTGAAAATGCATATGCAATCAAGAATGTTATAGATTATAAAAATGATGAAAAAGAAGGGAAAGGAAAAGGAGAAATTCTAGGGAAGGTATTGTTCTCAATACTATGGTTTCTAATTTCCTCAGAATATATTTCCTTTTTTTTCCTAGTCATCAAGACCCTGAAATCTTAGGAATTGCCTTTTTAGGCAAAGCCTAACGCTTTGAATTCAGTGTCTTCTATAGTTTAAGTTTAAATGTTTTGACTTTATGAATAAAGCCGGGGTCACTCAGATCACCCTATGTAGAAAATAAAGTTTTCAGTAATTAGAAAGAATAAAGTTTCTTAAAATAATCAAGAACCAAATCCCAAGTCATTAAAATGAGTTTTCATAATCCAAATGCACTTTATTATCAAGGAAAGTCAATATTGTACAATCATAATATTTCAATCAGTAGAAGAAGCAAAATTACCCTAAATGATAATCTCATTAGTTCCTATGAGGAAGTCAATAAAAGAGAGGCTCTTCTTGAACATATATCCAGCTACCTGATCCTGATTGTCCAATTAAGAAGCTTGCATCGTTAATTCAAGTCAAGTGATCGATACACTTTTCAAATGTAAAGCAGATAATCAACTGTAACAGATTCTTGCATTTATTAAAACTACAATGTCAAAATATGCCAATATTTGCAGGAGTGATTAGAAGAGCTTGTTAGAACAGATTTCTTTGTGAACATTATCCTTAATGCATTTCATTGCTGTTTGTCTCCTCGATCCATATAGGAGCAAACAAAATAGAGCTGGTTGAAGTGCATTTGTTGGAGAGAAAAATGTACTGAAGGAGTTTTGTTGATTCTTCACTGAATAGATTGGTTTGAGTGCTCAGATACCTCATATAGGTGAAAGCATGTACCTATATTAGCAAAGCATGAAAAATTATATTCTGTAGGCTGTTTCCTGATGCCGAGGACCAAAAGATACCCAGACTCTGACTATACATAACTTGAAGTCCAGAGGCAGATAGGTTCCTCATGTCATAGTTTGGTGGCCATTCTGGCACCACAAAACATGGGTTTCGTTCTGATACTCATTCCATTCATGGTTCATAGTTGCCTGTCAACAGTGGTACTTGCGTATACGCGTGTTTTTTGCTGATAGTTGGAAGTTTAGAAGGAAAATTCCACCACAGACTTGGACTACCATTCTTTCCTTGCAGTCTCATGGCTGATTGACATCACGAGTCTACTTCTGCAACATGAAGAGTCGCAGAGGAATTTCAGGCAGAGATTAATTTAAAATCTGTCCTTGGAGCAGGGTTCAGATTATCCTTTTGAGATGTGCAATTTAGATTCCCTTGCCTCAGGGAAGGCCTCGTTGCCACCTTTCTGTATTCACTACTTTGTTTGTTCCAAGGTCATACTCCTCTAGGCCACACCAAGACAATGACCTTGGCTCAGGCTCATTTCTGCCACATTCAGAGGCCAGGACTCCTCTAATGGGCAACATCTGAGATTCTTTATTTAATAAGATATAAAGGTTCTTTTGATGGTAGGGCACAGCAATGACACCAGGATAGATGGAAGGCAGAGCTCTTTGTTTCTTACAGTTCTAAAACAGAAGTGACTGTCAAGCAGAGCCATAGAGTTCTGCTGCACCTCTCCCCACCCCCGCCCAGGGATGGGATAATATCTAGTCGCAGCTGCAAGGGGAAGCTTAAACATGGCAAGTGGAAATGGAGCTCCGTGGACTGGCTAATTTGAATAATTTTGTAGGCTTTGGCACTCTCCCCAGTTGTGTGGTGCCTGGCCCTGGGTATGCATAGTGTACATAACCCAGTATACGAAAGCCCAATGACACAAGTGGTTGGGGTATATAGACTTAGCTATTCAAGAAGGGACACTGACCGCCTTCTAGGCCAGGACCTCAAAACTGGGTCAAGATAGCATTTAAAACAACCTGTCTCATACCTGTCCTTTCCAGTCGTCCCTCCTCTCCTCTGTCCTTTTGCATATCCTTATGGAGGTCTAGAGGACCTGATGCTTCTGCTTTATCTAAGCTTACATTTTTCTTTTATTTAATTAAAAAAAGTTAATGTTTTTTATTTCTTTCTGAGAGAGAGAGACAGTGTGAGCAGGGGAGGGTCAGAGAAAGAGAGAGACACAGAATCCGAAGCAGGCTCCAGGTTCTGAGCTAGCTGTCAGCATAGAGCCTGACGCGGGGTTCGAATCCATGAACTGCGAGATCATGACCTGAGCTGAAGTCGGACTCTTCAGCCGACTGAGCCACCCAGGCGCCCCTAAGCTTACATTTTTCTGTCCCAGTGATAAAATACAGTATATGTTCTCTGTATGCAAAAAACGTGCAAACAAACAAATAAACAAACAAACGTAGTGACCGCTTGATTAAATGAAAATTTTCCTAAGAAAATTTTATGAGGTTTCTTGGGTTCCAACAAATGATAACCATTTATGTTTTAGTTTAGTAATCTTTAAAGTTTTGTCAAAAGTAAACATCACTTAAACTTTCTTTTGCTGTGCAATATACTGAATATCTGGAAATTTTATTTGCTAAAAAAAGAATAAACCTGTTTACATGTTATTAATTAAGGACATCTTGGTTGTTCATTTGCACTCAAAAGGCATGTCATGTTTTCAAAATGCTTTAGTTATTTTGCATTAATCTATTCAGCAAACTCATTAGATAGTTTCAGTGTTTTCTTTCTTTCCATCACTTGAGATAATTACTAGTGGAACTTTAGGTATACAAGCAAATAAAATATTTGACTTGCAGAGACTAGAGCTTCAAGTTCTGTTATTTAAAAAAGAAATGGCTGTCTTTTGTTCTTGTTTCATTTTTACTAAATACTTGGATGTGGACTATGACAGAGGTACCCAACATGTACTTTTTCTGGAAGGAAAGCCTGTGTGTGTGTGTGTGTGTCTCGCAGTATTCCTCAATTTTTGGTTATTGTTTCCATTTTATCTAGCCATCAGAAGGTGTGTAAAGAGTTTGAAATAGATTAGAATAAGTTAAAAAAGCACAATGGGATCTGCTAAAAGAACTATAATAAAGCCACCCATTTATAGAAAAATTAATCAAGTAAAATTTCTTTTAAATGATCTATGTTATTTAAGAGAGATTGAGAAACATATCCTCTCAGACAATGGAAAACAGACAAGCTACCTCAAAGCACTTCAAGGTCATCAGCGGAGAGAAATCACTGGGTCTGGTCCAGCCTGGATTCACTCAGGCGTTTTCACCACATGTGGAGTAAGAGGAGTAGGCTGATAAGGCAATGCACTCTTCCAACGTCATAATTCTCCTAGATTCTCACCCTGACATTCTACACTACTTTTAAGGTTATTTGAATTTTACAATCCAACTAGGAAGAGGTTATCTAACTTTTCTTGCTTTCATGTTTCAGTTCTTTCAACTCAGACATTGTATAACTTCAGATACATTAATTCCACCTGTCTACAAAATTCTCAGATTTATTACCAAAATGTCTAGCTAACCAAGTACAAAATTCCGAAGTTCAGGTACATGTGTGAACACAGATACAACATACACAAATCTCAGTACTTACATACAATAAGCATGCATATGTCGTGCTCTGAAACATGACTACTAAATTTCTACATCATCTTTTATATAAACCTATGTATTTATATTGTTTGTTTTGTGAATGATGTCAACATTTGTCCTAGATATTAATTGCCTAGCGGGAAATATATTTGAAATGAGTGGGGACTAATTTAAACAATATGATTTGAGGACGATTTTAAAGAAGCATAATACATTTTACTAATATAGCTAATTTTCCTTAATAGTCATACAGTATGAATCATATTATTTATTTAAAAAACACCCATTAACTTTATGTTTGAGAAATATATAGAAATTGAAGACTTACCTAAAGGTAATTACCTAAGGTAACGTGTCACTCATTTATGGGGCACTTGATAGCATTGGAGTCTTTAAAATTAAATATTTCTGACAAAAGCCCACCAGAGAAAAATGGGTATTGAAATGCAGTTCCAGAGAGAGAAAACTTATAATATGGCTTAATTCCTTAGTTAAAACTGTAATTTGAATAAAATAGGAGTTGACTAAATAAAGTTTCTACAGGAAATTACTCCAGGCAAGTAGAGAGAGGACTATGCATTAAACATTCGTGAAATGGACCATTAGAGTAGCATTACACAGTCATTGCAAATGGTGACTATTCCAAGGTGATGAGGCATCTTGGTGGATACATATGGATTCTTAATCTTACATAGAAGGATGGGCCTATGTAGGATATGCAGAGTGTAGGGAAGAGGGAACTGAAATAGATATTGCCAAATAGAAGTAGAGAAGATTATGTCCCAAATTAATTCAGTCATGTCCCTACACTCAAATAAGCAACCAAACGAAATTAAACTAAAAGCAACCAACAAAAACCTAGTTGCACTGGTTATTCCATTGTTATTTTCCAAACACAAAAATTACACACTTTTTTTGTAAAACAATGGGAATCATTTCCTCTAGTGTTACTAGTGTAAAATATAGTGTTACTAATGTTATTAAAATTTTTTATCATCACAGGAAAATGACCAAATTACAGACGATGCTAAACTATATGTCTATATCTTTTATAGATTTTGTTACCATTTATATAGGAAAAGTTTAATGGGGGAGATTTCCATGGCTGAATTTGGATATCCCTTAAGTCCTTTATCAAAAGTGAAACATTTTTAAAAACATGTTTGTTTAGGGGCTTCTGGGTGGCTCAGTCGTTCAGCTCGGGTCATGATCTCATGGTTTGTGGGTTCGAGCCCCGCATAGTGCTCTGTGCTGACAGCTAGCTCAGAGCCTGGAGACTGCTTCGGATTCTGTGTGTCTCTCTCTCTCTGACCCTCCCCTGCTCATGCTGTCTCTATCTCTCTCTCAAAAATAAGTAAAATATTTTAAAAAACATGTTTGTTTATTTTTGAGACAGAGAGAGAGAGAGAGAGAGAGAGAGAGAGAGAGAGGATCCAAAATGGGCTCTGTGCTGACAACAGAGAGCCTGATGTGGGGCTCGAACTCACCAACTGTGAGATCCCGACCTGAGTTGTGGTCGGATGCTTAACTGACTGAACCACCCAGTTGCCCCCAAAATGAAATATTTTAAAAATATTTCTGTCGTCTATTGTCTGATCTGCCCCATAAAGTCTTATATACTCTTCAATTTACCTTAATTTGCTTTCCCCCAAATGAAGGAATTTATACCAAGAGGTTAAAAAATCCTCACAAATCAGGTTAGATCCCTGTTTAATATGCTGCTGTAAAATGTTGGTCTATGCAAGGACTAGAAGACAATAAATGCTCCCCTTACAAACATTAGTTCGAGGCACTGCTAATGAGTTCACCTCTATTATCTTTCAGACAGCAGCTCTACTAGCGGTGTTGTAATACCAAAGATAATTAGTGCAGGCTTGTCAGCTTGATTTTTGCTAACATTATGGCCTTTATTTTGTACTATATTTTTTAAGGATCCCTCTGGGAGACTGTGGATCACTTTGTTGGCCAGGCAGAAGCTATTCATCCTGACCTAACAAAAGCACAGTTTAATTAAGAAGCGTTCTGCCACTTATTGTGTACGCAGGAGTACAGTTTTGATGTTGGTCTATAAATGTTAAGATTTGTCAGATTCAATTTCTCCACTCTAATTTCCTATCAGAGAAAATGTGATACCAGGCATGGATCCAATTTTCCTTTTCTATTAGCATTTATATTGACAGAGCTAATGATTTTATTATCATCTTTGGCTTGTTGCTAACTAGCAGACATCGTATCCCTCCTTGTGGAGGGTTATATACATATTGTAAACCCGTTGTCCCAGGAGGGATTATTACTCATTCTATTCCATTTCTTTTAAGATGACCAAGTGAAGTGGTAGGAACAGAAGTCAGAAGAGCATTGTAAAGATGATAGTACTCCCAAATAAGAAGCAAGATTAATATTTTTTCCATATGAATAATGTATCCGAATGGATAGCCTGATGAAGACTCTGTAGGAGTCTCCCTGGTGGTTGAATTATAATGCTTGTGATCTCTGATATTGCTCTGGAAATGAAACATTTCAGAAAGTGTAGATCCTATACATTTTTACTACCCAAGACATATTCTAATGGGACTATGAACCCCCATTGGATTTGAAGCAAAATTAATAATATCAAGAGCTTTGCATATATTTCTCACCTTCTGGAACTAAAACTCCTCCATAACCAATCTAATCATCTCCCCGATTTAGCTATAGTTTACATATTAATTTATTTCCCAAATATTCAGGTTGTAGTGAACTTTAAGTCCCTATTCATGAATAACTTACTCCCTGCTTAAGCGCCAATGAATTAGTTTTACAGTTTTATGAGGCGGACAAAAGCCATGATGTGGCATCCTGTTTAATGTATTCCTTTTCCTTGTAGGTTTCTCCCATGAAGCTTTTCCCGGTACTCTCCTTAACATTTAATAGGCACATGAGTGTCCTCAAACTTCTCCATCAACATAAAACTAGGAAATTTCATCATCAAATTTTATTCTACTTTTTATATAACTCATTGATAAGCCTATTTAAATACATTTCTCTACCATTTGCAGTACTGCACAATAAAAAAAGGGATTAGTGGCTTTCTTTGTGTTCAATCAGTGCAAGAATAATCATATTCCTGCCACAAGTAAAGTGAAATGGGGATAGATTCATGGAATGTAATTAAGTATATTTAGTATCCAAATACTGTCTATATGCAAATTTCATGTCAACATTTTCTAAATTATATTCACCCTCAGAGACATGTATGACTAACATTATGATTTCAGCGTGGTGAACCAAATCAGTTACTCCAGAGATTATGAAATTAATTTCCAGGGGCATTGAAAAGCAGAGTCCCTGTGTCTCTTATCGTTCACATCCATAGCTTACAATTTAAAATCAAAATAAAAGAATACAGTAGGCAGAAATAAACATAAAAAGAAAGAGATTAGCTTGGGAGGAAGAGAAGGAAAGACAGAGAAGGAGAAAGAAATGGAATATGATACATCTGGCCCTCTTAGGCCAAAAAATAATTTAAATATTATATATTGATTGAACTATGTCTTATTCAAGGAACCCAAATGTTCCAAATTGTCCTTTGCATACAGAGATGTGTGTTAAGGACTCACGACTAGGATTCAGGAGACACAGACTCTAGTTCACGTTCTTTTAATGTATTAAGTATTCTGAAAAGGAAAGCATCATGTAATGTAATAGGAAAGGCTGAGTTTCAGCACAGCCCACTTGTGCACCCTTAACCTCTTTGGAACTCATTTTTATTAGCCACAAAGCAGTAAAAGTAACATATTCACAATATTATGGGAGAATCAAACATGAAATTACAGCATAAACTGCAAAGCTCTTCACAAGTGTTTTGGTGCTAATATTGTCATTGAAGTAAATAAATATGTACAGATACCCATTCTCATGTTTAAGGGATTATATCTTTAAAACTCACTTGCCATGCATTGATATCCACATAAGGATATTCTGTTCAGCAGAGAGGAAGACTTTGTGGGTGAAAACATGATACTTTGATTCGGGCTTTGATTCTACCTGAGAGCATTATGTCTTAGAAAGATGTCAGCCACTTAGAATTTTTTGCTGAATCGTCACTGAATTGAGACGGTCATCTTTTTCAGTCATTTTATAAGTAAAAGAAGATAGGATTATTGTGTCCGTATGAAGAAAACTACAGAATGAAAACATAATAATAAAAATTCTAGGAAAACTTTCAATTGTGTCATAATTGCTAAGTATGGAGCTAACAGAAATTCTAGCTCTATCACCTGGTCCCTGGGGATGAGAAAGAACCATTTAAACAGTCTGTCATATATTCAGGCAGTGGTACTGAAGTCACTTAGGAGCCAGGGCGCCTGGGTGGCTTAGTCGGTTAAGAGTCCGACTTTCGCTTAGGTCATGATCTCGCGGTTCGTGGGTTCGAGCCCCGCGTCGGGCTCTGTGCTGACTGCCAGCTCAGAGCCTGGAGCCTGTTTCAAGAGTCTGTGACTCCCTCTCTCTCTGACCCTCCCCTGCTCACGCTGTCTCTCTCTCTCTCCTAAAAATAAATAAAACATTAAAAAAAAATTTTGAAGTCACTTAGGAGGGAAATTAATTCTCTCTATGGAAGTCAAAAGTAGGTATTGTGGACTAAAAGTAAGAAGGCCTCTATCTAGACCTCTAAGCCTCCATCCATAGGAGTCAAGGAAAGCCTCCAGACATGATTGTCTCTCTTAACCTTACAAATAAAACTGCCAGTTATTTTACCAGAAAACGGAGCACTTTTCAGGAATAGCAGAGAATTGCAATTTGGGACAACAGGCTACCACAAAACCATGGGCAAGTCCAGGGAACAGAGAATAGGAACGTGCTCTATTACAGAGCAAAAGGTGGGGGGTAGAGAGCAAAAGTTCTATTGGAACAAACTGGGAATTTGAAGTGTGGTGGCTGAGATGTGACAGTCTTTCCTCTGCTGGGGTATTTCTGGGGGAGGAGAAAACATTTCTTCCTCCTGCTAGCGTAGCAAAATCATAGCTACAATAGGTAGTATCAGTTTGCAAGATACTCCTCTTTCTGTTGGGTCTGCAGGAGTGGTAGGGCATGAGAGTGCCCACTGCTGGCCTCCTGACTCCATTTTAAATAATGTTTCTTTTATTAATTTTCACATCTTTTCTTTAGTTACTATAAGAAGTTTCCTACTACAAGAAGAGAGAGAGGAGGCTGCCTGGCCTATACTAATTACATTTTTTGTCTCCAAGTATCATGGCCTCACCTCCACTTGACTTTAGACTACTTAGAAATAATACCATGTCTCTGTCCTGATTATACAAGTGGCCATGACAAGCCTAGACTCCAGGCCATCCTTGTCCTCTATGACTTCTATCTCTTGGTGACTCAAAGTCACTAAAGAGACTCTGCACATTTCAAATTCTCTATCTCACAGCCACCCCCCAACTTCTGAAAGCTTTCCACTGAGTCTTCTGGAACACACAGAACATTACAAGAAAAAGAAAATCCGGTATCTCTTCAATGTTTTTCTGAACAGTTCCTTGAATTACTGCTCTAACAGATATTCAAATCTTTGAGAATACTGCGATCTCTGTAGTCCTATTTCATACCACTGAATCTGAAAGTGGGGTTAGTGCCTTCATTGATGTAAGTTGCTTTTTTTAGACCATTTTCCCTTTCTCTTCCCTAAGACTCATTAACTTTGAATTTCTTGTACCAGACGATAGTATCCATTACCTTCTTTGTTGTAACAATTTTGCTACTGTTAGGTCATAACCCATCACTTCCACTGCAAATACTTATGTATTTTTGAAAACTTAACGCTTCTGATTTACTGTCACTGTAAAACCACATCTTGGAGATTTCAATCCATGGGCCAACACTTCCAAAACAATGGCCTCTCAGTTCCTTGAACTCCTGGCAATCATTATATCTAGTCCATCCACTCTCCCATTCCCTACTTCCTGTTTTTGTCTCACAATCTAACACTCCTTTCTCTTCACATTCCTCACTGTTACCTGAAACCATCTCTTCTATTTTTGGCAGAAAATTAAAAACCGGAAGAGACATTTCAAAATTTCCAACCACCTTTCCTACCTATCTACTAGCTACACATACCCATACACTGTGTCTAACCCCCCTTTAGAACTGAATCCCTTGTCTTTTCTTAAGGCCAAAGGCTTTACTTGCTCTGAAAGTGGTCGAGAAATGCCACTCTCTTTCTTTGCATCAATCATGCTTTCCACCAGGGCTGAGTAGGTGTCTCAGTGGGTTGAGATCCCCGACTTTTGATTTCAGCTCAGGTCCTGGTCTCAGAGTCATCATTGAGAGATTGATTGAGAGCATCAATCAGATGCTGGATTGAGAAGAGCATCGAGCCCATCCCCAGCCCTGCACATTGGTCTCCCCAAGGAGTATGGAGCCTGCTTAAGAGTCTCCTTCTCCCTCTGCCCCCTCCCTTGTTTACTCTCTCTCTCAAAAAACAAACAAAAATGGTTCCGCCCCGCCACAGATTCTTTCATGGGGTCATGTATCTATCTACGCTTTTACTCCTACTTTAAAAATAAAGTCTGTTAGTGTTCAATTTCCTGTATACCAACTTCTCCACTTATCCAATTCTTTTTATAGCAAAATTCTTGAAAGGTTCTCTAATATTAACTGGCTTCAATTCCTCCATTTCCAATGTTTTGCTTTATTTATGTTTAGATTCACTCATGTTGATGAGTATATCAATAATTCTTTCTGTTTATTGCTGAGTAATATTCCAATGATTAGATATACTACAATTTGTTTGATTTTCCTGATGATGAATATTTGAGTTGTTTCTGGATTCAGCTATTATGAATAGTTACTATAAACATTTTTGTATAAGTTTTTATGGACATATGTTTTCATGAATCTTGGATAAATGAGTGAAATTGATGGTTCATATGTTTGTATATGTTTAGCTTTTAAGGAAAACACCAAATAGTGTTCTAAATTTCCAGTTGCTCCTCATCTTCACAAAGACTTGATTTGTTCAGTGTTAGAATTTTAGATATTCTAAGCAGGTATAGAGTAGCATCTCCTCATGATTTTTATACACATTTCCTTAGTGATTAATGAAGTTGAATATTTTTTATGTGTTTATTTGCCATCCATATATCTTCTCTGGTGAAATATGTTCCTATATTTTGTTCATTTTTAAATTGGGTTGTTTATCTTTCTATTTTTAATCTTCAGAGTTCATTATATATTCTGGACACAAGTCCAATTGTGTTAATTGCAAATATATGTACCTAGTCTATAGTCTTTATTTTAATTCTCTTGATAGTATCTTTTGAAAAGCAGAAGCTTGTGATTTTCATGAACATCAATTTATCATGTTTTTTCTTTTATGGATTATCCTTTCCATGTTATATTTACAAAAGTCTTGCTTAACCCAAAGTCATAAAGATTTTCTCCTGGAAGTTTTGTAGTTTTACATTTTATATTTAAATTAACGATACATTTTGAGTTGAGTTTGGTGAAATAAGGATTTGTTTTCATTTTTGTGTTTTGGTGCACAAAACTTTTATTTCTTTCTTAATTGTTTGGTAGAATTCAACAGTAAAGCCATCTGGTTCTGAACATCTCTTTGTGGGAAGGTTTTTCAACTATAAATTCAATTGCATTATATCCACATAGGGCTTTTAAGATCATGTATTTCTTCCTAAGTGAGCTTTTGTGGTGTGTGTCCTATAAGGAATTTGTTCATTTCATTACAGTTGTAGAATTTATTGGTATCAAGTTGTTCATGATAACTTCTTAGGCTTTAAATATCTGTAGAATAAGTCATTATGTCTCCTCTCTCATTCCTAATATTGAAAATTGATGTCTTATTTCTTTCTGGTTAGTCTGGCTATGAATTAATCAGTTTCATAGATCATTACAAAGAACCACCTTTTGATTCATTCTTTTTGTCTATTTTTTTCTGATTCCTTTTCATTGATTTCCACTTTAGTATTTCATATTTCCCTTCTTTCATATCTTACCCTTCCCTTCATATTTGAAGCTTACTTTGAGCTTCACTTACTTTTCATATTCTAAGTTTAAAAAATTTTTTTAATGTTTATTTTTGAGAGAAAGAGAGAGAGACAGAGTGTGAACGGTGGGGGCTGAAGAAGGGGACAGAGAGCGGGGGAGACACAGAATCCAAAGCAGGATCCAGACTCTGAGCTGTCAGCACAGAGCCCCAGGCAGCTAGAACAAAACCTGAGATCATTACCTGAGCCAAAGTTGGGCACTCAACCATCTGAGCCACCCAAGAGCTCCATTCTTATTCTAATTTTTAAGGTGGAAACTGAGTTCATTAACTTGAGACCTTTCTTTCTTTTCTAATATAGCCATTTAAGGTTATTAATTTCCCTGTTTCTGTTGTATACAACAAATTTTGATGTGCTGTGCTTTCATTTTCATTCAGCTCGAAGTGATTTCTTATTTTATTTTGGTTCTTACCACCCCATGGTTTATTTAGAGTGTGTTATTTAATTTCTAAATATTTAAAACATTTCCAGAAAGCTTCCTGTTGATTCCTAATTTAATTCTACAGTAAAAATACATTATTTGAAGAGATACTTTATACGATTGAAGGCTAAAATTCTACTGGCATTTGTTTTTATGACACATAATATAGTCTTTTCTGGTATATGTTCCATGCACACTTAAAATATGTATGTTCTGCTGTTGTGTGGAGTGGCTTGTAAATGTCATTTAGGTCAAGGTGGTTAATAATAGTGTTCAAGGCTTCTGTATCCTTAAAGAGTTTATCTCTAGTTGTTCTGTAAGTTATTGAAAGAGAGTGTTGAAATCTCCTACTATATTTAAAATTTTGTCTATTTCTCCTTGTTGTTCTATTAGAATTTTGATGTTTTGTTTTACACGTATAAACATTTAGGAATGTTATGTCATCCATACCATTATGAATGGAACCTTTTCATCCTTGGTGATAGTGTTTGTTTTGAACACTGATTTAGAGTTATTAATACTGTCAGTCCTGCTTTCTTTTGATTAGTGTTCGTATGATATGTATTTTGCTTTTAGTTCATTTGTACCTTTATATTGAAGATGAGTTTCTTATAAGAAGAATTTAGGTAGGTCTTGCTTTTTTTTTTTTTTAATATTTTATTTATTTCTAGGAGAGAGAGAGAGACAGCGTGAGCAGGGGAGGGTCAGAGAGAGAGGGAGTCACAGACTGAAACAGGCTCCAGGCTCTGAGCTGGCAGTCAGCACAGAGCCCGACGCGGGGCTCGAACCCACGAACCGCGAGATCATGACCTAAGTGAAAGTCGGATGCTTAACCGACTAATCCACCCAGACGCCCCTGGTCTTGCTTTTTTAATCCAATGTGACAATCTCTAACTCTTAGAGTAGTTCAGCTGGTTCCATCTCATGTGATTATTTGGATGGATTTAAATCTATCATTTTGCTATTTGTGATCCATTTGTCCCATTTGATCTCTGTTCTCTATTTCTTTTTTTTCTGTTTTCCTTTCAACAAATTAATAGATTTTATGATACCACTTTATCTCTTTTGTTGGCTTATTTTTGTTAACTTTTTGTTGTTTTCTTTTAGTGGTTGCTTTGGCAACCACTAATTTATCACAGTCTACCTTTAAGTAATATATAATTACTTCACTTATAGTATAAGTTTGGTTTTTGACTGGTGAGAAATCTGCCATTATCTTTACCTTTATTCTTCTTAATGAAATGTACTTTTTCCTCTCATGGCTTTCAACATTTTTTTTGTCACTAGTTCAAACAATTTGACTATTTTGTGTCTTTGTGAAGTTTTCTTTATATTTGGTAACCTTGAGGTCATTGAATTTCTTGAATTGTTGCACACTTTAAGTCTGGAGTTGTGTCTTGTCCAGCAAAGGAGTGGATGCAGAATTGATTGTAAGAGAGGCTAATGTCTGGGAGGAGACAAGAGCCCAGAGTAAGGGTCCTTGCTTCGTTTTTATTAGGATCAGAAGGCTTACAAACATGATGGAGGTGCAGAAAGAGACAAAGTGAGAGAAAAGGGGTTTCAAAGATTTGTGATCTGAGAGGATTGGGTAAATACAAAACAAAAGCAAGCAGATGGTTGTTTATCTCAGGCAGGAGGCGTTGCATCTATCTTAACTTGCCTAGGGGATAAGACAGAGCATGATACCTCAGGGTCAACAAGACACCTTTCTTTTGCTACTTAGCTCTGCTCTGGGCAATTTCACCCTGTTTTGTTCTATAGATCTGTTTACCTGTTTACCTATTCTGGACCTTCCATTCCATGAAAGCATCTTTCTGCTTTTGTACTATGTTGGGGGGTCTTCGACCCTGTTTACCTAATCTTGGAGGCCTTCATCCTAAAACTTGTTAACCCATTGGTGCAAGTGCAGGGAATTTCTAAACTTATTCCCCGTATTGGATTTGTGATTTATAGCATACATCAAATTTGGAACTTTTCTTCAAATAATTTTTCTTGTCCTCTTCTCTCTTCCTGGGACTCCAATTTCATTTTACTAGGCCATATGATGTTGTCCCAGAGTTCACATATGCTGTATGTATTTCTTCTTTTTGTTTGTTTCCCCATCTCTATGCTTCATTTTGTAAAGTTTCTACTGTTATTTCTTCAAGTTTACTAATCTTTTGTCTTCTTTGTCTTATCTGCCATTAATCCCATACAGTGTATTTTTCATCCCAGACATTTTCAATTTTTGCCTTTAGAAGTTCTACTGGATATTTTTTAAAATTTATTTTCCATGTCTCTTATTAACATATGCAATCCTTTTTTCTAGCTTCTTGAACATGTGGAATATTATTATAATAAATGTTTAAATACCCTTACCTATGAGCTCTAATCTTTATTTCATTTCTGGATGCTTTTGACTTATTGCTTACCCCTTTCATTATGATTTGTGTTTCCCTGAGTTTTTTTTCTTTTTCCTGTCTTGTGGTTTTTGATTAGATGTGAGACAGTATAAAACTTTCCTTGTTGGGCGCTGGGTATTTTTGTAGTTATATAAATATTTTCGAACTTTATCCTGAGACTTGGAAAAACTTTGATCTTGGGTGATTCTTTCAAGTGCTATTTTTAACATTTAAAATCACCAGTAAAGATAATGTAATTTTAAGAAAGTGATATTAAATTAATTGAATTGTTAAATATAAAAAATCAAAATATAAAAGAAACTAGAAATAAAATGCATCTGCAAAAACATTTAGTAAGTCACAGTAATAATGGAACAATAGAATTCTAGTATAGAAAGGAATGAAGAACAAAATAAAAATTAGTACAATAAAAAATGAGAAGTTTTAATTTTCAAAACACTAAAAAACCTGCTAAAATATTCAAATAATGTTAAGTAGCAATGAACAGCTTTTAAATAAGCATAAAAATGAAATTCTAATATACTGGGCTTGAGATGGAAATTATAAAGTGTGGATGCCAGTATAGCAAAATAATTGAAAGCCTGGATTTGATAACAGAAAGATCTGAGATTGTATCTGGGTATTTCTGCTCTTGAACAAGTTCCTTTAATTAAATTATTTATATACATTTTTGAGTAAGTTATGCCTGTTTCCTTCCATATAAAGTGCAAATAGTATTACCTATTTCAAAGTTACATTATCAAAATAAAATGTATTTAAAGATCTTAGCATGGTATATGGTAGATTCATTGTTATTATTTTCTGTTACAGAGGCTAAACTATTGTAGTGTATCCCATCTGATTCCAACAATGGTTAATATAATTTCTCAGTATCAGATGTTACTAAAACAGCTGAAAATACTATAATTGTTGGGTGTGAAAATTTCACAAAATTGAACTTCTAAACAAGTTTCATGAAAGGCAAGACTGTAGTCTGAAACATATAGACACACAGCTCTTTGGCTTATTCAATTCTTTAGCATTTATTCCCAAGAGTAAATGAGGGCAGGCAAATCATCACAAACATAACATGCGTTACAGCCATAGGTCACCCTCCAGTCAATCACATTCAGCAACTACTCATTCCCTCCAGTTGAATGGTAAGTAGAAGACAATGAACATACTGGGTGGTAATAAGAGATGAAGTTGGTAAAATCCAGGAGCCAGCTGATAGAAGGCCTTGGTCTTGATAAATGTGCAGAGAAAGAATCTATTTCCTAACCAGATGTATGTTGCATATGGAAATAGTTATGTCTCTCCAAGAGAAGTTCATATTCACTACTCTATTGTGTAACATTAGAAAAGAAATATTTTTTCAATATGCATGTAGAGATGCAAATCGGTTACAGTGTTTCTGCAGTTGATACAGAATATGTCATCGTTTTAGACATTCTTAACAAAGGTCCTGAAGTATGGACCTACCTTTGGTTCTACATTTGTTCAAATGATCACTCAGAAAAAGTAAAAGGACTGAGTAACACTATCAGTAAAACTTTCAACATTTGTTTACCTGAGGAATTCCAAACAGTATCATCTTTCATTACGATCATGCCACATTACTACTCTATTGGAATTTTTCATTCAATACCAAGAAAATGGACTTGCAATGGAAAACTAGGAATGCAACAACAAATTTAGAATTTAAGATCCAATCAGTGATATTTAAATAGCAGGACTATTCAAAAATTAAATCTGTCCAAGATCATGTCTGCAATTGCAAAAATCAAACTTTTTCACTTTACATATACAGAATTCTATTTTGGTAATAATACCTCATTATATTTGAATAGTTGTCAGATACTCATTAATTTCTCAGTATTTAGAAGATTTGAATAAGTAATATTTGTATGATCCCAATTTTAATTTCCGAAAGATCCTTAGTGAGCAATTATTTTCAAAGGATGATGATTTCAGCAGTCAGAAAGTAAGTTTACGGGACAGAAGGGTTGGCAAACAGCACATCTGGTGGTTCATATTTCCTGGAGACTTTACACTTGTCCTTAGTCTTCATCCATCATATTCAGATTTATTGCAAGAAGGATTTTAGCAGAAAGCAGGTGCTGGTTTTTGTGTTCTTCTGTAATATTTTATGTCTTTAGGGAGGAAAATAATATAATATGGCATCTTGTTGAAATGCATGTGGAACATGTTTCTGTGAGCCTTATAGTTCCTTGTACCTTGTGCCTGTTCATATAACAACCTTAGAGAGGGTCAAGGAACACCCTCAATACTTGCTTTTTAAAAAGTTTTTATTTAAATTCCTGTCAGTTAACATTCAGTGTAATATTGAGTTTCAGGTATATAATATAGTGATTCAGCACTTCCATACAACACCCAGTGCTCAGCAGAACAAGGGTTCTCCTTAATCTCCTATTTTACCCATCCCTCCACCCGACTCCCTTCTGGTAACCATCAGGCTGTTCTCTATAATTAAGAATCTGTTTCTTGATTTGCCCTTCTCTTTTTTCCCTCTTTACTCATTTGTTTTGTTTCTTAAATTCCACATATGAGTGAAATCATATGATATTTGGTTGACATATTTCGCTTAGCACAGTACTGTCTAGCTCCATTCACGTTATTGCAAATGGCAAAATTTCATTGTTTTTTATGGCTAATATTCTGTTGTACATATATACCACTCTCTCTTTATCAGAAGTTGATGGATATTTGGGCTATTTCCATAATTTGGCTATTGTAGATAATGCTGCTATTGTAGATAATGCTGCTACCAGGGTGCATGTATCTCTTTGAATTGGCATTTTTGTATTCTTTGGGTAATACCTAGTAGTACAATTGTTGGATCATAGGGTGGTTCTATTTTTAACTTTTTGAGGAATCTTCATACTGTTTTCCAGTGTGGCTGTACCATTTTGCATTCCTACCAACAGTGCTCTCTTTTTCCACATCCTCGTCAAAACCTGTTGTTTCTTGTGTTGTTAATTTTAGCCATCTGACAGGTATGAGGTGTAGTCTCATTGTAGATTTGTATTTCTCTGTTGATGATGTTAATGTTGATAAGGATGACAATGCAAAGATGTTGAGCATCTTTTCATGTGTCCATTGGCCATCTGGATGTCTTCTTTAGAAAAATGTCTGTTCTTGTCTTCTGGCATTTTTTACTTTGTTTATTCATTGTTTAGTTTAACCCAAAATAACAAGATAAGACCAAAGCCACAGATCTAAGTGAAACAGATCAATGTAACGTGCCTGATCGAGAAGTTAAAGCAACAATCATACCTATACTCACTGGGCTTGAGAAAAGAATAGAAAACATCAGTGAAACACCACAGAAAATACTTGCTCTCATTTTATTTTTTTCCCAACCTTATTGATTTATAATTTAAAAACGAAATTGTGTATATTTAAAGTGTACAAAGTGATGATTTGATATGCTTGCTTTCATTTAAAAAAATGCCTTGATAGCCAATTTGATTTTGTCTAATTTTTATGTTAGTCAAAATTGTTTTCTTACTATTGTAACTCTGAGATTTTGAAGACTACATTTTAGGTAGTTCTTTAACTTTAATGATTAAGCTGATCAATACAGTTATGTGGACTGTTATTATTCTGTAACCTCAATGAGGACATAGATCTAGACCTAGCCCTTAGTACCATTTATGACAAATTCTATGCATTTAAAAATTGATTAAGTAAATTTTTTGATCTGATCAATGAGATTTGCAAATCGTGTTATTACATATTCAGAACATGTTAAAATACATAATATATAACATAGATATATGCTTAGATATATAACATAGACATATTTTCATGCACTTTAACTGTGTTCCATTGAAAGCAATAATATAGAATTTAAAACCCTGCAAACTTAACAGCAAATTTATTTTTATATTTGTGATTTTGCAATTATGACTTGAATCAAGGCTTCCAGTTAAGTTACAGTATTTCTTATTTCTTTTTTATTTTATAGGAAAATGGAAAATAAATTCCTTCTATTTTCTTTTATTGCAAATGTGGCACAATCAACCCATGATATATGATTATCTCTTATTGCTAATTATTCCTTCCTTCATTTTCCAATGAATGGAACTCTTTCCAGAATTTTGTCCTTTTCTCATTCACAGTTATAAGTGATCACATATTTTATGTAGTGACATTTTGTTTAGTTTCTGAACTAGTAACATCTGAATTTTTTTCCACTCCTATTAGTAAATATGTAAGTGTTCTCAAAAGAAATTAGGTAGGTGTATTCTTTTCAATGCTACTTTATATTAATTTTACTTTATTCCCTTTTCACTTAATCTTACTGCAACCATAACACATTCTATGCAATCTATATTTATAGCCAAATATTAAGGAAAATCTCAAATTCAGTATAGCTGGCTAATCAGTTAAGTTTGTTAGTACTCTCCAGGCTTACATTAAAAATGTTCTGCTAACAGTTCAGAAAGTTGGACATTTTCTATGTTGTTTACATTATAATAAATATTTTAGAGAGAGATTAAATTTAATTATGTCTTAGGTCTGTCAGGTCTAAAATTTTCACAGTTCTCTAATTTTTGTTATCATTCTTCAATATGCTAAATATATAGAATTTAAGAAAAAGCAATCTTTTAAGATATTTGGTTACAGAAAAGAATTTTAGCCATTAAAAGATGGTTATGCTATGTGCTCCTATAAAAGACAGGAGACAAACAACATTACATTGTCTACTCATAAATCACTGTAGCAAAAAACAAGAACTGCAAATTATCACAATAAAATACTAAATCACTGTTCCCGTGCTGTCCCTAACAAATAGTGCTAAAAAGACTATTATAATAAACAAAAGGAAAGGAGTGAGAGTTTCACATTTTATTGTGCTTTTCTCTTTTAACCTTTTTACACTTAAGACTTTGTCCTAGTAACTTGAGGTAACTATTTTCAAGAGCAGGAACAAGGAGTTGGTGAAATAGAGAAAAAATAAGATTTTCATATTCAGATTTGGATTATAAGACTGCATACAGACCCTCAGGCAAGGGTGCCAACTAAAAAGTTTATCCCCCAACTATTGTCTCTCTCTCTGAGCTTAAAAATACCCTTGTCCACTACTAAGCTATCTGATTGAAAAAGGATTTGTTGCAAGGGCAATGAGCTGAACTGTGGGATGGTCAGAGGGAAAAGGAGGTGGGAAAAAATGCTGGAGAGCAAAATGATCAGATATAAGTTCCAATTTTGCCCCAAATAAGACAGAGTTGTTAGACAAGCGATGGTGAACAAATGTTGGAGTTGAAGGCTTGTGTCTCCACTCCATTCTAAGAGCTCTGAAAGGATTTGATCACAAAGCAACACTTGCATCATCTTGGGATGTGGGGTTACCAACTTCATGATGTATTTATTATCGATGGCAGAAGGAAAACCTAAGGTTTAGCAATCTCCCAACGCCTTTCATTTCTGGGTTTTAGAAAAGAAGTAGCAGGCATTTTGGCTCAGGGGATTCCAAGCGACGGTGTGACGATGAGGTGAGGTGACTATGCCTGCATTCACAGAGGTGACCATGAGAGCTGGGGCAGAGGAGAGTCACAGCTGGATTCCAGGGATCTTTATTCAGCATTAGCTGTAGCTGGGTTTTGAAGAAGGCCATCTGGCTTTAATTGGCAAAGATCATAACCAGCTCCGAGCTACAGCAGCTACAGATACAGTTGCACGAAGCAACTCAGGTGGACAAGGGACAGCAGGAGGAGACAGGGAGGTAGAGGTCCCCTTCTCTTTTCTTGTAATGAAGATACATAAACTTTTACTTTCTACTTCTACCCGTCACTTAGGGGAGATAAACAGAAACGAGGTAGCCTATGTAAGAGACTGAGTGACTGAACATGTGTTTTCTGTAATACACTGAACAATGCTTATTCAAGATTTTTAGATAGCAAGATTGGGACAAATTTAAAAACTCTAAGATTAAAAAATTTTCCTCACCTCCAGTAAATTATGAGCAGGTACTTTTGAAGATGATCAATTCAGCCACTTACAATAAAATGCAGTTCCTTCCCTTCCCTTCCCTTCCCTTCCCTTCCCTTCCCCTTCCCCTTCCTCCCTACTTCCTTTTTTCCTTCTTTCCTCCCTCCCCCTTTTCCCTTTCTCCTTTTCTTCTCTTTCTTTCTTTCTTTCTTTCTTTCTTTCTCTCTCTCTCTCTCTTTCTTTCTTTCTTTTTCTTATTTATTTCATTCTTTTCATCCCTGAATTGTTTGAGGTTTGTACCAGTTCCTTACTTTATGAGATTAAAATGCAAATTTTTATTCAAAGAAATGATTTTGTACTTTACACACATTTGCCACAAAAATTATATGCATGTAGTCTCAGATACTGGTTTAGTATTTTCAGGAAAAACATTTTCTTGAAACAACTGCATACTATAGCCAATAGTTCTCATCCCTTAGTAAAGCCTAACTATATGCTTTGAATCTACAAGGTTTTCATAGAAGCCTTACTACTTGCTTACTTACATACAGGGCTGCTGTCTTGTAAAGACGTACCTGCCTACTTATACTTACTGTGATCTCAGAGGTTGGGAGCAGATCTTTCTCTCGATGGATATTGCAACCAGGCTCCTAACTATATTCCTTTTCTGACCACTATTCAGGGACACATCTTACCCTGGTGCACACACATGTGTGTACACACACACAGCCCATTTCTAAGTTTGTATAAATTATTTTAAATCATAATTATATTTTAGAGATAAAGTATTTGAATATTAGAGTAGAAACATCATATGTTTTTAAAAAAATACCAAGGAGATTAGTCCAGTGAAAATATTATATTTATACTAAAAAGGTTATGAAAGTCATTTTATTAGTTGAAAAATCCACTTTTCTATATAAAAGATAATTCTTTTCCAATGGTAAAAAGTTCAAGCTTTGGCTCTTGAATACATTTGAAATAGTTTTGATACCTTTCTTATTTTCTGCTATGACAATATGTTGCAAGATCATCTTGGACATCTCCTGACTTAGATCACACAATTTTCCAAGGATCCCAATTCTAGTGGGAAATAGCAGGATGATGGTTTTTCAGCAGTGTGAGCAACAAAATATACATTATTTTAAGGCAAAATATATCATGAGCTCTTACTACTACTCCAATTCAAATTAGGACCAGAGAAATGTTATTAAACTCATCCATCTTACATGTATAACTCCTTTTTTTGTGTGTTCTCAATGACGCTAACACAATTGTGTGGTTTATCCCACAGCATACGCACCTACACACCAGATTCAAAATAAAACTAACATCGTTACCATAAAAACCAGACTATGTTTTTTGAAGTTCTTCTTCTTTCTAGGGTATATCCACAGTCAAATCTGTGTTTTAAACTCACTGTATGATTATGGCATTAACTTGATATGCAATCTAGTTCATTTGTTTCATTTTGCTTTTAACTTTTATGGATAGCTTATAAAAATGTAATTTTGTTTTATATGTGTTTAGGCTTTGACATACATAGTATATGAAGAGAGTTCTAGCTTCTGTTCAATCCTTTTTCCACATACACATACACTGTACCACACCCCAACAATGAAGATAACTCTTAATGCTTTTTTCATATATCTATTAAATAAATACACTTTGGAACAATTTCAGTTTACAAAATGTTTGCAGGAATAGCACAAAGCAGTGCACACCACTCACCCAGAGAGACCCAATCATGTCTTGTCTATTGCCTCTGTGGTAATGAAACTAATCCTGGAGCATGCAGTACACCCACTTCTTAGGTGTCTCTAGTCTTCTAGTTGCTCATCTTTCTTTGACTTTCATGACCTTGACATTTTTGAAGATGTGACTTAGTCACTTTGTAGAATATCCCTCAATTTATATTTGTCTGATGTTTTCTCATGTGTAGCCTCCGGTTATCCATTTGGGGAAGAGATAGCATAGAATTTGATGCTGTGTTCTCATTGCATCTTATCAGGTAGTGTAGAATATAGATTTGATTAAAAAATGATTTCCAAGTTTTTATACAGTGAAGTAAATTTGTTTATATGTTATTTTTCTTCCTTCTTATTAATGAATAATTTCTTGGTACATAGCTTGAGATAATGTAAATATTTCATTTACTTTTTGAATTTTATTGAATTAATTTTATTGAATTGTTTATTAATTTCATTGAAGATTCTAAAATAATTATTACTATAACTGCTAGTAATAATTGGTGCCAAATGGTGATTACCTAATTCTACCATTTCTTTTTTGTAATTCTACTGTACAGGTGAGGTTTTTTTTCTCTTTCTTATTTGCTAAGTGTTTTATCTGTGCGAACACATGAAACTATTGTATTTATTAACTTGTAATATCTACCTATAATCTATATATTTACTACCTGTCTACTAAATATTTATCTATGTATCTATCTATCCATCTGCCTATTAGTTATCTATCTATCTATCCATTTTAAGTATGTAGTTAGAAGAAATTTTGTAAATTTGTTGTGTATTTCAGTTGGCAGCTCATAGTCTTGCCTGGGGAGTCCCTTCAAACTTCCTTCTGAATTATTTTGATATGTTTCATTACTCTTTGAGCACTTCTTTATTTTTGAGATTTATTATAAGAAACTGACTCACTGATTATGGAGACTGAGAAATCTTACAATCTAGCAGGTGGACCTGGGTCTGCTGGCAACCCAAGAAACCCACTTGGTAGTTTGAAAGCCTGAGACCTAGAACTGATAGTGTAGATTCCAGTCTGAGTCTGGAGATTTAAGAACCAGGAGGAGCCGAGATAAGAAATTGATGTCCCAGCTCAATATGTCAGAGAGTGAATTCAAACTTTCTCCTTCTTTTTGTTCGATTCAAGCCTTCAATGGATTAGATGATGCCCATTCATATCAGGGAAGACTATCTTTTTCACTCAGACGGCCCATTCAATTACTAATCTCTTCTGGAAACACCCTCCCAAACACACATAGAAATAATGTTTAACGAGATATCTGGGCAGAAGGCCCAGTCAAGTTGACATACATAAAGAACTCTTATGTGGCAACTGTTCAAAATTACCTTACAGGACCCCATAAAATTACATTATTTATTTTAAAAAGTAAGCATAATGTGAAGAAGTCAACCACTGCTTCCAGGTGATTCGGTTTCTGACATGTTATCATAAGGTCAGTTGTAGTCTAACCCTATGTTATAATGTCTACATTTCATCATATAGGCATTTTATCATCTTACATGATATTTTTAGAAAGAGAGAGAGAAAGAGACCACATTCATGTAACTTTTTTTTTTTTTTTTTGAGTTAGGGAATGCAAGAGTGTGGGAGAGGGGCAAAGAGAGAGAGAGACAGAGAATCCCAAGCAGGATCCAAGCTCAGCATGGAGCCTGACTTGGGGTTTGAGGCCACCACTTTGGGATCATGACCTAGCTTAAATCAAGAGTCAGGCATCCAGTCAACTGAGCCACGCAGGTTTCCCCCACATAAATCTTACTATAGTATATTTTTATGATTGTCCTGTATTATTAATTATTGTTGATAACCTCTTACTGTGACTAATTTATAAATTAAACTTTATCATAAGTGTGTATGTATAGAAAAACACATAGCATATATAGGGGTCAGTACTATCCATGGTTTCAGACATCCATTGGGGGTCTTAGAATGCATCCCTTATGGAATAGGGGACTAATGTTTTATAATATTGTCATCTTAGGTAATTATTATATTTGTATGTTTATTATATTATAGCATTTCCACTAATATTTTATTTTAGACAGGTGGAAAAATGAAGTAATTGATAGAAATTCCTTAATTATCTTTATTATGTCTGTTTCGAATGAAAGGAAATATCACCTTTAAAACAGGCAAATATAAAAGAGTTTATAACTGTCATTTCTCCCTTACACTTTGCAAGTTAAAGGCCTCAAAATTTCTCTAATGTCTACAAATATCAAATCACTATGTTGTACGGAAACTAATATAATATTGTATGTCAACTATAGTTCAATAAAAAATAAAATTTGACAGAACTGAATGCTTTGAAAAAAATTAAAAAGCATGTGTCTCAGTGTGTTATATATTTCCATTTGGAATGAATGTACATTTTGGGACCATCAAGTTATTTTTAGGAGTTAATAGCAAACATCTTGTAGCTATTTAACTTTTCTATTGGGCCTTGACATGTTCAAAGCTGAGGAAGAAAGGATGAAGGACATTTATAAATATATGCCCTAAAGGTAGAGTAGATGTTAATTAAGTACTTCAGTTAAAATAACATTGTAACTCTTAAAGTTCTAAAACTCACTCCCACTGCAATTTTTATATAAAAAAGAAGATTAAGCCATGTTTTAAAACCATCCATGGGGCGCCTGGGTGGCTCAGTCAGTTAAGCGTCTGACTTTGGCTCAGGTCATGATCTTCTGGTTTGTGTGTTCAGGGCCTGCATTGGGTTCTGTGCTGACAGCTCAGAGCCTGGAGCCTGTTTCAGATTCTGTGTCTCTCTCTCTCTCTCTGACCCTTCCCTGCTCATGCTCTCTCTCTCTCTTTCTCTCTCAGAAATAAATAAAACATTAAAAATTAAAAACAAACAAACAAACATCTATTCCAGGGGACAAACAACAAAAAACCCAAACCTGCAGCAGGAATTGAAAAGTGCCTGGCTCTGGGCATAAATGGGCTGTGGTTGTCAGAATTCTCTCCTGTAGTAGCAGGGATAGAAGCACTTACACCATGGTGAGAGTCAAAAAACACACTCAGGGGGCGCCTGGGTGGCTCAGTCGGTTAAGCATCGGACTTGGGCTCAGGTCATGATCTCCCAGCTCGTGGGTTCGAGCCCCGCGTGGGGCTCTGTGCTGACAGCGGGCTCAGAGCCTGGAGTGGAGCCTGCTTCAGATTTTGTATCTCCTTCTCTCTCTGACCCTCCCCTGTGCGCTCTCTCTCTCTCTCTCTCTCTCTCTCTCTCTCTCTATCTCAGAAATAAATTAAAAAATCATTTAAAAAATTAAAACAAAAAAGCACACTCAGTTCCTGAAACCAGGGTAAGAGCTCTCCCCTACCCAGGCTGGGAGGCTAAAACAAACTACAACCCCTTCTCACTGCTGGGATGCTCACATTTCTACTTGGAGAAATGGCAAGAGGGGTGCCTGGGTGGCGCAGTCTGTTAAGCGTCCGTCTTCGGCTTACTTCCGCTCAGGCCATGATCTCGCGGTTCGTGGGTTCGAGCCCCACATTGGGCTCTGTGCTGACAGCTAGCTCAGAGTCTGAAGCCTGCTTCAGATTCTGTGTCTACCTTTCTCTCTGCCCCTCCCCTGCTCATGCTCTGTCTTTGTCTCAAGAAAAATAAACGCTTAAAAAAAAAAAAGAGATAATTGCGAGAGAGGACAGAGAGATATGTGGCTATTCATAGGAACTAGGGTGGTCCGTTCCACAGCTCCCGAGTGGACCAACTTTGTTTTTGTCGATGAGCACCCTCAAGGTACTAATATTATATTAGATCTGAACGGGAAACTGTATTAGGCAGGTTGAAATACTGTCAAAGTACCGAACTGGAAAGAGGGAGCGGAGGGAGAGAAAACACACATGTACACACACATGTGCATGTACACTAGTACACAATTAAATAAAAACACACACTGCAGGAGGTAACATTTCCAACTAAAGTTCCAGAAGAGGTGGAAGACTTTTGATTTCATAAAGGATAGGTAATAAATGCAATCAATGGAAAAATGTACTTCCAAAAATAATGCAAATGTTATAATAATATTCTGAAAGGTATAGAGGAAAATATGTTTAGAATTTTCTAAGAAAACAAGTGAAGAAATTGATAAACAAAAACAGGGCGATATAAATTTAAAGCAGCAGTGTTATGCCCGAATCGGGAGTCCCCAGAGACCTCCAAGGAGCGGGCACCCATGCAAGTGCAAAAGGGTCTTTATTACAAGCTCGAGCAGGGGCTCACCTGTCAACCAGCACAGCGGCAGCAAAGTGAAGCCTTGAACAGTGGTGAGCAGGGTTTTTACGGGGGAAGGGCGGGGGTGTTACCGTGCACACGTTATACGTTTTGCCTCATTACATAAGCACCAGTCATAATTGTACAATACCCATAGTAACAGCATAGTAACAGTTTTGACCATTCAGTATCTGCCAGGCATCCGTTACATTTGGCGGGACCCAATTATAACTTTTGAGAGTCTTTTAAAATGACCAATTATGACGTGGGCTCAGAGAATCTACGTGGGGCTTATGCAAGCGGTGATTGATTGGCAAGTTTGTACAAAGTAACTACCTGCAGTTCCCAGCCCTGACTCATCTCCAAGACTACAGGAAAGTTACACATTTCTTTTGATTGGCAGATCCGAGGCTGTCCGAGGGTGGCTTCAGCTGAGGCTTTTCCTGGAACTGGGGCTACGTGCAGCCTGGGGTTGTTTCTAATGGGGAACTTAATTTCGGGCTCCTCAGCAGAAAAAATAATAATAACTTTTTTTAAAAACCTGTAACAGAATAATTGCTTTAATGGAGTTGAGACATAAGTAGATAATAGGAAGATAATATTGAGAAAGTCACCTAGAAATTTGTATGGATAATGTAGAAATAAAGAGATTGCTGAAAAGTTGAGTTAGTACTGCAATTCCAAATCTGACAGAATAGAATATAAAGTGAAAATCAGTTGTGCTACAAGGAGATACTATACAATGGAAAAATAATAAATAACCCCAAATGTACTATCTATGAATAAAAATCGTATATCGGTTGAATATATAGAAAAACAAAAAATTTAAAGGGAAAATTTAGCTAAGTCCAATGTCATCTTGGGAGATTTAATATAGTTTCTTCAAAAAATGAAAGAAGTAATTCTTGATAACATAAAATAGTACAGTCACAAGTTTGATTAATAAAGACATAAAAACTTGCTCTCTCTACTAAAATACATGCTATATTTATGTGGAATTTTTATAGAAATTGACACCATACTAACCCACAGGAAAAGTTAATATGTGAAAGAATCAGTTTAATACAGATTGTATGCTCTGATCAATATGCCATCATCCTAGGGATGGCTTGGTGGCTCTATTGGTCTGACTCTTGATTTTGGCTCCGGTCCTGATATCACAGTTTGTAAGATTGAGGCCCACATCAGGGTCTGCATTGACAGTGTGAATCCTGCTTGGGATCTCTCTCTCTCTCTCTCTTTCTGCCCCTCGCCCTACCCCCACACACACTTTCTCTCAAATAAATAAACCTAAAAATGTATGCAATTATCCTAGAAATCATTTACAAAACGATGGTTAAAAAAACGTACCAAATACATTAAATTAAGAATGTATTAAGAAATTAAGAAGCAAACTTTTACATAATTAAACAAATAAAAGAACAGCTTTTCTTTCTTGGAAACATGGATATTCAGACTTTACAGACTTTTCAAACACAAGGCAAGATTAAAGAAAAAAAATAGAAAAAATCCCCAAATCCTAATTTCTAAGTACAAAGATAATATATTAAGCAACACAATATAAAAAAGAATCAGCTGATCATCAGACTTCTGTGACTCTGGAAACTGCAGGTGGACCTTCAGGATATTGCGTGTTGGTGTCCAGACCACTGCAATGGAGCAAGTCAAATGGGTTTTTATATTTCCTAGTACATATAAAAGCTACACTTACACTATACTGTAGACTATTAAGTGTACAATAGCATTACATCCAGAAAACAATGTACATGCCTTAATTAAAAATACTTTATTACTAAAAAAGTACTAATCATCATTTGAGCTTTCAGTGAGTCATAATGACTGATCAAGATCGCCATAACAAATATAATACTAATGCAAATGCTTGAAATATTGCAAGAAATACCAAAATGTGACCCAGAGACATGGAGTAAGCAAACGCTGTGGGTAAAGTGGCCTCATAAATGTGCTCAATGCAGCTTTGAAATTTCTGTCACATAACTTGAGTTTGTAAAAAATGCGGTATCTATGAAGTGCAATAAAATGAAGCACAGTGGAAAGAGGTTTGTCTGTATATGATGGTAGAATAATATTACACACCATAGTTAGAAGACGTTTATCATCAGAGCACCTGGGTGGCTCAGTTGGGAGCGTCAGACTCTTGATTTTGGCTCAGGTCATGATCTCATGGTTCATGGGCTCCAGCCCCACATGAGGCTCCCTGCTGACAGCACAGAGTCTGCTTGGGATTCTCTCTCTCCTCTCTCTCTGCTCCTCCCTCCACTTTCACTCTTTCTCTCTCTCAAAATAAGTAAATAAACTTTAGGGAAAAAAGAAAATATTTATCATCAAAGTTTAATATCCAGTCAGTATAAGCTAACACATTGTGCTCAATATGCTAAGCATTGCTTTTAAATATTTAAAGTATTACATATCAATATTTTGAGGTAGGTTATTTTATTATGCTCAATTTATATATGGAGAAAATGAGGTACACACCAAAGTATCTTAGACACAAAGAAGCAGAACCTTGTTCCAGATTCACCATTAAACATATTGGCTTTTTTTTTTTTAATTTGAAAGTCACTTATAGAACCGTGCAAAAGACATGTGAGCACAGATTTATAAACACAAAAAACAAAAAACTCCCACCATTTTATTTATGGGAAATGCTTGAAGGATATTCTAAATGTAAATTTAATAATCACTAATAAGCACTGCCTCTTTTACGTGTAGTTAAATTTAAGTGAATGATAATATGACTGAGATTTTACACTTTTAAGAATAAAGGTTTTAAAACAGAAGAAGAACACTACAAATCTAAATCTCAAGTGCTTAGGATTAAGAATTATTTCGGGGTGCCTGGGTGGCTCAATTGGCTAAGCATCTGACTTCGGCTGAGATCATGATCTCACGGTTAGTGGATTCAAGCCCCACACTGGGCTCTGTGCTGACAGCCAGCTCAGAGCCTGGAACCTGTTTCAGATTCCGTATTTCCCTCTCTCTCTGACCCTACCCTGCTCGTGCTGTCTTTTTCTTTTTCTCTCTCTCTCTCAGAAATAAATACAAAACATTAAAAAAAAAGAATTATCTCAGCAAAAGTCATAAAATCAAATATTTGATAGGGAAAGTGTGGGAGAGTGGGAACAAAAATATTTTAAAGACTGGTTACTAGTGGGTTTGGAAAGACATAGATAAATAAAGCACTTTAATTGAGATGGCATTTTAAATTTATTTCACATAGTTATTAGAAAAAATTAGCTTTAGATCTGAATATAAGAAAGTTACACGCTATGGGCTGCATGTTTGTTTGTGTCTCCCCAAATTTATATGTGGGATATCTAACTCCCAATGTGATGTGGCCTCTGGGAGGTACTTAGGGTTAGATGAGGTCATGAGGATAAGGCCTTCATTATGGGATTAGTGTCTTTATAAGAAGAGATACCTGAAATCTTGCTTCTCTCTCTGCAACTCTGTGAGGACAGAGCAATGAAGCAACCGTCTGTGAGCTGGGAAGAGAGCTTTTACTAGGAACCAAATTGGCCAGCATCTTGGTCTTCTAGCATTCAGAACTATAAGAAAGTAAATTTTTTCTTAAGCCATCTGCCTGTGATATTTTGTTACGGCAATCTGAGAAGGCAAATATATAACCATTTGTACAAATGAAAATCATAGCAGAAATTTCCGAATTAACAAGGGGGGGAAAGCCATACCATAAATTAAAACAAGAAACAATCTGATAAAAAGTGAGCAAAAGATCTAAATAGACATTTTTGCAAAGAAAACATACAGATGACCAACAGGCATATGAAAAGATGTTCAACATTATTAGTGATCAGGGATGCAAATCAAAACCACAATAAGATAGCATCTCACACCTGTCAGAGTGGCTATTATCAAAAAGACAGGATATGCAGAAAGAGAACCCTTCTGCACTCTTAGTGGGAATGTAAATTGGTGCAGCTACTATGAAAAGCAATATGAAGGCCCTTAAAAAAATAAAAATGGAACTACTATATGATCCAGTAATTCCACTTCAGGGAATTTATCTGAAGAAAATGAAAACACTAACTCAAAATGTATGTGTACCCCTTATGTCCATTACTGCATTATTTACAATTGCCAAGACATAGAAGCAAGCTCTGTGTCCACTGATGGTTGAAAAGGTATGGTATATGTACAGTGGAATATTATTCAGCCATAAAAAGAAGGATATCCTGCCATTTGTGACAACATAGATGCATCTTGAGGGAATTATGCTAAGTAAAATAAGTCAGACAGAGAAATATAGATCCCATCTGGACAGCAACATGCTGAAGAATGAGACTGAACCACTTTTTTACACCATACACAGAAATAAATTCAAAATGAATTAAAGATCTAAATGTGAGACCTGAAACCACAAAAATATTAGAAGAGAACACAGGCAGTAACCTCTTTGACACTAGCTATAGCAACTTTTTTCTAGATACATCTCCTGAGGCAAGGAAAACAAAACCAAAATAAACTATTGGGACTTCATCAAAATAAGAAGCTTCTGCACAACAAAGGAAACAATCAATAAAACTAAAAAGCAACCTCTGAAATAGGGAAAAATTTGTAAATGCTATATCTGAAAAAGGTTTAGTATCCAAAATATATAAATAACATAAAACTCAACAACCCCCCAAAAATATTCCAATTCAAAAATAGGCAGATAATAAAAACAGACATTTCTTCAAAGAAGTCATACAGATAAATAGCCAAGAGACACATGAAAAGATGTTCATCATCACCATCAAGGAAATACAAATCAAAACTACAATGAGATATCACTACACATCTGTCAGAAGGGTCAGTCAACAACACAGGAAACAACAGGTGTTGGTGAGGATGTAGAGAAAAAGGAACACTTGTGCATTCCCACTGTTTGTGGGAATGCAAACTGGTACAGTGATGGTGAAACAGTATGGAGGTTCCTCAAAAGTTAAGAATAGAACTACCCTATGATCCAATAATTGCACTACTAGCTATTTACCCAAAGAATACAAAAGTACTAATTCAAAGGGATAAACGCAACCCAATGTTTACAGCAGTATTATTTACAATAGCCAAATTATGGAAACAGCCCAAGGGCTCTTAAACATAGAGAACATGCTGGTGTTGTATGGAAGTGTTCAATCATTGTACTATACATCTGTATGTAACACAGCATGTTAACTAACTGGAATGAAAAAAGAAACTTTTAAAGAACATAAGATCTTGAAATATGATCATTAAGCTTATATGTTAGTATATGTATGGCTGTGCATGGATGTATACATTTATCTAATTACTGCTGTTTGATATGGGATTTTGCTCTAATTACAAGCTAAGTTAGCCTATTGGTGGATTCTGGCAAAAGACAGGGGACTCCTGGATGAGAGGAAAAAGGAATTCATTTCTGATGCCACAGCAACCGATATGAGCATGTTAGCATCATTTCCTCTTGTTTTCCAAGTCCTTATATGGGTGAAATGGATAGAGGGCTCAGGTGCATACCTGCCCTTGCAATGGGGTGTATTATAGAGCAGGAAGACTGTGTTTGGGGAAACTACCCCTGTTATAATGAGAGGCACGCAAACATGCTCTTTGTCTCCAAGGGAGAGAGGACCTCATCCTGCCAGATTATTGCTGCAAATTCAACCTGGAGAAATTATCTGGATACAGAACAGTGAGGGCCTTTCATTATCAGCACACTCAACTAGAATATACAGCAAATTTCCATTGATTGATGAATAGATAAAAAAGTGGAATGTATATATACAATGGAATATTACTCAGCCATCAAAAAGAATGACATCTTGTCAGTTGTAAAGATGTGGATGGATCTAGAGAGTATTATGGTATACAAAATAAGTCAGTCAGACAAAGACAAATACCATATGATTTCACTCATGTGAAATATAAGAAACAAAACAAATGAATATAAGAGGGGAAAAAGAGAAGCAAACCAAGAAGCAGACTCTTTTTTAAAATATTTATTCATTTTTGAGAGAGAGAGAGAGTGAGAGAGATAGAACATGAGTGGGAGAGGGGTAGAGACAGAGGGAGACCAGAATCTGAAGGAGGCTCCAGGTTCTGAGCTATCAGCACAGAGCCCAATGTAGGGCTTGAACCTATGAACTATGAGATCATAACCTGAGCCGAAGTCAGACACTTAGCCGACTAAGCTATCCAAGTGCCCCCAAGAAACAGACTCTTAACTGTAGAGACCAAACAGGGTTACCAGACGGGAGGAAGGTGCAGTGGATGGGTTGAACAGATTATGGGTATTAAGGAGGGCACTGGTTGTGATGAGCACTGGGTGTTGTATGTAAGTGATGAATCAGTAAATTCTATACCTGCCACTAATATTGTACTGCATGTTAACTACCTGGAATTTGAATAAAAACTTGGGGAAAAAGGAATATACAAGGATGTTTGGGGCCCATGGAGGATTAACTCTATCAACAAATATATATGAGATGTCAACAAACTCATTAAGAACCTTAAGAGTCCCTTTAGGAGAAAATAAAAACATACCCCAAGATACTGTATCTTATAATACATTATGTATACAAGAAAATAATTGAAATATTTCAATACATCTAAAAGACTAAAAATGTGGCAGGTAAGAATTCTAAAACAAGACCAGAAACTTGGAAGCCAGAAAAACACACATAAAATCACTAAACTGTAGGAATTCCATTTTAAATGTCAACAGATAAATAAGCTATATAGATACACTTTTGCAGCATAAAGGATTGCTCTCTTTAATGTTGATAAAAGAACAAAATCCAGGAACAAAGGAAATGGAGAAGTGATAATAGTAGGCAAATCACTGAAGAGCAAATCTAAATTTTAAATGCTAGTAGTCAGAATAATACAAATCAAAGTAAAAATGAGATAAAAAGTTTCTGTAAGAATGTCAAAAATGTTTAAAAAAACTGTAACATTTATATGGTAAGTCTGGATCAAAAGGGTATGCTTGTAAATGATGACATAAATTTGATAGTCCCACTCCTGAGAAACTATCCTATAAAATTTAAAGAATGAGTATGTGTCATATTTCCTACTATGTCATGTTAAATATAATGTTCCCTATAGTCATTATTTTTTGCAAAAATCTGGAAACAATGTGAATAATCTATTAATGGGTAGACATAGACCCAGGACTGAGGCATTCTCTAAGACAGGCCATCTTCCAAATGCCGGAAGGTAAGGTAAAGTGATAATATAATCATACAAAGTTAAAAGGTATAAAAAAGTACAGGGATGAGTAGAAGTCCCTCTCCATGGCACTTACCAGGGACCAGTAGGTGTTTTGACCTGAATGGATAACACAGGATAAAGCACAAAAATCCATTCAGAAGGAAGGGGTAAAGGGACCCATAGGACAGAATATCCCATTCACTATAGGTTGCAGGAAATGCAGCTATGGCCTAAATTGAGAACATGTCTTAGGTTAAGTTCTTTATTCACCTGAGATATACCAATGATGTATTATTAAGAAAGAAAAGCAAGTTGAAAAGTAAAGTCTGCAATATGAATACATCTTCTTTAAAAGACACACGAATGTCTTTTAAACGTTCACCTCATGCCAGTCAGAGTGGCTAAAATGAGCAAATCAGAGAACTCTAGATGCTGGCGAGGATGTGGAGAAACGGGCACCCTCCTACACTGTTGGTGGGAATGTAAACTGGTACAGCCCCTCTGGAAAACAGTGTGGAGTTTCCTCAGGAAACTAACAATAGAACTCCCCTATGACCCAGCAATAGCACTGCTAGGAATTTACCCAAGGGATACAGGAGTGATGATGCATAGGAGCACATGTACCCCAATGTTCATAGCAGCACTCTCCACAATAGCTAAAACATGGAAAGAGCCTAAGTGTCCATCAACAGACAAATGAATCAAGAAGATGTGGTTTATCTATACCATGGAATACTACATGGCAATGAGAAACAATGAAATCTGGCCATGTGTAGCAACATGGATGGACCTTGAGGGTGTTATGCTGAGCGAAATAAGTCAGGCAGAGAAGGACAAATACCATATGTGTGCACGTATAGGAGGATTAGGAGGAACTTAACAGAGGACCAAGGGGGAGAAGAAGGGCAGAAATGGTGGGGGAAAGGGAGAGAGGCAAACCATGAGAGACTCTTGAATGCTGACAAAAACTGAGGACTAATGGATGTGGGGGGCGGGAGGGGAGGATGGGCATGGAGGAGGACACTTGTGGGGATGAGCACTGGGTGTTATGTGGAAACTAATTTGACAATAAACTATTTGTAAAAAAAAAAGACTCTAAAAAATAAATAAAAGACACATGAATGATAAAATTGTATACATGTGCATACATGTTTGTGTATGTTTTTGGAGTATGACAGAGACAATTTGACATATTGATGATCTATTGGAGACAGGGACATAAATGGAAAAGGTTTGAGGATAGTATATATTAGCTTTTTTCACACACCATTGTACCATTTTACCAGTTCTTGTGTGCAAGTATTACACTGGTAGTTTTGGAAAATAATTTAATAAAGAAAATTAATTAAAAAAAAGGTGTCTTTTATGCCTTTTCACACACAGAAAACAAAGCATTTTGACCAATAGTTGAAACTATGCTTTCAGACTCCCTTAGACTCCCTTTCCTTTACAAATTTTATGTAGTGGAGAGAGTATGTAATAAAACTAATAAAAACAAAACAGAGGCAAACCTATGCATTAGTACACCTCACGTTGTGCAAAATTAAACAATCTGAATCTTGTATCATTTATCTGTCACAGGTAAAACTTACCTCAATGATCCCATTGTGAGGAGCCAAAGAGATACTATTGTTCTGGAAGTATTTTGTAAGCAGGATAATACTATTCTATTGTTTTCAAGATGGCAAGAATGACTTCGTTATTCTGTTTCCAATGTGTGTATGAAAAAGGGTGGGGAGATAGAAGGGGTTGATTTGAAGATTAGAACCAAATTACTTTTAATTTTAAGGAAATGGATAAGCACTTTCTTAATAATCATGAATTATTTAGTGCACCTAGTTACCTAACACGTAGACCTTTTAATAAAAAATTAAATCAAAACATTTTTCTTTCTGTATATAAAAGCTTTTAAAGAAAAAAAACAGATCAGTCTAAAAATAAAATATGTCAAAAATATGAAAGTTTCTGAAGGATGATATATAGGTTGATATAACATTTGCTTCTATGGTACTTGTGCATCTCTTTAGAAAGCTCTGCCTGAAAAGACCATAGGAAATTAGAGGAAGCTAATAAAACAAAACAAAGGAGAAAGCTCTTAAAAGGCACAATGTGGTGGTTCATTTTACTATTTTAGGCATTGCTTAACAATCTGTTGAGAATGCAACTTGAACTAAACAACAAGCAGGCACATTTTACTCGCTTTCCAAGAGCGACAGGTGCAAAGAAGCTTGAGGAGAAAGCATTCATTATGGCAAAGGTTAAAATTAGGTACTTAAAAATCGTCATCTAATTTAGGTCATTTATCATTCTCCTCAAAGCCCCTTTTGTACAATTGAATACTAAAGTGCTTAGCTTACTATTAGATCATCACAGCTGCTACAGTATCACTCAAAGCAGATGTTTCACAGACAGAGAGAGCCCAGCTAATTTGAACAGAAACATGGTAACTGCAAGTCACTTTTTGGCAGGTCCAGCAGTGAATGTGAATATACCATGCAGGTGCAACTGTACGTGGTGAATTGTAGGATAAATGCTTTGAGAAAGAGAAAAGTGATATTGGTGAGAGATCCCTGAAAGGGTTTCATTCCTGGTGGATTAGAAATCCAGACCCCATGTGCCATGGTTTGCTGTGATGCAATTCATACTACCCCTTCCCTGTTGAAAGAGAGGAAAAACAATAAAATACTTGGACTAATTATAGTATACTCTCATAATCACATTCCAAATGGATTTGCACTTGGAAGTAAAATACTGAGAACATCTCTTACACTCAAATCATGAACGCATGTAGTAATATCTTCCCAACGTTTGCCCCTAGTGATAGCAGTGTGTGTGTTTATATTTCTATATGTTTATGTATGTTTACATGTATGTGTAAAAATCAGAATAAACCTATGAGATTCAGAAATAGTGGATGCATGCCATAAATTCCTTGCTGAATTCCTTATTATTGTAATTCATGGCATGACATTTCTGTGGAAAAGAAAATGCCCCTTCCACTTAACAAAAATAAGGTAGAAATATTTGTGACAAGTGGCTAATTTAATTCTCAGTCTTAGTTAGTTAATTAAAGGTACTTGAATTAAATGGAAATCTCTGGATTGATTAATTGGAAGAAGTTTTAAAAATGTGAATTGCAACCATTAGATTTTATTTCCTATTGAATCACCATCCTTGACATATATGTTTATAATGCATATATGAGTTGACATCTATGTATCTATGTATCTATCTATGTATCTATCTATGTATCTATCTATCTATATAATGCATGTTCTATTTACAAAAATATGTTCCTCAATATTGTATGTGGTGGTATTTTTAAAAGTTAACAATAAAAGCTATGGCATTATATTTGTTTCCTAAGGCTACAGTGAAAAAATTACCACAAACTGGGTGGCTTAAAATGGCAGAAACGTATTGTCTCACAGTACAGTTCTGGAGGCCGCATGCCCTCCAAGGTCACTAGGGGAGAATCTTTTCTTGTTTCTTCTGGCTTCTGGTGGCTCCAGGTGTCCTTTGACTTGGGGCTGCATCAATCTAATCTATGCCTCCATCTTCACATGATCTTCTCCAATTTCTCCCTGTGTCTTCTACTCCTGTGTCTCTTGTAAGGATGCTTTACATTGATGAGGACCCACTTAGATAAACCAATGTGACCTTATCTCAAGATACTTAATAGCTTCTGCAAAAGTCCTCTTCTCAAAAAGTCATATTTTTACAGGTCTAGGGTTTAGGATATGGACATAACTTTTGAGGGCCTACCATTCAACTCACAACAGGCATGATAGACAGATATTTCAAGCAGTGCTACTCAATATCTAGTCCTCACATGGCTACCACGTTTGTGAACTATTTGCTATTGGTCTGTGATAAGATAAGGAGCTTGCACCAGGATATCAGTCAACTTCATTACAAAGTACACTGTTAAATTTCAGCAAACATTTTTTGGGAAGGATTTTCTTGGTCGTAGAAATAGTATATTGATTTATTTTCTAGAGCAAGCTCTTTATCTCATCATAGACCTGCACTTTCTGACTTATAGAGTTTTAAAAATGAAGGCCAAATTGACTCTACATTGCTGTGTCAATGTACTCTTCTTGGATTGTGAGTCTAATATGATTACTATAGAAAACTCCTGTTGCTTGGGAATGGGGTAGTTATGTAAGATACCTAGTGAACACAGCCAACACTGGTTTATTAGTAGTAAGTAGGCACGTACCAGGTACATGGTGGCATGAAACAATATGATGTAACCTAAATGAGAAAAAAATATACATCAGAGGGTTTGGAAATATATCGTTGCATAACTATACATGGATTTAGTTAGTCTTGTTTATTGTATTCTTTCTTGGAGAATAGTAAATACAATGCTCAATACAGTCTATAAACTTATTTTTATTGTCATTAAACAGAACACATGCTGTCAAAAATCCCAGCCACTGGATTTTTACCTCGCCTATAAAGCTGATGTCATCATCTCCAAGGTGTCATTTGTGAACACCAGCTGCAGACCTTTTCAAACCACGGGTGTGTCTGTTGGCTAAGAAAATTTGATTCGTCCTCAATGGTGTGCAAGGCAGTACAACTGCTCTGGATTCCCTTGAAGTGTGACATGCTCCTCAAAGCTTTTGAACTAAGAGAACTATCAGAAACTGCAGTGATATTTCTGTATGCAATGCCATATCTTCTTTTCTCTCTTGATCATCAGCTTTTCTCTCTAGAGATCTATTGCTTTTGCTAGCCAGAGTGACTCAGGGTCATGTCTCTAATCAATTGGTTCTTAAGTCCCATTCATTTTTGTTGCGCATTTCTATGTTCATCTTATTGCATATTGTTTTCATTTTCAAAGTTAGGAGCATAAAATCATATTTCCCAAGGATAAAAAGGGCCTAAATCAATTTCCCTAAAGTACATTCTGAAAGCAGCATTAAGTGTGGCATCCACCTTCATTATGCCATTGAACTTGAATTTGTTGAACTGGGAAGTTAAGATGTTAATGTCAGGCTAAATCACAAAATTAAAGTCTTGGGTCATCACGGTCCATTCAGAATTGTCACTTGAGTATACAGTATATAGCATGACCCTGTAAAAATCCCAACATATTTTTAAAATAATTTCTTTTTTTCTTTGTCCCTAGGGAACAGTTTTAAGCAAAGCATTTCCATATGGAACGAGTGAAGGGATTTAATGGGCTGTATAGCATCACTCATGAATAGTATTGGAGCCTCAAGAGCATAACTGGGCTTGAAGACCAGGGTATATAAAAGCATTTCATTCCCTAGTATGTTCATATACTGTCAGGGCAGGAAACTCCACAAACACAATTATAAACAACCCCCAAAGCCATGTAATCAAGCCTACCATTACATGATCTAGCTGGACCATGGATACTCCCGTTGTGATTGTAAAAAGGAAATCAATACAGTAGCTTCCGGGTCCCTTATTCTTGTGAAAGTAAGGTTGGAAGTGCATTTCAATATTAATATTTTCCCAAATTGGAGGGAATAGCCTAGAAAATATGATAATTTTTAGGGAGTTAGTGATTTGACAACCATTTCTAGATTATTGAAATCAGAAAGGGTGTATTCCCCTTTCCACATTTTTTTCTGTGAATTTGAAGGCAGGCAGTGGTTCTCAGCCCTGAGTGCATAGGTGGCATGAAGTAGCTGGCAAACTTTAACAATATCAGATGCTCAGGTCCCATGCCTGCCTAAGATCCTGATTCATTTGGTTTAATTTTTTCAAAGCTCCCAGCTGAACTAATTGTGCCAGCAGGTTGGAGAACCAAGTCTTATTCAAGAGTAATGATTATCAAATTCTACTATATGTGAATCACATGGGAGTTTAATAAACTGTGTATTCTGGCGCTAAACTTCCAGAAATTTTGATAGAGTATGTCTCAGTAAAGGTCCCATAATCACATTTTTGCAAACACCTGAGGGGATCTTATACCCATGTTCCATGTACTACATTAGTTGAGAAAAAATTAAGCAGAATCCTTAGGGAGATGTCCTACCAGTTCAGGTACTATTTCATAAAACAGTGATCTTTCAGGAAGTTTAACTATCTTGGTTTATATAACCATATCTGTGCTCAGTTTCCATTTATGATTGAGAAACACATTATATGAAAATTCCAACTTGATAAATAAATAAAAAAAAAAACAGAATACAGAATGTTAAAATGGTGTCACTAGTTCTATAAAGAGACATATCATGGAGCACCTGGGTGGATTAATTGATTGAGCATCCAACTCTTGGTTTCAGCTCAGGTAAGCACAGAGCCTACTTGGGATTCTCTCTGTCTCTCTGCCTCTCTTCCATGTTTGTGTGTGTGTGTGTGTGCTCTCTCTCTCTCAAATAAAAATAAATAAAGACATATCACACTCAGATTAATTCTGGTTTATCATTTTTTCAGTCTATCTATATAATCTAGATTATCTAAATGCTTTTCAAAGTTCCAATGGTCTGGCTCTGGCATCAAATAAATTATAAGACAAAAACCTAATACTGGAAGATATTTCAGCATAGAAACTCCATACCCGAGAGGCAGAATTGCCCAGTAGACGAGACCATGGACTTGGGAGCTAGAGTGCAAGGTATGTGTGAATGCTGACTCTGCCAATAATCAGTTGTGTGATTCTAAGCCAGTTACTTAATTTCTCTATGCCTCAGTTTCTTCATTTGTCACATCAGAATAATTCCTATGTCAGGGTTTTTGCAAGGGCAAATGGATTATTATGTATAAACCCATCAAACAATGACTGGCATAATGTAAGTGGTATGTAGTTGTACATGTTGTATAGTTGGCTTTTACTATTTGACAAATAGTAATAGGTATTTGTAGGGACTCTATTTAGATGAGGAGCTATAATTCATCATATGAAGAAGACTGCATTTTTGCTTTCTGTAAATTGTAACAAATCTTCAATTGTATTTAATCATAGGCTACATTTAAAATACCTTTCCATTTCATCAAATAAGCTGAAAATTGCATCTTGGGGGTTTATATTTCAAAATTTCTTTTCATTCTTTTCATTGGTTAAGCATATTTCTATTCCTCCTTTACCAAACCAAACCAAACTAAATAAAAACTGAACTTGCTTTGTAGTTATGTAGTAATATTCCAGAATGCATCATAACTGAGATATAAAAACAAAGAACTCACTCCCACCAAAAGAAAAGGAATACTTTAAGGCCAGTTTAAAAGTTGGGGTGCTGAGCCCATTCATTTCAGAACCATGAAGAGTGGTTTTCAAAGAGAAGCCTGTGGTAGGAGGTGTATTCTTTACAGAGTTTCAGAGGGAAGCATGAATCAGTCATTTCAGGGCGCTCTCCCATACCCAGTCCTAAAAGCTCTCCTGACTTTCTTCATCAGCAGGGTTACCCAAGAACAGCATTTAATAATTTTGACAAACTGCAGTAAAAGACTCTAATGACATCGGATGGTAGCCATGGAAATTGAAGACCCTGTCAATGTAGTAAGCAGTTTTGAAATGACAATAATTATGGTCCAATGAGTCTGAGAAAGAAAGGTTTTAGAGGCTATTTTTAGGTTTGTGTAATGACCAGCTCTTGCTTTTAGCAAGTTTACTGGAGCACCTGGAATGGTTTGCTGGCCTGGTTTCATAATTTTCCCTCTTTCTTTCTCTTCACTCAACTATTCACTAAATCCTTTTGGTGATGTGTGTGTGTGTGTGTGTGTGTGTGTGTGTGTGTGTGTGTGTGTGTGTGGCTCTGGAACAAAGCAGGGTATAAAAATATATAAATGAATAGAAATGATGTTGCAGTGTGTGAAGGAATAAGATTTTGGCAATAGTATCTGGACATGATACATCTTATGGCCACATTTTATGCTACTTGTGATTTGATGGTTTCTCCTCTAATAATGAACCACTCTAGAAAACAGGAACATAGGGTTACTAGCTCTAGAGTGGATATTATTTTTTCTCACTCTCTATTTTTTAAATTTTAATTCCAGCATAATTAACATACAGTGTTATATTAGTTTCAGGTGTGCAATATAGCGACTCACCATTACTCAGAGTGAATACTATTTTTTATCCATAAATAATTCTCTTTATTAAGATAAGGAACGAATGCTGGCATCTGCTGCCCTCATAGGGGAAATGATTTATGTTCTCTTTTTGTCACAGAAAGTTGTGTTTTGGTTCAGAAATGGACCAAGTATTCTATTTAGTTTTGCTTCTGTTGTAGTTGTTTCACGAAGCCAATAAGGATTTGTAGCATCCCCTTAATACAATTACCACCTGAACGTTGAGTTGGCATAAGAATCCAGCACTCTGTATATATTTAGAAGTGAGCAGCACACACCTCATTATTTGTGATCATTCCTTTCAACTCATTTCAAATTCTGCCTATGTCTTGCCAAGTGTTTTAAACATTGAAATGTTTATTGCTTTGGTGGATAAAAACACTAGCTGATCTAACGTTACTTGTGACACTAATAAATCTTTTATGACAAAGTGTGCTCATCCCTTAAATAGAAATAAAAAGCAACAGCAAATAGAAGAGGCACACTGCCATTTTCAGTGTGTCATCTGCTCCTTTTCCTTATTTCCTGCTTCCCTTTTGTTGTACTTCCACTCATGTGCCTTAAGTCCTGCCTTCTTTTTCGTTCCCTGTTTTCTGTCCAAAACACACTGTATGGAAAGGAATATATAAAAATGAATATTTTTAATAGAAAGCAGCTGTTTCAAATCTTCTCCACTTGGAAAAGAAATGAGTCTTCTTTAAGAACTGAGAGCATCAAATTTAAGCACTATACATGTTTTAACCTGCATTTTACTGATTATATTTAAGTCTAGCTCACCTAGTTTTATTTGTAAAGTAAACCCAGGCCAGCTCCTCCCACAGGGGTTCTTTGACCACTTGGTGGCGATGTTGTAGAGAGGATCCGACGGTGTATGGGGGTAGAAAAACTTAAGTCCTTTTCCAACCCCAGAGCTGGGGCTATGATTTACTGAATCTCAGGCCTATGTCTTAATTACTCAGAGGGTCCTGTAGCATGGAGACTGGCTCAAATTTCCCACGGCAGAGTGATAAAACATGTTACACACAGTAATTTTTACAAAATAGCCACCACGCAAAATCCCCAAAAGCTGGCAAAATTAAAGCAAAGTATTTCATCTTTCTTTTTCTTCAAAATGTAAATTTTTGTAGAAATATAAAATATATACATATAAATAAATAAAATGTAAAGCATATACATATAAATAAAAACAAACAAAAACAGAAATAAACGTGAATGTATCTTGTTCTATATCAAAAATATGGTGACATTCCAAGTCTTACTAAGTCTGAATCTAATTTTCCACTAGAGGTTCATGTTGTTCAATTTTCTCCATGAATGAAATACTGAGGCCACAGTAAACATATTTTTTCTATACATCCTATGCCTTTTAACATCTCTACATCTATGTTTATGCTATTTCCTTTGCACAGAGCACCCTCCCACCCACAACCTCTCCAAAGCTCTGTAAATCTCTCCTTCTTCAGATAGCCATCTTTATTCCTCACTTCTTACTTATTCCTCGACAAAATGTTGCAACTATATTTTAATTAAATGCATGCAGTTCTGTCTTCCTAATGAAATGTGAGTTTTTCAAGGGAAGGGACTGTTTTCACTCAGCTTTTTTGCACTTCTCTTGTTTTCCTGCCTTTCTTCTTCCATCCCTTTCCCCCTGGCCCCCCTTCCCACCCACTCTTTTGAAGTAACTGTCATATGGCTATAATAGATCTGTGTGTTGGATAGTGCAGATAGGATAAACCCAAAACGGTACCAAATCTCATGGTATTTACCATCTCATAAGAAATAGAGTCAAGTGAATAAACAATTATATAGAGGTGTGGCTTCATAAGGAGACAAGCACTTGGTGCCTAGAAGTAACAGTGAGAGCTAAAATATACTGAGTAGCTACTATATTATAGACACATAAGAATTTTATTTATATTAACTTTTTAAGCATTTTTTTTTTAAAAACCTTTATTGATATGTAATTTACATACCACAAAATTCACTCACTTAAAATGTACATACAGTTAAATGGTTTTTTACTGTACTTACAAAATTTTGAAACCATCACCAAAACCTAATTTTAGAACTTGTCATCCCAGGAGGAAACCTGTACCCATTAATAGTCATGCCTTACGTCCACCTCACATCTTCCCTCAGTCCCTGGCAACCATGAAGCTACTTTCTGTTTCTACAGATTTGCCTATCCTGAAAATTTGATATAAATGGAATCATATAGTTATGTGGTCTTTTTTGTCTGGCTTTCTTTATTTAACACAACATTTTCAAAGTTTATTCCTATTGTATATATCAGTACTTCGTTCAATTTTATTGCCAAATGGTATTCTGTGGTATAGATAGACTACTTCTTGTTTGTTGTTTCATCAGTTGATAAATATAGGGGATGTTTCCACTATTCATGTGCAAGTTATGTGTGTGGGTGTCAGCGTGTGTTAAAAAATTTTTTTTGTAATGTTTATTTTTGAGAGAGAGACAGAGCATGAGTGGGGGGAAGGGCGGAGGGCAAGGGAGACGTAGAATCCGAAGCAGACTCCAGGCTCTGAGCTGTCAGTACAGAGCCTGTAGGGCTTGAACCCACGAACTGGGAGATCATGACCTGAGTTGAAGTCTGATGTTTAACCAACTGAGCCACCCAGGTGCCCTAAGTTTTCATAAGCTTTATATGTACATACCTAGATGTGAAAATGCTGGGTTATATAAGCAAGTTTACGTATAATATTTTGAAGTACTGCTGACTGCTTTTCAGAGTGGTGGTATTGTTTTACATTCCCACTAGTAATGTATGAAAGTTCCCATTTCACCACATCCTCATCAACACTCGTTATTGTATCTTTTTTTTTTTTTTTGATAATTGCCATCTTAATGGTGTGAACTGGAATCTCATTACGGATTTCATTTTCATTTCCCTAATAACTAATAATGTCTTTTTTTAAAGTTTATTTCTTTATTTTGAGACAGAGAGAGAGAGCTGAGGAGGGGCAAAGGGGTGGGGGGTGGGGGGAGAGAATGAATTCCAAGCAGGCTCTGTGCTGTCAGCACAGAACCTGACTTGGTGCTTGAACCCATGTACCATGAGATCATGACCTGAGCCCAAGTCAAGAGTGGGGTACTTAACTGACTGAGCCACACAGGTGCCAGTTGACTAATACTGTTGAGCATCTTCTCATGTGTTTATTGGCCATTTATATATCTTCTTTTTGGACAGAAGATATATTAAAACCCTTAACATTTTAATCTTTATATCAATCCAGGAATTTGATGCAATTCGTATGCTCATTTTATGGATGAGAATTTAGAGGTTTAGGGACAAACAGCTAGATTACAGCTAAGGGGCTCTGATTCTAGGATGCATACTGTTAATGACCATGACTATTGCCTCTCATTACATATAGGGTAGAAACACATAAATGTCGAATGTTGAAAGAGCTTCTTTTTCACATATGATAACCAAGTTTTAACCAATAAACCATAATCTGATACATCATTTTGAAATTTTTCTATTCACATGCCTACTATACTCCTAATCCATGTTACAATTATTTTATTTCTGACTTATATTTTAAGATTCCCAGTTAAAGTTTAAATTCTTGGAAAACACAGACTTCATTTAAGACTTCTTTTCCCTTCCATTTCTGGCATGGTGCTGGACCCATACAAAATTTACTTACAACAAAGATATGACTATTAACTGGTTTCTTTCCAGTGCTATTTATGCTTGTAAGCATTTTTCACATTTACCCTTTATGAAATTTTTTAATAAAGAATGTACATCAGAATTATCTGTGGAAATTTTTTCACACTACTGATAATTGGACTTCGTGCCAAGATCTGTTTTGGTAGGTACCATCTAAGATCCAAACTCTCAGTTACTAAAAACTTGATCTTCCTGCAGGAATTAGGGCTTGAGGAATCAGCTCAAGAAAATACTGACCCTCTGGATACTGCTAGTACTCACGATGGTTCTTTTAGTGGGGAGAAATAAGGGAATTTTATAGAATTTGCTTATATTACTTTACAAACAATTACTATTATGCTTTCTCCCTTTCTGTGTTGTAAACTCCTTAAGAATAGTAATGCAGGGGCGCCTGGGTGGCTTAGTCGGTTAAGCGTCCGACTTTCGCTGAGGTCATGATATCGCGGTTCGTGGGTTCGAGCCCCGCGTCGGGCTCTGTGCTGACTGCCAGCTCAGAGCCTGGAGCCTGTTTCAGTCTGTGACTCCCTCTTTTTCTGACCCTCCCCTGCTCACGCTGTCTCTCTCTCTCCTAGAAATAAATTAAAAAAAAAATTAAAAAAAAAAAAAAAGAATAGTAATGCAGTTTTGTTCATTTTGTTGCCCTCTATCCCCCATAGCCTGACATAATTACTTGAATTTAATGGTTAGTAAAACCCCTTATGAATGAATAAATTTTAAGTATGTAATTAACATAATTATTGCACATTCACCAAGTGTGTAATATGATTTCAACATAGGCACTTTATTACTTTTTATAAGCCAAAGATACATTAGATAAACATGGTTTGTACTTAGAGAGGGAAATTGGTACATAACTAGATGGTTGTCCAAGGGCTTTATTTGTCATGTTAGGGCATTAGAATATAATATCAATAGATCTTTAATATTAGGATAAGTGTATATATTTAGTTTCTCAGTTGGAAAGTTTCATGAATAATAAAATGAGTATTTAGAATATAAACACACCACAAATAATCAAACGAAATTATGCTCCATTAAAGACATTGCTTTTGGCTAAGGTTTTAAATCAAAGGCACACAAATATTTGTGTTTTATGGATCACCAGAATTATATTAAATCAGTGATAGTTTTACTCATTAAGAAATGCCTTGTTCAAGACTTCACTGACAAGGGACACCTGGCTGACTCTCCAGCATGAGACTCTTGACCTCAAGGTTGTGAGTATGAGCCCCATGTTGAGGGCAGACATTACTTAAAATATAATAAAATATTTTTAAAAAAGACTTCAGTGGCAAGTTATGAGATATATAAAAGAGTATGTAGTAAGTTTGTAGGAAAGTGTTTTCTTGGTGAATTCCATGTATTTTATTATATACGTCCACCTTTACATGATATTTCAGTTTTTCTGAATGTCACTTAAGGTCTTAGATCTAGAACCTAAAGCATCTGAATTTATGCATACCCTCCAAATGTACTATACTATGGATTTAGGCAATTCTGTAGACCAGTGGCTAAAAAATAATGTAGTCATTAAATATGTATTATGCAACTCAAATCAAAACAAACTTTATTAAAGCCCATAAAAACTTATTTTTGTTGTTGCATGACAATATTTCTTCTTATATAATATATTGTTATGTGCTTTTGTATAGTATGAAAGTTCTCTTTTGAATGGAAAGTATAGCAAAGAAAGGTGCTTTAGAAATGCATTAGGTATTAAGACATCTTAGCCTTAGGGAGGCAAATATTTGTAAAAGCAATTTAATTTTTAGTCTGAAAATCTGAATTTAAATCTTGGCTCTTGAGGCAATGCAGAATCAATAAAAAAAATCATGGTATGTATTTAAATTAAAAAATGGCTTTAGGTTCTGTGGATTATGTTTTGGAGGGAGAAATGATTGTTGGTAAGGTAATAGTTTGATGGCTGTTATGTTTGAAAAAAACACTACTGCATAAATTGTAGAGAGAAAATATTTTTTAAAACTTAAGAGAAGAAACAAAAAAAGACAAAATGACTTTTTGGCTTCACGTTTTCACAAAGGGATAGGTAGAGTTAACTGCAGTACTATATATATTTTCACAAGTTTGCAGATAACAACATTTGAATATAAAGAGAAACAATACATCATTAGCTTTGTGAAGGTAAAGTATGGGAGAGAAGACAGGATGAGAATAATGCTTTTCTATTACTTGTTATTCAATATTGACTTTGAAATAATAAAACATTTTAAATATTCAAAAATAAAATGGAACTGAAAAGGAAAATTCAGTGGAAGAAATTCCCTAAAAGTGGGAGGGCAATCAGAAAAATGTATGCTTTTAAAGTTGCTGACACACTGCCTGGAGGAGATAATTACTTCAAATACTTTTTGAGAACATAAATTTGGACTTATATACTTAATGGAGTTTAAGTATTGTTTTTTATTTTTCTTAAAAACATTTTTTTAAGTTGGCTTCATGTCCAATGTGGAGCCCAGTATGGGACTTGAACTCACAATCCTGAGATCAAGACCTGAGCTGAGATCAACAGTCTGACAGAGAGCCACACAGGCACCACAATGGAGTGTAAAATCAACATAATCAACATAAAATTAACATAAATAAGACTTACTGTAGTTGTGAAATCAATATTTTTATTTTGAAATTTTCTGTGTTGTGAAAAAAACATATACATAGTTATGTTAACTATAACTATATTATAGTTATATTGTTAGGAACCAAGATTTTCAGTGTAAAATATAAGAGATACAACTTTAAAATCAAAATGGTTATATGCTATTTAATAAGAAATGGAAGTGTCAGCATGATCTCATACTTTTTAAAAAATTAAGTAGTTTCTAATTCTGTCTAATGGGAAAGCCTAGATTATGTTTTGTAGAAACTATTTTCCAAAGTACTGCATAGGAAATACAGTCAATAATATTGTAATAACATTGTACGGTGACAGATGGTTACTACATTTACCCTGGCAAGCGCTGAGTAATGCATAGAATTGTTGAATCAATATGTTGCACACCTGAACTAATATAACATTGTATACTAATTACAAAAACAAAAACAAAAACAAAAGAGAGCAAGCAAGCGTTTCCAAGAATAACTGAAGATTCTGGGACTGGGGATAGAAATGTGCAAAATAGTACATAAAGACAGTTTGGGAGAGGAAGGAAGGAAGAAAGGAAAGAGTCTTGTTTCTGAGTTCCTCTAGGACATGAAATTATGAGGAGGCGTTGGAAGTTCTGATTTTGGGCACTGGCTCTGCAGCTTACTATGTATTCATTTAGTTTCTATAAAAAAATTAAAGAATCAAAGATAGTGATCTTCATGATGCTGTCAGTTCTCGAAAGTATATGATTCTATGACTTTAAATAAAGTGATTATATTTAAGAAAATGCAGAGCTAGAACACTGGTGCCTGAGGAGAGGCTTGTCATCATCACTCAGGAAAAAAAGGACAGTGTCAATCCCATAATCTCTTTGTTGAGTCAGGTAGTAGGTTAAAGAGTTAATTTACTAAAACTAGTACTACCTTTCCTTCTTTTGCTTTTTAATAATTTATAATTAGCTTGATTTGAATGACTTTAATTCTGATCTGTTTAAGTGAAATTAAAAATAACCATGGCAAACTATAAAAATAATTACGTATCTTCTTACTTTATATTCCACATTTAAAATGTGTATAAAAGTTTCTGTAATGCCTACAGCCAATGATTTCACTATACCTTTAGTTTTTCTATTTAGACTTCTTTCCCAAGTACTTCTGATCCATTTTATGAAAAAGTACTTCCTGACATCTGCCTTGAATTTCCTTTTTCCCCTAGTCCCATTCCTGAACCCTCATCTTGTTATCTTCTTTAAGTGGAAAATAGTCTGCTTGACATTATTTCTATCATGTTCAGTTCTGTGTATTTCAGTGAAATCTTTCTTAATTATGTTCTTCCCAAGAGAGCACTTAATCTTTTTTAGCCTGTCTTTATAGATTTTTACCTGTTGGCCCCAGGATAAACCCCGTTGCTTTTTAAAGCAACTTCAATAGTTTGAAAGTCTTGGATACTTTGTTACAAGAGTCCCCATTAAAACAATATCACAAACTATCACAACTCAATGTTTCTGCTTTGAAAGAATTTGCTTTCTCTGACAATAAGCAGACCCTCCAAAGAACTAAGTGACATCAAATATACTAGAGTCACTTGCACACTTTGATTCCATCTCTTTTCCCTTTGGTTTATTTCCATTTGTACCTCTAGGGTTCAAACAGAATGATGAAACAGCATTTTTGAGTGTTCATTTTCCTTTAATGTTTACTTCCTCTCCAATAGAGCAGTAAGGTTGAATACCTAGAAAACATTACTATTAAATGAATCCGCTTAGATTGTTTCTTGTATTTATTCATCTAAGGTCAAAATGAACACCCCCTCAAAAAAAAAAAAAAGAAGAAGAAGCATCACAATAAAGTGGGAAAAGAATGGTTACTTCTACTTAAATGGACGATTGATATAATAGCTCAAGATTCACAATGAAGGGAACTAGAAGAAATTCTACATCTTCTGTCAACCCATATGGTTGCACAAACCAGTACTGTGAATGAATGACTCTATGAATAAATAGTAAAGAATAGATAGTAAAGAAAATAGTAAAGAAAAAAGCTTTTTCACTTTACATAGTGCGATACATTGTCTTGTTACAACATTTCCAGTTAAATGGATATTTTAAAGTGAACATATTGAAGTAATTTACAGAGTACATACTCGTTGGCAATATGTCAAAGATGATCAGAGACTGTGGTTTACTGTGTAAATGGCAGAATAATTAGAGTCAAATATTAATAGTCTTCAAAGTTTGGGCCTCCTAAATATTTTAATGAATGCTTGGTCTGAGTAACTATATAACAGGTATGTAAATTGGCAAACTTTTCAAAACTATCTTTGTATCAACAATACCATCAAACATTTAATAGAATTTGGGATACTAAACATAAAACAAACCATTTCTAGAAACCATTCTGGAGTTTGTTTGTTTGTTTGTTTGATCTTTTCTCAGGGGAAATTAATTCAGCACAGAACTCTGACCAACTTCAAAAGAGATGTTTGAAGTTATTTCAGAGCTATCAGTTTTGCAGGGAAGAAGTAAAGCTGGCTCTCAGAAACAAATGATTTAGTACATGCTTCTCTGTGCAAAGCAGTTACGTTGTATCTTCTGAAGCAGTTTCTGGAAATGTTATGCTTACATGAATTTCCTTGCTGTCTCTTGTATGAGAGAAAGATCAAATGGATAAGAGCATCACTTCACGAAGGCTAGTGTTAAACAGTTTTCTACCTGTTCCCTAAATAGTGGTCCAAAAGTCGAGTTAAATATTTTAGAGACTATGATACAAAGTAAAGTTGGTAGATCATAAAAGAAAACAACAACAAACAAACAGCACTGTCTCAACTTTGAATGTGTGGTATCTTGATTGGTTTAAACAATTATCAATCAACTACTCGTTTGCATCAAAAAATATATTTGGTTAAATCACTATAGATAATTGTTTAGAAGGCAAAACAAATATTTCTAAACTATTTGCATCTTTTCAGCACAGAATATTATACTTGACCAATTTCTCATATACAGATTTCTGGTAGCAAACCCACAAATCACTCAAATAGACATTTGTTAAAAGAGTTTACCTGAGCAGTGAGGCTTACAGGGTGTCAAACTATTCTATTTCTACTATAAATCTTAAATAATAAAATAGAAATTGTTATATAAAATAGACCTTTGGGAAATGTCATTTTTAGATCAAGAAAATAACCCAGAAAATTATTACGCTCTCGAATATTAAGATTGAAAAGTAGCAGCGCCTGGGTGGCTTAGTCGGTTGAGCTTCCGACTTCTGCTCAGGTCATGATCTCATGTTCATGGGTTTGAGCCCCGCGTTGGGCTCTGTGCTGACAGATAGCTCAGAGCCTGGAGCCTGTTTTGGATTCTGTGTCTCTCTGTCTCTCTGACCCTCCCCTGCTCATGCTGGCTCTCTCTCAGAAATAAATAAAAAAACATTAAAAAAATTTTTTTAAATGAAAAATAAATGGTAAGTGAACCATGGTCTTTTTTTTTTTTTACCCTCAATAACCAACAACACACATGTTTATTATTTATTTATTTTAAATTTTTATTTAAATTCCAATTAATTAGCTTACAGTGTAACATTAGTTTCAGATGTACAGTTTAGTGATTTGATACTTACATAAACACCTGATGCTCATCACAAATGCATTCTTTAATCTCCATCACCTATTTAACCCATCGCTCTGGTACCCCTCAGTTTGTTCTCTAGAGTCTCATAGTTTGCCTTTCTCTCTCTCTCTCTTTTTTTTTTGTTTCTTAAATTGAACTGTGGTCTTTCTGAATAATTGATTACAGTCGTCATAACATCTACCTGTACTACACTTTATAGTTTGAAAGGGTCCTCTCTTTTTTGGTAGCATTCTTATTTACCAGCAATTTGAACATTACTTTTTCCATAATTCAAGTTGCTACAGAATTTATTGTCAATGAATTAATCCAAAGTATGATACTTTTTAGATGTATATGCCTTTTTAAATATTAATTTCTTTTAATATCAAGCTAGCTGCATAATATTGTTTATAATAAGTTTTCTATACATTAATTATTTTTGGTTTCAACTGTACTAATCTAAGGAAGATAACTGTATTTACATTTTTAAAAAATAATAGCAACATAAATTATTTGTTTTTCCTACTTGCATTACTTTTTAAAAATCTGAAAAGTAACCTCTCAACCCTAAAACTAATTTTGAAAGACAATTTTAAAAAAGAAAAATGGCTTTACTGTTAAGATTCATAGTTGCCAGTCCCTGTCCTTGGAATAAATTATTTCTCTCCTAGAGAAATAACTTGTCACTTGGAAATTAATTGGCTCTATTACAGCTAAATCCATTAAAAACACGAAATGACCAGTCAAAAATGGAAAAGTCCAGTTATTCATTTTCAGATTGTTCTTCCAGAGATGAATGTCAATAGTCAGAAGGTCCCTTCTGGACACACAAAATAGAAGTCAGCCCTCATGCAAGGGGGTCAGCATAGCATATCCTTAATTCCACATGGTCAAAAGTAAAATCTAAAAAAATAAAAAAGGTTTTGGTTTCCTCTTGCTATTCTTTATTTTTTTTTTCAGATTATTCCACTAAACAATTTCTTTATCCAACTAAATCATTTTATACCTCAGTTCTTTTTGCATTATCTTTCAAACTGAATAATATGTTTTCGCAGCCATGCATTTTTCAAGTTTCTATCATTGTTCACAAACCCTTTGCTGTAAGGTGGGAGTTTTTTACTTTTTTGTAACCTGTCTTTTCTTTATCTATAATAATTAACCTCTTATTTTCAAGTACCATATTAGTATCTTAAATAAATGATTTTAGAAGCACCCTAGGGTGAGACATATAAACATTAAGTTCTCATGAAATGAAAAGGCAAAGCATCAAAAAAGCTTTTCCTTTGCTATTAAGGTTTTGAACAAATAATTTATTTCGTTAACCCTCTTTATCTTCAAATGTAAAAAAGAGAGATAGTAATGCCTTCTTTAGAGAATATACAAATACACTTTTCTAACTATTACTACTATGTCATTATTAACTATTCTTATTCTTACTTTTTTTATATGCTTATTCTGTAGATAAACCAAAAGTTGGCATTGGCTACAGGCAACGTAGCTAAAAATAAACAGAAATTAATAGGCTTTGTTTTTTTTCTTTTCCCAATAAAATGAATTTAAGAATAATTTTTTGTTTGTGACATTATTTTGTTATCTTTCTTCAACTATAAAATTATCAAAAAGCAGCCTGACCAACTGAACATTATACTTAAACTCATTTGACAGAAACACGCTATTGCAAGAAGATGGGCATAGGTTACCAGAGTGCAATGACACAATCTATTCCAGTTCTTTATTCACCATGTACTTTCTGACAGTAACCAATTTCACAAATGACTTTACTGATATAAAAAGAACATGAACTGGGCACTACATATTTCCTTATATAGGTACTCTTGATTCCTAGTTCTTAGTACCAATTATAAAACAGATGTTTGGTAGACAAAATGCTAAGTAGATTCTTTTTTGAATATGACAATGAAAAATTTGTTTTTGATTCAATTTTATCATTAAGTGACTAGTAATAAATAATTCAAGACAATAGCAAGTCTGTAAAACTTTTACTATATTTTTGATCATGATATTTTGGATTTGCTATTAAGATTGGGTAAAAATTTAATTACCTCATTTTGAATCTATAAAGAATAAATTCAATTGAACACATAGTATGGCTCTATTTTCCCTATAAGTGTGTTATGATACAAATGAAGAAGTTCTGATTCATTTTCTTGGCTGGGATTCAAACATAAATATTTTTAATCAGGTAAAATTATTAAATGGTTTCTGAATGCACTAAACAGACTAGACTATAGTCCTGGGGCTGATGAATATAAATGAGGAATAATTTTAATAACTACTTAGAATAGCTCATTTTAAAAGACACCCAAAGGATTTCATGGCCCAGAGCATCTTGAGATCTGTGGAGGACCAGTAAGTAACCTTGTCTTTATTAACCTACTTTTGAATACCCCCTCTATCTCTTGTTCATCTGGAAACTCAACAGTTCACTGAGTACATACTTCTTCCATAGTTTCATCAAGTGGAGAAGTTTCTCTTTGTCTCTCTCTCTCACTTCTGACTTCAGGTCCTGGTAGATGGTACCCTTTGTACTTCCATTTTTTGTTTCTCTCTCACATTATCTCAATCTCTTTGAAGTGCATGCTATCAGACTAAACCTCCAGACTAAACTCTTTTTATTGATGCCATCTACTTATTTCCATGTCAGTTCCTACTCTCACAGCACATTTATGCAAGGCTTTATTGCCTAGATCATTGTCTTCCTTTTCATCATGACTCTTGTCATGACATTTAGTGTCTTCTAAAATTACCTATCAATTCTCTGAGTCCCTCAGTTGCTTTTTACCATTTCACTTTTTCAGCACTCCCATGGATATAATCAAGATATTCCTATTAATAATAGTTATATCTCAGCTCATATCTCATTTTAGTCTTTCTACTTTCTGGCTACCAACTTCCAGGTCATCAACATTTAAAAAAATGTTTATTTATTTATTTTGAGAGAGAGAGAGAGAGAGAGAGAGAGCCATAGAGGGGCAAAGAGAGAGGGGAAGAGAGAGAATCCTAAGCAAGTTCCCCACTGTCAGTGCAGAGTCTGACTCACTGCTTAATCTCAGTAACTGTGAGATCCTGACCTGAGCCAAAATCAGGACGCTTAATTGACTGAGTCACCCAGGTGCCCCCAGCTCGTCTACATTTTTATCCTTTTTTTAAATTTTTAAAAATGTTTTTGTTTATTTGTGAGAAAGAGAGAGAGTGTGTGTGTGTGAGCCATGGAGGGACAAAGAGGGAGACACAGTATCCGAAGGAGGATCCAGGCTCTGAGCTGTCAGCACAGAGCCAGATGCAGGGCTTGGAACTCACAAACCGTGAGATCATAACCTGAGTAGAAGTCATAGGCTTAGCTGACTGAGCCACCCAGGCACCCCTCACCTACATTTTTAAAGTAGCCAATAAATTTTTAGCTTTCATCAAGACTAGAGATATATTGATTTCATCACCTTTTCTCTGCACAAACTCTTCCTTTGTTTCCCTTCTTATCCAGCTTATATTCTGTGGTATACTACTAAAATCTCTTCATTGAAAATATCCTTTACAATGTGCTCTTCCCTTCTTCCACCTTGTCCTAAGTATATCTCTAGAAGAAAAAAAAACCCAATTGTACTTTAAAGCATGGCTATATTGGGGCGCCTGGGTGGCTTAGTCGGTTAAGCGTCCGACTTTCGCTTAGGTCATGATCTCGCGGTTCGTGGCTTCGAGTCGCGCCGGCTCTGTGCTGACTGCCAGCTCAGAGCCTGAGCCTGTTTCAGAGTCTGTGTCTCCCTCTCTCTCTCACCCTCCCCTGTTCACGCTGTCTCTCTCTATCCTAGAAATAAAAAAATAAAAATAAAAAAAAATAAATAAAGCATGGCTATATAGTTATAAAAATTGCCTAATAAATATGGAAAACCATGATGCAGGAGAGAAAGTGAACATTTCAAGAACAAATCCTTAGATTAGGTGAGAGGTGATGGGTAATAGGATCACATACAAGTGGAACAGTGGGCTTGAGAGAGCTTATGAATAGTCCATCTTTGAAACAGGAGTCTTTAGCTTTAGCTTCCTTAGGGGTGGGGCTTTGGTCAAATCAATACACATTATTAGCAAAATGAGCAAAGGAGTTGTGGGTATACACACAGAAATGGTTATAATAATGGGCCATGAAAATTGGTTAAGAAGGAGAATGTGGACATGAGGTGAGAGATGGAGAGTGAATATGTGCATTGGAGATCTAGATGAATTGAAGAATTGTTAGGGGGAGCAGTGTAGTTGGTGTGCTCAGAGGATGAGTGGAAGAATTAGATGCTTGAAATCAAAATTTTGGAGATGATTCAGTTATTAATAAGGTGTAATATACAATCACAGGAGAGGAATGGTCAATAGACACATTCTTATTGATTAAATAAACGATTTATAAGACAGTTTTCCTAAATAAGAAATGATGTAATAAATTACACATTGTTTTAAATAAGAATGAAAATTATTCACTAAAATTTCAAAATGCCCTTAAATTTAGTCATCTACAAATCTAGATTCTAGAAGAGCCAGCGTATGCTTCCAATCTCCACAATTCCTTTCCCTTAAGCCATGAGAAGCTGATCAAACCTGTGTAAACTTTCCCTAGAAAAAATATGCTTCTCATACAAAATAAGCACAGACACAAAATTTCAGAGGATTCAAATGCCTCCTGATGTGTATCATTGGATACTTTTAAGATGAGAGTTTTGGGGTGTTAGGGTAAAGGTGTCCAGGTTTCCATTTTTCTAGTAGCTTCAAGTTGCTGCTGTAACTGTCATTTTGAATTGTAAGCATCAGGTGTAAGATGACAAAGACACTTATTGGAGGAAACTTTCAAATTAGATAAATTGCTCTACTTAGGCTGTCTCTTACCTGATGAGAATTCTCTTTAGAGACAGGTGCACGCTGAATCAAATTTTCCTTCTCGGCTTCATCTCAGGGGATTCCAAATTAAACTGAACCTTTGAAATGAATCTAGAAAATACCAAGGCCATTACCAAATCCAAGAGAGTTTATTTTGCCCAACTAAAGAGATTTGGAGGCTTTATATTTTAAGCCCAAAATATATATTTCTCTAACTTTACAGTTAAGATTTCTGTGGGTTCTTTTTTTTTTTTTTTCTTTTTCCTCCTGTGGCTTCTAAAATTGAAAATATACCTAAAGATTCTCTGGTCTATGACCCAAGAGACCTACTTTTTAGTAGTAGTCTTTCTTTCCTTCTTTAAAAGATTTTTTAAAATTAATGTTTATTTATTTTTGAGAGAGAAAGAGTATTAGTGGGGGTGGGGCAGAGAAACAGGGAGACACGGAATCTGAAGCAGGCTTCAGGCTCTGAGCTGTCTGCACAGAGCCCGATACAGGGCTCAAACTCACAAACCGTGAGATCATTACCAGAGCTGAAGTCGGAGGTTTAAACGACTGAGCCACCCAGGCGCTCCAACTTTCCTTCTTTTTTAAAGTTTATTTTATTTTGAGAGAGACAAAGACAGCATCAGTGGAGGAGGGGCAGAGAGAGAGGGAGAGAGAGAATCCTAAGCAGGCTCCATGCTGCTAGGGTAGAGCCTGATGTGGAGCTTGAAGTCATGAAGCTGGAAGATCACGACCTGAGCCAAAACCAAGATGCATAACCAATGGAGCCACCCAGTTATCCCATTTTAGTAGTAGACTTTCATTGATGTGCGTGTTTTGGTGTGATGTAGGCAAATCATATGTTTTCGTTTCCTCATTCATAGCACATTACCTGTCCTACCTAGTGAGTATTAGATAATTAATGTGAATGTCATTCGACAAATATAAAATGTTACACAAAAAAGAAAAATAGTTTTATATTATTTATTCTAACATATAATATCGTCCAATTAGCCTTCTTGAGAACATAGAACCCTAGGTCTGTATGTCATAGGTAAAGTGTGAGAATATTATTAATGAGAGCTGTATTGGTAATCCAAATATTTCCAAAGAAATCGCTTACTACCAGAGGACTTTAGACTAAAACAATTGGGTATTGTTCGAATAGTTAGTGATTGAATTTTATTCATTATATTAAAGTTGCAGATTAGTTGCAAATGATGTGGAAAAATCTGCTTCTTAAATTGAGTGTGACTGCATTAAAAATTAAATTTAATAAATCAATGGATATATTTATTAGATACTTACAATCTATTAAATACTATATTCTGTAACCACTGTTAAAGATATGAAGAATAGAAAAAAAATCCCTGTTCTCAACAAGCATATGATCTATTGGGGAATAAAAAATTAAATATAAAATTTACTTATTTAAAATTAGTAATAAAAACATTACAGAAAATTGACTTTTAAGTTAATTACACAGATTGTAAAAGGTATTTTATCAGGAAAAGTTCCTTTAGATTATAGCAGTTGTATTGGATTCATTAGTTAATTTATTACTTAAACAATGTTATGCTGATCTCCTGCTATACATTAGACATTATGCTAGGCTTTATATCAGATTTTGGAAATACAAAGGTGAATAAGAAAGAGGTTGCCAAGAACTGTGAAGGTTCTGACATTTTACTGTCTGTGCAAACTAGTAAGTCAGCCTGCCCATTTCACGAATAATGGCACAGGGTATGAGACTCTTGTTCTTAGTCAAAGTCTTTGGACTTATAGCACAGCAAGAAGAAGGATCTTCATGTATGAGTTAGTTCCCTTTGTACTCCAATTTCCATGGGAGGGACATGAGGGGGTGAGGTAGGTGAAGTCAGGTAGTGGCTTTGCATTACAGCTGAGGACCCTGGGCTTAGGGACCCTGAATCTTTTATTATGGTCAGTGAGCAAATCTGCCTGTCCTTTGCTCTAGGAGGAGACATTCCTTATACTGGTTAGTAAGCAACCTTGCCTTCAAGTTTGTGGGGGAGAGTTTAACATTCTAGGAACACTTGCCAAATAATCATTCTGGAAAAGATAGTCCAGAACAAAATCTATCAAGATCTATACTAGTTTTCTATTGCTGTGCAATAAATTACCACATATTCAGTGGAATAAAGCAAATTTACAATTTCATAGTTCCCATGAGTCAAGACCCTAGGCATGGTAAGAAAGTCTTCTGCTCAAAGCCTCATAAACTGAGTTCAAGGTGTCAACAAGGTTGAGTTCTTTTCTGGATCTCAGGGTCTTCTTCCAGGCTTACTTGTTCATTGGCAGAGTTCATATTCTCATTTCTTAGCTAGAATTAAGTCTAAGTTTTCCCTTGCATTCAAGGGAAGGGGATTATATAGAAGTGTGACACACTAGGTTGTCAATTTAGGGCACTTCTGATCAAAAGATATTCATAATAATGAGAGGCCACTGGGGGATTAACTCCTAACAAATACATACTATGGTAAAGGAAAGCTTACATTATACTGATATTTTTGGTCTTCCAATACTTAGATTATTTATCTATAAATTCATATATATTAATACATACATTCATAAATAAACATAAATTTGGTAATAGAGGATTGTTAAAAATGATATTAAAGAGATAAACTGAGTTTGATAGAATAATAGAGGCATTGATTTGGAGATTTAAGATATTGTTTGAGAATGAGCAAAGTTTGGAAGATAGGTCATGAATTGGGATAAAATTATAAATCATTGGAATCATATAGAGAAAAGACAAAGAAAATCATAAAAAATCTTGGGGGCACTCAATGGGTGCCCAAGTTAAACTGAAGCATAACTATTGAAAAGTGAGTAAGTATAAGAATGGAGTAAGGATAAAAGTTGCAATAAGGATGGAAGTTTACTTGAAAACAATAAGCTAAAGAAGTTAAGCTTTATTGTATAGGCAGTGAGAAACAGAAGGAAGTTGTGATGGAGAAAGGAGGTATGACTAAAACAATGATACTTAAATATTTAAACATACGCTGTGTTTTCTTTGGTAATAAGATATCCAAGCAAAAACATTCAGCAAACAAGTGATTAGAAATGAGTGATGGGAACCCTGAATGAAAGTAGAATGTACATTTGAAGACTTGGTGTAGAACGTGGGTATCTAATGTCATAGGATTGAAGGATCTACAAAAAGTAATGTTTAAAGAGAGAGAAAGAAAAGAAAAGAAAAAAGGCTAATTTGTTGAGCACAAAAGGGAGTTAACTAAGCAAAGCTGGCGGTAAAGGCACCAGGAGGACCAGGCTAAGATAGCATTATATAAAACAAGGAAACAAACAAAAGAAATGTGGAACATACTTGGAGAATTCAGAAAATCTCTTTGATTATTCTTCAAAGCTCTTCGTGAGTTGATTAGGGTAGAATTTTGCCTGGATACAACTAAACAAAAGTAGCCTGAGGAAATCGAAACAATAGAAATAGGAAACTTTTTCCAGACATCAGTCAGGGAAGTGAAGAAATTCTTTGGTAAGTAAGTAGGACCACTGAGATCACTGTGACTTTGTAGACACACTTCCAGGCGTACTTTGTTTTACTGTACGTTACAGGAACTTCAGTTTTTATGAACTGAAGTTTTGTGGCAATGCTTTGAACAAGTCTCTTGGCACCATTTCCCCCACAGTGTTTGCTCACTTTGTGTCTCTCTGTCACCTTTTGGTAATTCTAGCAATATTTCAGACTTTTTCTTGATTACTATATTTGTTATGGTGATTTGATGTAACTATTCTAATTGTTTTGGAGCACCACAAATTGTGCCCAAATGAAACGGCAAGCTCCATCGATAAATGTATGTGTTTAAATTACTTCACCAGGGGCGCCTGGGTGGCTTAGTTGGTTAAGCGTCCGACTTTCGCTTAGGTCATGATCTCGCGGTTCGTGGGTTCGAGCCTCGCGTCGGGCTCTGTGCTGACTGCCAGCTCAGAGCCTGGAGCCTGTTTCAGTCTGTGACTCCCTCTCTCTCTGACCCTCCCCTGCTCATGCTGTCTCTCTCTCTCTCCTGGAAATAAATTTAAAAAAACAAACATTAAATTACTTCACCAATTGGCTGTTACCTCATTTCTCTTCTCCTCAGGCCTCCCTATTCTCAGAGACATGACATTAAAATTAAGCCTATTAATAACTCTACTATGACCACCAAGTGTTCAAATGAAGGAAAGAGTTGCAGGTACTAGACATGATTAAGCTTAGTGAGGAAAGCATGTTGAATGCTGAGATGGCCAAAAGCTAAGCCTCTTGTACCAGTTAGCCAAGTTGTGAATGCAAAAGAAAAGTTTTTGAAAAAAATTAAAAGGGCTCCTCCAGTGAAAACACAAATAATAAGAAAGCAAACAACCCTACTGCTGATATGGAGGAAGTTTTAGTCATTGGCATGGATCAAAAGAGCCACAACATTTTCTCAACCAAAGCCTAATCCAGAGCAAGGCCCTAACTCTTCAATCTGTGAATGCTGAGACTGATGAGAAAGTGCAGAAGTTTGAAGCCACCAGAGGCTGGTTCCTGAGGCTTGAGGAAAGAAGCCATCTCCATAATATAAAAGTGCAAACAGAAGCAGGCAAGTGCTGATGTAGAAGCCGCAGCAAGTTATTGAGAAAATCTAGCTGAGATAATTCATGAAGATGGCTGTACTAAGCAACAGCCTTTCAATGTAAGACCACACTGCCTTCTCTCAGAAGAAGATGCTGTCTAGGACTTTCATAGCTAGAGAAGAGAAGTCATTGGCTGGCTTCAAAGCTTTCAAAGAACAGACTGATTCTCTTGTTAGAGGCTAATGCAGCTGGTGGCTTAGAGTTGAAGCCAAGGCTTATTTACCATTCCAAAAATCCTAGGACCCTTAAGAATTATGTTAAATCTACTCTGCTTGTGTTCTGTAAATGGAAATAAAGTCTGGATCACAGCACATCTGTTTACAACATGGTTTACTGAATACTTGAAATTCACTGTTGAGACCTACTACTCAGAAGAAAGGTTTTTTTCAAAACATAACTGTTTATTGACAATGCACCTGGTCACCCAAGAGTTCTGATAGAGATGGACAATAAGATGAATGTTGTCTTCATGCCTGCCAACACAGCACAACATTAATTCTTTAAGCCATGGATATAGGAGTCATTTTGACTTTCAAGCCTCATTATTCAAGAAATACATTTTGTAAAACTATCACTGCTATACAGATTCCTCTTATGTATCGGGGAAAGGTAAATTGAAAACCCTATGGAAAGGATTCACCATCGTAAATTCCATTAAAAACATCTATGATTCATGAAAAGAGGTCGAAATAGCAACATTCACAGGGGTTTGGAAAAAGTTAATTCCAACCCTCATGGATGACTTTCAGGGGTTCAAGACTTCAGTAGAGGAAGTAGCTGCAGATGTAGTGGAAATAGCAAGGGAGTTAAATTAGAAAGAGAGCCTGAATATGTGACTGAAAGGTTGCAATCTCAAGATAAAACTTCAACAGATGAAAATTTGCTTCTTATGGATGAACAAAGAAAGTAGTTTCTTGAAATAGAATCTATTCCTGGTGAAGGTGTTGTAAAGATTGTAGAAATAACGTCAAAGGATTTAGAATCTTACATATGCTTAGTTGATGAAGTAGTAGGACTGAAGAGGATTGACTCCAACTTTGAAAGTTTTACTCTGGGTGAAATGCTTTCAAACATCGGCACATGCTACAGAGAAATTGTTTGTAAAAGGGAGAGTCGATCGAAGTTGTCTTATTTTAAGAAATCACCACAGCCACCTAAACTTTCAGCATCTACCTCCCTGATCAGTCAGTAGACATCAATAACAAGGAATGACTCTCCACCACCAGAAAGATTATAATTCATTGAAAGCTCAGATGATGTTAGCAATAAAGTATTTCTTAATTAAAATGCATACATTAAGGCTATTGGAGTTAAGATAGTGGAGCAGCATGGAGACCTTTAGCTTGTCTCATGCCTGAAATGCAGCTAGATCAGCACCAAACCATTTTGAGCACCTAGGAAATTGATCTGAGGATTAACACAACAATCTGCATAACTTGAGCCACAGAACTCAGCAGGTACATAGTATGGAGAGGTGAACCAGGGGAGAGAAAAGCTTTGGAGGGTAGGGACCTGGTTTTCTTTTCTTCTTTTTCTTTCTTTCTTTCTTTCTTTCTTTCTTTCTTTCTTTCTTTCTTTCTTTCTTTCTTTCTTTCTTTCTTTCTTTCTTTCTTTCTTTCTTTCTTTCTTTCTTTCTTTCTTTCTTTCTTTTTCTTCTTCTTTCTTTCTTTTCTTCCTTCCTTCCTTCCTTCCTTCCTTCCTTCCTTCCTTCCTTCCTTCCTTCCTTCCTTCTTTCTTTCTTTCTTTCTTTCTTTCTTTCTTTCTTTCTTTCTTTCTTTCTTTCTTTCTTTTTGAGACAGAACAGGGGAATTGGAAGGGGGAGAGTGCAGGACATCAGGAACATGCAAGAAAAGCATTCCTCTGAAAGTTGTTGGAGAGAGAGAGAGAAAGAGTGAAAACACTCACAAGGGACTGCATAAGAAATCTGTTCCCCCAAACCATTGATGAGGAGAAGGGAGAGGGTTTCAATACCACCAGGATTCTCTAACAGTGGAGTGCAGAGTCTAAAGTTCTGGAGCTCAGTGCCTGGCAGTGCTCTGGTGAGGAAATAGGGTGAATCCCTAGGAGTAGGCTGCGGAGTCAGAAGGGTCTATGTGCCACATGGGGAGAAGCGGTTTTCCTGCTTGGAGAGAACATGGTAGAGGACATTCAGCCTCCCCACAGGCAAAGGTCTCAGTGGACCCCAGAGAGCAGCACATTTGCCGGTATTGGGACAAAGACTCCAGAGTGTGGTGAAACCTGGTGTTGTGATTTGACATAATCTCTGAACCTTTGCTACTGTGTGATCATACAAATGTTTTTTGGGGCAAAATGGCACCCAGCCATTGCTCAGTGAGACCCTCCCCCAGCGAGTCAGTACAGGTCCAAGCCATGGGGGTCTCTGAAACACAACCCCATCAAGATAAAAATCTGGAGGGATGTGCCACTTGCCAGGCAGACAGCTAGGACACTGAGAGGGTAGAGGTGAGGAGTGGACAGAGACCTGAGACAAAGGAAGGGTGCTTGATTGTGGGTCAGTGAAGGTGTGCAGTTCCTGTGTCAGAGAACAGAGAGTTGGGTGAAGCCATTTCCATCTCTCCTGCACACCTGCATATGTGCATGCACATGTGCACCACCGATCTACCCCAGTACACTAAGCAGCACCACCTAGTGGAGAACTGAGCTGTTACACAACACCTGGCCCAACTGCACCCTCCAAGCACATCCCTTATAAGACCAGCACAAGTCACTCCACCTTCTTAGTGTACAGGCTAGAGAGGGCTTCATAGTTTCAGTTCCAGGGTTAAACTTAATGTAACTTCACTTGGATTTCATTCTCTTTGCTAGTTCATTTATGTGTTCATTTTCTTTGCTTCTGTTTTTGCTTACATCATTTTCTTTTTTTCTTTTCTTCCTTTTTCTTAGATGTAGAATGAGAAAAATTCTTTTTATTTTTTTATTTTAAAAAATACATTCTATTTCCTTTTATTGTATTTTATTATCAGTTTTTAAAATTTTTTCTTGCCCTTTTGTCTCTTTTTTCCCCCCTCACTATTCTATTAAGCTTCTTTCAACAAGCAGACTAAAACACACCTAGAACATAGCTTCCTTTGACTGATTCTTTTGTTTTGTTTTTAAGGTTTTAATTTTAATCTTTTGCTTTATTAATTATTTTCTTCCTCCAAAATGACAAAATGAAGGCATTCACCCCAAAAGAAAGAAGAGGAAGAAATGACACCAGGGGATTAATCAACACAGATATAAGCAAGATGACTACACTACAATTTAGAACCATGATAATAAGAATACTAGCTGGTGTTGAAAAAAACATAGAATCCCGTTCTGTGGAGATTAAAAACATAAAGCCTAGTCAGGAAAAAAATAAAAATACTATAACGGAGATAGCATTTAGATGTGATTTAGAAGATGAAATTATGGAGAATAATGAAACAGGAGAATGCAAGGAAGCAAAAGCAAAAGATCACGATACAACACTTAGAGATCTCAGTGACTTATTTAAAAGGAATAATATCTGAATCATAGGAGTCCCAGAAGATTAGGAAAGAGAAAAAAGGATAAAGGTTTATGTGAGCAAATTATAACTGAAAACTTTCCTAATCTAAGGAAGGATACAGACATCAAATCCAAGAAGCATAGAAAACTCCCATTAGATTCAATAAAAACTGACCATCACCGAAGCATATCATAGTCAAATTCACAAAGTACACAGACAAGGACAGAATTATGAAAGCAACAAAGGAAAAAAAGGTCTTAACCTGTAAGGGAAGACAGATCAGTTTCACAACAGACCTATCCACAGAAATTTGGCAGGCCAGAAAGGAGTGGCCGGATATGTTCAATGAACTGAATTGGTAAAAGATGCAGCAAAGAATTCTTTATCTAGCAAGGCTGTCATTCAAAATAGGAAAGAACTTAAGGAAAGACGCCCTCCCAGATGGGAGTTTCCCAGACAAACAAAAACTAAAGGAGTTCATGACCACTAAACCAGTCCTGCAAACAATTTTAAGGGGCACCCTTTGAGTGAAGAAAACAAAACAAAAAGGACCCAAAGCCACAAAGACTAGAAAGGACCAGAGAACATCACCAGAAACACCATCTCAACAGGCAACATAAAGACGCTAAGTTTTCATCTTTCAGTACTCTAAATGTCAATGGACTGATCTCTCCACCAAAAGATATAGGGTATCAGAATGGATAAGGAAACAAAACCTATCTATATGCTGCTTACAAAAGGCTCATTTTAGACTTAACAGATCAAAAGTAAGGGGATGAAGAACCATCTATCACGCCAATGGTCATCAAAAGAAAGCTGATGTAGCCATACTTATATCAGACAAACTAGATTTTAAAATCTAGTCTGTAACAAGAGATGAAGGGCATTATATTGTATTTAAGGGGTCTATTCACCAAGAAGATCTAATAAATGTAAATATTTATGCCCCTAATATGGATATACCCAAATATATAAATAGATTAATCACAAACATAAAGAAACTCATTGATAATAATACCATAATAGTAAGGGACTTCTGTCCAACAGAAATGGACAGATAATCTAAGCAGAACATCAACAAGGAAACAATGGCTTTAAATGGACCTGATGGACTTAACAGATATATTCAGAACATATCATCCTAAAGCACCGGAATACACATTGTACTGGAGTGCACATGGAACATTCTCCAGGATAGATCACATACTGGTTCACAAATCAGCCCCCAACAAGTACAAAAATATTGAGATCATACCTTGCATATTTTCAGACCACAATGCTATGACATTCCAAATCAATTACTAGAAAACATTGAGAAAGACCTTGAATACTTGGAAATTAAAGGACATCCAACTAAAGAATGAGTTGCTAGTGGGAATGCAAACTGGTACATCCACTCTGGAAAACAGTATGGACATTCCTCAAAAAATTAAAAATAGAACTATCCTACAACCCAGCAATTGAACAACTAAATATTTATCCAAAGAATACAGGAGTGCTAATTCAAATACACATGTACCCCAGCACTATTGACAATAGCCAAAGTATGGAAAGAGCTCAAATGTCCATTGACTAACAAATGAATAAATAAAATGTGGTACACACACACACACACACACACACACAATGGAGTATTACTCGCTGATCAAAAAGAGTGAAACCTTGCCTTTTACAACAATGTGGGTGGAACTAGAGTGCATTATGCTAAGTGAAATAAGTCAGAGAAAGACAAATATATGATTTCACTCATATGTGGAATTTCAAATGCAAAACAGATGCACTTAAGGAAAGGGAAACAAAAAAACAAACAAACAAAAAAAACAGAGAGGGAGACAAACCATAAGAGACTTAAATACAGAGTACACACTGAGGGTTGCTGAAGGAGTGTTGGGTGGGGGAAAGGGCTAAAAGGATGAGGAGTATTAAGGAGGAGCATTGGGTGTCCTATGTAAGTGATGGATCACTAAATTCTATTCCTGAAATTATTATAACACTGTATGTTAACTAACTTGGATTTACATTTTAAAAAGATATGTACATTAATTTTTAGATATAATGTTATCTCACAATAAACTATAGTACAGTATAAATATAACTTCTTTATGTACTGGGAAACAAAATATTTTGACTTGCTTCATTGCAATATCTACTTTATTATGGTGATCTGAAACTTAATCTGCAATATGTCTGAAGTCTGCCTATATTGATAATATTTAAGAATTTTAATCTTGTATATCAATCTTGTACATAATCTTGTATATCAATGGGTGGGTGAAATAGAAAGCTTTTTATGCTATCAGTTCTTAGATATTTAATTTTCTGGGAACTGCTTTTTTGGAAGCATATCATGGACACGTAAGACAATATTATTGACCCTGCCAGTTATGGTCTCCCTTTCGTTTTTAACAAAACTATGTTCCATGTTAAAGGATGTAGTTGGTGAATATATTTTTCCCTCAAAAGTATCCTAAAGTATATTTTCTGTCGTGATCTCACAATACCACAGAATACAAATTTGGTGTACACAAGTAGTTTATTTTAAGTTATGCAAATTTTTAGATATTTGCTTTAAAATTTACCCAAAATCCAATTTGCTCAATCATCTGTTTTATGTGTATATAACTTTCAGAAATAAGCCAATAATTTTAAAGTTATTAAGGAATATCTAAATATAAAAATTGAATTATAATATGCATGTTTATATCAAGTAAAGTGTTGTCTTTTATCAGCTAATTCTTAGGAATTCAAATAACAAAGTGAAAAAAGGCCCATCAGAAATTGTCCATTCAAGGGGCTCCGGGGTGATTCAGTGGGTTAAGCCTCCAACTCTTGATTTCAGCTCAGGTCATGATCTCATGGTTTGTGAGTTCCAGCCCCACATCGGCTCTGCACTGGCAGTGTGGAAATTGCTTGGGATTCTCTCTCTCCCTCTCTCTTTCTGCCCTTCCCTTCTCCCTGCTCCCCCTCTCTCTTTCAAAAAATAAACTAAAAAAAAGTTAAAAAAAAACCTTAATAAAAAAATTGCTCATTCAAAATTTTTGTATGAAGTTGTAGAAGTTTTTATTATTATTGATATTGCTTTGTTTTTAAATTAATTTTATAACACTGAAGTACTGAATACAAAGATTTATCCAAAGACCATAATAAAATTACAATGTAATACTAACAAACTACCATGCACGTGTGCACCCATTCATTCATACATATAATAGAAAACAATGAATAAGGTATAGATTCATGTTTGTGAAATATGAATGCATATACATATATATATTTGTGCTTCTATTGAAAATGTCTATAAGGTTTATGAAACTGGTTACATCTTTGGGAGAATTAGATGAAGAGGTTTTCAGCTTTTAGATATTATATTTAATGATAAGCATAATGAGCCCAAATAAATATATTGGTAAAAACTACTTTTAAAACAAGATTATTGTAAGTAAAAAATGCTGAGTAATGTGTTATATAGATTGATGGGTAGTTGGGAGGAAGAAACAAATGTTTTTCATGTTGATATTTAGGTAGTGGACCTGGCAGGACATAGTGAAAATCCAGGCAAGGTGGGCAAAGAAGTTTTATAGTTATGACACAACTCAGTTTCCTGGTTAGTGTATCTTTCATCTTTAACTACCAGCCTTTCAATAAAGATTAGTTATTAAATACTGCCTAATGCCCTTTTGCTTAGCCCAAGAAAGCATATGATGACCTAAATACTTCTATACTACTAGTATAGAAGTAGATAATTTTTTTCTTTGACAAGAGAAACCGATATTAACTCAAATTCTACAGAAATAGTTTTGGTAAGTCTATTATTTTTAATCTAGAAGCCCCACTGGGATGCTAGGGTGAAAAAAAAATCTAATTGCCTAACAGCAGATTTTGTTTTTTCTTTTTTTTAATCTGCCCTACATTCCAGGATCAGGGTCAGAAGTTCCTTAGAGATAAGACCAACAGCACATAGTCAATGTTAAATCCAGTAAAGGTAAGATGTTGGCTACTATCTCATACAGGTGTGCGTTTAACCTTTTACAGTCTTTATTTTAATCTGCTCAAGAATAAGCAAGACTAGTTATATCAGGCAGTAATAAAGTGGCTTCAGTAAGCAGCATGAACCTTTCTACCAAATACTGTTAAATTTACAAATGCTAGAAGTTTATTTAAATTCCTAACTGAATCTTTTTGTTTTTTTCCCTAATTCTTATGGACAAATTTCTGCTAATCTAAGAAATAAAGATTCTTATTTATTTATTTGTTTATTTATTTATTTATTTATTTATTTATTTATTTATTTATTTATGTATTTATTTATTTTAAAAAGTTAATTGATTTATTTTGAAAGAGAGCATAACCCAGGGAGGGGCAGAGAGAGAGGTAGAGAGAGAGGAGCTCAAGCAGACTCCGTGCTCAATGCAGGGCTTGAAGTCATGAAACTGTGAGATCATGCCCTGAGACAAATTAAGAGTCGGGGGGCTTAACCATTTGGGGGAGCCACCCAGGCGTCCCTAGAGATCTTAATTTTTAAAGCGTATTTGCTATGTATTCAATTGTAGTTTATTAGAGATATCTTAGGAAATAAAGTATATGATTTGCTTACAAAAGCCTAGTTGGAATTCAATACTAGGTACAATATAATGTCTTGCCTTTTTGTGTTTTTTTGAGAATTTGCTAATATATGGTTTTGAGAATTGCTAATGTGTTTGAAATGAGTCTTATGTTTCCATAGTGGAATAAATAAAGAAATGTTGGTAGTTTAACTATGCCCGTAAAAGAAAAGTCATGAACAGTTGATGCCATATTTTATTGTGTGTATGTGTATGTGTGTGTAATGCATTTGTGTTTTAATCTTAGTTTGTATGTGACCCTGAATGTTTTAAAGTAAAATTTATTTTGGATGAAAACTGTGGTAGCATGTTCCAAATTAAAACAAAGAAGGAGTTTTAATATTACTTTATATTTGTCTCTTTTATGCCTTTTCTATAACACATAATTATAGAACATGCCCCATAGTTACTTTCAGAATTGTAGGACTGTGTTGAAAAATTAACTTAAGAAAATTCATTATTCTAGTTTCAAATATCCACTATTACTATGCAATTTTATCTTCAGTTGTATTGTCTTGTAATAATAACCATTGTTTATGCAAGGCAAATTATTGTATTCAAGATTTCCAAGTGATGTATAGTTTAAAAAGAATCATTTGAAATCAGTAACTGGAGAATTTGCATATAGCTCAGTACAAAGTTAAAACAATCATTTTAGTGTTTTAAGACATAAAGAGGTCACTAACATTTATAAAAATTCAATCTGCATAAACATAGACAGTATTTACACACTTACTGCTTGACATATGCTTTCTTTAATGAATATACAGTGAGCAAATAAAGTGTTTCTCTATTCTTGGAAGAAGAAAGTCAATTTTATCATTACATTATTTGCTAGTTCTCTTACAGATTTTATCTCATGGTGTTTCCAAATAGCTTTGAAATAAATTATTCAGTCCTTCAGTTTAAACAGAACCAACTACCTTTTATCCTAGGACTCTTTGGAGTCTATTTATTCTTAGCATCTGCCGTAACTATTGTACAATGGTACTGTTCAGACTCTGGATTCAGAGAACCTCATTTAATCCTACTCTGTAGTTATATGAATTTGGGCAACTTGCTTAACTTCTCACAATGTCTCATGGTTTTTCATGGTGGTCACATGTTTACAACAGTTAACAACAGTAAGACCTAGACTGAAGTTTGGTGCAAAGATTAAATGAACAATAAAGAGAATAAACGGTTCCTGGAATACTTCAAGTTTTTATTACATAACTGATATTATTTTTGAAGTGGTTAAAATACATAAAATAATCAAATAGGTATAAAAATGATAGCAAGTTATCATCAGTTGTCACATATTTATATTTCTAATGACATAATTCAAGTCCATTTATTCAAGGTACAGCCCCTTCACCAGTTGCCCAATGCACATATCTTCTTGGATGAATTCCATCACAATGAGTTTAATGGACACCAAAACAAACATATACTTCTCATGATAAATTAGTGCTTCTTATCAGATCTCCTCTCCATATTAAGTTCCCAGTCACTTAAGGATTAAATCTTGGAGTCATCTTTGACTTATTCATTTCCTTTCATTTAACTTTTGGGGCATAAAGATCAGGTGCTAAGTTTATTTACCTTTTATTTTGAAACGTTTCCATTTCTGAAGCTCACTCTTTTTTTTTTTTTTTCCCTGCTACCACCCTTGTCAAATTCATTACCACTGATGCCGGTTTGTAAGAGTAGTTTCCTAGTTTGCTTTTTTAGTTCAGTTACATCCATTCATTACGTCTGAAAATCCACAATCCGATGCCAGTTTTATATGTTGTTTCCCTACACAAAAGCTCTTATTAACTTCTTTTCTCTCAAATGATGCTAATAATAAACTTTCTTTCCCAGCCATAGTATTTCTTCCAAGTTAGCCCATACCTACCCAATACTTCCACAAAGGGAAAACTTACAGTATTGCCTATGTTACCATAACCATACTTCCTCCCACTTCTGTTCTTTGTCGTGTACTGTTTATGTCATCAAATATGGCCTCTTCTTTATGTTTTTGTACCTGGCTATTATCTATACAACTTTTAAAGTTCAAGATATATTTTAGGTTTCTATGAAGCTATTTTTTACTATATTAGACTGCTATGATTTCTTCCTCTTGTGAATCTTGACTTTATTTATTGGATAATCATACTATTTCATCCTTAATAATTTTTGGTCAATCTCTTCCAATGTACCACTTACTGTACTAGTGATACTTACCTCTTGCCTTAAAGACATAATGTTTTTATTTTATTTATAATTTATTTTTTTTAATGTTTTTTATTTATTTCTAGGAGAGAGAGAGAGAGAGAGACAGCGTGAGCAGGGGAGGGTCAGAGAGAGAGGGAGTCACAGACTGAAACAGGCTCCAGGCTCTGAGCTGGCAGTCAGCACAGAGCCTGACGCGGGCTCGAACCCACCAACCGCGAGATCATGACCTAAGTGAAAGTCGGACGCTTAACCGACTAAGCCACCCAGGCGCCCCTATAATTTATTTTTTAATGTGTATTTATTTTTGAGAGAGAGACAGAGAGACAGAGCATGAGCAGGGGAGGGGCAGAGAGAGAGGGAGATACAGAATCTGAAGCAGGTTCCAGGCTCTGAGCTGTCAGCAGAGAGGCTGACCTGGGGCTCAAACCCACTAACCTCAAGATCATAATCCGGGACAGAGTTGGCATAATGTTTCTCTTTAACTTATAGTAAAAATTTTTGTTTAATGTTTACTCATTTTTAAAGGACAAAAAAAGAGAGTACAAGCAGGGAAGTGGCAGAGAGAAGGAGACTCAGAATCTGAAGCAGGCTCCATGCTCTGAGCTATCAACACAGAGCCAGATGTGGATCTTGAACTCACCAACTGTGAAATCATGACCTGAGCTGAAGTCAGAGGCTTAACTGACTGAGCCATCCAAGCCCCCATTTAACCTATATTTTCATATATTATTTTTTTGGCCTGCCTCTCAAATCTTGTCATTTTTTTACGACTTTGTCTTTGACACTCTTTTATTAGTTCCTATCAATGTTTTGTCTACTGACACAAGCAAATTTAACTCTTAGGCTTCAGATCCCATTAAAATTTGTATTTCTGGCACCGATTTCTAGTCTAAATTTTTGGCTATATCTAATTACCTACTAGGCATATCGATTTTAAGAATACTCTATTTTAAGTTCAAATGTATCCAAAAATAAATTCATAATTTTTCTTACCCTCCCCCCACCAAACTCAATATGTATTCTTCATTCGGTATGTTATAAGTTTTCTTTTTCAACCAGCTTCTAAACTAGAAACCCTTGGTTTATCTTTGACAGCTTTCTCTTCTCTCATCCTTCTCACATATTTTTTGAATCCTGTTCATTCTACTTTGTACATTTCCCTAGTCTTCATACACACTGCTCTTACAAAGGTTAGTCCCATCAACTAGGAATCTTCCGATTGTGTCATATTTGTTCTTCTCCTCATGTCTTTCTTATCCCTTTCTAATTCCTGATAACACTTTGGTCAGACTTATTAAAAATTCATGTCATATTATATCACTTTCTTTCTGAAGTTCTAATTTTGAGGCATGGATGATGATTCTCCTATATCAGTACAATTAACTACAGAATTGGTAAAGAACATCATTATATAGTTAATATATCTTTTACCTAATTGAGTTGTAAATTCACTGATAATTAACATTACATACTTCACACATTGCTATTTCCATAAAAATATATGGTAGACAATTATGGACAAGAATAATTAAATAGTAGCTTGATGAGGAGGAACAATATATTGAGTATCATAAACTTAATAGATCTGACTTCTACTGCCAAAGAGAATGAATTAACAGATAAGAAGCTAAAGTTATGGGTCATCAATGATTGAACATATGTAAACTGTTGATAGATATTTCCTAACAATCTGAAATGTTTACATTTTGATACAATACTGAAATCTCTTGGAGTGCTTGGGTGACTCAGTTGGTTAAATGGCTGACTTTGTCTCAGGTCATTATCTCATGGGTTTGGGGGTTTGAGACCTACATCAGGCTCTGTGCTGACAGCTCAGAGCTTGGAGCCTCCTTCAGATTCTGTGTCTCCCCCTCTCTCTCTGCACATGCTCTGTCTCTCTCATCATTCAAAAATAAACATTAAAAAATTTTTTTAAATACTGAAACCTCTTTTGAAAGATGCATATAAATGACTAATTTTTAATTTTGAAGTTTTTTGCAATATATTGTACCTTAAGCAAGTTTGTTAAGGAAAAATTTTCTATGTCCCTTTAAGACAAATTTGGAGTTTACAATATATTCACAATTGTATGGAGACACAGATCTACATGAGCATTATCTGCATAGTCAGATTATTCACTGTCAAAATTAACATTTCAAACTTGTTGAGTGGAAAAATCACATTTCTTCCTCATTAATTAATACTTATAGACTTAGTTACAGGCTTAGCTTCTACTCAAAGCATCTAGAACATAGTCATCTTTTGAGGATGATTTAAGAACTTAAATGTTTTCTTAATTCTTTTTTTAAATTTTATTTTAGTTTGAGAGAGAGAGAGTCAACACAAGCAGGGGAGAGGGACATAGGAAGATAGAGAGAATCTCAGGCAAGCTCCACACTCATCACAGAGCCTGATGTAGGGCTGGATCCTATGATTGTAAGACTATGACATGAGCTGAAATCAAGAGTTGGATACTTAGCTGACTGAGCCACAGAGGCACCCAGGTTTTCTTAATTCTTAAGTGAACTATTGATATCTTTGCATCTTTCATTCTACTAATGAAATTTGGTTTTTAATGTTTGTAATAGCTGTAATTGTCTGAGAGCATGAAATAGTTTTACTGTTTCTATTTACCCATCTTTTTACAATAAGTAGATATTTTTGTATTAGTGTATATTATTTTTATTTTATTTCAGTTCTAGAGTTTTATTTTAGCAATTCCATGATTTTTCAAACATAGTTTAGGGTAGCCAAATTTTTATGGTCGATCACATCTTAGTGTAGAAATTGTTTATCAGTGGTCCAATATTTTATTTTTAGTTTATCACCTACGTATCTAGTTTACAAGTTTCTCTTACTATAAACAGTGAATAAATTCTATTTCTCCCTTGAAAATATTTCACTTTGACTTCAATTTTTGTTAGTCTGGTAGAAGTAAAATTGTGTCTCAGTCATTTTACTTTACCCTTGTTTCTATTGAATTTGAGTGTTTTTTGGCATGTTATTGTACATTAGTTTTTCTTTTTTTATGAAATGCCTATTAAATTTATTTACTCATTCCTCTTTTAATTTTTTTCTGTCTCTTTCTATAGATATTTAGAAGTTTTAAAATGTATGATTCTTATTCCTTTGTTTTATGTATTACAAATATTTTTCATTTTTCAGATTTTTTCACATTTTATGGCATTATTTGATTAACAGAAATTCATAGTTTTAATATATACCAATTCATAAATATTTCCCTTATAGTTTGTAATTTTTGTGTAGAAAATCTTCCTATATCTCAGAGTTTACAGCTGTATTGGTTAGAAAGATTAATGCTTCTGCTTTTCTTTTTTAAAGTGTATTTATTTATTTTGAAAGAGACAGAGACAGAGAGAAGCAGAAAAAGATTTTTAAGCAGGCTCCATACTATCAGCATGAGCCCAATGTGGGGCTCAAGCTCACCAGCCATGAGATCATGACCTGAGCCAAAATCAAGAGTCAGACACATAATGAACTGAGCCACCCAGCCACCCCAATGCCTTTTCTTTCCTTAATCCATAAAAAATTTTTATGGTGTGACATAGGAATACATTTTATTTGATCTTCACTTTCTAATAAGTAATTACAGTGACTTTACTTCTTCTTTTTTTTTTTTTTCAAATATTTTAATTTATTTCTACGAGAGAGAGAGAGAAATAGCATGTACAGGGGAGGGTCAGAGAGAGAGGGAGTCACAGACTGAAACAGGCTCCAGGCTCTGAGCTGGCAGTCAGCACAGAGCCCGATGCGGGGCTCGAACCCACGAATCGTGAGATCATGACCTAAGCGAAAGTCGGACGCTTAACCGACTAAGCCACCCAGGTGCCCCATCAGTGACTTTACTTCTAATAAGGATAATTTGGTATGCTATTTGTTTTTGGTAAGATATTTGTATCATCTTCTTTATGGTTATAATGTATCATATATATTTTCTCATATCTTAAAAAGTCTTTTTGTAACTTTACATTGTAAACATGTTTCAGGTAATGAACATATTTCTGGTTTACCAACTACAGTCTTAAATCCTGTATTTTATTTTATTTTATTTTATTTTATTTTATTTTATTTTTAATGTTTTTATTTATTTCTAGGAGAGAGAGAGAGAGAGAGAGAGAGAGAGAGACAGCGTGAGCAGGGGAGGGTCAGAGAGAGAGGGAGTCACAGACTGAAACAGGTTCCAGGCTCTGAGCTGGCAGTCAGCACAGAGCCCTACGCGGGGCTCGAACCCATGAACCGTGAGATCATGACCTAAGCGAAAGTCAGACGCTTAACCGACTAAGCCACCCAGACGCCCCTTAAATCCTGTATTTTAATCAATTTGTAACTCATTTATATTTACTATAATTACTGAAATATTCATGACTGGTATTTTATGTTACGCTCTCCTTCTGTGCTACATTTTGTATATGTTTTCCTTCTTTGCCTTATTTTGGATTAATCGCATTATTTTTTTTTTCTTATTTCAAGATCTTTCTATTACTAGTATGGATATTGTATACCATATTTGTAATAATTTAGAAAATATGAATTTTAATGTGCCTAATGATTTTAACAAAGTTTACATGAATCCTATAATTAATCAGTTTCCTTTCTTTTCTTTGAAATAATACAATCAAGATGACTTTCCTCCCAAAGTGGAGATCCTTCTATAATTGAAATATGGGCAAATATACCTAATATTAGCCTGAATTTGCCCAGAGGTTTACTAGTTTCTTTTCTATCATTTGTTTCTAATAACTCAGATCCTCTTTCCTGGTCATTTTCCTTATGTTCTAAGGACATTCCTTAGAATTTTGCTTAGTGAGGGGTTATTGCTGCTTTCTCATTTTTTTTTGTCTGAAAATATGTCTACTTTATCTTTGATGTTGAAAGGAAGTTTCCATGAGAATATATTCTAGGTTGATAGTAATTTGTTCTCAGCACGCTCAAGATATAGTTTTCTCACCTTCTGTCTTCATTGTTTTTGACCAATCAGTCTTATATTGCTTTTTTGCAAATCATGTGTTTTTTCCCTCTGGCTAATTTCAGGATCTTCCTTCTGTGTTTGGTAATAAGCTATTTCATTCTCCTGAATAGAGTTGATGATTTCTTTTTACTTATTCTAATTGAGATTCATTGAACTCCCTGAATCTGAAGATTCATGTTTTATATCAGTTCTGAATTTTTCCAGCTATTATATTTTCATTGACCTGTTGCTACCCTATTAATGTATTATATGTAATTTAAAAATCAACCAGAAAGAAGAAACTTTTATAAAATGTGGATGGCAAAAACCACATGGAATACAAACAACTGGGTAAAACATAAAAATTTTTAAAACAGCTAGTTTTATTTATAAAATCGAGAAATCAAGTAGAAAGATACCAGTCTCTAATTTCTATAGATGTTCATGCAAGATGTGATGGCAGATGTTTTTTATGTTTCTGAGCTTCATGGCACTAATTAGTTCAATATTTTATTGGATGAAACTGTATCCAAGCTTTAGACTCTTTAAAAGATTGTTTCCTGAAAGCACCACTCAAACTACACATATTCTTGTCTGTGTTTTATAGTTTTGAACATTTCTTAGCATATTTCATAAATTATAATATAAACTTTCCCAATATCACTGCACAGCCATTCCATGATATCTCAGTCTGGTCCAAAATTGGATTTAAAATGGTATGCAGACATTTGGAAAAAAAGAGTGGAGTATATTTTCATTTTGTATACATTCTTATTGCATAGAAAACACCTCCCTACACCCACACCCACACACACACACACACACACACACACACAAACCTGTGTGGTGTTTTACTCTAAGTCTTTAGTACAGTTATATCTGCAAAATCTGTGAATGTACATGGATTTTGCTATTCTCTTTGAGAACTCATGATTTATACATATTTAACCTTTTAAAATCATTTACTTAATTAGTGCAGATATTTTTTTTTCTTTTTACTTTTCTTTCCAGTTTTATTGAAATTCCAATTAGTAACATATAGTGTAATATTAGTTTCAGGAGTAGACTTTAGTGATTCATCACTTACATGTAACACCCAATGCTCATCACAGCAAGTGCTCTCCTTAACCCGCATCACCCATTTAACCCATCCCCTGCCCATCTGCTCCCCAGCAACCTTTAGTTTGTTCTCTATCATTAACAGTCTGTTTTATGATTTGCCTCGCTCTGTTTTTCCCCTATGTACTCTTAACCATAGAGACTCTTAGCCATAGAGAACAAGCTGACGGTTACCAGGGAGAAGGTGGGTGGGGAAATGGATGAAACAGATGATGGGGATTAAGAGGTGCACTTGTTTATGAGTACCAGGTGTTGTACAGAAGTGTTGAATCACAATATTGTGCACATGAAATTAATATAACATTGTATGTTAACTAACTGGAATTTAAGTAAAAACTTAAAAAAAAAAGCAACCTAGTTAATCTGGAAAAGACCCCAAATATTTAAGAATTGGTATTATTTCCAAAAATAGGTGTGCATGTAGAGATAAAAAGAGAAAGAACAATTGTATATCATTTTAAAGAGTATTCAGAGCTCCCTATGCCCTTCTTGCCTCAGCTTGGTAGACAAGTCTTGTCCATTCTCATCCTCGCAGAATTCTGGGGTTTTATTCTCTGGAGAGGTCTCTAGGCCAAATTGCTCTTATTTCTAATTAAGAAAAGCTACCAGCACCTATTTTTGCCCTTCTTAGTCCAAGTAGTTTCTTTCATTTGTTTAACAACCATGCATTGTGCCAAAGAAAAGTTGCACCAGGAGGATTTTATTCAAGACTTCTGCAATAGGGGTCAACATTATTACAATAGGAAGTATAGATTGAACTCAACTCCGTGGAAATGGCAGGAAGGATTGATTTAACCACTGGAGAGGTTTAAGCACTGAGGCCAGCTAGTGGAAATGTACTGGAGAACAATCTGTGTGATTAGGCTATCAGTGTTTGTTAATTTTTGGTTTGAAGAAGCTAGGCTCCTACCCCCCCACAGAGATTTGGACACAGGGGCCCTACATTTCCTCACGCTTTCCTTTTCATTTCATTTGATCATTATAGTTAAAAGAGATGTTTCTCAGGTCCTTGTGAAAGATATTCTGGATGGTAAAACTGCAGGAATCTGGAAGAAAAGAGGCAGAGAAAAAATATACAATTGCAAGTTTTCTAAAGTAAATGCTCTAACAAAAGCGAGGTCAGGAGCCTATAGTCAGAGGAAATCCGTGTAAACTCATTCAAGCTGAGGAGACAGGAAGGGCCCACATTGTCTATTGTACTAAATTAAGCCAGGAACACAATAACATTTATGATGGAGCTGAAAATGAAGACCTGAATTCAAGTTGGCCAAGAACAGAGTCCAATAATCAATGAAGTAACTTTGATATTGAGACTTAAGTTGCCACAGGAATATGATGCTAGTTTAATATATACATATTAATTGAAAAATAAAGCAAAAATGGTTTTAGAGAAGCTTTCAAAGGCTCAAATTTCCTTAGGAAAGGTGAGACCAACCCCCAATTCTCATCAAGTCCCTCAATTTCTACTTCTGCCAATGTGCACCCTTGGGGTCTGTGCTCTTTTCAGTGTTTTACTCTCTGTGTGTGCAACAAAGGGCATTTCTCATCACCTTCGATTCATCAACTTTATTTCCTAGAACCCAGTTTTTATGTGCACACAGTTAATTTTAATTAATCCCTGGAGGAATTCTGTATTTTATTGTGCATTGGCTACCATGTAGAACCACATTATCTGGTTAAGGTAACAATGAGATATATGACTTATATCAGAGTGATTGGTCAACGTGCGCATTTTTCTGTTTTGGCATTGCCAACATTGTCAGTGTGCACTAGCTGTATTTTGTTTTGCCTAAATCACTAATTTCAATCATTAGAAATAAATATTTCTACCTTTGTTGGAGAAAACATAAGTTATTTAAATAAGCCCTTCCTAAGTCATTTGCAAGACAAAAAATGATCAAACAAAACCAGCGAGGTCTTATTAAATTGCATTTACTTCAATTATCTGTGTGTGTTTCTGGGAAAATAGAAAATTACTTGAGGAAAGTAAGTATAGACAGCTAAAATTAGCTGTGCTCTGATATCCAGACCAAATAGGTTTTACATTTCGTAAGATATACTACAATATCTCTTGATGTTTGCATCAAGTTCTGACAGTATTGTATAATACTTAAAATTCTTACAAGGTTTTATTTAGTATAGCAGTTGGAACTGCAGAATTATTTTTCTTCTACCCTGTTTATGATACATTTAATTTCTCAAAATCCCCTTTCCTTGTTTTGAAAAGGAGAATTCATTTAGAACCATTCCTACTATTTTAGAAACCAGTCAAATAAGTGTGGCATTACTTTTATTATGCTGGGGAAAAAGAATATCTATACTTCCTTTTATAGTTTAGTGTCTTTATAAAAATGGACTGGGTTAGTGTGTTGTATTTTTATTCAATTTTTAAGCCCTTGATCTATACTACTGCTGTAGGCAAAGGTATATGAAACTTGAAATAGCCAAAGAAATGGATAAACCACTTATTTTTATTGATAAAGCAATTATATTTATTTTCCTGAAAATAATATTTCTTCCAAGTAAATAGCATGCTTTTTGAAAATAACATAAGTGGAATGAAAGATTCTAAGTAGATTTAGTCTCCCTGGCTGTCAATAAACTTTCTTCCAAGGAAATACATTTTATTATTTTAGTCTTATGTTAAATACTTAAGATTTTTTTAATAACCCCACTAAACTCTTAAGGAAATTGATATAAATGCAGAGCTAATGTTTTAAAGGACAAAATGTGAAAAGGCTACAAGGGCTTGGTGTCCTCTAGGAGCCTCAGAAATTCATCACTCCTTGTGTGTCATGTATTTTATTGCCTCCAGGAAAGCAGGGACCTTGATTTGAAGGACATTCTCTGGCTCTTTAATAGGTGTTGACCATTCAAGGTATTAGATGAATTGAACACATTTTCAATACTACTTTTCCCCTTAGTTGACTCAATTATGATGAAACATTTCCTATCTTAGGGAGTCAAACTACCTCATGACATAATTTCAGAGATTTTCCTGGATTATTAGAATGCGATAGTTTGTTTTTCTTTAATACTATTGGTCCGTCGAAGTATGGGTCCTTTCGTTCGTGGCACAAGAAATAAAATTGTAGCACAGGTGCTCAAAGAGTAAACCAGCCTTGTTAGCATTCTGAAAGCTCATCTGCATAATGTAATAAATTAGGTGATGCAGAGTCAGATCTTAATTGCAGATGTTATTCTGAGGTTTAAAAGTAGGTCAGTGTCATCTACCTTCACATCTTGGAAAAGTGGAGGGACTTTGCCTGAAATTTTAAGAAAGCAACTTTGTTGAGTGATTAAGAAATCAAGAAAATTGGCTCATAAAGTCTTCTTCAATCCCAATGGGATTTCTCACTATACGAATGTTGAATTACTATGACACTTTTTTTTTCTATCAATGCTGATGTGGCTTTATTGCTTCCATCACATGCAGGGTATGTAGTTTCTAAATACTGTTGATTTCATATTTTACATAAGCTTCTGCTTATGGACTAAGATTCAGATTAATTTTCAAACAAATATGTAATTAGTGAAACTGACATAACACAATGAACCATATTAACATTTCTTGAAGCTATGAAATTGTTAATTTTTATTATCATTATTAAATAGCATTCAAATAACTAAAAATAAAACCTCCCACATTTTAATTTGTTAGTTTCAATCCATTTTCCTATCTATGTCATATTTTACTCTGTTCTTTAAAAGATCTTGGTTTTTTAATTTTTAAATAATTTATGGTATATGATACATTCCATACTTCATTTACATACCACTTCTTCACATTATTGAACATATTTGAATTTGCAGGCTTCAAAATTAGCATCTGTTTCTCATTAATCAACTTTCATTTCCTCAGGTGTTAGTGATGTAATTACAGTCAGGTGTACAAGCCTGCTTTCATGTATTCTTATTAGTACAACCTCATATTATTATCACTTTTACTATTTGGCTCTAATTGCATTTACTCACATTTTCTATGTAAAATTTCTATAGGACTTATTGTATTAGCATTGTTATGTACACTGCAATTTGCAAAAATAAGTTGGTGTTTTATTTTTTAAATTTCTTTAAGTTGGTGTTTTGTTATTTTATTATTTTTAAAGTTATTTTTTAATGTTTATTTATTCTTGAGAGGAATGGAGAGACATACCATGAATAGTGGAGGGGCAGAGACAGAAGGAGACACAGAATCTGAAATAGGCTCCAGGCTTTGAGCTGTCAGCACAGAGCCCAACGAATGTGGGGCTCGAACCCACAAACCTGAGATCATGCATGACCTGAGACACCTAGGAGCCCCTAAGTTGGTGTTTTTAAAGAAAAATTTATGACACCTTCCTTAAGAAAAAAAAGTATTTTCCTTTCTATTTCTGAGTTTGTAACCCTCATCTTTGTTATATTTAGCTCACAGAAAATATGTTATTTATTTATGAACTTTTACTTGATTCTATGTGTGTGTGTGTGTGTGTGTGTGTGTGTGTGTGTGTGTGTGTGTGTGTGTGTGTATGTGTGGCTTGTAAGAAAACTGTTATACATCTTCTTCTGAAAAGAAATCCTGGGTGTTTTTCATGTTGATTGATATATCTTTTTATCCATAGTATCTATACTTCCTTCCATCCATCCATCCATCCCTCCATGCATCCTTCCCTGCCCATTTTTCTTTGCTCGCTTCTTTCCTTCCTTCTCTCCCTCCCTCTTTTTTTCCTTCTTTCCCTTCCTCCTTTCTTCCATCCATCCATCCATCCATCCATCCATCCATCCATCCATCCATCCATGTGCATGATCTTTCACAAGTGAAACTTATTCAAACTGACTCATTTATATACATACTAATTCCTCAGCTTGTGTATTTAACATGTTATAAACAATACTTAGAAAACACCATTCTTATTAACTGATTATCACTATATGTTTGTCATGAAAAGTATTTTCAGGTGCATTTGCACTCAATACACTAATCTCATATGCGCTTATTTTGTATCAGGATACTGGAATAATTCCAGTGTGGGTTAATCCCTTTTTAGTCATCAGTATCTACTTCATCATTCTTTTTTGTTCTTTGGAGTATGATTTGGAGAAAAAAAATGGGTGTACTTTTTTGTGCTTTGAAAACATTTGTAGTTTTTTCCCCTCTTGACATCACAGTTTTATACTTTATATGAGGGAAAATGACAGGCCAATGGAATTTTTCTAATTAGAAGAATATCTTTTTTCTTTGATTTGTTCAATTTGCTTTTTACCTTTCTTAAAATTTTTTTTTTAGAGAAAGTCAGTTAAATAATTTTTGCAATATTCTATGCTGTATTCATAAATCTATATTATCAGATCATACTGATGATTTTTTTTTAATTTTTTTTAAAATGTTTTATTTATTTCTAGGAGAGAGAGAGAGACAGCATGAGCAGGGGAGGGTCAGAGAGAGAGGGAGTCACAGACTGAAACAGGCTCCAGGCGCTGAGCTGGCAGTCAGCACAGAGCCCGACGCGGGGCTCGAACCCACGAACCGCGAGATCATGACGTAAGTGAAAGTCGGACGCTTAACCGACTAAGCCACCCAGGCGCCCCATACTGATGATTTTAAAGGTTGCTTATCTTACTTATATGAATATAGTAAATAGTTGAATTTAACATGTTTTATTTATTTTTTTTAAATGTTTTTTAAAAATATTTTTATTTATTTCTAGGAGAGAGAGAGAGAGACAGCGCGAGCAGGGGAGGGTCAGAGAGAGAGGGAGACACAGACTCCGAAACAGGCTCCAGGCTCTGAGCTGGCAGTCAGCACAGAGCCCGACGTGGGGCTCGAACCCACGAACCGCGAGATCATGACCTAAGTGAAAGTCGGACGCTTAACCGACAAAGCCACCCAGGCGCCCCGAATTTAACATGTTTTAGAAAAGCACAATTAAAAAAAAAAATCTTCAACAATTCCAGCAGAAAGTAATTATTGAGTTGTTGTTGCCTTTCATTTTCATATATAGAGTTAACGAAACCTTATAACCATACTGACAGTATAATTTTCTGTTTAGCTTTCTTCTTGATACTATGATTTTTACCTCATTATTACATATTTTATATTGTTTATATTATTACATATTAGTAAAATTTTATCAAGAGAATGTATCATAAACCTTTTTGCAGCTTTACTAAAGATTATTTTCTAAAGACAAATACCAGTATTTTAAAACTGACTCACTGAGGGCACCCGGGTGGCTCAGTTAAATGTCTGACTTCCGCTCAGGTCATGATCTCATGGTTGGTGAGTTTAACCCCCACGTTGGGCTCTGTGCGGACAGCTCAGAGCTGGAGACTTCTTCAAATTTTGTGTCTCCGTCTCTCTCTGCCACCACACTGCTCATGCTATTTCTCTTTCTCTCTCAAAAATAAACAAACATTAACAAAATTAAAAAAATAAAATTGACTCAGAGTCAAAATTTAGTCAATTTTAAGGCTTTAGTATATTTCAAAATCTTACTTTAAAAATAGTTAAATCAATTTATGCTACTACTTGCAGTCAATAGATAATACGTTTTTTAAAAGTCTTTTATAATCTGGGACACTTGGGTGGCTCAGTCAGTTAAGCGTCTGAATCTTGCTTTCAGCTCAGGTCATGATCTCACAGTTTGTGGGATTGAGCCCCACATTGGGCTCTGTACTGAAAGCATGGATCCTGCTTGGGATTATCTCTCCCTCTCTCTCTGCCTCTCCCTCCTACTCTCACTCTCTCTCTCTCTCATTAAAAAAAAGTCTTCTGAAATCTGGAATCAAGCAAGAATTAAATAATTTTTATATCTTTATTTTTGATTATGTTTTAAATTACTCTTTTTTTCAGAGATATATATGTATGTATATATACTACTGTTACATAAAAAATTTTTGTACACTTAATTTAGTTCAATACTTTTTCAATAGATTCATATTTTTCTGTTAGAGAATGACTCAAACTTATGGGGTCCTCTACATTGCATGTCCAGTGAAATGTTTTGTTTTGTTTTTAGAGAGCAGGAAAATCGAGGGAGAAGGGCAGAGGGAGAGGGAGAGGATCTTAAGGGCTTGGTCCCACAACCCCGGGATCATGACCTGAGCCAAAATCAAGAGTCAGACGTTCAACCGACTGAGCCACCCAGGTGCTCCTATATGTACTTATGAATACAATGGGAAGTGTTAAGTGAGTGACTTACAACTGACTTAAAAATCACTAGAACTTCAAATTTAAAATAAAGTGTATCAGAGTGGAGGTGGGTGATGTTGAGTGAAATAGGTGAAAGGGATTAGGAGTATGCTTATCGTGATGAACAATGAGTAATGATGAATAGAGTTGTTGAATCACGGTATTATACACCTGAAACTAACATAACACTATATGTTAAGTATGAAAAAGATAATTTTAAAAATTCCACATTAAAAAAAATCACTAGAGCTGCTAAGTAAAGGAAGAATTTTAGAGTAGAACTGTGTAGAGCAATTTGGAAATTATCAAAAAAGCCAAATGAAAGTTAAAGGACAAATGTGACTGGTGAGTCCCTGAACACTTATGCCTTCGATGATGTGATAAGGGAAATGAAGGAATCAAAATTCCTCCTTGGTTTCTGGTTTAACTAGTGGCTGGATGTAGTATCATTTTCCTAAATGTAGATGTAGAAAAACACTTAGAATGTGTGCTAGGAGTTAAATTTTGTAGATACTAAGTTTGAGATGACTTTTAAAAAGTCAAATCTTATCAAAATGTATTATACCTGCTAACATTGGTGACCTTTTTCCAATTCTTACAATATTTGTACTCCTTATATCTATTTGGAGTCTTAATTCATTTGTCAAAAGTAATAGAATGATGATAGTGTTAAATGCATACACCTTGGTTTATTATGGAGATAGATAATAAGCTTGATGTAGGCTGTTGATTTCAGAGAGATTTAAGAGTATTCCTTTACCCTAATCTTAAAAAAATTCTTCTACTTCAAGAAAATCTTGTGGATTATATTTGTGACTAATTATCAGCATCCAATGAGGTAATCATGTGATATTTATTTTTTATTTAGAATGATCAGAAAATTTTTCTTTTTGACTTAAAATTTGTTATATATTAATTTCCTAATTAAAATCATCTTTGCATTTGGGATATAAGATCATTTATTACGACATGGAATTTTTTTGGATTTTGTCATAAATATTTGTAATAGATATTGATATATAGAATTGTATTTGTATGTACAAACAGCATGTTCAAATAGATTCCATGAGATTCCATGAAACTTCCCCTGATTTTTATTATAGCAATTTTTTTCTTGAATACTTATAAAAATTCAAGTATAAAGTAATTTACATCAAGATGACATTTTCTTAGTATTTTGATAGTTTTTTATATCTCTACCTTACTGATCCTATTTTAAACTTAATTGAGAAGAAAGTGAACATTGCTAATTTTTATTTTTTCCATATAATTGCGCTTTTTTATTCAGGGCTTTTTAGTGCATAAAGCTTTATAAATTATGTTCTTACTATTTAAAAATCTTGAATATGGGGTGCCTGGGTGGCTTAGTCGGTTAAGCATCCGACTTTCGCTTAGGTCATGATCTTGCGGTTCGGGGGTTCGAGCCCCGCGTCGGGCTCTGTGCTGACTGCCAGCTCAGAGCCTGGAGCCTATTTCAGAGTCTGTGTCTCCCCCTCTCTCTGACCCTCCCCTGCTCACGCTGTCTCTCTCTCTCTCTTCAAGAAATAAATTTAAAAAAAAACATTAAAAATAAATAAATAAATAAATATACTTAAAAAAAATAAAAATGTTGAATATATGTTTTATAAATTACTTTTTTAAGTTTGGCATAATGATATCTATTTTAATTATATTAAAAAAAGTAAAGTGGGGTACCTGGGCTGCTCATTTGATTAAGAGTCTTGCTCTTGATTTTGACTCAGGTCGTGATCTTGCTGTTGTGAAGTTGAGAATTTAAAATATATTATTTGCTTTTGTTTTTATGTTTTTTAATTCACTTTACTGGGTTATTTCATTTTACTTATCATTTTTCAAATTTGGAAAATAAAATTAATTAATTTTAGTTTTTTAAGTTTTTATTTTGAGAAAGAGAGGGCATTCTGTGTGTGAGCACAAGCTAGGGCAGAGAAAGAGAAAGAAACAGAGAGAATCCCAGGTAGGCTCTGCATTGTCAGTACAGAGCCTGATACAGGGCTAAATGGTATATCATAACCTGAACCTAAACCAAGACTTAGTCGCCTAACCGACTGAGCCACCTAGGCATCTAATTAATTTTAATTTTCAATAATTATGGTATGTTAATGCTATAAATTAACCTCAAAATATAACTTTGGCCCAAACTGATTGTGTGAGTCTTCACAGTGGGTTATTTTCAAAGCACACTGATTTGAGTTTTTAAAATTTCATCATGATTTAATGATTTTAAGAAAAATTATTTTGAACTTTTGAAATGATTGTTTCTTGTTTGCACTTTTGTTGTTAATTTTTATTGTGCATGATCATTGAATGCAGGGTTTACAATTTTTTAATGTTTTTTGTGTTTTTAGGACTGAACACATGACTTATTTTTATAAATATTTTTTCTAGATATTTTCCTATTTTTGCATATTACATTTTACTATTGCTTTTCTATTTAAGTCTTCTATGGTCTTATTGTTTTTCTGCATGTCGTATTATACCTTTATATTTAATTTTAACATTTTTCATTATTATTTTGTCTACCAATGTACCCTTAGAGTTTTAATAATTTTTGCTTAATCAATTTTATTATTTTTCTGTATTTAATTTACAAGTTTTACTTTTATTGCTTCACAGTTAATATAATATGATTTACTTAATGTTTTCCTTCTTTTATACCTTCTTTTATTTTCATCATTCTCTTTATAAATACTATAGATTTGAGAATTTTTATTTATTCATTGTTTTTAATCTATTTTTTTCTAAACATTAATGTTCTTTATAACTTTTTTTTTTTTGGCAAATACATCTGGTAAAAAGCACTTTGCCATAGCTCCTGGGTCCTTTTGAAATAACTCTTGTTTTATAATGCCCACAATACAATTCTTTATAAATTTCTTGACCTTAATTCTGTTAGTATTGGGTAGGTTATTAATTGTAGCATTCACAAAGGGATGGACTATAACAGCTGAAATGTCTCTGTACTTTTAGTCACATAGATAATTAGATATTTTTAGATTTTTTAAATTTTGCATTGATCTTTTCATTGTTAGTCTATCTTTAGAAACATACACTGATTTCCTTCCCTGTTCAAGCACTTCAATCAGTGTTGGAGTTTTATTTATTTATTTGTTTGTTTGTTTGTCTGTTTGTTTACCTATTAACATTTACTCAATTTTGAGAGACAGAGAGTGGGCAGGGGAAGGGCAAAGAAAGAGGGAGATATAGAATCTGAAGTAGGCTCCAGGCTCTGAGCTGTCAGCACAGAGCCTGATGTGGGGCTTGAAGTCATGAACCATCAGAATATGACCTGAGTGGAAGTTGGACACTCAACCAATTCATCCACCCAGGTGCCCTTGAGTTTTGGCTTAATAAACTTAAATATTTAGAATATTTTTAAATTTACAGGAAAATTGTGAAAATAGTACAGATTTTTCATAGTCTATATCAGGTTTTCCTTATTATTAATATCTTACATTATTAATATGGTATATTTTTTACAATTAAAAAACCAGTATTGATGCATTGTAATTAAAGTCTGTATTTAATTAAGATTTCCTTAGTTTTTACCTAATTTTCCTTTCTGTTTCACAATCTCACCCAGGATACTAGATGTTTACATGTCATTATGTCTTAGATACCTCTTGGCTGTGAGAATTTCCTAGACTCCTTAATTTTCACAACATTGATAGTTTTGGGGAGTATTGATCAGATACTTTATAAAATGCTCCTCTATTGAGATTTATGTGACATTTTTCTCATGTTTAGATTGAAGTATTGATTTGGGGGAGCAGGACATTGAAGACAAAATGGCATTTTTATTTTATTTTATAAGATACATATTAACAGCATGACCCATAACTTATCCTTGTGAATTTTAACTTTTGCCACTTAGCTAAGGTAGTGTTGGCCAGGTTGCTCTACAATAAAATTACCCATCACTCTGCATTCCAAATTTCCATTCTGTATTCTTTTGAAAGATCTCACTTTGGCATAGTCCATACTTAAAAAGTGGAGAGTTATGCTCAATGTCCCTGAGCATGGAGTATCTACATAAGGTATTTGGAATTCTTCTGCATGCAAGATTTGTCTCTTCTCCCTTTGTGTATTTGTTCATCGTTTACTTTACTTAAACATGCTCATATTTATGTATTTTGTTGCTCACATCAGAGCGCTTTCAGTTGGCTCCTGTGGCCATTTGACATACCCTCACCAATACGTGTATGTTTTGAAAACTTACTTATTTTATAGCACTACAAGATGCTCCTGGCTCATACTACATATCTCTTCCCTAGTCCTTGAATCAGCTGTTTCTCTAAGAAGCTCTAGTTCCTTTTATCGATCTAGACTTATTGCTGAGGGATTCAGGCCTCAGTTTTATGCATTTTCTGTGTAATGTAATAATGTATGACCTGATTTGCTTTCCCTGATATTCCTTTGAGTTGGGACTTTTTGCTGCCAATTCCAAGATACACAAATGTCTCCCGGAAACATAGAAGAAACACTCATAACTACAAGGTTATGAACAACAGAGTGTCTGAAAATTCAAGAGGAGGCAAAAATTTGCAGTCCCAAGTGATTTTTTTCACAGATTCAATACAAAATACGTTGAGAAATGGGGTAATAAAAGTATTCATTTTACAATCAGGTTAAAGAAGATAAGGTCTTAGTTTAAGAGCACTATAAAAGAGGGAACATCCTTGGATAAAGAAAAGATAGTAACTAAGGGAGATTGATTTTCTAGAAGTTTGGACCTTTCCTTGTGTTCATAAAATTAGTATTTCAAATGAGTTGATAACTTGATATTTTAAGGAAGACTCCATAATGACAAATGTGGAAGAAGATACTTAGGATAAAATATATCCTGGAAAAATAAAATTAAAATATGCAGAAGTATATCCTAAAGGAACAATTTGATTATTCTCATAAGCTATCTAGAAGGAAACATGTTTCTGAAATATCTCATGGTAACATGGTTTAAAAGAGTTTACAAAGTTTATTTGGCTGACAAATGCAAATACTCTCAAAATGCAGTTAAGAGATACTATACTTAGCCTATATAGGTATATTGAAAAACGTATTTTTAGAATATTTATGTGTTATATACAATTTTATAAAGAATGACAGTATTGTTTATATCATATTTTCATAACAAATAAATGACATAATGGATTTCAACTCTGGGCCTATAGTAAGCAATACATTTCAGCCATTATTATTATTATTATTTGTAGTATCAGAAGGAGCAAAATTAGATTTCACCAAAAAGCAGGTATTTCTGAATGTTCCATCTAATAGAAAATGAAAAGTCTAGATTTAAATCAAATATTTGTTGTTAGATTATAAGTGGTTCACTAGGGATTAACTTTTTGTGTGTGTGTTATAAGTGAAGGGATATATTGCTTCAATTTTTTAGAGTGAGTTTTAATATATTGCCTAAAATAATGGTGGAATCAATTACACAGGGTTAGATAATTGAATGAACTCACAAGACTCCACTGAGTATACTAATGTGAAACTTTAATAAAAATGAATAATATGGTAAAAAAGGAGAAAGAATACACAGGCACGCATCCGAGGCCCCAGAAACTTCCAGGTGCGGTTCCCCAGGTTCCTTCCTTGGTCACACAGGATGTACTTTGTCTCTGGATTGTGAACCAAGGAGATATGTGTGAGGAATCTTGGTTCAGGACGCTTGGGCAAAAACTTCCAGCAGAGTCTTTTGTACCTCGCTGGTCATGTAACCACACCAGGTGTAATAGGTTTAACTGGGTGTAAGCTATCTCTCTGTAGATTCCTAAACAGTATAGATAAGTTAGACCCACATGCTGCCGGAGGAGTTTCACAATTTAAGCAGCACACTATAAATCAGTAGCCAGCACAAGTTGTCCTTTTCTTGTCCAAGGTCAGGAGTCCCTGGAGTAAAGCAAAGACAGTCCTAACTTCAACTTTATGATAATTCTATCACATGCAATGGTTGTTCACAATTCCTTCTTTTCCTCTTTGTGCATCTTTCTCCATCAAGAGGACTACTTTCCTTTCACTCAGTTCTGAGTTGGGCTTTTGACTTCTTTAGGCAAACCAAATTTGGTGGGAGTGACATTTTGCCAGTCTCAGTTAAGAGACCCTGTGGTTACCACTTTTGCTTACTTGCTACTTTGAGCTTCCATGTTGGGATGTTTGGGCTAACCTCTTGGAGAAAGAAGTCCTGGAGAATAAGAACATAGAGGCCCGCAAGGAGAAAAATGGAAGAACCCAGGCTAATAAATAACTTTAAGGTTCTAAACATGTGAATGAGGCCTGGAGCCCTCAATCTCCGCTTGAGCCATAATAGGTCTAAGTGCAGACATTGTATGATATTTATTTTTTTAAATTTGTTAAGGTATGTTTTACGACCTGGAATGTGGTCTATCTCAGTGAATATTCCATGTGAGTTAGGGAAAGTTGTGTATTGTGCTATTGTTGGATGAGATAGTCTATAGATGTCAATTATATCAAGTTGATTGATGATTGATGGTGGTGTTGAGTTGGAATATGCCCTTACTGATTTTCTGTCTCCTGAATATGTCCATTTCTGATAGGAGGGTGTTGAAGTCTCCAACAATGGTAGTGCATTCATCTGCATCTCCTTGCAGTTCTATTAGTTTTCGCCTCACAGAGTTTGACACTGTTGTTAAGTGCTTACTTGTTAAGGATCGTTATGTCTTCTAGGGGAATTAATCCTTTAATCATTATACCATGGGGTACACTATCCCTGATGATGTCTGCTCACTCTTAATTTAATACAGCTACTCCTTCTTTCTTTTAATTAGTATTAACATGGTATCTTTTTCTCTACCCATTTACATTTACATTTAATCTCTACGTCTTTATATTTAAAGTGGATTTCCTGTAGATAACATAGTTTTTTGAATATTTATTTATTTTGAAAGATAGAGCGACCATGAATTGGGGGAGGGGGGTGAGAGGAGGGGCAGAGAGAGAGATGGAGAGAGAGAAAATCCCAAGAAGGCAAAGGATTCTCAGATCATGACATGAGCTGAAATCAAGAATTGGATGCTTTAAAACTGAGCCACCCAGGTATCCCTAGATCTTGTTTTTTTGACTCATTCTTACAATTTCTGTCTTTCAATAGGTGCATTTGGTCCATTGGTGTTTAAAGTGATTATTTGATATAGCTGGGTTAATATCTACCATATTTGTATCTATTTTCTATTTGTTGCCCTGTTCTTTAGTCCTATTTTTGCCTTACAGTCTTTTTTCTGCCTTTATTTGTATTAAGCATTTTATATGATTCCATTTTCTTTCCTTTCCCTTCTTTCTAGTTTTTTTTTTTAAACTTCTAGTGGTTGTCTCATTGTTTGCAGTGCATTTTAACCACGAATCCAAGTCTACATTCAAATAACACTATAGCACATTACAGGTAGGATGAGTACCTTATTTTAAAAAAGCTTAGTTCCTCCATCCCTTCCTTTGTGATTCATTTCACTTACATATAAACATAAAATTCATACAATATACATAAGCATACATAATAAAATATGTTGTTGGTATTCTTATTTTAAACAAACTGTTCCTTGTTAGATCAATTAAGAATAAGAAATATTAGGGACACCTGGATGGTTCAATCGGTTAAGCGTCCAGTTCAGTTTCAAGTTGATCATGATCTCAAGGGTCATGAGATAGAGCCCGGCATCAAGCTTCGTGCTAAGTGTGGAGCCTGCTTAAGATTTTCTCTCTCCCTCTGTCCCTTCCTTTGCTTGCACTCTCTCTCTCTTTCTAAAAGAAAAATATATATATAAGAAATATTTAAAGATGTATTTTACCTTCACTTATTCCTTTTTCAATTCTCTTCCTTTCTTTTTGTAGATTTACGTTTCTGACCTGTATCATTCTTCTCTCGAAAGAACTTCTTTTAACATTCTTGTGAGGTAGGTCTAGTAGCAAAAAATTCTTTCACATTTTGTGTAGTTGAGAAAGTCATTAATCCTCCTTTACTTTTCAGAGATAATTTCCCAGAACACAGAATTCTAGGTTGGTGGGTTTTTTTTCTCTAAAAACATTAATTATTTCAGTCAACCTTCTTCTTTCTTGCATGATTTCTGAGATGCTGGATGCATTTATCTTTGATCCTCTATCAGTAAGTTTTCTTTTTCTTTTTGCTTCTTTCAAGGTTTTTAAATAAATATTTGATCTTCTACAGTTTGCACAGGGTATGCCTAGGTGCAGTTTGCCTGGCATTTATTTTGCTTGAAACTCTCTGAGCTACGTAGAACTGTGTGATTTCATGGCTGACATTAATAATGGGATAGGAGAATTCCTCATCATTATTGTTCCAAATATTTCTTCTGACTTTTTGCTTCTCTCTTATATCTCTTTCTAGAATTTCCATTTCATGTGTTTTCTGCCTTTTGCAGGTGTTCCACATCTTTGGACATTTTCTTCTGTTTTTTTTTTTTTTCCTTCAGTCTGTCCTATTCGCATTTTCAGTTTGGAGATTTTTATCAACACATCCTAAAACTCAGAGAGTTTTTTTTTTTTTCCCAGTCATGTTAAATCTACTAGTGAGCCCATGAAAAGTTTTCTTTTCTTTTTTTAATTTCTTTTACAGGGTTTTTGAGTTTCAGACTTCTTTTTGAATTTTCTTAGAATTTCTGTCTCTCTGTTTACATTACCCATTTGTTCTTTCATTGTCTCCTTTATCCATAGAGCCCTTACCATATTCATAATTGTTTTAAATTGCCAGTCTTATAGTTCTCATATCCCTACCATGTTTGATTCTGATGCATTCTGTGCCTCTTCACACTTTTGCATTTTACTGTGCCTTGTGGTTTTTCTCTTGATGGCCGGACATGATATCATGGGTAAAACGTACTGTGGTAAACAGTCTTTCAGTGATGTGATGCTATGATGTGGAAGGAGGGAAAGTGGTCTCTAGTCCTAGGATTAATTTTTTAGTGAACCCATGCCTCTCAATGGTGAAGTTCACAAGTGCTTCTCATTTTTCCCCCCTTGAAGTGGGACATGATGGAGTTTGGTGTTTTACTTCCTCAAGTCAGGCTGGCTCTGATAAAACTCCAATAGTTTAGTCTCTGATAAACCGGTCTCCTTGAGGCAGGCCTTATTAAAAACAGAATGCTCAAGGGTACTTCAAAATGGTTCTTTTTCCCCTCCCCCTAGCAGAAGCATGAGGGGATTTTTTTTTCTTTCTCTGAAATACACTGTGATTACCTGTTCCAAATTCTGGAGGGAAAACTTACAAAGATGTGAGGGCTCTCCTGTGATTATATCTCTTTGGAGTTTTTATCTCTCAAACTTCTCACTAAACCTCCAGTAATTCATCAGTTATATAGTGCATGTTTTGCTACCTCAGTATCAGTTCCTGTGGTGGTTTCTTTTTGGGAAGTTCTGCTTTGACTGTGCTTCTCGATATCTGCTTTTCTGTCTCTCTGATTTTGGAAGAGGCGTCTTGTCCAGTCACTTCTCTCACAATCTAAGAAGAATTGTTGATTTTTCAGGTGTTCAGCTTTTTATTTGTTATTAGAGTGGCAACTTCCAACCTCCTTATAAGCTAGAGATTGCTGCATTAAAAACAGCTATTTAGATATGAAGTCAGTTGCATTTTAGAATTTCAAAAACATTAGCTTTATTATTTTATTTTATTATGTTTAATCTTTACTTTTGAGAGAGAGACAGATAGACAGAGTGCAAGTGGGGGAGGGGCAGAGAGAGAGAGGGAGACACAGGATCTGAAGCAGGCTCCAGGCTCCGAGCTGTTAGCGCAGAGCCCCATGTGGGGCTGGAACACATGGACTGCAAGATTATGACCTGAGCCAAAGTCAGATGCTTAGCTGACTGAGCCACCCAGGCTCCCCACAAACATTAGTTTTAAATTGGAATTTACTTTTTATATTGCTATTTTATTTAAATCCCTCATTTCACACATTTATTCTCACGGATATATATAATACTTATAAACGTTTCCTTTTCAAAATTTCCAACCCATACATCTCTACCATTCACATACCTTGATTCTATATGGTACAAGTAAATCGGCACTATATTCTTAGCACATTTTCTATAGATAATTTAGGTGAGTTTTTAATGATCAACTAGTAGACTTTTCAAATAAGAATAATTTATACTCTTCCATGTGTTTACTTATAAATACATAATATTTGTTCCTTATGAAATTATAGCAAAGTAGAGTTTATTTAATACTGCCATCATCATTCACAGACCCTTCCTGATAGACAGTTTGGTCTCTTACAAGAACACTGGTCAGTACAGGGCCCCAGCTGACCTATGATGGACATGTAGAAATAAATCTTTAGGTTACTTTAGCCACTTTTAGTGTAGTAGTTTCCCTGCTAGGAATTGTGATTATGTATCAAATATTAGTCTTACAAACGCAATTTAGACTATGTAGGTCTATTTCGTATGTGAAGTTGATCAGACTCAAACCAGACTAAATCAATTAAATCACTGTATTTAGGTGGTTTTTTTTCATGAAACTTCTGGAATTTCCATGGAAGCATATGAATGCCAAGTTATGAAGAATTTGCCACTTAAGTGATTTCACGGTTAAAAGGGAAGTGACCAGATAATTCATTGTTGAGTGGATTAAAGAATTAGTCCTTTGTTTTCATATGGGAAACATTTACAAAGTTCTAGGAGGAAAAAAAAGATTAGAAGTATTAAAAGTTTCCAAATGACACTCGCAATAAATCTGGACGAAGTGTCTTTCAAACACACACACACACATGCCCCACAAATGAATTTATCTCGTAGTTTTGGAACTTTAATTATACTGATGAGAGTACTATGTACAAATGAAAAGACATTTGAAAAAGAGAATACAATCATATGTTACATTAGAAGCTTTGAAAAAGGCATCACTTGGTTTATATCTGTTTTGTTTGTTACTGAGCCATTAACTATATGTTATTTTTTCACAAAATGTTAGCAGGCATACATGGGCTTTGAAGTCTAGTTTGGGTTTGAAATGACTTCGTTTCCTACTGCTCCTGGTGTTTCCTTATGTATTGTTCCTGGATTCTTCTATCATTCTATGCTAAGAAAATGTTAAAGATATAACCATAAAAAATGTCCTTGCTTCTACAGAGCTAGTTTACGGTGAGGCTATTTTGAGGCAAATAATGCTTGATTATAATCCAAAAAATGAAACTGCCAAGTCAATTCAAAGGCTCCGTGACAACTGAAATTTTTGTCATGCAATGATTTTTTCCCCGCATTGTTCACTGCAAAAAAAAAAAAAACCTAATAGCTTTTCTCCTGCACCTGAAGAAGCAGTTATGTGGCTATTGTAATGTTTTAAAATATCTTTAAAGGTTTCACCTGTAGATGAAGTTTAAGTAGTGTGTAAAATAACACTAACGAAGAGAAAATACATAATGTGGTTTACTTTCTGGGGCATAAAGTGGGCAAACACATGCTGTGCAAAAATAATACATAGTAACCTCTATTTTAAAACAATCCTATGATCCATAAAGTCAGAGCTTTTGAATAGGAAGAAGCATATACTCCCGCTGGGATGCTTAATTTGCATATCACTGGCCAAGGGCAGCACAGGTGCTAAGGGTGATTTCTGGAGGAGAGCATCACCTATGAAATGACAAAAATTCACTGTGTGTGTCTACCTCCCTGCTCCTAGTAACTAAGCAATACTGTTACTTGGCTGATTTCCTAATAAACTACAGGTGGGCGGGTGTTGAGGTTGTGCCATTACAAATCATCATCTGTTAGATCAAAGTGCAGAGGGGAGAACGGCAGGTGTGCAGTATTAATAGCTACATTTATCTCCCCAGTCACTTAATAATTGCTTCTGGTGGCTTCCTTATAGCTGAGCATTTCATGGACTCCAAAAGCATTTTGATGAAGCTTAATGTGTTCCATGCTGGCAGAGTTCTCATGTGCTAAGTGCAGGGTGTGTGTGTTTCATTTCCTAATGAGGCACTGGTGCAGCAAACAGATACGGGGGAGCCACTTGTAAGAGGGTTATTATTCATGTCTCTCTTCCATGAGCAAATATTAGAATTTGCCTTTACCCTTTTAATATGGTTTTGAAAATAAAAATGAATACATTCATCTTATTTCAGAAATATCTTCCCGTATTTAACATTTGTTGGTATTTACCAAGTATTTTCTGTATGCTGGCCAGCTACTGATCTAGGCTTTTATAGACATGTATTTCTCACAACAGTCCTTTTGTGCAGATTGTTTTATAGTTATAATCAATATTACCATTGCTTACAATTATAATCAAATATTGAAGAATGACATTAAAAGTGTTTGCCTTTTCCTCCTTGAGAGACTTAAAAGTTCAATTTTGAATGTTTTACTAGATGAGGAAAGCCTTCTAGCAAATAGAAGGTAGAGCACAGGGTTCAATTTTGGAAATTGTTAGTTTTCTAGTTCTATGTGCAATGATACAGTCATAACTGAATTTTCCAGTGCGCACTCGGATTCTGATGTAAAACTTGGACAATATTTGCCAGTGTGTGTTTCCATGTGTTTTTGTATTTTATAAAACAGAGGGAAGGTCTGGGAGAAGAAGACAGGATGGGCGATGTTGTGAGATGTTATTCATATGGTGCATAATGCCGTGCACACACTTGTAGCCCACGACTGCAGAGATCTCAATGCACCTGCAAACTAATATGCTGCTCCTGTACTGCTTCCCAGGCCTTTCCTTCCCATGTAGGCCAGGTGATCCCTGTATTTATACTTCTGCACTTCTATGTGGTTGTTTCTCAGATGACAATTTTCTTGGTATTGGAAACATTACTGCATCTTCTTCATTCTAACATCATCCTGCATCCCAAGATGCAACTATTAGAACATGTGGGATTCAAAGTGGGAAATAATCAAAATTTACCTTTGGAGTTTCTAACATGTATTCACATAAATATGAAAACATTTTGTTCCTTTGGATTTGCTCCTATTGTTGGTAGTGATGGAATGTTTTATAATAATATATTAAAAATGTATACAAATACAAAATCTTTTAACAGCTTAATTTCAGTATAAGGTTTAGAAAATAAATCATTGTGGCTTGCACGTATTCAAGTGTGAAATTTTGACCCTATAGTGCAGTGACCATTGATATATTTACTTGCGTTAAAAAGTTTAATTCATCTGTATCTGTCTTCATATCTTCAAGCATGTGCCTGTGCTTGCATCCCAACTGTCTAAACCACTAAACCAAGTCTACATTCTAATGATATGTGACAGATGATGGAGGTGGACTGCTGTTTGAAATCAATGCTTGCAATTCCAGCAACTGCCACCAGAGGACAGTGATACCTGTTGCAGAGATTACTGGTGCTCAACTCAATCCACACTCTCCATCCACAGTAGTAGGCTTGTAGCTGGGATCATGACTAAAACACATTTTTCAGGCTCTCTTAAAGTTAAATGAGTTCCCATGACTAGACCTCATCAATAGAGGAAGTGCTGTGAGTCACCTTTGAGACAAGGCTTTTAACATGGACGTTTGCTTCCTCCATGTTCTTTCTTTTCTTTCACTGGCTGAAGACATGGCGATAGCAGTTAGAGGGGAGCCACAAGGTGTAAGGAGCCTGGGTCATTGAATATTAACATTAATATTAATGCACCTCTTGCCAACCAGAAATAAACGACTTTGACTGTTACCTAGAAAGGAAAGAAACACCCACTACATTCCAGCAATATGTATTTCTAAGGTTACATATTATATTTATAACATTATTTAATATATACTATATATTGTATTTATTATAGCATTTCCATTTAATGTCAGTAATACATATGAGCCAACATACGAAACATATACCAAAATGATAAAGCCTTCCCCGAGGCAAACAGAGATTCAACAGACCATTTATTATCTCCAGTCCACAAACAGTGAGTGTTTGGAGCATTATGCTCAAAAAAGTTTGAGATTCCTTAGGATTCAGGACTATAGACCGCTGTGGTCACTCAGCATAGTTGTCATGGCAAATGGATATGGAATGGTCACAAGTGTTTCGTATATTTGCCACTGATTTAAATAAGTTAGAGACCACCTTATCTATAAAATTAAAACATTGTTAAATATTAATATGCTGCAATATACCATATGGAGCAGTTTTGTCTTTAGAGATTGGGAGGCATCAGATGTTTTAAAAAAATATTTGATGATCTCTGCAATAATGACACCCCACTACTCCCTCCTCTTTACTACCACACTTGATTTCCTTCTGTATAGTTCTGGTAATTCTAAACTTAGAACTTTTTTTCTAAAGCAATCTCCCTGCCCAATGTGGGGCTCAAGCTCATGACCAAAAGTGATGCTCTACCAACTACCTAAAACTTTCTATTTTAAACAGCAATAAAAGGTGCCTAAGAACTTTTTTCTTTTAAACAAAGTATTTTACTATGGGCTCTATCAAGGACTAATGCAATTCAATATACTTAATGTTCCTAATATTATAGTGTAGGCTTTGAAAATATATGTAGAATGAGTATGTTATGAGGGAGAAGCTGTATTGAGTTTAGCACATCATTCTCCAACCACACCCTGGAAGTCAGAGATTTGCTTCATCTTTTAGTTTATAGAAATGGACAGTTCTTGGTGATTCTTTAAGATGGTGGATGTTTTGTGAAAAGACAAATGGGGGTAATTGGAGAAGGAGAAGAGAGAGAGGCTGGACCTGACAGAAGGTCACAGAAGGGTAGGTCACTCCATGTGTTAAGGGCATAGGAGTTTACTAGCTTGTGTCTTGATTAGTACACCTCCTCATGGCACCCAGGTGACAGGTGGGAGTTTGCAGAGAGTAGAAGCTACGGGTGCCTGTAGGAAGTCTGGATGTGCAGTGCCAACGGCCCCAGCCTCCACAGAGACCTCTGTGCCCAAGCTGTGCTGTTGCAAAGCTCAATGGATCTTTCAAGCATGGGCAGTGGGCATTGCAAGGCCTCTCTCATCTGCACTGACTGACAAAGTCCCCTCCCTCATTTCTTCTACTACCATAAATGTTTATTTAAATTTCTTGGTTGCTCTAATAGGAAGGAGGAGGACGAAAAGGCTTAAAATATGTCTGAGATAATAATTCTCACAGCTTAAAGTGTGGGAGTTATCTTTATAATAATTGAGAAAAATCAGTGTCAAGTAAATTTTATTCATGAACTATGGAAAACTGAAGGACCTTTGAGTGATCATTCAGTTTCATCCAGTCACTTTGACATATCAAAAGAGATCAGCATGCAATATATAAGCTCTATATTAACCTTTGTTTTTCAATTATAGATAATGACTATATTCAAGGATTTGGTTGTATAGGGTATTACCATTATGGGAAGTGGTGTGATGGACATGAGAAGTTATATCATTGTGCAACTTTCTGGTAGACCTAAGATGAGTTCAAAGTAAAATGTTGAAAATTAAAACTTGCAAGTACTTGGAAATCAGTTTTAGCCTGAAACCATTTGGTTTACAGCATCTTAAAAATCTCAAAGTCCATATAGTCTTTATAGTAAGTCATAGCAATATGATGAACTACTAAAATATAGGTTTATTAGAATAAACTGAGTTATCAAGAACCCGTTTAGTTAAACCCCCATATAAGCACAAACATTGTCATGAACATCATTTTAAAAAGTAGTCTTTACTGAAAAATTAACAAAACTATGTGAACAAGGATTCTAGGCAAATTCAATGTTTTCATACATGTCTGTTGAGCAGAGTTGTTGGTAGAGGTTTATTAAAGAAGTAGAAACACAAGGAGTGAGTAAGGAATGGTTTCAGAAGCAGGTGAGTATTGGTCTAGAACAGGACAGAGGGCACTTCTCTAGGGTGTAAGTCTCTGGCTAAAACATATGAGGAAGGCTGACATTGCTTCCAGATATACAAGTAAGAAGTTTCTCATCTTTTGTGATGAGAAATCAAACTTGTTTGTAAGAAGAGACTTGCCTGTGGTGTTTATGTCTCTAAGTGTTGGGGGGGTGGTGGTATTGGGGTAGAATTGACTTTAATATGAGAAAAATTAAAAGTCACTAAGGCATTACAACAGTTGTCAAAAAGCTGCAATTGAAGAAAAAAATATATAATTTTACTTATTTTATTTATTATTTATATATAATGTATATATAATTTTGTCTATATGGCATATAGACATATAGATGTGATAAGGAAAATGCTTGGATCACATAATCACTATAGACCATCTTAGCATGAAAATATGACCCTTGCTTGGTGGACTACAAGTGAAAATGCACTTGGCACTCAGGGTTAGAAGAAAGTGAGCTTGTGATTTTATTGAAAACTGGTTAGTAATTCATTAACCTGGAGATCTTGGAAGCCGAATTCTTAGACACATACACTTTAAGGATTTTGACGTGACTCCCCCCACGTCCAAAATCTCTTAGAGCGTTAGTTGGCAAAGTATGGCCCCAGGCCAGCTCCATGACCTGCACCTGGGAACTTTTAAGAACTGCACCACCCAAGACCTACTGGACTAGAAACTGGAGTGGGACTCAGCAATACTTGCTTTAACAAGCCCTCCAAGGGTCTCCAATGCAGTTAAGCGTGAGAACTTTTGCCTCAGGGAATAATAAGTCACCTGGACATATAACCAATGAACTTGATTCCATTGACACTGTCTCACGACTCACTAGTTTTTATCTTTACTTGTGTACCTATTAGGTCCACCTCAAAATGTAACTCTTTATATTTTTAAAAATCCAGTCTGCTCATATTTTCCCCATGCAAATCCTACCAGAATGACAGAGAGCATTTTGACCCTGTCAGTTGTTAACATTAGAAAAACGGATGGTAGAAAAGTAATAAAATTGTCAGAGTTGCTGGTGGATGCAAAAAACTAGTGTTATTTTCATCTGTTAAGAAACTGATTGAATTGACAGCACACCAAAAAGTTTGCAACACGTGGTGTTGTACATTGGATGGATGGAGTGAATTAATTTAGGAAAGAGTTGAGTACATTGTCATGCGTAAGCATTCCGAGCAGGACTTGACCTGCACCTGTTAGACTATTTCAAAGAATAAATATGCCTGCACACTCAAGCCAGAAAATGCTACTCACTGCCAGCTCCACTGTGAGGTAAAATGCAATTGGCAACTTACAGCCAGGTCAGCAACCAATCCTTTCCCCAGAGTGTCACTTAAAACAACTAACATTTTTTTTTTTATGGCAGGAAAAAAAATCAACCAAAGACTCTGTCACTCTTTTTATTTGTGTTTGCCAAGCAGCTGTATTTACAGAAAGCAATGGCCCAGTTTCTGAAATCTCGATCCCTAATTGAGCAGTTTGGTGGTCTAATGATTTTAGTTTGTGAAATTCCCAAAATGCATAGGCCAAAGTAGCTTGAACCTTTTCCCTCTTCCTTCTCTTCCATGTTCTCATTATTTATAATGAGTCTTCCCAGAAACCTTTCTCTGCGTTCCTCACCGAGTGCACGGACACTGGCGAAATAGGGAGATAATCAACTCCAGGCTGAGACTGAGCAGCAGCGCCAACAAGCTACTCATGACTCCAGCAGATGTTTCTGCTTTGGGGGCCCAAAGAAATTTTATAGGGCTTTTCCTCCCTTTCGGGGAAAATTGCCAGAACAGTCAAGAAATGGGAAATATATAGGCCTGCTCGCATTTCCAAGTTGGGAGGGATATTATGTCCGGTAAAAGGAATCTCGAAGAGAAGAATTCCTGGAGACACCATCTCACAATAGCTATGTAAAATGTTCACCAGAAAAAAAGAGGAAAAGCTCAGTTGGCTTCAGATTCCCTGTATATTGAAAACTGTGTGCATGCTAGAGGAGTTAGAATGGATATCCATTTTTGGTAAAAACGCACCTGGGAGTCAATAAGGACCATCCTCCAATTCCCCACCCCCAAAGACACAGATGTAGTACTCTGAATTTCTGCACTGCCCTTTTCATCCCCCCCCCCCATCTCTCTTAAAATAATTTAAATTGCGAGTCTAATAAGGAAGAGAATGTTCACAGGACTGTGAATCTTTTTTTCTTTAAATTGACCATGTACTACACAGTATCATTTTGTTCCTGAAAAGGACAAAAATAAACATTTCCCTTGAGAGGGAAGATCAGAATATCAGCTATCTTAGGTAAGTTTACTTGATTCGGATGGCATTGTTGGATCTCAAGACAAGTCTATGTATAAAATCTTGATAAACATCAGAGAACTGGTCACACGCAATTCACGTGAAGTAAGCCCATGGATCTGTGCAGACCTCCAGTTCTGGGGTTAAAAGTTTCCTTTTGGAATCAAGTCTGGAATACAAGGGAGAGAGAAGCCCGCTAATCCACTCCTAGACTTGTTTATGTAACTGGTGGTAAAGAGGATCAGCTTGGAGAACAAGGCTTCTGTCATTCTTCCTGCTCTTTCCCATGTAACAAAGCTGCCTGCTAGAACCAGAAAGAGCTATTACAAAGCCATTCTGATAACCCTTAACTGGATTACTGTTTTCTGATATTATATGATCAAAGCCATGTATACACAATGAACATGGGGAGCATGATTAGCTAGAAATAGTATTACAGCCCATCTGTTTAGTAACTCAGATTCTCTTATAATTAGTCCCAGCTTATGTTTTATTTGCTTGAAAGAACAAAAGTGGTTTGAGATGATGCTGTTGAGGAGCTGTTCTGCAAAGGAGATGTTTCGTCCACCTATTAAAGTTCTGACAGGGCAGCGTCAATTTTAAAATCCATTAGCTAGCTTATTGTTAAAAATGAGGTCCCAGTGAACCTCCAAGAACCTCCCTGTGCTCTCCGTGGAGAGGGAGCCTCCCCTGTTGTGTGCTCCACAACAATCTATATTTTTGAGGTGTCTCAGTTATCTACTTTATTTCAATTTAATCTAAGTTAGCACTTGCAGGATGAGTAATACTTTAGTTAAATTGAAAAGGGATAGAGTGTCAAACTGGGGAAAACATGGATAGAGAGTAAGAGTGGAAAAGAAAGTGCACTACATCTAAAACTAAAAGTCATATATTTAAACAGCACATACGTGGTAAGGGAATGGAAGGAGATGAAACTAGTTAGTTATGCAGAGGCAAGAAATGGACTTCCATGGCTTAGTTGGTTAAGCATCCTACCCTTGGTTTTGGATTAGATCATGATCTCACAGTTGTTGAGTTCTAGCCCCGAAGAGTGTTGGATAGTACAAAGCCTACTTGGGATTCTCTCTCTCCCTCTCTCTCTGCCCCTTCCCTGCTTACACACACACACACACACACACACACACACACACACACACTCTCTCTCTCTCTCTCTCTCTCTCTCTCTCTCAAAATAAATACATAAACTTAAAAAAATGTATTTCCAAACCTTGACAAATGGATTAGAAGAAAAGCAGACCAGTTTCAAGGTGGCTGGTGGCAAGGTTGTTCCTGGGACATGATGTTTCCCCGAGTGGGGGAAGTGGCAGTGAGAATTCGAGGGAAGCTAATAGGGGAAATGATTATTTAATATTTTTAATTGATCAGATTTGATCATTAACTAGTGTGGGAATAATGGAGAAGGAAAGGGAATAATGAAGTATTGGGAATAATGGAAAAGTAGAAGATTATTCCCAGTTCCTGGCTTGAGCAATGGGTTGGACAGGAGTACCATCCACTGAAACATGTGCAGGTGTGGAGGGAAAGATGGATCACTCTTAGATCTTGACTACAGGACAATTATTTCTGGGCATCTTCAGTGTGTATATGGGTTTCCAAAGCAGTCTATGAATTTTCATCTGTTCTAGTAACACCTGTAAAACAATTAAAGGCAATCTAGTGAGGCTCACTGCCAGTGCCATGCACCCTAACCACTATGACTCCCTGAATAGTCTCCTGGGTACAGCAGTTACTTCTGCTGCTCTACAGTGCCCACAGATGCTGCTCCTGGATCTTACTGAAGAAACCGGGAAGAGTGCTTCTGCTCCGAATTGTTGCCAAAGGCCAAATCATCATGAATCATAAAGATAGCTACTCAACTTCTGGCCATCTGCCTTCTTTGTTAGAATTTCAAAACTAATTCATGAAGACAGTTGGAGAACAAATATCATCTACTTCCCTCCATTGTCTTTGACTTCCTCTGGTCACTTTGACTTTACTTCTTCCCAGCCTAAATCACAAAAACACCACACACACCACATATGCTCATGTAAAAACACAAATGTCTATGGTGGTCACCTGTTTTCCAGTTCTGCAAAGAGCAAGGACATGAATCTTCCTTTGAGCTAAATTGGGACACCTGGCTGAAGTATTAATATTTTATGACATTTTAATTCCATTCAATCATGGATTGTGGAAGAAGGGACCCTTGAAGTTAATTTACACATGGTGCTTCTCAAACTCTAATGTGTGCACGAATCACAGAAAGACCTTTAAAAATGTAGATTCTGAATGAGTGATTCTGCTACTAGGGTTCTGAGCTTGCATTTCTAAGGGCTCCAGAGTAGTTTGGAGGTTGCAACCCATGCTTGGAGAAGTAATGAAGAAAAGAAATCACAGGCAGTAAGTTAGTGCAGGGCAATGCACTCCATGTTGCTTAAATGTTAAGATTGTTAAGTTCATTACAGGTAAGAAGAATCAACTTCCCTAACTCCCACCCCACTATTGTTTCACAATCAGCAACATTTCCCTCCATTACATCTTCTAGCATCAGTAATGTCTATATATCATTTTGGAACCTACAGAAACTCTCTGGTACTCACCAAGGGGGGGGGATGTTCTCAAAATAAGATGATGAGATCCATATTTGCTAAAATTTTGGAGTTTCATTGCTAATTACAAGTTAATTACCTAGTATTTTTCTAATCACCCATGATATGGTATGTAGTGATTTATTAAATCTTCAGATATATCTATATAACAAATTTCCGTAGGTAAAGTGTTTCATACAATTAGAAGAATATGTATAAAATAAAATCTTGTAGGTTTTTTTTTCTCCTTTTAAAGATAATTGAATTCAAAGTTTTAGTTTAAAATTTGCTTTAGTGCATGGATAGAATTTTCTTGGAAGAAAAGTACTCTGATCAGACCGGAAGCCTTCCTTCACCTGTTGTCCTACAAATATGTTGCTAAAGCAGGAAGGTAAATGCACCCTAAATCTGAAAGAACATCAGAGTTTGGGTGCTGAAAGGTGATGTAGTTCAGCAACACAAACTAGATTGTGGGATCACCCCCTCCAACTGAGACATCTGGTTACCAATGCATACCTGGATTTCTTTAAGTTTTATCCCTCTGCTGACCCCTCCCTTCTTAATGCCGCTGCTCAGGTTTAAACACGTGTTGGCAGGGAAGCAGATGGACTCCCCTTGGCGTCTGGGAAAAAGCCAACAAGACTAGTGCAAGGTGCTCCTTTCTGACCTTGGAGTAACTGCAAACTTGATCAAAAGGGATCTTTCTCCCTGGGGGAAGAGATAATGCGGTCTTACTGCCGACTGGAAACATGTCCTTTCCAAAGGCGGCCATTTGAGCTGTGGTTTGTATTGGGAGTTCTTTGGAGGGCGTGCTGAAGCCATCAAACCCATATCCCCTGGAATGTCTCCTAGGATTCAAGCACTGGCCAGAGAACAGAAATGAAGTAGCTGTTTCCAGCGATTTACAGTTCTTCTAAGTATGAGGAGGAAAACGTGTGGAGACGTTTTAGCTCAGCAGGGTCCTCAACTGAGCGTTTTAGAGAAGTTTCCATTGCTTCTGTCTGTTCCTTGTAATTTTGCATCTCAAAGAATGCTCTATGGAAACCTTTCAGGAATACTAAATTCATTCAGAGAGGGAAAATCCCTCTTGTGTTAAATACCAACATGTTATATTTATTAAAAATCTTAAAATGTCTTCCTAAATTAATATCTGATTCAAAAAAAAAAAAAAAGCCAACAGTTGAACCAGCAAGTCAAGCTCTGTGAGCATATATTCTATTCATAAATCAAAGAGAAGGAATTAAACAGCCCTTCACCTCTATCTGAGGAGTTTGAGAGGGCTGTAAAAATGGAAACATATTAACTGTGTCTCTGAAAATTTATATGTATATACAGCCCTAGGTTAAATCAAGTGCTGGGCTTAATGTAGAATATAAAATACTCATCATTTACTTTCTCTTTTATGAGAGACTATGTTTTGGTAGAGGAATTTGTTCAACATTTGATAAATATACTCCTTTATTTCAGACATATGAATAGCACAACAGGGAGGGAATTGATAGTGGCTCTGAAAAAAAACAAAGAGGTAACATTAGTTCATGAGAATGGATCCACAGTGATTTGAATCTCTGTAAATAATCTATAAGCCTCTGCAGAACAACAGAAACACATTTAAAAAATTATCTTGGTAAAATCTAAATACAATAGCTTATCATATATATTCAGGGACACATTATTATAACTGGGGAAAAACTAGGTTTACTATTATTATTAAATATATACTATAACTCGGTAAAGATTTCTACACGGAATTACTTTTGTATTTTAAACCAGCAAAGACATTTAGAGAATGTCCAGATCATGTTGTCGCTCAATGGTTTAATGTATAAAATTGAGCTATCAGGCCTATAGTGTTTTCTCAAATTTGAGAGTGCCTACCATATATATTGCAGAATTTTTGCTATTCATTGACTGTTTAATTTTAATTATCTTCACAGAAGTCTATAAAATAATACAACCGAGTATCACAAACAAGAATCAAGAACTGATATCCTGTGTTTCTAAATAAACTCTCAAACATTGGTAGCACAGTATCTTTGTGGCTATTTTAAGAAAATATACTTTTATTAGGTTTAGCATTGATTTTCTTGTTTTTAGAAGCCCTATCACTGCATATTTTCTTATTTGTAGTTACTTCACACATTTAAATTACTTCCCTAACCCTTGAAGGCATTTGAGTCTGCAATATGGCTTTTTTATCAGACTTCAAATGTTAAAATCCTTCCCTTGCTATTATAGACTCTCTGAAAGCAACACAGTACTTCCTTGATTTTCCCCAACACCAATTATCAGCGTTTCTTAAGTAAATGGATATTTCTTTCATTTATTCATCTAATTCACAAATCTTTACTATGTACCTGTTCTATTTTAGATAACATGCTAGTCAATGAGAATAAAGGTGAACAACGCAGACCCAGTACCAGCTCTCATGAATCTTAATGATTAAATGAGGAAGGATTTGTTTCTTGACTGATGTAGTATTCCTATCTTAAATTCTTTGCCGTTATACCTTAGAAAAATAAAAGGATCACTATCCTTCTCCCAGAAGAAAATACATAAAAATATGTAAATGTAAGGGGCTGAATTGTACTTCCTCACAATTCATATGTTGACCCTCACTACCTCAGAATGTCATCATTTTGGAGACAGAGTCTGTAGAGAGTTATTTAAAGTTAAATGAAAACATTAGAGTGGAGTCTAATCCAATAGGACTGAAGGAACGGGAATTTGGAAATAGGCACCCAGGAAGACCATGTGAAGACACTGGATGGAGACAGCCTTCTACAAGGTGAAGAGAATTTCCCAGAAGAAACCAACTGTACTGACATGTCCTCCTTGGGACTTCTAGCCTTTGGAACTGCAGGGAAATTAATTACCTGTCTGTGGTATCTTGTGGTTTTAGCAAATTAATAGAGTACATTTTTTGCTGTTGTTTTTGCTTTTGTTTTAAATCCTGATGTGGTGCAAATTCTGGTAGAAAGAGAGCCCACACTGGCAATTATTTAAGCAGTGTCTTTTAGTATCACAGGTAAGTGACCTGATGGCATAATTTGCAGAGGGCTTTTTTTTTTCTTCTTTGCTGTAACCAGTATGGCACCAAGGCTTCCAGTTCTGTCATCATCCACATCTAGGGATTCAGGAAAGAAGCTTAGATAGACACAACTGAATCCTCAAGTGTGAGGACATAGAGAGATAGTGGCATTTGAACCAAGATTTCATTTGAAAGATCTTATACTAAAAATAATTAAATAATCAAACATTTATAAAATGATGTAGCCCTAAAATTAATTATTTAAGGAAGTAAAATATTATAATAAACCAAATGTATTCTGTCATCAAATATATTGCAGAAGCATATTGATTTGTATTGAATGATATTCCAATATGAATTTTAGTAAAAAAATGGTATGAGATTAGTTCGTAATTTGGGGAATAAAATAAATGATATAAATATTTGCAAAATGGTCAAAAATAATATGTATCAAAATATGCCACAATTATCTCTGGGTGATGTTGTTATAACATTTTTCTTAGTCTCTTATCTACATTTTATAACATTTCTCCAATAAATGTTATTTTGTATATAAATAGCTCAAAATTTTATTTTTATTTTTATTTTTTAAATTTTTTAATGTTTTATTTATTTCTAGGAGAGAGAGAGACAGCGTGAACAGGGGAGGTCAGAGAGAGAGAGAAACAGACTCTGAAACAGGCTCCAGGCTCTGAGCTGGCAGTCAGCACAGAGCCCGATGCGGGGCAGAACCCACGAGCCGAGATCATGACATAAGCGAAAGTCGGACGCAACCAACTAAGCCACCCAGGCACCCCACAAAATGTTATTTTTAAAATTAAGTTGTTTAAGTTTAAAGTTTTAAATATCATAAGTCAATATTGTGATTACATGCTTTGGATAGGACAACCACAGGAAGTTTTTTTTTTTTTTTTTTTTAATGTAAGGTCACATATGAATGAATAAAAGCCACAGTATAGAAAATATAGTTGATGAATTTGTAATGTAATTGTTTGGTGACAGATGATAGCTACAGTTGGAGTGAGCACAGCATAGTATATGGAGAAGTTGAATCACTATACTGTATATTTGAAATGAATGTGACATAGTGTATCAACTATACTCAAAAAAATTAGGGCACCTGGGTGGCTCAGTCAGTTAAGCATCTGACTTCAGCTCAGGTCATGATCTCATGGTTTGTGGGTTCAAACACTGCATGGGGCTCTGTGCTGACAGCTCGGAGCCTAGAGACTGTTTCAGATTCTGTGTCTCCCTCTTTCTCTGTTCCTTCCCCTCACTCTCTCTTTTTCGCTCTCTTTCAAAAATAAATAAAAATCGCATTCTCTCTCTCTCTCTCTAAAAAGTAAAGATAAAGAAACCACAAACACCCTTATTAAAAAATGGTCAAAAGATCTAGATAGACATCTCACCAAAGAAAATGTACAGATTACAAATAATCATATGAAAAGATGTTCAACATCAAATGTCATTAAGGAATTGCAAATTAGAACAACAATGTGATGTCACTACACATTGACTTGGATAGCCAAGATCCCAAGTACTGATGGTACCAAATACTGGCAAGGAAATGAAACAACAGGAACTTGCCTTCATTGCTGGTAGAAGTACAGCCACTTTGGAAGACAGTTCAATAGTTTCTTATAAAACAAAACATACTCATCATATGAACCAACAATCATGTTCCTTGGTATCTACCCAAAAAAGTTGAAAATTTATGTCTACACAAAAATCTACCATGGATCTTTGTGTTAGCTTTCTTCACAATTGCCAAAACATGGAAGCAACTGAGATGTCTTTTAGTGATAAGCAGATAAATAAGCTATAATACATCCAGACACTGAAATATTATTAAAAACTAAAAAGAAATGAGCCATGAAGAAAAAGTGGAGGGGCCTTAAGTGCATATTACTAATTGTAAGACGCCAGTCTGAAAAGGGTATATAGTACATGATTCCAACTATATAATATTTTAGAAAAGACAAACCCATGGAAACATTAAACAAGTTAAATATTTCCAGGAGATGGTACTGTGGAAGGATGAACAGAACACAGGGAATTTTTAGGGCAGTGAAAAGAAATGACTCCATATGATACTATATGGTGTATATTTGTCATTATACAGTCAGATGAACTCATAAGATGTACAACACCAATAGTGAACAGTAATGTATACTCTGGACTTTGGGAGACTGTGATATGTCAGTGTAGGTTTATTGATTGTAACAAATACATCTCTCTGGTGGAAGATGTTGATAATGGTGGAGGCTCTACGTATGTGGGTCTCGAAGTATATGAGAAATCTCTGTACCTTCCACAGAATGTTTCTGTGAACCTAAAACTGCTCTTTAAAAAAAACCCAAAAGTCTTCAAATTTTAAAAAAAGGAAAGTTATTTCTCAGAATAATGTAGATTTATGTGGCTTTGAACATTTAAAATCATGACTTCTAAATTCTCATTAAGACCCAATGAATTCTTAGTGTATTTCTGAATATTTTGAGGAAGCTCAAGGTGAGTACACTAATGAGTACAAATAGTAGTGGTTTGGTAATGCCAGAAAGTGAATCAAAGATGGGCAAAACATTTTCCTTTCTTATCCAATAAAATTTATGCTTGTGAAGTAGAAAGCTAAGAACTTATTTAGAATAAGATGTGATTGTCCTGGCTTACACAATGGCCTCATCCTCTGTAGTCCAATTGTATGTTCTTCCCCATTTCATTGAGTGATATTTAGGCTGTGCCCATTTATATCTGTCATTCCTTCCCTTACACTACCCATTTAATGTAATTTGCCCCTCAATTCAACAAATATTTATTGAGCTAGTTTGGCAGGTTATGGAAAAATTAAAGGCCTAATACAGCCATCGATATAACCAAAGCAAATTGTAGAATGTGCCAGTGACATAGGAAAGTAATCAGGAAATTCATAGGGAGAAAAATGGAATCAAGTTTAAAAGCATGTGGAAAACTGAAGTTTTGAAAGATAGAAAATTTGTCTGTAACAAAAGTGGGGAAAATTATGATATAAGAATAGAAGGAATATTATTGAGGTAACTGCGTGGCAGTTAAGTCAGTGGAGTCAGTTAAGTGTCTGACTTTGGCTCAGTTCATGATCTCAAAGTTCATGAGTTTAAACCCTGCATTGGGCTCTCTGCTATCAGAGCAGAACCCACCTCAGATCCTCTGTTTCTCCCTCTGTCTGCCCCTCCCCCTCTTTTTCTCTCAAAAATAAATGTAAAAAAATAATAGAAAGTATAGTATAGGCAAAACAATAAAGGTGGGGGGATTTGGGATATAATCTAGGGAAAATGAGTAGCCTGTTTTGGAGGGAGGAAAAAAAACAAAAATAAAGAAGCCTTGGGACAGAAGACTGGAAAGGTTAAGTAGGAGGAGTGTGGTTGAACATGATGAATTCCCCAGGAATATTCTTGGTACAAAATGTAGCAGTATGGAAAACCAGTAAAGGAACCACTAAAGGCATAAAGTGATTATTTAAAGCTATGCTTTCAGAGATTAGTTTGATCATATTTAAAGAAGGATAATTTGTAGCAGAGGCACTTGAGTAGTGCAGTTTATATACTCAATTTGACACACAACTGAGAAAATTCACACAAATATTTTTTGTAAATTAAATCATATTTAATTTTCATATTTGTAAATGTGCTAAGTTATTTAATGCAATTTTATTGAGAATTCTTTTATCAAGAAAATCTACTTAAAGAACTGTACTTTCTTATTTATAGCATGGATTTTTATATACAAATTTAAGGCAAATTAAATATACAATTAAGTAAAATCAATTCCACAAACGTGTACAACCTTACGTTTTGCAACATTTTAAGGTACAAAAATTATGAAGACCTTATTTCTGTTGTTCAGTTTAACTTGGTCTGTTTTAAGTTTTAAACTTCCTGGACAGCAAGTAATTTCTTTACGGAATTAAAACATATATATGTGTTTAATTTTACTGTACTTGGATTGTGAGTAACTTGTGTTGCAAGTGTTCTGCAAGATGATCAAACATTTTTAATAAATTTTTATTTGATAAACGAGTCATGATCATTTCCCATGCTTGTATGCCTGGTCTCAGGCTGAGGTGTTTGGCAGAAATCAGTGATTTTTTTGGGACAACTGAAGGTGCCCACAACTGGCACTAGTATTTTTTGTCACTTCAAAGTGGTCATTCCTTTGCTTTTCCATACAGGAGTAAGATTAGGAATGCTTTGCTTAATTCTAGGTCAGACTCCCTGCAGATATAGACCGCTTCCTCTGCTGCATTATTGCCAATTCTCCAATTCTATTAAATACAGTATGTGACAAGAGTTTATTAATACTGAACTGTAGTCAACATCCATGTGAGCATATGTTGGCCCCCACGCAGAAAAAGATTCCATTGAGCCAATAGATAGCGGCGATTCTGTCAGTGATAATGAAAGTTGTCCTACACAATAACCCTCCTTAATATTGTCTCCCTCATACCTACCATGAAGGTTTTGAAAGGTAAGTGCAGATTAATTTATTTTTCTTTATATTTTGTATTATAGTACAATATTATAATCATTTTTATATGAATATTTTGGGTTGTGGAATTGATCATCTGAGTTTGCATTATTTCTTATGGAGAATTTTGCCTTAATAAAAGAGTGCTTTGGATTATAAGCATGGTTCTGGAATGAATTATGCTCACAAATCAAGATTTTACTGTACGTAGATTGATCAAATTTTGGACCGTTGATATCAGATAATATAAAATCTAAAAACTACTGTGTTTACCTCTTTGAATGTTTGCTCAAATTATAAATAAGGAAATATGAGCAAATTTAAATAAAGTATAAAGGGCTAAGTTTTTAGCCGTCTCATTTCTTTCAGTAGAAAAACAATGAACTTGACAGTGCTCACAGGGAAGAAAATGCAAACAGTTCTATTTAGAAGGTGATTGTGGGGGAGCCTGGGTGGCTCAGTCGGTTGGGTGTCCAACTTCAGCTCAGGTCACGATTTCACGGTTTGTGAGTTGGAGCTCTGAATTGGGCTCTGTGCTAACAGCTCAGAGCCTGGAGCCTGCTTGGGATTCTATGTCTCCTCTATCTGCCCCTCCCCAGCTCATGCTCTGCCTCTCTCTCAAAAATCAATAAACATTTTAAAAATAAGTTTTTTTTTTTAAAAAAGGTGATTGTGCTTAAAAAATAAACAAAATAAAATAAAAATAAGTAAATAAAAATAAAAATAAAGCAAGTAGACATGAACATATTAAATGCTTTAAATGTAACCATTTATGGAAAGTTAATGAGACATACTAGAATTTTATTTATTCCACTAATATTTATTAAACACCTACTATGTGACAAGAACTATGCTAAGAGGTAATTACTCAAGAGTGACAAGAAATTGTTAATTCCCTCAAGGAGTTTGGCCTAAACATCCATTAGAAAGTGCCAGCCTATTTTTCTGAGTCACGTAAGATTGGATAGGTATCAAGAAAAAAGGAAATATCGAGACTAAATACTTTATGAATTTCAGGGTCCAGTTCATTGTGATTCAAAATGGGATTCTAGGGGTGCCTGGGTGGCTCAGTTGGTTAAGTGTCTGACTTCAACTCAGGTCATGATCTCGTGGTTCGTGGGTGCGAGCCCCGTGTCGGGCTCTGTGCTGACAGCCAGCTCAGAGCCTGGAGCCTGTTTCAGTCTGTGTCTCCCTCTCTCTCTCTGACCCTCTCCTGCTCACTGTCTCTCTCTCTCTCTCTCTCTCTCTCTCTCTCTCTCTCTCAGAAATAAATAAAAACGTTAAAAAAAATGGGATTCTAAAGTCAGAAGTAGGTTAAAATTTGAATGAAATTTAAGAAAAAGTTACCCTTCAAGCATTAGAATTTCATCAAGTACTGTCAAATTATTCATCTCTGAGGTATGAGGTCACTCAGAGGGAGGAACAAAGGAAAAATCCCCTTCACATGGAGCTACACACGTTGAGAGGCAGACATAATCTCCCCTACTCAAGTTGCCATTTCCCTTTTTATTTTCTCAACAAAAAGTAGTTAAAGTTTAAGTTAAATTGGATTATCTTTCAACTTCACAATAAAAATCAAACTTCTGGAAAAAGAAAGAAAAGCAATTGAATATGCATAAGAATCCCCTAAATTTGTCCTAAGTGTCTTAATTCTGTATTTGCTGCATAACACGGTGGGCATGTGGTTGATATAAAGCCAAGAGCAATTACACAGACTGTGATGACTTTATAGGGGAAAAAATTTTTATATAATGACTACATTCTAAGTTTTATTCTTCAACCAATCTGAGAAGCCTGAATCTTTGAGAAAAAAGCAAAATTAGCAATGACAAATCTAGAGAGTTGTAAATGAGATTTTTCTAATTCTATACCATTCCTTAGGTTTTCCACGTAGAAAATAAAACAGTATGACTTATTCATGACTAGTGTTTTAAAGGTCTTGAGATTTTTCAGAGTAATGTTTTTATTTAAAAAATTAAACTAAAAATTGAGTTAGCAATAATAGATTTTATAAACAGCTGATACCATTGATTTTTTTTTCCTGTTGATGACAAGAGGAAATTTCATAGGACAACATGGTGCTTGTTTATTTTCTCTGTTCTTTGAGACCTAATTTTTTTCAAGTCCTTATCATATTTCTTTTTGCTGTAATAGAAGAAGTTTATTATAGGAAGATAGAAAATTGAGAAAAGTATGAAGAAACACAATACTCTTACCATCTATAAATTTAACCACAATCCACAATTTAGTTTATCTTTGTGTTGTCTTTTGTACTTGTGTGAATTATTTTTCAATACCTGGTTTTATAACTTTGCCTTTTTCTGTAACATATTCTGTGTAATTAAAAAAATATTATTACCTATTAGTTATTGGCTATTATTAAAGGCATGCTAACTATACAGAATGCCAGAATTAGAAAAATTTTACTCTATTTAAAATTTCCAAAAATCTTGCTTGGATTTCCCTATTATAATTTTCCTTATCGCAAGTAACAATGTTGTATCTATAAATCTAAGGCTCTTCTATTTTTGAGGTTAAAATATTATAACCACAATTGCTGAGTCAAATATTATAAATATATTTAAGGCTCTTGATAACTTTTCAAAGGAAATTCTAGAAACTTAATATCAATTTACACCACTGGGGCAGAGAAGGAAATTATCCTAATTTTAGCCACCTTAGGACACCATTAGTTTTAGATGCCAAAAAAATATTTTTCACATTATTCCACTTTTTTTTTAATGCTAATGAGGCTAAAAACTTTCATATGTTCATGGGTCATTTATATTTATTTTTTGTAAATTTAATGAGTTTTGCACATTTTTCCATAGGGGCATATGGTTTCATCTTAAAGATTTGTATGTTCTCATAAAAGATTAATAGAGTTATTTGTCTGTCATGTGCATTAAATCCTTTTCCAGTTAATACTGATTTTTAATGTAACCTGAGACTATTTTTCTTATGGTAAAATTTCATTTGTAACTACTCAATTATCTTTTTTTTCACATTTTTGTAAATATCTTTGCATATATGCCTAAAATAGTTTTCAGATAAATATTAAGCTAGATATAGTACCTTCAACTCAACACATATTTATAGCATGAATCCTAAGTGTCTAGCAGTAATATAATCAAAAGAGATGTTCTAGGAGAATTAAATATGCTGTGTCTGCCCTTAAGAATAATATATCTTATTATTCCTGTTGTACTCATTACATCATATTAGCATAATTAGTTATAGTCTTCTCCTCATAATGTAAATCTAGCCTAAAGAAATAAGGAATTTTAAGTGAGTTACAGGACTATCTTTGACCTTTGCTTTATAGACACTTCTTTGACAGGTTCAGATAATCCTGACCAGCATTGGCAGTAGATTCAAGCACTCTGCCCTATGAAGCTTGAAATTTGTCATACTATTGTCAGTTCAACATTTTACTTTCCAGGGTTCAACCTTGAACTTATAGATTTATTCAGATGCACAGCCTTAACCTAGTTTTCACAATATTTACATCCGTGTCTTGTTTGCATCATGATTAACATTTTAGTACATTCCTGAAAATGAGAGTGCTGTATTGAATGAGACTCATAGACTGGGCTTCTTGGCTAGGTTATGCCAATGTTGTGTTTAGGAGGACCAGCTAATGTGGCACCAGTGTCCTTGAACCCCGGCTGCTCATTTGAACTTCCACATCACTGGGATCGCCCAGAACTACCATTGGCTACCCACCTGTCTCTGGGCTCTGATTATTGTCTATTGTCAGCCTCAAATTCCTTAATCAAAAGCCTTATCTGCCTAACAATCTGTGTCTAATTTGAGGTCAAGTTTAGGTTAGCCCCTTAGACCACAGTGCTAGTTACCTCCTCTCTTAGGAATAAACGGAGAGTATAACACTTGACAGGAATATTTGAGTACAGTGCATTTAAATGAATTTCAGAAGAGAAATATCTGAGTAGGGGTTGCTAATTGATTTTTAGGAAAGCATTTTCCAGAAAAATGACATTTGAGCAGAAACCTGCAGAAAGACTGGAGTAGAAATCTGAATATCATGAGGAAAGGCATCTCAGGCAAAGAGAACAGCAAGTGCAGAGGTGTTAAGGTGGAATCGTTCTTGAGGTGTATGAGGAACAAGAAGGATACTAGGATTGGTCCTGAGTAAGTGAGAAGGAAAGCAATTGGAGATGAGATGATGAGGTCAGGGAGATAGCAGGGCCAAGCCATGTAGATAGAGCCTTGTAGGTCCTGGTAAGGACTTCTATTCTCATTCTAAGTGATAAGGGAAGCTAACAAAATCTTTTCAACAAAGCAGTGATATGATCTGGTTTATGCTGTAAAAGGATTTCATTGACTATTACAACAGACTCTAGAGAAGTAAGGGCAAAATCAGGAAGAATATTCAGGAGGCCATGGCAATAATCCAGTAGGTGATTATGGAGGGTTGGGAACATTTTCTTTCTTAGTCCATTTGGGTCACTATAATAGAATACCACTGAATAGATAGGTTAAAAGCAATAGAAACTTATTTCTCACAGTTCTAGGAGGGTAGAAGTTTGAGATCAGTGTGCTAACATGGTTAGGTAAGAACCTTTTCTAGATTGCAGTCTTCTTATATATATCCTTATAGGGCAGAAAGGTCTAGGGAGTTCTGTGGTGACTATTTATGATAACATTAATCTCAGTCATGAGGCTCCACCCTCATGACCTAATCATCTTCAAAGGTCCAATGTACTGGGACACCTGGGTGGCTCAGTTGGTTGAGCGACCTACTTTTAACTCAGGTCATGATCTTGTGGTTCGTGAGTTTGAGCCCCACCTTGGATTCTGTGCTGATAGTTGGGAGCCTGGAACCTGCTTCAGATTCTGTGTCTCCCTCTCTCTCTGTCCCTCCCCTACTCATACTCTCTCTCTCCCAAAAATAAATAAATATTAAAAAGTTAAAAAAAACCCACAAAGGTCCCATGTATCAATTTCATCACCTTGAGGGTTAGGATTTCTACATATGAATTTTGGGAGGACAGAAACAGGTGTTATGTTGGATTTGGATGAAGTAATTGGATTATGATTGTATTTTGATGATGGGACAAACAGAAAATATTGATAAAATGGCAACATGGACACCTCTGGGATGTTTAGAGTGAATACCTGGAAAAGTGAAGGTGTCATTAACAGAAGTAAGCAATACTCAGAGGGGAAATAAAAAATGTGATTTTGGGTATGTTAAGTTTGAATAATTTATTAGCTATCTAAGTGAAAATATTGAATAAGATGTTAGATACATGAATTTGGAGTTCACAGGAAGAGGTCTGGGCCAGACAAGTAAATTTATAAATAATCATAATATAAATTGTATTTAAAACCATAAGAATGGATGAATCACCTTTAAAGGGAGTAGAAATAAAGAAGAGAATAAGCACTGAGTAACCCCTCACCTCAAGCAAAGGAGCACTATGAGAAAACAGTGGCCAGTAAAGTAGGAGAGGGAGGCGCCTGGGTGGCTTAGTCGGTTAAGCGTCTGACTTTCGCTTAGGTCATGATCTCGCGGTTGGTGGGTTCGAGCCCCGCATTGGGCTCTATGCTGCCTGCCAGCTCTAAGCCTGGAGCCTGTTTCAGACTGTGACTCCCTCTCTCTCTGTCCCTCCCCTGCTCACGCTGTCTCTCTCTCTCTCTCCTAGAAATAAATAAAAAATATTAAAAAAAAAAAAAAAGTAAAGTAGGAGAGGGATCAAGAAACCATGAGAAGGAAGCATTTCAAGAATGATGAGTCATCAACTACATTAAATGCTTGGGATGATTCAACATATTCACCTAGAATTGGCCACTGCATTAGCAAAGTGGAAGTTATTTTGACCTTCAGACAAGCCTGACAAAAAATTTTAAATTAAAAATTTTTTAAAAATATTTTTATTTATTTCTAGGAGAAAGAGAGAGAGACAGCGTGAGCAGGGGAGGGTCAGAGAGAGAGAGGGAGACACTGACTCTGAAATAGGCTCCAGGCTCTGAGCTGGCAGTCAGCACAGAGCCCGACGCGGGGCTCGAATCCACGAACCGTGAGATCATGACCTAAGCGAAAGTCGGACGCTTAACCAAGTAAGCCACCCAGGTGCCCCTAAATTAAAATTTTAACAATTAAAACTTTTGTGTTAGAGAGGTAATTTTTATTTATGTTTATATATTTATAACATAAATTAAATGTTTATATCTATAAATAGATACTATTTATTTATGTGTTAAAGAGATAAATTTATTTATGTTTACCTGATGATGCATATTTTAAGAAATTCTCTTTTGACTATGTTGTTGTTAAAAACGAAGTAGCAAACAAAGTCTTAACAAGAGGAAATGATAGAACAGCTGTTATTTCACTAATGAAAGATGTAAATGAAAAGATATAAATTCAGACAAAGACAGCTAAATGATCAAGATAGTTTATGGTAGGTTAAGATTGGAATACCTTAGTCTAAAAACCAATGTTCTCACATATTTGAAAATATGCAGTACATAAGAATAAGACCTGTGGGTTTTTTTCATATTCCTGAATTATGTCACTTAGCAGGCACCCTCTGATGTTTGGAAAATGATGCATCTAATTATAACAAAAATACACACATACACAACCTGATTATTTAAAAGCATTTAAAAGATGTAACCATACATTAATTCAACCATTGTCTTACTTTACCCCACTCATGTAATGTCCTCAATTTCTTTGTATCCAATTTAGGCCAATGGTCTGTCATGGTAATTTCATGGTTTGTGAGTTCAAGATAATCTCATGGTTCGTGAGTTTGAGCCTTACAGCTGTCAGTGCAGAGTCTGCCTCACATCCTCTGTCCTTCTCTCTTTTTCCCCCTCTCTCTCTGCCCCCCCCCCACTAGTAATTCTTTCTCAAAAATAACCATTTTTTTTTAATTTGTAATTTGTAGTGATTCTGATTTCCAAGTTGTATAATTTTGTCCTGCAGTGATTGGTTATCTAGATACAATGATTGAGAGAATCAAATATAATAATTTATTCACATTAAAGAGTTTGTTGACAGTTAGACAGAAGGTTTAGCCAGTGGGACAGCTGGGACAATAGAACAATGATCCAAGAAGAGGTGTTGCTTAAATGTCCCTGGAGAACAAGTGTAATTGGAGAGAGAGAGAAAAAAAATGAGAGAGCATTTTCGTCAGATAACAGCATATTAGAATGTAAGACAATGATAGGTTGATAGCCATCTATACAGAAATGAAAAGGGCTAGTACTAAAGTGTAAAATCTCTGCCTTTCGTTAGTTGAGATATCTTGAAAAAGTCACATTACTCTTCTAGTGCAGTTTCATCAGCCATAGAAGAGAACACCCACTGACTCCCATGTTGCTGACAATGTCGAGGTGATTTATACAAAAGCATTTGGTGATCTGTTAACACTCATGCAAATATGAGGGATTATCAGGATGCATTTTTTTACCATCAAAAGTCTAGCATTAAGTTTAATTATTATTTATGAAATGAATCAGGTCATTTATTGTAACCATTTCTTAAGAACTAGTTTTTATGTGCACTTAAACATGTCTATCTAATGTGTGCCACTCCACCCTGTCAGAAAGTCATTCATTTTGCTGAGCTAATCAAAGAAAGGATTTAGATTTTTAGGGAGTATACCTTTTCCTTTAAGAGATTTGCATGAAACTACTGAAATCCAGTAGCTTTAATTTTAATCAGCAATTCTTTGAAAAAGTTCTTTAACAAAAGCCTCACAGCAGATGCTCACATAATACAAAATGTATCCATTAGCTAAACATTAACACAACACAATACATTAACTTGATGTTTTCTTTGATTAACAAACACATTTTCATAATATAACAAACTGCTGTGATTTTATTGTTACAGATGCATAATTCTGTGTGTGAGTGTGAGGAGAAAATATTCAATTAAAGGTCCTGATTAAAAAACTAACATCTCATAAACAATAAATGATTTCTGTTTTTTAAAAAGTATTTGTCCCATGATTAGTATTGTGTTAGACAAAATGTGAACCCAGCTAAAAAGAGTATCATAAAAGTTATAGTATTCAGAATGTTATAGCTTCTATTTTGCTTTTTCCTTACATGAAAAAAGCATGTGTTAATTATGCTTAAAAATTCTTTTACACCCTGTTTGAAAGGATTTGCTTTACTACAGGTCAAAGAATCAAATAATGTATTTTTATTCTTTTTTCATTTTCTCTATAATGAATATTCTTTTTCAAACAGTAATGTGGTACTTTGGGGCAAATTTATGGACCTCCTGGCATGTATTGGTTTCCTAGGGCTGCTGTAACTACAATGAGCTAGATGGTTTACAACAACAGACCTCTATTGACTTAGTTCTGGGGGCTAGAAGTCTAAGCTTAAGGTGTAGCCATGGTCATGCTTCTCTGCTAGGTCTGGAGACTGGTAATACTACCTTACCTTGTCTAAGCTTTGGGTGGTGACTATCAATCCCTAGAGTTTCTTGGCTTATAGGATGTGTCATTTCAAAATTGGTTTCTGTTATAACATGGTATTCTCCCTCTTTGTCTTTTTTCCTCTTCTGATAATGACACTTCACCCTGACCGAGTACCTTCATCAAATATCTTAACTTGATTAAATCTGCAATCATTCTATTTCCAAATTAGCTCTCATTCCAAGGTACAAGGAATTAGGACATCAACGTATCATTTTGGGCAACGCAATTCAACCCATAACAGTGTGCCATATTAAATATATGAAAGGCCAGTTGCAGGGTTAATATTCCCTTGGCAGTTAAAATCAGAATGTACAAAGATTCTAGTATGACTTGAAAGGGAAGCATAAATTGCAACCTTAAAATATATGCCTTTTTGGCATAAAGATTATATGGAGCTGGTTCTTTTTAAGAAATGGGAGACCCAAGAGAAGCTCTGAAAACCCAGTAGAAGTTACCTTTTCTTAAGAGATACATACATTTATAAGATAAATCTCCATTTGTAAAGGCTTCTCCCTCTCTGTACCAGGAAGAGAAGATGACTAAATCTCTAGAAATTTTTCTCAATGGAGAAAGCAAAGACTTAAATCTGCCTAACAATTTTATCTTTGTTTACTGTGCTTTTCCTGATAATTTCCCACAACCGGCTTCCCCTTCCTTCAACATCTTTTGGTTTTGGTTGAAGATGGTATCTAATATATTGCCTTGGGCTGTTTCAGGGAGTGGCTCAGTCTTTCTGGGTTTGTCCTGTATATATGCTCCTAAGTATATATATTATTAAGTTTTTTTCTCCCTTGTTAATCTGTCTTTTTATTACAACAGTGTCTCAACCAAGAACCTAGAAAGATACAGGAAAAATTATTCCCCCGCCCCGACACACAGATTCAACTTTTAGGTTTGTTACCTGAAAGTGTGTTGAACCAAAAGACAATGAAGCCAAAAACAGGTTAAGGGAGGGTTTTACTTGCAAGAAGTAAAAAAGAAAACACTGGGGATATTTCTCAAAGAAGAATCTTCATAAGCAACAAAGTTAGGGAAGCTTCAAACTGAGGGTGTATACATATTCATGATAGGACTAGTGCAATGGGGAATTAAGCATGGAATTGGGGGCAAAAGTCATATTAAGGTGACAGTCCAGACTGAAATCATGACAGCTGGCAAGGGTTAACATCAAGTCTCTGGCTTTAGTTGGTTCAATATTTGAGTGCTCAATATTGAGCTATTTAAAGTGGTTTAAATCTTGCAAAGGTAACTCAACAAGGTGGGTAAATCCTTACTTTTGAACCAGTACTGGGAGGTTACCACTGATTTATTGTCCCAGCTGAGTAGGTTATCTGCTTGCCTGAAAGGGGCTATTTATTCATACATTCTTTTGTTCCCTTAAAATCATTATCTACTAGGGTCTAATCTTCTCCATATCCTAGGAAATTCTGCAAGAAATACGCTTTGGGCAAGTAGTACTGGCCAGGCATAGATCACAAGACAGTGAGCGGCCTAAAATGACTTTTCTTATGTCAAGGTTTTCCAGGGGCTTCTAACACTTTCTACTTACTGGTAGACATTGAAAATTCCCTGGTAATGTCTGTAAGATAAAGATGAGAATAAGCTGTGTCTGGCATGAGGATTGGAAAGTCACCTGTCATCTCAATTGCTAGGACTATGAGATGAAGAGGGTAATTTGCTAAACATTTTATTTGGAAACAATCAGAGCTTCACAGGAAGTTATAAAAATAGTACAAAGAGGTCTGGTGTAACTTTCATCTAGTTTCCCCAATGTACCTAATTATAGTATTATGTCAAAACTAGAAGATTGATATTGATGAAACACATATAAAGTTCTATGCTATTTTATGTCCTGGAAAATCCTATGATGACCAATGCAGAACTACAGCATCACTACAAAGATCTCCTACATGCTACCCCTTTATAGTTATACTCCCCACCTTCCTCCCAGTCGTTAGGGACTCATGTATTCATAGAATTTTCAATCCTGTAAGAATTTAAAACAAATTGGATTTTTCTGAAGCTGTCAAGTGAAAAAAAAAATCATAAGAGACTGGTTAGAAAACACTGTGATTAAAGAGCTTGACTTCTTACATGGGAAGATCAGGAATGAAGTTTTATAAGGCTGCTGTCAGGCTGTGCAATTACCAGAATTTACTTAAACACTTTAACCGTGGTTTGTTCATTGTTAATCTAGCTTATAGAGTTATTGTGCTGATGTGAAGATGGATGGAGAACTGTAACTTAAAATCTAAAACAGAGTTTCTTATCCTATCATTGGCTGCCAGTTAATTAATTGTAGCAGGCCAACATAGTGACTACCACCCACCTGGACTAATCCGGTCCAAACTTGGAACCTAAAGGAATCCTAACTCTCTCCCTTTCTCACCTTTACTACAATGTCCAAAAGCACCTAAACCATCCTGTAAAGACAAACAAAGCTCATATTACATTGAACCAAAAATGTCAAAGAAAAAGAGTAATGACACATGGGACATTACTGATCTATTTTGTCTCATCATCATTTTGTATTTTTCTAAATAATCAAATAATTAAGACATTTATATTATAATGAAGCAACTACATGGGTTGGGACAGAGAATATGAGTAGAAATCATTATGTTGGAATTACTTCAACCTCATAATTACTCTATTTCATGTTCTCTGTGAAGCACCCAAAAAAGTCAACAAAAGAAAGACTATAACCTTCTTGACTAAAAGGCAAGAATTGAAGGTTACTTGACAGATTATTGATTTAAAACCTGTTGTATTAACCTAACCAGGTATGTATTATGTGGTGAGAGCACTTAATTTTAAATGGAAGGACGATGACTTTTTTTTTTTGGTAATGGCCACATCACTGTCTTATAATTACTTTTTCTTCAGGTATTTATTTTAACAGAAAATTGCTGTATTGATTATTGACATATTCTTTTTTACCCCCCAGAATTCTTGAAAGATATCTGGAAAATGGCATAGTCTTACTCCATAGTTAAATATAAGAAAATGTTTTTAAAGTTTGTAGATATTGGCATAGATAATTTTTGAGATGTTGGAGTCTTAATGGAAGGGTGCATGGGAGAGGGGAAGGGGGTGATGGGCATTGAGGAGGGCACTTGTTGGGATGAACACTGGGTGTTATATGTAAGCAATGAATCACAGGAATCTACGCCCAAAACCAAGAGCATACTGTATACATGGTATGTTATCCAACTTGACAATAAATTTTATTTAAAAAATAAGGAAAAAATATTCTTCTGTAACCACCCAATCATTGAAGACATTGTTTTTCTCAGGGAGCCTTTAGAAACACTGGTATCTGCTTTTGTGCTTAGTCCCAACTACATTCCTGCTCCCCAGGAAATGCCCTGAATGCAGGGCTCCCAGATTTAGCAAATGAAAATACAGAAAACCCAGTTACATTTTCATTTCAGGTAAAAAGCAAATGATTTTTTTAGTATATGTTCCAAATATTGCATGAGACACATTGCTACTAAAAGAAGAAAACGTTGTTTATCTGAAACTGAAATGTAACTATGTGTTTTATATTCTCTGTCAATCCTACCTGAATGGGTTATTTTTGGCCCTACGCGAGTATTGTTATGAATGTATCTTCTTGCAGATACATAGAACCTGCACCTCCTGAGCTAACCTTCGAATAAAGGGTTCAACCTCCCAGGACAGGTAGGTAGATACTCTTAGAGCAAAACCTCATTTTCTCCTAGGTTGGTATCATTGTTGTCACTTCCTCTCCCTTTTTATTCTGTCCGCTTGAAGTAGACATAACTATCTCAGAACCATCATAAAAGTTTCTTACCGGGGTGCGTGGGTGGCTTAGTTGGTTAAGTGTCCGACTTTCGCTTAGGTCATCATCTCGCGGTTCGTGGGTTCGAGCCCCGCGACGGGCTCTGTGCTGACTGCCAGCTCAGAGCCTGGAGCCTGTTTCAGTCTGTGACTCCCTCTCTCTCTGACCTTCCCCTGCTCACGCTGTCTCTCTCTCTGTCTCCTAGAAATAAATAAACATTTAAAAAAAAGTTTCTTACCATTTACTGTATGTTATTAGATATCAAGCACAACTAGTTATTTCCTCCAACCATAATATGAACATAGTTGGAGGTTAGATTTTACAACGTCTAAGGTTCCCTCCTGACCAAACATGCTGAGAGTCTAAGTCCAGCATGGCAAATTGTGCAAAATTTCTTCTCTTGGGTTTTTGTAAGCATAGGACTCAATGAAATTAAGGTTTCACCAGATCCTGCCCTTCTGTCTTCTGCAAGGTTGATCGTTATGGATTATTTTCAAACCACTATTGGCTGTTACCGACCCCACTGCCACCCTCTTGTTTCAATTACAACATTAGAATTCCAAATGAAGGATTCTGGGAAAAATAATTTGCTTTGACTGATGTAGTTCTTCAGTGTGATTTCTCGTCTCTCTGAGGATTTCAGGGTTCATTTGCCTTATCCTCTTAAAAATGCACTATTTTTCTTTTTATTCACCATTTATTAGTAAATTGACTGTTAGTAAAACACTGATTATATTTCCCCCTTTTCCTCTCCCCCCCATTCCTCTTCCCTATGTGCTCTTTGCTTTTATATAACAAAATGCAACAAGACAAAATAAAATACCAGTTTTTAGCTATCTCACTGAAAAAAAAAGTAAATCCAGTATTTAAAATGACACATATAACTAAAATTTATAAATACAAGCATACTTATACATATACATTCTTTTAATCCTGTCTCTCTGATTTGTGTAAGGTGAGCATGAAGTTGCTTTAGATTTTTCCAGTGGGTGTTACACACCAGTTCAGCATGCTCCCAGACACTGGGGACCCACATCTCATTCCCTGCAAGGCCTGTTGAAACTCCTCTCATTAGGCTAAAAGAAAAGACACCCCTTACTCCTTCCCTCTGGAGGAAGAGGTATTACTTCCAGAACACAAATAGCACCCTTCTAAATGTTTCCTTAAATCTGCAACCCTTATGTTCTAGCTGTGGGGAAGGGGATTAAATATCACCAAACTGGCTTTAGATATTTAATTTCTATGATCTGATATGTTAGTCAGTAATTGGAATGCTGTAATTATCTCCATTGGGTCTCAGTCTAAATTTCTCATTTAACATGCCACTAAAATCTTATTCACAGCATAACATAATTGGAACTCAGGAAATATGTATTGATTGACCCATTTTTTAAAATTCAAAGTAAATGTGTTAGCATCCATTGTAATCCTAAGTAAATAGCTACTGAATAACTATTGAGGCATTTAAGATGGTTTTATGCAAATGAAGCAAAATCCTCAAAGAATTTCGAGGCAATATTTAATAAAACACAATGTAAAATTTTAACTGAAGCACAACTATGTACTTTTTCATTTTTATGTGTATACTAGGTTATTTTCTTTAGCTGTGAGTAAGCATTTTATCTTTCATTTGTAAGTGGAATCATTAAGAACATAATCATTTTCTTACTGTGCAAGCATTAGATACTGTGCAGTATTTTTAATGCAGTTTGAGGCTAGACTCTCTTTAATTTTTTCCCTTGGTTTATTTTATGACTCTATTCATAAATTTAGAATATAATACATTTGAATATTTGGAATATTTTAAACTTTCTTAGAGAATGTAGCATATTAAAGCAAATTAAAAATTCATTTTTTGTGGATATTTGCCTGTTACTTTCTAATAATAATGTTCAATATGCACTGTTTTCAGAGTTCCTCACAATAATTTTGTAAAGACAGCGTTAGCATCTATGCCCTGTGAGAACAAGACTTTACAGGGTCACCTGGGTGGCTAAGTCGGTTAAGTGTCCAACTCTTAGTTTCAGCTCAGGTCATGATCTCACAGTTAGTGGGATTGAGCCCTACATTTGGCTTTGCACTGGCAGTATAGAGCTTGCTTCAGATTCTTTCTCTCCTTCTCTCTTGGCTTCTCCCCTGCTCTCTCAAAATAAATAAACTTAAAAAAAGACTTTGTGTAGAAATGTTATATTTAAAATTTTATCTGATTTATTTTTATAAGATTTATTTATTTATTTATTTAAAAGAAAGAGAGAGAGAGAGAGAAAAGTGAGAAAGGGAGGGGCAGAAGGAGAGAGAGAAGCCCAAGTAGGCACCAAGCTCAGTGCCGAGCCTGATGCAGGGCTTGATCTCATGACTGTGAGATCATGACCTGAGCCAAAATCAAGAGTTACATACTTAACTGATTAAGCCACCTAGGAACCCCTCATCTGATTTCTCTAATATAACTTTCTATTGATGTATACTAATAGAAAGGTGGCCAAATCATAAATGTAGAGTTTTGTGAATTTTTTAAAGTGAACTCAGATAATTATGTGTAACCTCAGAAGCTTCCTGTGTTCTTTTCCAGTAACATTACCTTCCACCTGTGCCCAGAGCAACACTATCCTACCTTCTAACAACATACTTCAGTTTAGCTTGCCTTTTAATTTTATGATAATGAAAACATACAATAGATTCTTTTTTTTGTCAGGTTTCTTATGATCAACATTATGTTTGTGAGATTCATTCATGTTGGTATAGTTTGTTCATTCTCATTGTTACATTATATTCCATCATATAACTATACCAAGGAAGAATAAAGGATATTGAAAAGAAAGGGTAAAAATGTTGATAAATATTTATGTGAAAAGTGACTGAACAAGGGATCACAAAAGCTTTTTTTTTTAAAAAAGCAGGAAGGATGTAAAAAAGGAGGAAAAATTTTAAAGTTCTAGCACTACTGAGGAAATGGGTATCATGATATAGGGTATGGTTGATTGCCAGTACTTTCCGATGTAATTTGTAGATTAGCATGTCTATGTCTTAACTAGCTAAATATATTCATCTTTCAAGGCCTTTTTTTCTCTGGGTTGGTATCTGCATATATTTTATTGCCTTTGCTCACTTTATTTACATATATCCTTTTTTTTAAAGTTTACTTATTTATTTTTGAGAAAGAGAGAGAGCAGATGAGGAGTAGAGAGAGGATCCTAAGCAGGCTCTGTACTATCACTGTGTGGCTTGAACTCAAGAATGGTGAGATTATGACCTGAGCTGAAATCAAGAGTTAAAAGCTTAACTAATTGAGCCACCCAGGCCCCCTACATATATTGTTATGACAATTGTTCTCTACCACACTGTATGACAGCTATTTGTTTATTTCCTGAGTGGGTGTGGCATTGAGGAGACATGCCTACTTTGAAACAACTTAAATAATTATTTTCATTAGGTCTCCTTACTTTCCTTCCTTCCTTCTCTCCTTCTTTCCTTCCTCTCTTCCTGAATTCCTACAGAATTCCTACAGAATCTGCAAAAGTGCATTTTATTTGAAAGACCCAAATGATTTTTTCTTTAACATAATAAAGGGGCTCTTAAACATAAAAGTGTAGAAAAATAATCTCTATAATACAGCCTTTGAAGTTAGGAGCTCCTGGACATAAAGTAACAAAGTAAAATCCTAAATTCCACAATAAGCTTCTAAACTGCCTAAAGTATGCTTTGCTGTATCATCTATGTTTTCAACAATTACATAAAATATTTCTTTTACTCACATTAATGATGTACATATACTCTATCACCTAGCTGTATAAACTTGAGCCATTTAGCTATGTAACCTTAACAAGATGCTTAATCTTTTTCTCTTTCATTTCCTTCGCTTTAAGACTGTCATAAATCTGTATAGATTTTTCTTAGAATTAAGTAATATATTTCCATATAGTCACAGAACAGATCCAGAATATTATGAGCACTGAATATTAATGAGGATTATTATCATATGACATAATACCTGTTTTTTTTTCTCATTATCATGTTAGAATGTTGGCTTTGGCAAATAATTCCAGAGAGTTGGCTCCTTATTAATTTAGTTAAACATTCTGCATAATAACATTCTTTATTTACTTTATATCTATGTTATCTGGAATTAACTACCTCCTAAATCTGTGACAGTAAGTAACTATTAGATTTATTCTCTGCAGTAGAGTTGCTACTTCAAATGGATTTAATTAATTTAAACTATAAAAATGTAATGGATTTGGGGGAATATTATAAAATGAAAGATAAGGTCATTAGTAATAGTTCAAGACTTTATTATCTTCAAAAATAATGTTTCCTCCAGATTGTCCAAGAAAGAAACGAAGTTACCATCTACTGCTCTAAGAAAGTCCCCACTAAAATCTTTGGGAAAAGGTTATGAATAAATGGTTAATTATGACTAACCAGGTCCATAAGAACTCATGATTTCATGTTGTTCATATGCTAAGCTTGTACCACACATGTTATTATAAGGCATCTTGTGGCTGGTGTACAAGATTTCAATTCATACTAACAGATGTTTGGGAAGGAAATTATTTGTTTAATTTGTTTATGAGTCACAGGGTTTTTGTCTGAATGTAATTATAGGAGGAGACCACAATTTATGAATGGATTGTATTCCAAAAGTGCAGTTATGAGTCAGTTGTTTGGGACTAAGAACATATTTTTATATATAAACTAGGTTAAATGTTAGTGTTTCCCAAGCAAGCCCACAAATAGCTGCTTTAACCCATTATTTGGCTGACATTATGTGCCTATTACTGCCCAGTCTCTGGAGAAAGGATATGAGGAGAAAATGGCCTCTTCCTTTTCTGGCCAGTTTTGTTTTGATTCCATTGATGATAGCCTTTTCCCCTTTCCAGCTCTGCTTTTCCTCTGTTTTCTCATGAGACCTCATAAGCTCTAAACCACCCTGAAGAACTACCCTGGTCTGACCCATTCTTGGCAAAATTTACACTATTCCCAAATTATCTGCCTCTCCTTTCCCACCAACATGTTCAATTTTTTAAATGTTGCTAATGTCAAGTTACAGCAAGAAAGCAATGTAGCTTCATTCCTTTTTTTCCCTAATGGGATTAATAATTATCCCAGGAGTATTTCTGATTTGAAAACAGATATTTGTTTATCTAAATTACTATATTTAGTGGATTTTATGACTAACAAAATAAAGGGAAAAAACCCAGACATTTTGGAGCAATGTCATATTGGAATCAAGACCAATATGTAACCTTTTTACTGCCAAGAAGTCTGTCCTAGGAGTCATTGTCTTTAATTAAATATTTCTTACAACTTTTTCTTCTTTGTCCTTCATGAACTAACATGTGCTCTAAAACTTTCACTCAGTACTTTTCAATCATGCAAACAGTGGTAAGTAATGAGGTTAAAAAAAGAAAAAAAAACAAGAAAGATGTTATATATGCATACATTGCAGTTTCTCTGAATGTACTTTTTTCTTTTCACAAATCAATAGACATCTATCTAGTCTTATTTGTTCATTTCCCAAAGTAAGTAGTATATTCCCTCTAGAAGTACAGGGAGTGTGTATTATTTGGGACTCGTATGTCTAGAGTTTAACGCAGTGCCCAATACTTAATAACTTTCCAATAAATTCTTTTTTCTTAATGAATAAAGAAAAAATTTTAAATCAATTTTTATTTTAAACATGCCACATTAGACACATAAAAGTACTTTAGTAGAAATATTAAGGTATGCTCTATAGACTAACAGGTATCTGCTTAAGGAAATGGACAATGTGATAATCTGGCCATTTAACTCTAGCTATTTCTTTTATTTTCCTGGTAGGATAAGGATTAGCATTTGTTTTATTATAAACAATAAATGTCACTGCTTCCACCTAGAGAATCATTTTGATTTTCCTACATAGTAGAAAAAAGAAGAATTAAGAAATTAAGAAAGAAAATGTTTTTGTAGTTGTTCTCAGGCAAACTCCATAGATATAGGACAGTCAACTGGCCATTTTGTTAAGAAGAGGGATTTAAGGGGCTCTTGGGTGCTTAGTCCATTCATGGACCGAGTTCGGCTCAGGTCATGATCTCACAGTTCATGGGTTTGAGTCATGCGTCGGGCTCTGTGCTGACAGACAGCTCAGAGCCTGGAGCCTGTTTCAGATTCTGTATCTCCCTCCCTCTCTGACCCTCCCCTGCCCACACTGTCTCCCTCTCTCTCAGAAATAAATAAAACATTAAAAAAAATTTAGAAGAGGGATTTAAATAATGAGGTGTACATAAAATAGACTTTTTAAGTGACTTAACACATGTGAAAATAAAATTGAAATACATGAAGCGTTTCGGGGTGGGGGAAGAAGAGGGACACCTGAATTTAAATACGCAACGTGAAACGAGAACAATGGAAAGTTTTATTTGGTGAGGTAATGCCACACAATGCAGTAAACTTAAAAGTAATGCACATGGACTGTCATGTTGGATGCACTCTTATTTATTTTAAACAACTCTTCAGTTTCCAAGGTATTTGGGTGGCCCTCTCTGATTTACACTTGAACAGCGACATGTAAAACATGAGTCTGTGAGGTCTGGAGACAACACACCACCACGGAACAGATGGAGCTGCTTGTTTATTATCAGGTATGAGTTAGCAACATGCAGTCATGTCAAGACTCGCCCTTGATGTAGCTATTTTCAAGGCTGTGCAGTGCTAGTAGGTTCAGACTTAAACCGATATGGCACACATTGATATCTTGGCAGATTCTTTTCAAACTAGTCATCTGCTTTTTATTTTCAACCATTCTTAAGTTAATCCTTTAAATGAAATTTTAACAGAGCATACTTCCTAAAGAACCCATGAGGATTAAATTCATTACAATAATTGTTTCTTAGCTTCAAACACTTGCATACAATTGTGACTTTACAAAATACTGTTTTTGTACTAATACCACAAATTAAAAAATGGTGTTAATCCACATATTTTCATAACACATACATTAGTGTCTGATAAAATCTCTAAAGTTAACCTAAAATGCTCACTCTTACAACATAAGGAGAGTTTTCTTAGTGGAAAGATTTTCACCTGATTTGTAATTTAATTTTCAATTTGAGACTTCACTGAGTCTCAATACTGTTAATACATTAACTCCATGTGCCAAGAATATTCAAGTGTTTACCTAGAGCTGTTGATAAGATCACATCGTATCTATTCATCTACTTATACAGATGTGCATGTCACAGGAAGTAACTGGCAGTATATGAATTCATACTACTATGTATTAATCACCTATTCATAGCTGAAGATTTATGCAAGATAATGCTAATTGCATTATCAACAACTCCAGGCAATAGGTGAGAAAATTTTTCCCATTTTATAAATGATTACATAGTGGGGCTAAGTAGCTTACTCAAAGTCAATATGAGTAAATAAAACAGTGATTCTGACATTGGGAACAAAATTAAGAGCTCTTTTTTGTTGCCCACAGTCACCTTTTCATAGACACCTTTTGATTGATTTGTAGAAACAGCAATGTGAAAAGATGAGCTTTAAAAAAACTGATCTTGAACTCAGACTTATCAAACAGGATCTATATGCCTCCAACTCTCCACTATCCTCAAACCATATTCCATCATTCCTATGTCCATATATCCATTCTTTCTGTTTCCACCACTACTATCTTACTTCTCTGGTTCCTTTATTTGGCATCTACCTAAACTTCACTATTGGGTTCAATGTCTACATCTACAAAGTCTTCCACTATAGTCTGAGCCCTCATTGATCTCACTTTCTTGGTAGTGCCATAACTACATTGTTTTTCCTTGCTTACACTGCTTGTGTTTTATTCACCTTAAAAAGAGAACCCATATTTTAATACTCCATTCTCTACCTTATTGCTGTGTTTCTAATTATTTTTTAATATTTGCTCATATATATGATATATTTTAATTTTTATTTATTTCTAATATGCTCATACATATATGGTATCATTATATCACATAATAGGTATCACTAACGGAATAACACTCAGAGGTGGTAATTAATTGCCTTTGTGATATTACCAAAACCAATACATTTCCATTTGTATTTTGATAATACACATTACACAAAAACATAAGAAAATACCTTAGAGATTTTAGCATCACAAGGTATTGAGAGTCATTATCAAAAGCCATCCTGACATTTCTCTTATTTCCTTATAGAAAACAGATCTAATTCATGTATTGGCATTGACTTGACCAGTGAACAAATAAAGTGTAAGCCATTTGGAAAGAGAATCCATTTCCCTTGACATTGATTGACTCAAGTGTGAGCATGTGTTGTAAACCTGGTGAATACAAAGTAAGGCGATATCTGTTAAGGCATTTCCTGGAAAGCTTTCTCAGTCTTAAAAAAAAAAACTAATAAGCTTTGTGTCTTTGTATGTTACTGAGTAAAATAGTGATGCCTAGAATTTCTGTAGTCATCTTATGGCTTTGAAGGAAAGCACAAATTTCTAAATTAGCCAATCTGAAGGCACACTTTCTCCAGAAATCCTTTAATAATGAACTAACAAATCTCCTATATGAAAGAATAAATCTTACTTTTTAAAGTTATATTTGGTTGGGTTTTTGTTATGTGTAGCAGAACACAGCCTAATTGCTATGAATAGCCTAAAAAAGATAATATTATATAATCTCACTTACATGTGGAATTTCAACAGCAACAATAAAGAATCAAACTCATAGATACAAAAACAGATTGGTGGATGCCAGAGGGTCAGGGATGTGTGAAATGGGTAAAGGGGATCAAAAGTATAAAATAAGTAAGCTATAAAATAAGTAAGTCATGATAATGTAATGCATGGCATGGTGACTATTGTTGCATATTTGAAAGTTGGTAACAAAATACATAAAAACATTTTTTTTGTAACTGTGGTAATGGATGTTAACTAAATTTATTGTGTTAATGATTTTGAAATAAAGACAAATGTCGAATCATTATGCTGTACACCTGTAACTAATATAATGCTATATGTCAATTTAATCTCAACAAAACAAATTTTTAAAGAGAAAAAGTAGCTTACCAGATATACAGTCTTAGTAGATACTCAAAATTATTTAAAAAAATAACACTTTGGTGTTATTCCTTTTGGGTATCTAATAAATATTATCACTTTGGGGGTTTGTGTCATTCTTTCGTTAATTGAAAGTCCTAATCCTTGAAGAAGTAAAATAAACTGTTAGCATGAAAGGAATTAACCTAAAAGAATTTAACTGTAGATAGAAGAATTATCAAATGAGAAAAACTATATCCTCCTAACCAAAGAAGAATTTATATCTGTTGTTTATTTTACCATACTATGAGTCATTATAGAATTTACATAATAGAAGATGTACATTCCTCCTATTTTGGTTAAAATAGTAAGATATGTTTCCGAAGAGAATGCTAAAAATTTCTGATTGAACAAAGCATTTACCATGATCACCAAACACCTCTTAATCAATAGAAAAAGAAATCACAAAGACTATCAAAGTAAGATGATCTTCATTTAGTCTCTGTTTTCCAAATACCAATTTGAGTTCACTTGTCCTATTAAAATGTGTGGGCTTTGAGGGAAGGATGAGCAAAGCATTCCAGATTTGCTAATATAGCACATTTTGACAGGTTGCACTGCATAACATGATTGATCATCAGGATGAGAACAGAAATAAAAAGCAGAGATGAAATCATGCCAACCTGAGGGAAATAAATGTTCTGTTAATCTTTTAATTATTTTTTGAATAAATTGAGCTGACTTTTACTTTCTAGAGTTTATTTTACCACTTTGATATGTTTTACCTACTCAGCAAAATTAAATAAATAACAGTTTAAAATTTTTAGTATATTATCATCAAGGCTACATGATATAGAAGATGGAGTGAACACATTACTTCGAATATTTATAAATAATTTATGTATATTTCTTCCTTGATTATGAGAAGAGAGGTCTTGATTTTCTTGTCCTGTGCTTTCATTTATTTTTTAATTTTCACTCATAGAGAGGCTTGAAATAAGTTAGTTAACTTCTCTGAAAGTCATTACTTTCTCTTATGTAAAACTGGATATTATCATCTACTTCACATAATTACTATAAAACTCATCTTAAATAACATACAGAAAAGGACTTCATACTTGACTTAATTCAGGTGTAGGAAAGCTGAGGAATTAACAACCTTTGTTTTGTGAAAATATTGTTTGCAAATTAATGAACACATTATTTAAAAATAATATTTTGTAGGAGTAATATAAGTAAGATGACCAAATAAGACATTCTGTCTCAGCAACACTAAATTGGCATTCATCCACAAACAAAAATGCCTTTGTAGGAGCTATGGGATTCGGCGCTAACTGCCAAGTTGCCTAGGAGCCTCACTCACCTGCACATCAGGTAATAAACATACAGACCTTAGTACTGGCAGTGGACCTTCCATTGCTCTGTGCACCAGCTCTAGCTTCTCTTGGTCACATGTTGAGAGCACCTGGAGAACACAATCTTAGACAATCACTCACAGACAAGACAGAGAGCCTCTGCGGAACCTCAGGAGTCCAGAAGTTCTGGTAGTAAGAGACAACTGTGAACGATTACACATCAACAAATTTGATTACCTGGAAGAGATGGATACATTTTTAGACACATACAACATACCAGGATTGAAACATGATTGTGGGAGCCCAACAGTGACCACAAGAAAGCGTGGTTAGGGACGCAGGGATGTGCCTGCACACGCGGCTCCCTGCATGGGCAAGGCATTCCTGCAAACAGGATGCTCTGCCAGGAGGCCTGCACACAGTATCCAAGTTTAATGGTCTGCTTGCAAACGAGGGAACATGCCCTCCTTAGAAGTAAGGAGAAGGCTGGAATTGTGAGCAGGCCTCTTAGTAAACATGTTGTGGTTGCTTCCTCCCTTTGCTCCCCCCCTGTCCTTGAAATGTGTTTGGCTACTTGCCCTTAATTGGTAAAGGAATGCATCTTGTAGATTTCAGTTTGTATCCAGTTACCGGGGTATAAAATAAACCGCAAGAGGGTCTTGCGGGGAATTGTTCCTCCGGCCGGAGTTGTGTCTGTGTCTGTCTTTTGTGTGTGTCTTGTCCTTCGTGTCATTTCGTCTGCAACACATGATGAAATAGGAAATCTGAGTAGACTAATAAGGAATAGGGAGACTGGATCACTAATCAAAAAACATCTAAGAAAAAACAAACAAACAAACAGATGGTTTCCCTCCTCAATTTTGCCAAGCATTTAAAAAATGAAGACCAATGTTTCTCAAAGTCTTACAAAAAATTGAAGAGGAGGGGACACTCTCAAACTGACTGATAAAACCAACATTACACTGATACCAAAGCCAGAGAAAGACCATACAAAGAAAGAAAACTAGAGGCCAATATCCCTGATGAATATAGGTATAAAGATGCAAAAATTCTCAACAAAATATTAGGAAGGCAAAACTAACAACATATTTAAAGGATTATATAAGACAATCAAGTGGGATTTATGATGTGATGCGTGGATGGTTCAACATACACAAATCATTTGTGATATACTACATTTATAAGTAAAATATAAAAATCACATGATAATCTCAATGTTGGAGAAAAAGTGTTTGAAAAAATACAACGTCATTTCTTGATGAGATTTCTCAACAAACTAGGTATAGAAAGAATGTACGTCAACTTAATAAAGGTCATAAGTGATAACCCCCTCCCCTAGCTGATATCATGTGAAAAATTGATGGCTTTCCTTCTAAAATCAGAAACATGACAAGGGTTCCACTTTCACTGCTTCTATTTGACATAGGACTGGAGGTCCTAGCTAGAGCAATCAGGCAAGAAAAAGAAAAAAATTAGTAAGGAAGAAGTAAAATTGTCTGTTTGCAGATGATACGATCATGTAGAGAGAAAATTCTAAAGCCACTGCCAAAAATCTATTAGAATTAATGAACAAATTTAGTAAAGTGGCAAAATAGAAAATCAGCATGCAGAAATCAGTGTTATACACTAACATTGAAATGGCATGTTATCACAATGGCATCAAAAACAATGAAATAACTTGGAATAAATTTAAACAAAGAGGTGAAAGATCTGTATGCTGAAAAGTATTAAGACTGATAGAAGAAATTGAAAAAGGCACAGATAAGAAAGATATCCTGTGTTTATTGATCAGAAGAAATAATGTTATGAAAATGTCTGTACTATCCAAACCCATCTACAAATTCAATCCCTATCAAAATTCCAATGGTATTTTTCACAGAAATAGATGAAACAACCCTAAAATTTGAATGGAACCACAAAAAACTCCCAGAAGCCAAAGTAATCCTGAGAAAGAACAAAGCTGGAGGCATTACACTACCTGATTGCAAAGTATATTACAAAGCTATAGTAATAAAACTAGTACAGTATTGGTATAAAAATAGATGCATATACCAATGGAACAGAATTTGGGAAACCATAAATAAACACTCGCATATACCATCAACTAACATTTGACAAGAAAGGCAAGAATACTCGATGGGGCAAGGATAGTCTCTTTAATGAACAGTGTTGGGAAAACTGGATAATCACAGGTAGAAGAATGTAATTAGACTTTTATTCCACACCACTCATGAAAATTTACTAGAACTGACTAAGACTTAAGCAAAAGACTTGAAACCATAAAACTCCTGGAAGGTAAAAAGCTTCTTGACATTGGTCTTGTCAACGATTTCTTGGGTACGACACCAAAAGCACAAGTCACAAAATTAAAAATCAGTAAGTAGGACTACATCAAACTAAAAAGATTCTGCAGAAAAAAAGAAACAACCAAATGAAGAAGACATCCTGTGGAATGGGAGACAGTGATTGCAAACCAACTGACAATTTGGTTAGTATTCAAAATACATAAGGGACCTATACAAATCAATAGCAAAAAAAAATCTGATTAAACAATGGCAGAGGAACTGAATAGATGTTTCTTCAAGAAGACATAGAAAAAAAAATAAATAAGACATGCAAATGGCCAACAAGTATGGGAAAAGATGTTTAACTGCACTAGTCATCAGGGAGATGCAAAACCACAATGAGAAATGGTCTCACACTTGTCACAATGGCCATTACTGAAAAACATGGGGAAAAGAAAACCCTTGTGTACTGTTGGTGGGGATATAAATTGATATAGCTGTTATGAAAACAGTATAGAGGTTCCTAAAAAAATTAAAAACAGAACTTACCCTATAATCTAGCCATCCACTTCTGGGTATATATCCAAAGGAAATGAAATCAGATTCTCCAATGGATATCTTGACTTCCAATTTCATTGCATTATAAAACAACCTAAGTGTCCATACACAGATGAATCAATAAAGAAGATGTGGCAAATATATACAATGGAATGTTATTCAACCATGAAAAAGAAGGAAATCTTGCCATTTGTGACAACTTGCGTGGACCTTGAAAGCATCATGCTAAATAATCAAGTGACAGAGAAAGACACATACTGTTTGATGTCACTTATAAATGGAATCTAAAATGATGAACTCAAAACAAAGAGTAGAATGATTGTTGCCATAGTCTGGGTGTGGGGAGAATGGGGAGATGTTGGTCAAGGGGTACAAACTTCCCATTATAAGATGAATACATTCTAGAGATCTTACATACAGATCGTGACTATAGTTAATAATACTGCATAGTATATAGTAGTACATATATTATATATTATTAAATTATATTGTAATATATAATCATATTTATATTATTAGGATATAATTGAAAGTTGCTAAGAGAGTAGATCTTAAGTGTCCTTATAAAAAGAAACTGCAATTATGGGAGGTGATGGAGGCATTAATTAACCTTAATCACTCTGCAATATGTAACTGTATCAAATCTTCACACTGTAGAGCATAAAATGGCACAATGTTATGTGCCAGTTGGGTCTCAGTAGATCTGGAAAAAAGGTAAAATATTATTTTATCTTGAGTAATGTTTAAATAATTCTGAAAATAGTTTTACACCTGATTTTTTTTAGGCTGGCACATCTAGAAAATTGATTATGTGATCCATCACAGAAATGTTATTGTTTGCAGTAGTCCATGAGAAATACACCTTCAAGGAACTGGTAGGAAGAAGCCTTCCATAAGTAAAATGTTATGACGTATATAAATCCCACCTTAAAAATGGAAAATGGAAGATATTAGATAATATAACAAATAAATATACAAGTAAATAAAAGTCATCTTTAAATTATTTGGGACACAGTTCCAAGATATTCAGTAACTCATAATGTAATCTATTCTGCTTTTTATAAAAATAACTATTAACATGTTTTAATTCATTGGTTTGAAAAGGTCAGAGGAATTAAAATATTAATTTAAAGACATTATGATTAATGACAAATAAAAGAATGCCACCAGAACAGACATCTGTTCTACTCCAATAATGAATAAAATTGGCTAAATTACAATAGAAATGTAATTTTATTAAGCAAAGACAGCCAAATGAGCTCAGAAAGTGTGAACATTATCTATTTATTCGTTTCTTTGAGAAATAATTAGTAATTATTTTCTAGTTGTCAGATTCAATGCCAGTTTCCATGGCAAGTTACAGAATTAAGTAAAGCAAAACCTCTGCTCTCGAGAATGTTCTGTCCAGTAACTGTAAAGAAATATAGAAGAAATCAGTTGAAGAAAATTACACTTCAGATAATGTCAGTTGAGACAATGAATGCAAACACAAGTTTAAAAGCAAACTTGGAGCTGAAAACCTAACAGGAAATCAGGAAGTAGTAAAGACATGCTATTAGGATAAGTTGTCATTCAAAATGGCATCGATGACAATATTATGACTTTCTTCCACAGATGATTATGATGAATTATCATGAGAAATAGGGGGAACAAGCAAAAAGAAGGCAGCATTAGCATATCATTTCCAGATTCAGCAAATAAAGTAAAAAGTGAAGATCATCTCTAGAAATAATAACTATTTCACCTTTCCTTTCATTTATATTATTTCAACAGATAATCTAATAACACCTAATATTACTAAAGGGAAATTTTGTTTCTTCTAAGCACAATTTAAGATATTATGAAATTATATTTGTTTCGATTTTTAAACTTTGACTTGTTACATATGAGAAGTTTGCATGTGATTTGATTTTTGATTCCCATTATGGGGAAAGAAAATGGCAAATGAATTTTTCATAATGAGAAAAATAGTGGATAAGCTGTGCACAAAAGAGTTGTTCCCTGGATTTTAGGTAAAGCAAATTGGTTAAGTGTATTTGTCTTTGTTACCCTTGTCTTTTAACCAAAACTGAAAATATATTGACCAATAAACTGCTTATCCATTTCTTCTTTTGCAAGAGAAGTAACAAATAACTTTTCATCCGAGAGCAACAATTTGGAGTGCAGGCACAGTAGTAAGAAAAAAATAATAATAACATGCCAGCTTGATGGAAAAAGACTATGGAAAGCAACTGACTCAGGGTGAATTGGGTGAAGAAAATGCTGAAAGAATATTTGTTTAATGAATGAAGAATGAATACAGAAAATACTAGTTCATTGATTTTATCTGCTTGCTTTCCATTTTGTGAATATACTGAAATTTATCCATTTTCTTATTGATTCATGCTAATTGGTTCTATTTTTATTATTAATAAACATTGCTGTAAATCAATTGTCTTATATATGATTTTTGTAGATACCTGTGAGAAGTTCTTTTGAGTGAAATAACTAAAGATAGAATCGCCATGTCATATGGGATGCATGTCTTCTATTTCAATGTTATAAGCAGAAATATAGAGAAGTTCCTTCACATTTAGATACAAATTGCATTATTACATGTTATAATAGGGTAGGATTCTTATAACCATTTCAGATGCATTAATCAATAGGTCTCAGACATTAGAGAATGTTTTAGAATGTTGCTTGAAAAAAAGCATGATCTCAATTATGAATATTATATTTATATGCTCCAGTGTCAAAAGTTTCCTAGAGTGTATTAAGAAGAATTCTGAGGCCATGATTAAGCTTTGAGGAGAGCTTTGTCTGACGGTGCTTGGAATTTTGATGAATGTGATATGTATTTGCCATTCCATGAAATGGTTCTGTAATAGAGAGAATGGGGTCGAATTCCTAGAATTTGGCATTAACTAGAATGTAGTTTTTTTCTTACATAGACAATGTTTATGCTAGATACACTCATTATCTCTTATGTTACCAACATAAGAAAAAATGTCTATTTCTGACTTACTAAATATTTTCCTTTAGGGTTATTTTTCTTTGAGATTAAGGAAGATTATGGATGCACTCTTTTAAATTTTCTTCTGGAAGTTAATTCTAACAAAACATTGATGGCTCACTAAACAGTAATACATTATCAGATATTTCAGATGCCTGCATACACATACATATAGGTAAAGTATATTTGCTTGAAAATATAGCATAGTTACATGTCTATAAATCTTTTCAATTTTGAAGTTATTTTTCTCATCTTGTTTATTTTTCTTGTGAAGACATATCTATTCATTAGTACCTATTAGGTATCTACTATATTCCAGATATGTTTCTCTGCAAAGATTAAAATAGCTTAGGTCAGGGCACCTGGGTGGCTCAGTTGGTTAAGTGTCTGACTTTTGATTTAGGTTCAGGTCATCATCTCATTGGTAGTGAGATTGAGCCTTGCCTGGGGCTCCTCACTGGGCGTGGAATCTGTTTATGATTCTCTCTCTGGCCGTCTGCTTGTGTGTGCGCTCTCTCTAAAAAAGAAAAAAATAAAAGAAAGAAAGAGAAAAATAAAAAGATAGGTCAGGATTTTAGTTTTGTAGAATTGCATTGCATCATCCCAAGAAAACTAAAAGTTTTCTATTAATAGATTTTTTAGTAAATACGACTAAGTCTTCAGATCAAAATATTAAATTGGGTTCTATATCATACTTTCAAACACTTCCCAAATTTATAAGTAACATATCTATCATATAAAAATAATTTGAGAGAATAATTTTATAAAAAAGGAGAAGAAAATACAAAATTTTCAATTAACAATGACTATTGACACTCAGAATATATAAAACTAAAGACAAACATTGATCAAATTTAATAATTGGAAGGCATCACCATTCCTAAAATTTACTCATTTTATTATCATGTAGTAGTAAAGAATACCACTCTTGTGGTAATTAATCTAAATTATAGCAAAATGCAAAAGTAATAATTTTGTGTTCAGTTGATACAAGAGTTATAAGATTTGCAATGAAGCAAATTTAAAAGTATTAAAATTTATAAAATGTAACAAAATCTCATTTAAAAAGTTGATTCTGAAAACTCAGCAAGAAGATTTTGACATTCTATTATATAAAATCAATTAGATAGCCATATAAATACTAAAAAATAATCATGATATTAACTTATATTTTTTATTTTCTCTTTTCATGTTTAAGACTACTAGAATCACCTAATTAGTCTCACTTGAAAAGCCAAAATTAACTTTAAAGAGTTTTAAGTATATTTTAGAGATTTATTCCGGAATATCAGGGTTCTTTACATCTGTAAAAGACAGTGTGTGAAAGGTTCTCCTCCCAAACTTAGCCCCCTTTGATGATTCGTGTGAGTCATTAGATGTAATGGTATGTCAATAAGAGCTTGGAAATTATCCAACATATTCCTTCTGAGATGTGTAACATCCATTGAAGGAGTCAATGTATCAAAGGCCACAAATTTTATAAACGTCACTTTACCAAGTGTTTGTGTTGAAAAGATCATAAAATAAGAATTGACACTGGTTTTTCAAGAATGAGAACAAAGTCTACAACTTTCTTAGAAGTATTTGCCGTGCAAGAGATGTGTTCTCGGGGCTAGCCTGGCTTGTATTTAGATAAAGAGTTCCATCCTTGCTCTAATCAAGCTTAATGTTATCTATGTGATCTACCATAGATATGTTTTTTGAATTGCTGAGGGATCTCCAAGGAAATATGGCTACCTTGTTTCCTAATATTATGACTACCAGCCTCTGCATTTCATTTCTATTAGCAGGGAATTTTTTTAACCTACACACACACATGTTCTGCCATTACCTATGCATTTGCTAATGTTTATTGAAAAATAGATTCATGAGAAATTGCAAAGATATTACAGGCAGATATTGGGTCCCCTTCACCAGTTTTCCCTGAAGGTTTTATCTTGTGTAACTACAGTGTAATATCAAAACCACAAAAGTGATATGGGGACATTGTCTGTTCTGTCATTTTATCACATGTGTAGAATCATATTACTACATTCAAGGTACAGACTCCATCACCACAAACATCCCTTTCACATCACCTCTATATAATAGCACCCACACTTCTCCCCCTACAATTCCTAATCCCTAGAAAATACTGATCCATTATCCAGCTTGAAATGTTGTCATTTCAGAAATTTTACATAAATCAAATGAAATCAAATGTCAAGTTTTGAGATTTTGTTGTTGTTGTACAGATTGTCCATGAAATCTAAGTTGTTGTGTGTATCAGTAGTTACATAAACGTTTTTTTAGAGTTTCCTTTGATTGATCTTTAGTGTTTCTTTGTGTATTTCTCTGTGTTGCAGGATTTTTTACATCAGGGGTTCATTGTCTCACCGTTTCAAAGAATGGAGAAGTGGACATGAAATGAGCAACAGGCAAAAGTTTATTAGGGTGTAAGATCAGGAAAGAAGAATAGTAGGAAAGCTTTCTTTACAGAGAGGGAGCATTCAAAAGTGAATGCCTGTGACAATAGTCAAGGGTCTCTGTTTTATAAGGCTCTGGTTGCCACCTTCCTTTCCCCTTTGTTCTTTCTTAAGTTCCACCTTTATTGGCTTGATAACTCTAGGTACTGGGCTGTCCATTCCTGATTGGCTCCACTCCATTGTATGAGGGGTGGTCTATGGCCTTACCCTTTCCTGTAGGTCATCTGTTTTATGATCTACTTATTTTTGGTCAGGTCTTTAGTCAAATTCCTGAGGAAGTAGATGGTGACTGTTACATTCTGAAGAGAAACCTTATGCCCAAGGGGATTTGCTGTGGTTAGACCCTCGCAGTGTTGTTCCAAAATATGTGTTTTCCCCCACCCAGGGAACTCAGGTCATAATTTTTCACTCTTTGCCTATTTTATCCTATCTTTTCCTTATCATATTTGTATGGATTTGGTTATTCTAGGTATTACATTTACATACATAATTTATCATAGTGTACTGATAGAGACATTTTACCAGTTACCTCCTTTTAGTCTTTTCTCTTCACCTATTTATAATATAAACTGTCTTCAATGCTTCCTTCCATACCTTGAGGAACACAGTAGGATAATGTTATTTCTTCTTTAATTATCAAACATAATTTAAAAAACTCAAGATAAAATCCATATATTTACTCATAATTTTATGCTTTGTGTTATTTTTTCCTCATTCCTAATATTCTTTTTTTCTATTAAATTTTTTTTTACATTTATTTATTTTTGAGAGAAGAGTGAGACAGAATGTGAGAGGGGAAAGGGCAGAGAGAGAAGGAGACGCAGAATCTGAAGTAAGGTCCAGGCTCTGAGCAAGCGGTCAAGACAGAGCCTGACACGGGGCTTGAACCCACAAACCATGAGATCATAACCTGAGCCAAAGTCAGACACTCAGTGCCCCTCATTCCTAATATTCTAAAGTTGCTTCTTTTTCATTTTCTTTCTGTTTTAGGAATTTTCTTAAAAAATTTCTTAGGGTAGGGTGGGTCTACAGGTGACAAACTCTTTTTAACATTTTCCTTTGTCTGAGAATGTCTTAATTTCTACTTTATTTATTTATTTTTTGTTTTATTCTCAAGTTAGTTTGCATACACTGTCATCTTGGGTTCAGGAGTAGAATCCAGTGATTCATCACTTATGTATAACACCCAGTGCTCATCCCAACAAGTGCTCTCCTTAATGTCCCTCACCCATGCCCTCACCCTCATCAACCATCAATTTGTTCTCTGTCTTAAAGGATACCTTGGCAAGATATAGGATTCTTGAAGCGCTATTTTTTGCTTTTTTATTTTATTTTATTTTATTTTATTTTATTTTATTTTATATTTTATTTTATTTTATTTTATTTTATTTTATTATTTTATTTTTTATGTTTTATTTATTTCTGAGAGAAAGAAAGAGACAGCTGGAGCAGGGGAGGGTCAGAGAGAGAGACACACACAGAATCTGAAACAGGCCCCAGGCTCTGAGCTGGCTGTCAGCACAGAGCCCTACACGGGGCTCAAATCCACTGAACGTGAGATCATGACCTGAGATGAAGTCGGACGCTTAACTGAGTGATTGACCCAGGCGCCCCTATTTTTTGCTTTTATTACCTGAAAAACGATTTGCTACATCTTTGTAATTTCTGATTAAAGATCTACTGTTATTTGAATAGTTCCTCATAGTAATATATAGTTTTTCTCTTGCTCTCTTCAAGGCTCTATTTTCTTATCTTTATTTTTCATAAGTTTGGTTCTGATGGTCTTGGTATGTGTATTTTTGGTTTAACCTGCTTTGGGTTTCCTCAGCTTCTTAATCTGTAGGTTTATGGGTATTTTGTTTGTTTTCCAAATTTGGAAGCTCTTTAGCCATTATTTATTTAAATAATTTTCTAGCACCACTTTCTTTCTCTTCCTCTCCTGAGACTCTGATTACATGTATTATGGATCTTTGGTTACGGTCCCATCAGTCTCTGAGGATCTGTTCATTTTGTCAGTCTGTTTTCTCTCCATTGTTCAGACTGGGTAATTTCTACTGTTCAATCGTTAACTTCAATGATTCTTTTCCCTGTTCTTTCCATTCTACTGTTGAGCAAATACATTGAGTTTTTATTTTAGTTTCTTTATGTTTAGTCCTAAAATTTCTATTTGGTTCTTCTTTATGTCTTTCATTTCTTTTTATTTTGTTTTCATTTGTTTTATCAATATTTGTGATTTCTTTTTTTATTGAAGTATAATTTGCATACAGTATTGTGTTTCAGGTATAATGATTTGACTTCTATAAACATTATGAAATGATCACCACCATTAAGTCTAATTACCATTTGTCACCAATTATTACAATATTATTAAGTATATTCCCTATGCTATACTTCATGGCCATGTGACTTATTTACTTTATAACTAGGTTCTACCTCTTAATTCTCTTCACCTAACATGTTTGTAATTTCTTGTTGAAGTATTTTTAGAAGAGCTGCTTTGAAAACATTGTTAAATAATTCCAACATTACTATTATCTCAGTGTTGGTAGATACCAACTGATTGTCTTTTCTGATTCAACCTGACATTTTTCTGGCTTTTGGTATGATGGAATTCTGTCACTACAGGACATTTTATGTATCATCTTACATCACACTGGATCCCATTTAAATCTCCTGCTTTATCAAGTCTCCTCTGGAACCATGATGGTTGGGGACAGTAGAGGACGCTTCATTGTTTTTCTCACTGAGCTTCTGTTAATGCCCTGGGGTAGAGGGAGAAGGTATCTCATAACTGCTGGGTGTAGGTGAGAGTTTGGGTTCCTCACTGGGCATCCACCCTGGCTGTAAGGGTGAGGAGTACCTTGTTATAGCCCCTTATTTGACAAAAAGGCCTTGTCACTGCTAGAATATGTTGATATTCACAGTTTCCCATTACTGACTCTCTCACACCACCCCAAGTGAGAGGTGCAGGGGTGTTTGTTACTGCTGGGTGGTGATGGAAATCCTGGATTCTCAACAGACTTTCTTTGACAACACCCACCAGTAGGAGGAACAAAATACCTTGTTACAGTTAGGCAAGGTTGGAAGTCTCGGCTTCCCACTCAACTTTTGCTGATTGGAATAGGAATGGAGCCACTGTTTTTTCCATGGTGCTTCCATGGAATAGAGCAGTTATTTTCTAAACATCTTCTATTTTGTGTTGGTGCCCTTTTCCTTATTGGTTGGCTAAAAGAACAGACTTTCATTGAGCTTTTTCTGTTGTACTCATTGGGATTTACAAAAGGCCAACTTCTGTAGCACTCAGCTTGTCATACAAGCAAAAAGAAAAACTCAGGGAACTAACTGGTGTGTCTCTCCTGGGTCCTAAGTTCCCTAGATGGTCTGCCTCCTTCCCTCCATGTTTCAAGCCTTCTTACATATAGTTAGTATATGATGTAAGGGTTTTAGCTGCACTTAGGAGGAATAGAGGAAGAAGTTCATCTTAGGGGGAATATAGGAAAAAGTGCATCTACTGCATCTTTTTTCAGGATTAAAAGTCCATTATCTACATGCTTTTGAAAGTTACTTCACCTCTAAGGGTTTCTATGGTCTTACGTATGATATAAAGAAATAGAGTTTGATTTGTTTTTAGGTACTACTAAGTGTTTATATTATAAGGAAAAAGCACAAGATTTTGATTTATATGTATGTAGGTCTGAATTTTGACTCTGCTATATACTAGTGGTATGAAACTAGACAAGTGGCTTAATCTCTATGTTCTTCTTTACTTATAATATAAAGTTCACCCTAAGGTTATTTTGAGGTTTGTATGTAAAGAAGTAAGTATAAAGTGGGCACTCAAAATTAATTCTTCTCCCTTTTATTCTGAAGCCCTTTTAGCCTATGACTCTTTCTTACCAACATGAGTTGTGCAGAAGACTATATATAGAAGCTTTATGAGAGGAGGCAATAAACCCTAGTATAAGTTTTGACATAATTTAGCTACTGGACAGACATCATCTCAAAGGCTTCTAGATTTTCTTTATTATGTCACTTCTCAAGTCCTGCATCACCAGAAATATGCTTGGGCTTTAAAATGAAAATATCTTATTTGAAAGACAACTGTATCATAAAATTTATTAAACCTTCCAACTCTCATGGAAATTTTAATTTCCTTTGGGAATGTAGACATGAGCATTCCAACCATATACATTAATATTCTTGCACATACATTTTTTGGATTCAATTAAAAATACAAGAGACTAGATATTATCCAATATTATAGTTATCCACATATTTCAGTTCCAGTTAAGGTGATGTGATGCTTTATGTCAGGGATCTCCAAACTCTGATCCCCAAGGAATTCCTTTGTCATTTGTCTTCCTAAGAATGTCTTATCTTTATTAAACAAATAGTTGTTCATTTTACCATTACAAGTAGTTATAAATTGCAAATCAAAACTTTTGATTAAGAAAATCAGTTGTTGATTTAACTAGAAATAATTCTGGTTAAATATATGGAAATAAGATGATTTAGAAAACATGCAGCTTTAATTTGAGTGAATGCTGGCTTTTAAAATGTTTGTTAAAGAAGGGCAGAAATGGTGGGGGAAAGGGGGAGAGGCAAACCATGAGAGACTCTTGAATGCTGACAAAAACTGAGGACTGGTGGATGTGGGGGGAGGAGGGGTGGGCATGGAGGAGGGCACTTGTGGGGATGAGCACTGGGTGTTATGTGGAAACTAATTTGACAATAAACTATTTGTAAAAAATAAAAAAAAAAATAAATGCAAGGAACAAAACAAAACAAAACAAAAAAAAATGTTTGTTAAATGGTAAAAATTATTTTTAATGATCCTGTGTTAATATTTGATCACAGTGATAAGGCTTTTTCTAAAATTTCTAAAATTAAAAATGAGTTTTTTTCTAAATTTCATATTTAACAAAACTTTTGGTGGCTCAGTAGGTTAAGCATCTGACTTTGGCTAAGGTCATGATCTCATGGTTTGTGAGTTTAAGCCCCACATTGGGCTTTCTGCTGTCAGCATAGAGCCCCCTTCAGATCCTCTGTCCCCCTCTTTCCCTGCCCCTCCTCTACTGGTTCTCTCTCTCCCTCTCTCTCTCTCTTTCTCAAAATACATAAATAAGCCTAAAAAATAATAAAACTTTTGCAAAAAGAAAAAAAAAATCCAACATAACCTTAATGTCTTTAATCCCACAGTCAACCGAATGGTTATTTTGTGAAAATCACTTTGTGGTTAAAATTAATTTACAGTTCATTTACTTTAATAATCTAATGGAATCAATTTTGAATACTATGTCAATTTCCTTCTGTTTTAAATAATTTATCCAGTGGAAGTGATAGACTAGGAGGGAAACAGAAACAGTATTTAAGACTCAATATGAAAGACTCAGAGATCCTTTGCATCCTACTTTGTACTTCCCCAGTAGTTCATTTTGTATATCATTTATGATAAATCATAGCTTCCTTGCACTACATCATCATCATTGTCATTCAAAGGCATTCAGAACCTACGAAAGTATAAATCACAGCTCAAGAGACAGCCACATTGGGAAATGAAATCACATTTTTAAGCTTCTAAAATACTCTCTGATAAAATAATTAACCAGAGAGAACCTGGTTTGAATATTTATTAGACACAATATTATTGAGTAGATATCAATCTTCAATTTTTTACCTGTCAAATGAATGTAAACAATTGCTTAGTCACACGTCATACATGGAAAGGGAAAAGAACACTGCATTTTTAGGAAATTATTAAGAAGAGCATTTGACTGATCTTTGTCCCCTGTATGTACTTTGAGAGTGGCAGGAATAAAATAAATTTTCAAGGGATCAGAAAAAAAAAACCCAAACTCATACAAATCCTTCATCTTCAACCAATAGAATTCTAACTAATGATTTATCAGGTAAATTCTATTCTTTCACCAAAATTTAGTCTACTATTTTTTTCTGGGAAGCTCTCACATTCCATAAGATTACATGCTTATAGTACTTTCTACAAAAGTTTATGATTATGCACATACATTTTCTTACCATTTTGAAAACACTGAGGACATAAACATATAATCTTCTAGGTTCAACCTTCAAACACAATGCAGTGAATGTCTGGGCTTCCATAAATACTTGAGGAATTAATGTAAAAAATCATTGAAATGAAATGTATTCATATAATTCAGGCAAAACAAGTCTGTGGGTAACAACAAGGTACATTTTTAAAATCATCATTATGAAATCATTTGAATATTTAATCTATATTGTTACTTAGTTTTTATTTCAAAATATGACATATTTTCTATGTGCCTGGGGCCTTTATTGAATATATTTCATTGCTTTATTTTTACCAGATTGTTTGGGGTACCTGGAAAAGTCAAAACATGGTAGAAAGTGGAATGATGGTTGCTAAGGGCTGATAGGAAGAACAATGGAAAGTTATTGTTTAATTGTTACACAGTTTTAGTTTTGCAAGATGGAAACAGTTTTGAAGATGGGTGTTGGTGATTATTGCACAACAATACGAACATACTTACTATCACTGACCTGTATACTCAAAAAGAGTTAAGATGGTAAATTCCATGTTATGTACATTTTACTGCAATAAAAATATTGGGGGAAATGTTCAACACAGAATGAATATAAATGATAATAAAGAGGTAGGTAAAAAATTCATGAGATCTCCAAAGTCCATATATATTAAATCTTTACAAAGAAACATCCGGTAGCATAGTGTCTGATAGTGATCTTGAGGGGAAATTGCTTATTAGTGACTTAAAGAGAACCATGTCATCTATTGAATTACTAACATTATATCCTCTCGCACCTGGATTTTCCTTGGAGGTCACTCTTTTGAACATTAGCCAGACTTGACCCTGCTGAGCCTGAGAGTGCTGATGAGCTCACAGCCCAAGGTGGTGGTGTTTTAAGACTGCATTACAAGAAGACTATCTCTGTCACAGATGAAAATGCAGAAGCATACTTCTGTCTTCATGTAATCCATTCATTGCTTTTTATAAACCTAAGGTTCTCTGGGGAGTGACAGAAATTCATATAATGTTCCTCTGTGTTACAATTTGTATTTTGATCTCTACTTTAGCTGACAGGTTTAGTTTTTTCTTTTTGAATAATAACCAGAATACTCCCTAGTGAATGCACACGTGTAGACATTAAAAAGAAAAAATTAGCTTAGTGATTCAGGTTAAAGTTAGAATTCAGTTATTCTGAATCATTTTAAATTTTATCTGTTCTGATTTTCAGTCAGATATGAGAAAACTTACTTTTAAAAATACTTTCAGATACTAAAAATAAAGTGATATAGCTTAAATATCTACCATAACTCCCATAAAATGTACAGACATGGGAAAATGATTTTAACAGCTTGAGCTGGTCCTGAGTTGCATAGATGAAATGAACCTGGATCCCACCTGGCAAGTGGCAGGTCTTTCACCCAGTTCCCAGGATGAGCTATGCTCCGTGGATCTGATGTCATTAACCCTGTTTGCTGTCATGGCTCTGATACATTTCTGCTCAGGCTCCTGAGGCCCTTTACCTCTTTTGCACTCTGCTGTGGTGGCTCTTCATGTGCCTGATCAGAGTATCGTCAACATTTGGACTTGGACGAATCATCTGCTTTCTATTTCAGTCACTGGTTGTTGCTCAAGGCCTACATTGTTGGAACGATGTCATTTTCTAGTATCTAGCCTTTTAGAGAAGGATCCTACAGGAGATGTTGGGGATCAATGCTCTTACCTCACCACTTTGGCTTCTCCTCCTCAGCACTCAGGACTCCCAGGTTACAGGGACTGAAATGCACTGGAAATGATGGCGGGGAAGACATGGTCGAGTCGGATGAACTTATAATCCTCATCTCCACATTTGTCTTTTCTCTTGCATTTATTATCTTATTGGCTTTTTTTACCCTCTATATCCAATCATAATATCAAATGCAAATCATTTTGGAGACATCAACTAAAGTCAGAATAGAAAGTATATTATGTGATTTTAAATTTTATGTGAGTGGAAAGCTATTAGAAGTTTCAGAAAATAAGAATAAACTGATCTGATTCATAAAATATTTTAACTCTAGTAATGTGATGATAAATATTTAACAACTGGCTTTGGTGAGGAAATGAAGCATTAGCTGTTATCATCTCTGCTGTATGATGCCCAGTATGGCCAAATTCACACTTCCCAATGTGACATCACTAAATGAAGAACTGGGAAGAGATGCACACAATTGACTCTCTTGAGCTGTAAGAGTAAATGAACAGCATCTCCTGTTCTTTTCAATTATTCTTTGGGGTTTTCCTTTGTTTTACTTCTTACACTTCTTTAAAAAAATTGTTTTAGGTATTATTTTTGAGAAGGGGGGATGGGCAGAGAGAGAGGGAGACAGAAGATCCTAAGTGGACTCTGTGCTGACAGCAGAGAGTCTAATGTGGGGGTCAAAGTCACGAGCCATGAGATCATGACCAGAGCCAAAGTTGGATGCTTAATCGACTGAGCCACCCATGCACCCCTGCTTCTTACATTTCTTTACTTTAATGTATCACTTACATTTCACAATATAGCACTGCTGTTCTTGTTCTGACTCTCATCTAGAGCTGCACTCCCAGTATTGTAGCTTGTGCAGTGTGACTAGTGAGAAACTGACTATTTGATTTTCTTTCATTGTAATTCATTACAACTTGAATTATAGAAATGAAATTTAACTCTGTCATTGCAAAATTGTTTAGTATGTTTGGAACAACTTGGGCGAGCCAATATTTTTCCATGTGAGTTTTATGAACTCTAAATGCAGATCAAGCATTCTCAATGAAAACTTAGGGTCTGAATTGAAGGGTATTGTTAAGTGTAAAAGACAAACTAAATATCTAACACTGAGAATGAACAAAAGAGTGTACATTATCTGATTACTGATTTTTTAAATTGATAGGCATGTTGAAATAATATTTTAGATATATTGAGTTAGATAAAAAAATTAATTTTTAAGATTAATTTCAATGGTTTCTTTTCACTGTTTTTGAATATGGCCACCAAAAAGTAAAATTACATATATGGATAATGTTATTTTTTAAAAGTTTATTTATTTAATGTGTGTGTGTGTGTGTGGGAGAGAGAGAGAGAGAGGGAGGGAGGGGCAGAGAGAGAGAGGGAGAGAAAGAATCCTAACCAGGCTCCACACTGTCAGGGCAGAGCCAGGTGTGGGGCTCAAATTCACGAACGGTGAGATCATGACCCCAGATCAGCTGTTTAACCAACTGAGCCAGCAAGGCCCCCCCTTCCTGTTAAGTTATTTTTATATTAGGTTAGTGTTTATATTATTTTTATCATGCTAATCTTGAATCTTGCTACTCAGTGTGTGGTCTGCAAACCAGTGGCATTAGCATTACTTGCAAGCTTTATAGAAATGGAAATCTCAGATTCCCTCCCAGATCTACTAAATATAAAGTTGAATTTTGACAGGTACCCAAGTGATTTTTATACATGTAATGCAAGAATCTAGACAACTATGTTAGAGTAGTTTTTACAGTCTATTCCCTTTCAATTCTGTCTTTCTCACTATTTTCTTTATTTTTTTTTTTTTATTTATTTTGGAGAGATAGCGTGCACATCCTCATGCATGCACACAAGCAGGGGGAGGGGTGGAGAGAGAGTGAGGGGGAGAATCCCAAGCAGGCTCCTGCTGTCAGCACAGAGCCCAACTAGGGACTCTATTTTATGAACTATGAGCTCATGACCTGAGCTGAAATAAAGGGATGGTCTCTTTTTTCTTAATTTTTTTTTTTTAAATTTTTGAGAGAGAGATAGCATGAGCAAGGGAGGGTCAGAGAGAGAGTGAGACAGAATCTGAAACAGCCTCCAGGCTCTGAGCTGGCTGTCAGCACAGAGCCTGACGCGGGGCTTGAACCCACAAACCATGAGATCATGACCTGAGCCAAAGTCGGACACTTAACCGACTGAGCCACCCAGGCACCCCAAAAGGGATGGACTCTTAACCAACTGAGCCACCCAGGCACCCCTCTGACTATGTTCTTTAAAATTATGTTCATCCTTATTTAAAAGCTATACAAGGTATACGTTAATATTCACATAAAGGGCAACCTTTTTATCTAGTCAGGAATGCAAATGGATTCTTGATACTAATTCTCCAACCTCTTTTGTATCGAATAACTTATACCCCCAGCCATTAGTGAATTACTGGTTGCTCTCCATGCCCCTTATGCTATTTTCTATTTCTTATTTTTGCTTATGTTGTTTCCTCTGCCTTGAATATCTTTTCCTTCTGAGGACGTATGGGACAAATTTCTAGTTAAGTTAAATTATCCAAAATTTTTAAATAAGGCATACAGTTGCTTTCATTATCACTCTGAAGAACTATTTGTTAGAGCCACCCAAAGACCAATTAAATTTTTTTCCTTCTTCTAGAATTCTATGCCATTGTTGGACTGTGCTATTCTGTAAGAATCAAGGACTCAGACTTTTAAAAGTATCACATTAACTTGCATATTGCATCTAGTAAATATGCAAATGATCTTTATCTGGTAAAAAATGTAATCCCAAAGGTTATACTTTTTTGTCATAAAAATATTAACTTGGTATCTATTGATATTCTCTAGCAAAGATATTCTCATTGCATCTTTCTTTACTTTTTTATAAACATGGTTTCTTTTAGTTCCTGGAACATGATGTTTGCCATACATGCTTTGAAGTTTTTCACTGAGTTCAATATTTGGGACTTCTCCCTGCTTTTTCTTTCCCGTTTATAAATGCATGAAACTCCTGTTCCTTTGTATGTATCATATATTGTTATTGTTAAAAATTAGGTATTTTAGATCATATATTGTAGCAACTCTGAGTAAAGTCTTATGTCTCCTCTCCAGGAGTGTTGCTGTTTGCTCATTTACTTATGTAGTTATTTGGTCAGACTCATTTAGTGAAGATTGTGTCTCCCTCTGCGTGAAGTCTCTGCTGTTACTGTCAAGAGGGCACCGTCTTTGGCACGCAGTCAGCCTGGTGTGACAGTGGTTTTAGCAAGACTGTATTTCCTGTCTCTTTCCTGATTTCTCTGTTCAGCTGCCTGCCTCTATTGGTATCATTCACTTACAGATGTTAGGCTCCACTAATTGCCGGCTGATTGCTCTATTGTCTTTGACAATGACCTGGAGCAAAAATGGATCTATTTAAATACAAGCTCTTTTGTAGGGAAATTTTTTGAGGACAAGTTTTGATGATTATTTTGATCCCACAAGGACTCTTCTTCAATATTTGCTCAGTTCTCTTGCGGAAGCTAGCAGACTTATGATTTGGCTTCTCTTTGTTAACAGACCACCAGAATTTTCAATGTTTCCACAAGGGCCTTTAGTTGTAAACTTTTTTAATACTCTTCTAAATAAAGGCATTTCCTTTAGGAAGAGCTTTGAATCTCCCTGTTCCAGTGACCTGCCCGTCCTCTTGTGTAAAGTCTCTGAGCCATGGTTCTGAAGCTGGCAACAAGGACAGAGTCCATCTACTCTTGAAATGACAACTGACTCTTGAATAGGGAGCTGGACAGGGACACTAGTAGCCTCTGGTCTTCTTGGCTTGCCTCTTCAGCACGGAACTCTGCACTGTGGATTTCCTGGAATGAATGTCATCATCCAGCATTCTCTGACTACCATTCCTGGCCTCAAGCATCCATCTACAAGTGAGCCCTGGGTGGATGAAGGGACACTCCTATCTCTCAGCTGTACTTACATGGAATTTAGCTTCTGCACCATAAAGCTGTGAATGGAGTTATGAGAAATACTGGCAGCTTGCCCCTCAAAAGAGCTACTATAGCCCCTAACTGTGAGATGGGGGTAAAAGGAGCTCCACTGTTTCAGTGTTACCTACCCAGAGGGTGTTGTGCCTGAATTGTGAGTCCCCTGAGACCCCCAAGGAGCCGACATCAATGCAAATACATAAGGGTCTTTATTACAAGCTCGAGCAGGGGCTCATCCATCTACCAGAGCAGCGGCAACAAGGAGAAGCCCTGAACAATAGCAAGCAGGGTTTTTATGGGGTAAGGGATGGGGGTGTTATGATGCACACGTTGTACGTATGGCATCATGACATAAGCACCAATCATAATTGTACAGCACCCATAGTAATAGTTTTAACCATTCAGTATCTGTCAGGCGTCCATTACTTTTGGTGGGACCCAATCATGACCTTTGAGAATCCTTTGAAAATGACCAATTATGAGGTGAGCTCAAAGGGCCTACGTGGGGTTAAGGCAAGCGGTGAGTGATTGGCTAGTTTGTACAGAGTGACTACCTGCAGTTCCCAGCCCTGACTCAGACCACAGGAATGTTACACATTTCTTTGGATTGGCTGATCCGAGGGTGGTCCGAGGGTGGCTTCACCTGAAGCTTTTCCTGGAACTGGGGCTACATGCAGCCCGAGGTTGCTCTTAATGGAGGCCTTAATTTCTGGCTCTTCAAGGGGAGCCTCCATCACACCCAGCTGTGTGTATGGGTGTGGAGGAGCAGGAGTATGCCATGGCTCAAGTGCTGCAGATTCTCACTGTTCTTATTGAAATTTGGTAGATTTTCTTAAACAAGTGGTTCTTCATATACTATGTGCCTGTATGCCTTAGAACAACTTCAGAAACTTTAAATGGTGACTTGCTAAAAAAAATAATTTTCTCAAGCCATAGTTGTTTTGCTGGGATGCAGCTGGGTCCTCAGACTTCCTCATATTAACCTTCCTGAAATAGATCTCTAACTTTGTACCTTATACATACTCATAATCTTATTCTAGTATTTAAAATGAATAAAAATTCCTGATGGCCTATATAAAATTCTATTTCTTGAATGCTCTTGGAGGTAGCTTGACCATTTTCCAAGTTTCTTTATTAATTAATAATTTAAACAAAGTCTTTGGCCCTTGTTTATCCTACAAATATGAGCCTCATGAGAGAACTGTAGTATGACATTCAAATTCCTGTTCACGTAAACTTTCACTGTGGAGATTTCTTGATTTCCCCATACAGAATTAAATATTTCATGATCTCTACCACTTTAGCCTGTAGATATTTTTGTTGCATGTATCACAACCATTATAATCAACCATGTACCTGCATTTCTTCTGGTGCAATGGGATGTTAAAGACAATGTTGAGTCATATGCTCTATTTATTTAATATAAGTTTTCCATTTTTCTTTGCATATTATCTATATTGCCATATTTGCCCTTTCTGTGAACTGCCTAAAAGAATTTTCAAAAGGGCTATATGCAAACAATAATAAATTTAATTAAATTAGCACATATTCTCTCTGGGACTTAGTTTCCTCATTTATGAAATGAAGGAGGTAAGCTAGGTCAGAGACAGTCAGCTTACCTCTTTCTTAGCATAATTTTGATAGATCGTGAATGTGTATGTCTGTGTGTGTTTGTGCGTGTATGTTTAAAGCCTCTGTCTCTATATTATGTGAACAGAGAGCACTTTTTCTCTAAGATAAAGAAAAGGAGTTGAAGAAGGAAATATTTCCATTTCTGATGCATGTGTGTGAAGAGCATGTGAGGCACAAACAATGCACGCGTCCGAAACACAGCACTCCAAATTCAAATTGTATGATTTCCCTAAACACGCAGTACAGTTCTGTGAACAAATGCTAGTTCAGTTCTTAACTCTGTTACTTACTTAGGCTTGTTTTGGGGTCCTGTTCTCAATCACTTGGACTTAATTTCCTCATATGTACAACTGGATATTAACATCTAGAAGAAAGAAATGAAATAAGAAATGAGGAGGCTATCTCATGCAGGAAGTGCAAGTCAGTCTGGAAACGTGTTTAGAAATTCATCTCTTTACTATTAAATGTATACAAGCCTTTTTATAAGTCTAAGAATTTTTATTTTATGTCTGGATAATATGAATGCTATTTCCACAGATAATTAATCTGTAAGGCACGTTATTTTATTTAATATAGGTGACATATTCTATTTACTGTAAAATATGGAATGTTTTTAATGTGTTTCTGTTTTTTCCTCCTTCATTCAGCATGTGGTCATTACCCCTTCCCCCGATTATATCAAGGCCCTACTATGCATGTAACACTCTGTGAGGCATTAGCACAACCTCAGTATGTTTATGGTATCCACCTGCAAGGAAATCGATTTTTTACAGACTGGATCTGGTCCTTTGAAAGACAAACACTTCTGGTTCCGTTTTAATACAGCTTTAACTAGCATGACATAATAGCTGGAACTCTGTGTTAGCCGTCTCTTGCAAAAGCCTTTCTGGTAAGTTGTCCCCTTCAAATTTCACATGCAGTTTTTAAGTCATTTGGTTTTATTTTGAATTAATTTTATTTGATGTTTCATTAAAATTATGTTTTTAAAGGTGTTGAATTTCATGGATGCCTCTTTAAATCATCTGTAAGTCTAATGCACTATGTATGGGTTTGATAAACTAGTGTTACATTTGGGGGGATATAGGCAGATTTGATGGTTTTAAAGTTTACATTATGATTAGAATACTGTATAAAATAATTTGACAAGTCAGTAATGCAATAATACTTTTGAGACAACAATCTATGTCCTGTATTTCTCTAGTATGCCTACTTTTTTTTTTCTTTTTTGTCCTTCAGAAACAACTGGGCTATGTTCTTGCTCTCAGGGAGGGATATGACAAAAGAGAAAATAAAGCCTTCCAGAATTTTTGTGTTTGGTTTCCAAAAGTTTAAGCTATTTGTCCTATGTGCAAAAGCAAATGCATAAAGGCTAAGGCGAGCCCTATGAAAGAGGAAAATGACCAGGTGTAAGAGAAACAGTAGTAAAATATCACTGGTAAATGGCAATTAAGGCCATCCTCAGTTTCTAGAAGTTTCTACCTTGAAATAGAGAACATGAGTTTCTTCTCAAGTGAGCAGCACTAACTCATCACTACTTTTTTGTGATGTAAGGATAGGGTCTCCTAAATCCCTTTTTAAAAATTCCTAAGAGAAGCTAGACTTCAAGGTATTGTCAACTAATTTTTTTCGCTTTTAAGAAAACTGTGAAAAAATAAAATAAAATAAAATAAAATAATAAAACTGTGTGAGAAAATAATTATACGTTAAACAATAAAGTCCCCCCCCATTGCCACGTGAGCTTTGGTTTCGAAGAAACAGAGATAAGGGAGAAAGAATGTTGAAAATTCTTATAGGGGAAACTATTTTCCTACTTTGTCCAGATTAGAAGAGTCTGATATTTGCGTGATAAGAAACAGACAGGAGACAGTGAAAATTAAAAAGTATATAGGTTCCCCAAAGAGGCCTGTGCATACTGAGGAGATGGAAACATTGCAGAGAAGGAATGGCTTTATGATTCTTTTTTTTTTTTAATATATATTTTTTTAAATGTTTTATTTATTTCTAGGAGAGAGAGAGAGAGACAGCGTGAGCAGGGGAGGGTCCGAGAGAGAGGGAGGTCACAGACTGAAACAGGCTCCAGGCTCCGAGCTGGCAGTCAGCACAGAGCCCGACGCGGGGCTCGAACCCACAAACCGCGAGATCATGACCCAAGCGAAAGTCGGACGCTTAACCGACTAAGCCACCCAGGCGCCCCGGCTTTATGATTCTTAAGTGTGACAACAGATAGCTTCTCACAACTTCTGAGTCCTCTGTCACATTGTGAAACAGTGAGTGGACTCTAGGACCCCAAGCTTGGCCCAGATAGGGCAGTTGGGAAACAGGAAAAAGAGACATCTTGGTGGAGAGCTGTGTGTAGCTTTCTGCTACAGAAAGCTTGAATGTTCTTTTCCTCATCTCCTCTTTGCCCTTTATCTTACATAAATCTACCAAAAACTTTACTGAGGAGACAAGGTAAAATTTTCTTAGGAGTTCAGCAGAATCAGGGCTGAAAGTAAGTAGAATTAGTTACAGCAAAATAAATTTCTATTGCTGTACACCTGGATTTGAATGTGTTATACCTGATACTGTATTGTTTGTTGGGTTTTATAAACTGCAGTTCTTGTCTGTCTTCTCACACATATAACAGCTCTGGTTAATTTGTTCATTCTAAGGATTCGTGTGTACATTTATGATAAGCTGAAAGGCACATGCATTCAAATGAAGGAAAGTCAGTATAATGTAATAATAAAAAACAGACAAAGTGCAAATTGGAAAACAAAAACTTTGATAGGGCATCTGATCAAAGTTAGAGAGATTAATACTGGGAAGACTCATGGAAAACCACATGTTACATGTATTATAAATACATCCTGGAAACAACAACAAAAAGACAAAAAAGAAAAATTAACAGAACAGGCAACAAAACAGACCATCAAAACACAAGTGTAGAGGAGGCTGACACTTTTTGTTATCTTGCAAAGATGGTTTGATGGTGATCTGAGGAATGGTGGATTCTTTATGTATCTTTATAGGAAGTCTACAAGAAATGTTTTGTTTTGCACTGGCACGTAGATGATTTGGGTAGATAGTCCCAATGCATAATAACTAGTTAGGCAAATATATGTTGACATTAATTTGTGAGCTGAGGACTATACTAGATTCCTTGGAATTATCGACTATATGTAACACATAGAATCTGCCCACAGAAATGTATTTCTGGATTTTCAGTCATAGCTAATATATATGTATCCTCTACTGTGAAATACCAAATGCTATGGTACAATGAATTATGTTATACTACTTCTGTGAAACTGAACAAATATGAGGAATGGCTGGGCTAGTCAAATTTATCATGACACATAGGAAGTGAACAAGTTATGTAATTTTTCTTTTCCCTTGGCCAATTTCTCAGTATAATTTATTGGATATACATTGATTTTACATTGTCTTATGACACTACTTTTTATATAACCCTTCTGTATATATACATTTCATTTAAGAGAAATCTATTCTCTTTCATTGATCTTTTTTACTTGCAAAAATCCCATGCTATTTAAACTATTACTGCTCTAATATTTAATATCTGCTCCTTTTCAATTTTAAATATTAGTTTAAGTTTTCAAAATATTAATTTTAGGTATCCTTTGTTACTTTCTATGTAGTTAATATAAAATAATAGTTCCTTTAGTCTTTATAAAATATTAATGATCTAAAATATAAGTACAATTATATTATATGAGCAGCAACAGCAAACACAATAGAATGGGATATAAAATGTAAAAATGAAAAATCTCTTGGATAAATATCTCTTTCCAAATGTAGGAAACATGTAGAAACTCCTGTCTATTTTTTTTTTCAAACAAGTGCCATTTAATAATCTATCATTTTGGCATAGTACATTTTAGTGGGTCCACAGACTTACTATTATTTTACATATTACCAAGGAATTGGTTAAATGTATAGGGTACTTGGTTCACTGAGTCATTAAGTTTACTCCATTTTAATAGTAGAAAAAATACCCAGACTGAGGAGGAGGCAAAGTGGAAACCTGACGCTCCACACAGAGTCAATGCCAAGCCTAGGGACTGAACTGTCTTCATTGTCAATGATGAGCTCATGGCACGTCTAGCAGTAAAAACTACCAAGAAGTAAGGGGTCTAGCTTGTTTTGTACCAAACTAAACTTTCATACTCTGACTCAGTGTGTAGGTCCAGTTTATTGAAATCAATTTCAGGTGGATGTTCCTGAGATTAGACTGATGATATAAGCTTTTAAAAAAATAGAAATGCTGTGTTTATTCTCTTACTAACCTAATGCCCAGATAATGGATTCACAGTTTTTATAGAAAAAGCAATTGATTTTTATACCCAAACATCTGGCAAACTCTGAAAAAACTGAAAGCCATGCTCCGTCACAAGGTAAGTGGATGCTTCCCTATGAATTTAATTGACTAAAATACTTCTGCCAAAATGATTGAATTGTAAGTGTGTCCTCTACTACCTGGGTGTGAACTTTAGAGTTTTCATAAAAATAATAATTAAATGAGGGCAATAAAATTCCAGAAGAGGAATTTTCTGGAAAATAGGTTTATTTCTTAGTTTTTGTGACCACTTTGCTTAATGATTTTCCCCCTTATATTGAAGTTTAGATACTTGCCTTTTTATTTAACCATGAGTCAAGATATTTAGTCTAATTATATAACTGTTTCATGTAATTATCTTCATGGCAATAATAATGCATTAAAATTACTTAAGCTTATGGTTTCATAAATGTAGGACACATATTGTGTTAAAATTAAAAATAAAAATAAACTTCTGGCCTAAACCACACAAGTATAGAAGTCAGCAAAGAGAAACATTCTTGAAATTTATTCAATAAAAGAAGGTCATAACTTTGATCATTGGAACAATTGGAATTAAAAACTTTGTTTTGAGGTGCTCTCCTTTTGTCCTAATAAATACATTTAATCTTTTTATTTTTACTTTAGTTTTTCATGATTTCAAAAGTAAAAAAGACCCTTGAACACACTGATTGCATTGCAGAATTGGGTACTTTTCTTAGTTCCGTGGGTTTGTTTAGAAAGTAATTGTCCCAAAATTAGAGTAATCAGTATATAATCCATATAGGATTCTCCCTTCAAATTTTAATTGTTGCTTTTGTTTTGAAATGCCTAACCATGCTCTTTTAATTTGAGGGACATTATGAGCAATATTGTATTGATAAAAATAATAACAAAATTTAGTACATAATTCATTTTGAGAATTTATGTCTTTATTTTTTGGCACTTTGCCACACATTTTTAAAGATACTTTGGTTGCTTAATCATCATTTGAAGAATGAAGATTGAAATGATGAAAGTATTATTTTTCAAACATCTTCATTATTTTCAAGAAGAAAAAGAATATGACAAACTTATGTGAGCTTCGTAACGTGAATAGGAAAACAAAGGTATTTAGGATATATAAGTTATTAAAGTAGAGTCATTAGAATCTCTGTTGTAATATGAATATGTCCACATTTTGATCAAAGTTATAAACCTAGAAGGTAGTATTACATTTAAAAAAGTAGATTAATTTGTGAGAAAGACAAACTCATTGAGTTGTTTATTTAGCAGGCAGGAATAGTAGAATTACACAAATTCAAAATACTTCTTTAACCTACCAATTACCATTTTTATGCTGACTGGCCTACACAAGGGATAGTATACAGCAATGGGCTACAAGAAAGAAATTGGCATCAGATTACACTGTTATTCACAAACTCACCAGAAATGACTCTGTTTAAACAGGCTCTAACCTGAATAATATCATGTCTTTACAGAACCAGGCTTCTAGCAATAAATAGAACCATAAAGATACAAATGCCAGGTTGTAATAGATACAATTCAACCTGAAACACATTACTACTAAATTGAAAGATGATTTCATCAAGTAAAGTCTAGGAAGAGAATGAAATGTTATACTCCTACTTTCATTAGCCAAAGTGCTTGTAGCAACTTAAATAGTGTAAATAAGAATAACAATATATTTTGTCAGTTAAGCATTAGACTCTTCATTTCTACACAGGTCATGATCTCATAGTTTGTGAGTTTGAGTCCCTTATCAGGTTCTATGCTGACAGAACAGCGGCTGCTTAGGATTCTCTCCTTTTCTTCTTTTCTGCTTTTCTGCTGCTTGTATGTTCTTTCTCTCTCTCAAAATAAACATGTAAACTTAAAAAAAAGAATAATATATTTTTAAAACTAATTCCTTCATTAAATACTCTGTTTACTCAATACATATATTGTGCTTTTTTAAAAAAATAATAATGAAATTATCTTCAGAAAAGTTGTTTTCTTTTCCAAAGGTCAAAGAATTAGCAAGTGGTGGACCTACGCTTCAAAGTCAAGCTTAATTATGATGATTATAAAAAAATAAATTAAATAATTGCATTCTTAAACTTTATAAACATATATATCTGTAAGGGTTCACAAAATAATTGATCAGAGAAACATATAATAACAGTAATTGAAACAGAATTACCCAGGGGCACCTTGGTGGCTCAATCGGTTAAGTGTCTGACTCTTGGTACTGGCTCAGTCATGATCTCATGGTTTCATGGGTTCAAGCCCTGCCGTGGGCTCTGCTCTGGTGGTGCAGAGCCTGCTTGGGATTCTTGGTCTCCCTCTCTGTCTGCCCTCTCCCCACGCATGCTGTCTTTTTCTCTCAAAATAAATACACTTAAAAAAAAAAAGAAATAAAATCACCCATGTTCATACTTACTTATAACATGTTGCAAAATTAGTAGGTGGTTTTGAAGAGTATTGAGAAGTTGATTATTTTGTTAAAATTAATGGTTTTCAAAAAAATGCCACAAAAAACAAAAATCAAAAACCAAAAACCAAAAGCCAAAACTAATGTTTCTCATTAGCTTTTCACAACCTAATAAGAGATATGTTCAGCCTCACTCTAAACTCCCTCCCCAAATTGAACTTAGTAATTGTACAAACCATAAGAAAATAAGAAATAAGAAAATAATAAGATATTTAATTTAATTATTATTCATTTTTTAAGTAAGGAAGATAATTTTTATAAGAAGTAATACTGAAAACATCATCAACTTTTCTCAAAGTGTATTTTTGGAAGGATCATTTCAAATATTTTTATCACCTTTTTCTATATATATATTTTCTCTCTATATATAATTTTATCTAAATAAATTTTCCTAGGTATAGGAAAATTTCAACATTGTGTTTCAGAAGTTATTGTGATTTTTTTATGCCCCATTTAACATTATTACAATTCTGGTTGGAGTAGATATTTGAACCAATTTAACTACTTTTGAAATTATAATTCTTTGGCAAAGATTTGTCAATAGAATTCTTATTATTTAAAGTATGTAAATATGTGTCCGATGTTTCTACTCCCTGAGCTCAGAGACTTTCAATAAGTCATGAATAAATAAAAAAATCAAAATGTTTTCTCCTTCTCCTCCAAAAAGGAAAACTCAGATGTGATGACTCTCTACTGATTATTAGTTCATTGTACATTTACATGTTTAATAAACAGACAGCCAATCATGTGCATCTCTTTCTAACTTCTTGTTGAGGGACTACTTACTGATAGCTTCAGATGAGGAAATTCTATAAATCAGAGCTCTTTGTCTCCCCACCTGAGAGCCAGTAACTAAATATTTACCAGGATGCATCTGATTTTGAATCTCTTTCAGCCCAATAATTCCATGATACAGTGAAACAGGGAACCAGAACTTGCCTCCAAGTAAAATTACTTAGGAAATACAGTAAAGACTCTTGAGGGCTGTTTCTTTATTCTTTTCCTAGGCGATATTCTAAAGCGTTTGGTAAGCTACTATTTTTATTTATTTATTTATTTTTATTAAAAATTTTTTTAAACATTTATTCATTTGTGAGGAAGAGATAGAGTGCTAGTGGTGGAGGGGCAGAGAGAGAGGGAGACACAGAATATGAAGCAGGCTCCAGGCTCTGAGCTGTCTGTCAGCACAGAGCCTGACACAAGGCTCGAAGCCACGAGAGGTGAGATCATGACCTGAGCCAAAGTTGGTCACTCAACCGACTGAGCCACCCAGGCTCCTCATTTTTTGGTAAGCTTCTATTTTAGAAAGGCAACAAAATATACACATTTTAAGTGATATTTTATGAGGAAAGGGGAGAAATATATAAGGTATTTGTTATCAAATGACTAAATAGGGTATGTCATCTTTTATGGACTATGCCAGTTAATTAGCTTGTGAAACATGATACAGAGGCCTTGAGTGAAGATTAGAGATCCTGTACTCAGGAGTTCGAGGGAAGGTGAGTAAACCACCTCTCTTTGGTTGGCCAGAGGGCTGCTCAATAACATTTGATGGACTTCAATTTCTTTTAGAAAGGTAATAGTGACTCTTGAAATCTAGGATGGATTTCTTCAGGCTGAAATAAGTTAACCTCGAATATGTCACAAAATATTTCAGGTGATATTTGGATTTAGAATTTTTATTGATTTCGGCAACTTATTATTTCACCTGCTTGTGTGAGTCCACACCTCCTTTGGAGATGCTTTCCATGACTTTAAGATTAAAGGTTAATGTTTGTGAACACCAATGGCACACAGCTATTCATTACTTGATAATCGATTTGTGGCAGGGGAAAAGGAGGCATGAAGTGCTTTAAATCCTATGTGGGGTAAATTTCCCTTGGGCCGAGTGCTGAGGAAGACACCCAGAACACAAACTCACCGCGAAGGACACTAACACAAAGACAGACATAACTAAACAAATGTTATTATGGAAAAATGGCAATTAAGATTCTCTTAATTAGCCTGTCATTTTGTATTTATCATCATAATGTTTGTTTTACAATGCTTTATTAAATCTGGCTTTATGACAAACAGTCTGCTGGCAATCCATCCTGCTGTGCAACATATGGTATTATACCTAATGAATATTAATGCTGCAAAGTATAAATGGTCTTCAGAGACAGTGCTGATGGCTGGGAAACTCCCACATATGGCATTACTGTTCGGAAAGGTTAACTTATATGTTTCTCATCATTTTTTTTGTCTCTCACTGTGACCTCCCCTTTTGCCTATGTGCATTCAAAAGTTAAAAATATTTGCCTTCAAATATGATTATGCCTGTTGTAAGTAGTCTTACTCTGTTGTTTCTTCCTACCGACTGACTTCTCCTGGGGCCTCTGTTCATTTGCATGCTTCCTACCCAGGTGAGTCTGTTATGCTAAGGAAGCCATTTGCACCTGGACCAGATGTTTCACTCCTATAGCTGTACGGTGTCACCAGACTCATGTTTCCAAACTCAATAACAGGTCAATTTGTTTCTCAGACATTGCACTGTATACACTCTTTTTTTTTTTTTTTAATGTTTTTAAATTTATTTCTGAGAGAGAGAGCGTGAGCAGGGGAGGGTCAGAGAGAGAGGGAGATACAGAATCTGAAACAGGCTCCAGGCTCTGAGCTGGCTGTCAGCACAGAGCCCGACGGGGACCTTGAACCCATGAACTGTGAGATCATGACCTGAGCCGAAGTTGGACGCTCAACCGACTGAGCCGCCCAGGTGCCCCTGTATACACTCTTCTGATTGTAACCCCTTTCTCTCATGCTGCCCACCAAACGCAATTTCTAATGATTTCTAAACTAAGTGAATTTTCCTATTTAAGGAAGCAAGGAAGGAGAGAGACAAGCAAACCCAGAAATGTTATGGTAAGAGGACATTTTGCTTTGCATCATTACTTCAAGGCCTGCCTTGGAATTCAATTTGTGTTGTTATAAACCACATCCAACCCAGAGTGCAGCAAAACAATTACAAAAATTATGAGTGATTTTCTTTCCCCACAATACACAAAATTTTGGATAGGAAACCAAAAAGAACTCAATCATACCTCATTTTCTCTTTCAGGATTTTAGAGGGAGGGTATCAAAATAAATCAATCATGGAATTATATGATAATATTTGGGGAATATTTCTAGAAAAGTTGAAAAATGTGTAGGCTGGAAATAAATGATTGCAGATGGGACTCTGTCACTGTTCAAATAAATGTCTGTATAATATTGCATTAAAAAGCACTGTACTGTACATCATGTAAAGTAATTAGTTGCAAACTGTACCAACAAATGAGTTTAAGGAAAATGCAGCTATCATTAAACAGCCTGCAAATATTCTGAAGATTTCTGCTTTTATCCTCAAGATAACCACAAGCATACCCTCATTTACTCGTTAATTTGTTTCAGATACATTGGAAGTGAAGAGGCAAAAGAAGTGGGCTGCAAAACTTGATTTCAACAGCCCGAACTAGAAGGGCATTTCTGAACCCCAAATAATATGGGAATAGATTTCACCTATTGATGAATAATGATGCTTTTACTATTGTTGGTCATTTACTATTTACCTAATATCTTATATACACTAATTTCATTTTAATTATAATGTGAAGTAAATTTTTAAAAGCATTTCAAAATGCAGATGTTTTTATTTCTGATGCAGCTACTGTAATGTTGTCTAATGTCTAGACCACTGAGCTATGCTTTCTGAAGCTTTGGTATGGAAGTTTCATAATCCAATTGAGGAGGGAGTTAGTTTTTTTCAGATTGGATCTTCATCAGAAAGTTGTTATTTATATTACAACAACCCTTCATATATTTATTCCATGAATTTGTACCAAGTGTCTCATATCAATAGGTAGCACACAAGAGACAGAGGACCTCAGGGTCATGAAACAGAGGGAGAGAAGCCGTTCCTGAACTAATCCTTAAGAAAACACAGATATTAGACCAAGTATATGGATTAATGCCTTCTCAACAAATCAAGTTATACCTTGCAAAGAGTAGTATGGGGTTAATTAGGTAAAAGAGATTGCCTATGGTAGATAAACCCAGAATAGCATCAGTGTCTATAGTATTTAGAAAATTCAAGGACAAATACAAGGGCGATTCTCTTAGCTTATACATGAATGATGATTTCTTTTTCTTACCAACAAGATTCTTCTTCCAGAGCATTATACAATTATGTATAGACTCATATATGCAGAATAATTGTGCAGTGTTATATATTAAAAAGCTCTTTCTTTTCTTTAAAAAATTTTTAATGCTTATTTATTTTTGAGAAAGAGGGAGACAGAGGAGGGGAGGGGAAGAGAGAGAGGGAGACACAGAATATAAAGCAGGCTCCAGGCTCTGAGCTGTCAGCACAGAGCCCAGTGCAGGGCTTGAACTCATGAAAGGTGAGATCATGACCTGGCTGAAGTCGGATGCTTAACTGACTGAACCACCCAGGCGCCCCAGAAGCTCTTTATAAGCTGTAAAACTATGTCAGAATCTACTGTCTCATATATTGTTTGTTATATATTAAATGGTATACATCAAATTTATAGTAAATACATATTATTCTCATTCCAGAGTCTGAATTTGGTCATTTTAAGTAAACTTAAATTTTTGTTTTTCTTTTCTTCAGAAATACACAGTTAAGTGTTTTTCCTGATGTTGTTGTAGATAGATATCTGGACTGGGTTAGGTCACATCTGACAGTGGCATTCTAATGCCTGATTGATAACCCAAGAGCAACAAGCACCTCCTACTAAATTGTATCAAGGGTATATTTTCTAAGTATTTTATTTATTATGGCATCTTCAGTACTTGGTCCATTCATTCAATCAGTCAAAACGCTGGGTTCCCAGCACATGCTTTTCCAGACTGGGAATAGAAGACAAAGCTGAGTTCTTCAGAACCTGCATGTGGTAAAGAAAGTAACACGAGGCAGCACATAATCAAAGGTTGAATGGAGAAACAGAGTTTGCACGTTCACAAAGGGTGGGGAGGGCAAAAGGTGCTGGAGCATTTAGGATTGTAAACAGGAACAAATCAAAAGATGATCTCAGGGACATCAAAGAGCATGTGTTCATTGTTCAGTGTGTTCAATGTGTATACACAGTCCAGCTTTTATAGCTGGTAGAAGTTTCTCAATCTTTTTGCAGAACGAGCCCTGCTTTTATAGCTTTGATTTTGCTAAAGACATGAAAAGGACAACAGAAAAATTTATTTTTTCCCACAAAGCCTACTAGAAGAGAAATGGCTACAACATCTTTTGTGGATAAATCTGCTAATTACCATGTTAAAATAAAAAACAAAATTAAAGAATTTTCCTGATATTTATTTTAGAAACCACAACTCTCAAGTCTCTTTACGACCAGAATTGATGGAAAATAACCCTCCATTACTGCTTAAGTCTTGAGTGGCAGTATTTTCTTGTTCACTTTTGATTTCATTTGGTAACTGCTTTATGTGTAATTGTAGTAAGTTTAAATAAGTTCTAAATAGTATCACAGCATGGTGAAATAACTGGGGATTTATATTTTGAAAATCTCTATAGATGATTACATGTAACTCCTAAAATATTTAACTGGAAATGGAAGGGTAAAAAAAAAAAAAAAAACTTAGGAAGTTAAACTCTCTGCCAAAGGTTAAAACCAAGAATCCCGTCATATTGCAAGCTTCTTACATTTCCTAACAAATTGAACAACCAACAGATGAACCCAGGGATAATACAAACACCAAAAGGGTTGCATCCTCAATATAAAGCACTAAATCCTTTGTTTATGCAGCTGCTAGAACAGAACACTTTGGGGCTAAAAGGATGGATTTCAATCAAGCCAAACTGAACTCTTTGGGGGAGAAATGCCTTACTAATATTTTCTCCTTGAAGGAGAAATTAACAATACAATACAACCAACTATTAACAATACAAAAGGTAGATCCAAATATCTCCAAAGATCAATGTTTTGCTCTCTAACAATGTTCTCTATTCCCCAAAGATTGACTTTTGCCCCAATAATTTTCAACTATAAATAACATGATGTAAAGAGAGTTTAGTACTGCTATGTTGTGCTTGCTCTTCAGATGAGTTATACACAGTAATTTTTGACAATAAACATTTCTTGGAACACTTTTGTTTTGAACTGAAGGAAACCCGGCTTGAACAAACTTGGGCCAAAAGGGAAGTACATCTGTTTGCTGAAACATATCATCAAAAGTCACATAAGCAGCTGGCTTTAGGGACAATTCTAAACAAGACAAGGAAGATTTTCAGGTTCTCCATCTCACATGGTCAAATTCAGTCTCTTTTTGTGCAGATGTGTTTCTTCTACACTGCGTATATCTTGTCTACCAGTTGATTCCACAGTCATAGTCTGCCCCTCGTCAATTGAGAACTAGGTCTTTTTTTTTGAAGTATAATTGTCATGTGACATTATATTAGTTTCAGGTATACGACATAATGAGTTGGTATTTGTATATATTGTGAAATGATCACCACAGTAAGTCTAGTTAACACTTGTCACCATAATTTGCCTCTCTTAAATTCTAATTTCAAAGTTTCTAGAGAAGGTAGATAATGGTACATCTCTGAGGACATATGCAACTCTTTCTAATTAATTACGGTCAGGGTTGGGACTTATAAAATATTGGCTCTTATTCAAACCACAAGATTGGCTCAGTCAGTTGTGTGTCCGACTTCAGATCAGGTCACGATCTCACGGCTCATGAGTTTGAGCCCCACATCAGGCTCTGTACCGACAGCTCAGAGCCTGTAGCCTGCTTCAGATTCTGTGTCTCTGTCTCTTTGCCCCTTACCTGCTTGTGCTCTGTCTCTCTCTCTCTCAAAAGTAAATAAACATTTAAAAACAACAACAAAACAAACAGTATATTTTTAAATGGGCAAAATAATGTCTTCCCACCTTGGAACAATGAAACTATAATATCTTATTAGTGATTCTAAAACCAAAGTAGAAGAATATTATTAAAAATGTGCATACTTGGTTTATAAAATTGAGCTACAAAATCTGAACTGGTATTACCCCAAATGTGACAGACAATAAAACAGTAAAGGTATACTTTCCTTACTATACTGTGTTCCAGACTCATCATTTTACTAATATATCACTTATTTTAAAAATGTGGAGCTTTAAGAAAATAGGATAAAGATGTCACCAATCAACACCTCACTTTATTTTTTCTTAAATATTTTATTTATTTTTGAGAGACTCCAAGTGTGGGAGGGGCAAAGTGAGGGGGACTGAGGAACTGAAGTGGGCTGTGCTAACAGCAGTGAGCCTGATATGGAGCTTGAACTCAACTGCCGAGACCATGACCTGAGTTGAAATCGGGTGCTCAGTGACTCAGCCACCCAGGTGCCCTAAGTAACTCACTTAATCCTGATTATGTCTCAGCAGTAAATTTCTTTTAAAAATCTTGTAATGTGATAACCTAGCTAGATTTGCAAAGCTCAAGCCATATCTATTCATATAGAAATTATGAAATAAATTACCACTACCTTTCTTCTACTATGAGATTTTGCACTATTCTGACTATTCAAACTTTCTTTTTTTTTTTTTTTAATAATATTTTTTATTTATTTCTAGGAGAGAGAGAGAGAGACAGCGTGAGCAGGGGAGGGTCAGAGAGAGAGGGAGTCACAGACTGAAACAGGCTGCAGGCTCTGAGCTGGCAGTCAGCACAGAGCCTGACGTGGGGCTCGAACCCACGAACCGCGAGATCATGACCCAAGCGAAAGTCGGACGCTTAACCGACTAAGCCACCCAGGCGCCCCTCAAACTTCCTTTTTAATGTCAAGGATTTATGTCCCTCCTTTCCTTTCTTTAGGATTTTATTCTCTGTGGTCTCTAATTCAAAGGTTATTGAGTTGTTTGAGTCTCAAATCTGTATCTCCCAGCCTACCTTTTATCATAAATGGAACCAACTATTAACTGATCATTTTCTTCCTTTAAAAATGAATGTTCTTTTTAACAAGTTTTAATTCTTGTGTGTACATAGACATGGGATTTAGGGAGGCGATGGCTTTATTAAAATTGTTATTTAACTCTGTCTCATGTCTCCAAGGGTAAGACTTTGTTTGTTTGTTTGTTTGTTTTAGCTTGTGGAAACACTCATTGATATCCCATAATGACTCACTCACTCTGCGAATTGCTGAACCATTGAAAATCACTGAACAAGTATTTATCAAAAGCCACACACAATTCGACACACTGGGAAACAGCAGTGAATGTGACAGGACAAGAGACTTATATCTTAGAGAAAAGAAAAATAGATTAAACAATAAATAAATATAATGACAAATGAAGAATGAATTATTAATAAATACCTGCAATACATTAAAAAAAAGCTATTTAGTTTGGATCCTCAGAGAAAGCCTTGAGGATGTGATCATCAGACTCAGTTCTACATGATAAGGGGAAGTTAACCACAAGTGAATCAGATGGAAATATGCCCAAGAAAAAAAGAAGACTAAAACAAAGTTCCTTATTGTGAGATAATAGAAAAATACATATTGGGCTCTGCTCCTGGCTCCTGACATAGAGCTTCTGAAATCTTTGTAATTTCCTAAATGTTAAAAGCACTGAGAACATCTTTGGTATAATATTTGGTCTTTGACCCTGTCCATGACCCAGGAATCCCCAGACTCTTGTCATTTCCTGGGTGATAAGAATGCCTTTGTTTTAATGAGGCAACTTTGGGTGGACTCCTTGATGCAGGCTTGTCATTGGAAAGACCAAGCCATGATTAGACGCTTAGAGTTTTAGCCTCACGAGAGAGAAGAAGGTCTGAAAATGGAGTTAATGATCAATCTTGCCTATTTAATGCCTCCATAAAAATCCCAATAGTATGGAGTTCAGAGAGGTCCCAGGTTGTAACATGCATCCGTATCAGGAGGGCGATGCACCCAGCTCCACATGGATACACTTTCCTTTGGGACCTTCCCAGACCTCACCAGATGTATCCCTTCATCTAGTTGTTTATCTGTATCCTTTGTCATATCCTTTAATAAGCTGGCAAACATAACTAAATGCTTCCCTGAGTCAGAGCTGCTGCAGCAAATTAATCAAACCTGAGAAGGGTGTTGTGGGAGTCTTCAATCTGTAGCCATATCAGACAGAAGTTATGGATAACCTGGGCTCCTAATGCTTGTCATTGGCTTCTTAAAGGGAGTGATATCAGTCTTATGGGGCTGAGCTTTTAACTAGGGGGATCTGACACTATGTCCAGTTAAAAATTGGGTTAAATTGTAGGACATCCAGCTGGTATTGCAGAGAAGTGACTATTGTGAAGAAAAGTTTTCACTCATTTGGTGATCAGCTGTGTCAGAGGTGAAGTGTTCTGAGTAGTAAAGGAAACACACACTCAGACTTGTGTAAAGTGATGTGCCAAATATCTCTAAAGTGATACCAGATAAGCTTGAATAAGTAAACAAGGTATAATTTATTTAGAACTTCATAAGTTAGGCAAGCATTTTAAGCCAATGAGAACATGGTTCTGGTATATTATTTATTTTGGCTGATAAATACATTGTATTGATGTAATGGGGCAATTGTATTGAGGAAAAATTAGAAGAGTAATTAGTTGTCTGGGGAAGAACGATATCAGTGGTTAGCTACTCTGTCTCCTTTGTATATTTTGCAAAGGGTAATCCTTTCCTTGCAGGATCTGCCAATAGACAAAGTTATTTGTACAAATGATGATGATGATGATGATAATGCATCCCAACTCCAGGCCAGCACATACAGCGTGGGCTGATTTTGCAAACAGACTTACCCTCTGGCTGGATGCCCTTGTCCATTGCACAACCCACATAACCACGTACTGTGGACATGGTGGTAGTAGTTGGAAGTATTGTTAAGAGAATGAATTCAGAATATATTTTGAAAGTAGAGTTGCTATTGGATTGGTTATAACATTGAAAGAAAGATATAAATCAAAAATAATATCTAGATTTCTGACTTGAAGTGTTCAGTTGATGTTCACCAAAATTGAAAAAAATCAACAAAAGCATTTTGGAGGGTAAAAACAAAAAAACCAAAGAGTTATATTTTGGCAAAATGGTACAAAATGTCTATTAGAAATCTCAGTGGAAATGTGTAGTCCTGTGGAGAAACTAATTTGGTGTTCTGGAAAGACGGGTTCGCGTGATGGTATTTGAAGTCATAGGTTTAGATGAAATCACATAAGGATAGTAACTAAAGTCTACATTGACAGAGCAGGGGATTCAGGATGAAGCCCTGGAGCATGTCAACATTTGAGATTGAGTAGGGAGGGGGCCTATCAAAGAAGACAGAGGAGAGGTGAGAGTATAACTAGGGACTGAAAGGAAGAAGATGTTCCCAGAAAGAGGTAACTGTGGTTTTGGCAATCTTGCAAAGGACAGACACAGTGGAATAGAAGTCCTGGGAACCCTATCTGAGTGCTGTGAAAAAAAGAATATAGGTAAGAAAGTGGTAAAATTGTCCACAAAAACCTGTTTCAATAAGCAGAGATGTGCGTCTATAGCTAGGGAGGGATGAGTGGGAATGGAGTGTGGAGGTCAATTTGTATTTGTCTACTTTTAGAAAGGCAAATAAGAAGGACTTGTAATAACTGAGAAATTGTATACAGAAAAATGAGGGGGAAATATTAGTAGTGAAGCCTTGAGAAGGCAAAAAGTCTCCAGAAACCTGTGGGGAAATGATGTTCTTCATAGAATAGCCAGGTTTTAATTAGAAGGGAACATTGAGAACAGAGCTGGAGCATATCAGTGCTTTGCTATTGACAGAAGGTGCTTTGCAAAGGGCACACTTTGAAGGGCTTGGGAGTTAAGAGATTAAAGGAGATTAATGGATGTACAGTATAGTATGGAGATGGGAGTTCACTCGATGAAGGATGGCAGAGGTGTCTTGGGACTCTCCAATGACTAAGGAGAATCAGAAAGTGAAGAATGACAAGATTAACCCCAATAGTTTCTTAAGACAAGGTGGATAAACAGTTCAAGCAGGAAAACCCAGGGTTTCCACATATCTTTGCTTCCTGTAGATCTTGTTTTATGATGGCCGGAGTGTGATTAAAATTTCCTCAGAGACCTTCTTGCTTAGGTGGCCTGGGGGCTGAGTCTCAGTTAATGCTTCTTCTTCTTCTTTTTTTTTTCTGGGGCCGGGGTGTGTGTGGGGAGACTAGAGAATGCCTCTGCAGCAGAATGGAGACATGGCTGCTGGGAAACAAAAAGAAGACCATGAAAAGGGGATTTGTCAACTAATTGAATAAAGGGGTGACTGAATTAAATAAATAAATGAATAAATAAATGATTTCTTTTCTAATCAAAGTGTTTCTTTTAGCTAAAAAAATAAAATATTGTTTTTTGTTTTTTGTTTTTTGTTTTTTTGTCCTGAGAGAGAGACAGACATACAGACAGCATGAGCAGGAGAGGGTCAGAGAGAGAAGGGGACACAGAATCTGAAACAGGCTTCAGGCTCTAAGCTGTCAGCACAGATCCCGACGTGGGGCTTGAACCCATGAACTGTGAGATCATGACCTGAGCTGAAGTTGGACCCTTAACCGACTGAGCCACCCAGGCGCGCCCCACCCCCCACCCCCGCTTTTTTTTTTTTTTTAATTTCCGGGATAAATCATCTACTTTTTGCACCTTTAGAATACAAAGTTCTAGAATTCCCTACTGTTCTCAAATATATGATTGCCTACTTGTAAAAAATACTCTGAAATTTATCCTTTTCATAAGAAGAAATTATTTTCTACTTCTATTCATACCACTAATTATGGCGTCATTTCCAATATTCATCTTCATACTTACCTTAATTAGTGGCATTAGGCAGACCATTTTTGATTAAAAAATATTTAAATATAAATTACTGTTTATTTATTTCAGGTAGTTTATTTCTATAAATAACAATTAAAATTACAATTGATTTTAATTTTACATTATTGAAGGCAGTTGAAATATAAATTTAAAAAATTTTTTAACTTTTTTTTTCTTTTTTGAGAGACAGAGAGAGACGTGGGAGAGGAGCAGAGAGAAAGGGAGACACAGAATCCGAATGAGGCTCCAGGCTCTGAGCTGTTAGCACAAAGCCCTATGCAGGGCTTGAATTCACAAACTGCAAGATCATGAACCGAACTGGTCGGATACTTAACTGACTGAGCCACCCCACGCACACCTAAAACATAATTACTATCAACACTGTGAGTTGTAGTCCTCATTGTTCACCTATCAGAATTCAACTTCTGTATTAGTTGGAAACGTTTACTACAAAAAAAAAAAAAAAAAAAGGCTGAACCGTAAGTAGTTTAAAGTGATAGAAATTTTACTTTTTCATACAATATGAATTCTCCTTGAATTGTGTTCTTCAATATTTAGGCTTCATAAATAAATTTTGCCAGAATTTTCAAAACAATTTTTTTATTGCAAATATCATTTATTCTAAATTTTGTTTGATTTCTATTGTCCTTGTTTACATACACAGATAAGACAAAATGTTTTTCTCTGAAATGGTTCCTTAAGTAAAGAAAGGTAGTTTCTTCTTTATCATTTTGGAGTCTTTCAATAAAACTTCCAGGTGTTTCAAAATATGAAATAATAATTCTATATATAATATATAACATATATCAACATATAACAATGTATATATATATATCACAATATGTATTGGAGGTTTCATGGTATGAGTACTCCATGTGATGCTAATTTGGAAATACAGTTCCGTTTTTAGCTGTAATAAAGGCTATTCAGAAAGTCAGTATTTTAAAACATTGAAAACAGAAGTAAAATCCATCAAAGCACTTAAAACATGTATGTATTTTGATGAGTAATATTTACTTCTAATAATTAACTGGAAGAATAATTTGAGATGAATAATAAAATTTATTGACAAAAATATTGATTATAATATAGAGACAAAAAATTCATTACAAGATTGAAAGTCCAAAAGTGGGGAGTAATTAAAGGCATATTTAAATGAAGGTTTATTTTCATTAAATGGGTTAAACCATTAAAAGTAATCCTTTAAATAACTTAATGAAAGCCTTGTACTTTAGACCAAGATGGAGTAACAAGGACTGGGTTTATCCTCTTGCCGGAAATAACTTCAAATAATACACCATATGTGAAAAAAAATTTTTAGGTAATGTATATCAGGCAGCGAATAATAGTAATCCTTGAAAGAGAGAAAATAAAAGAGGTGAGCCTTACAAGTTATCCTAGCTTACTGTCAGGAAAGAATTTCCAGGCAACATGGCAAGTAACGGGAATCAAGGCAGAGACTGACTATCTCCCTGAGGTGAAAGACAAGACCAGGAGTCCAAGGAAACCAAAGTGGCTATAGTTTCATGCGCAGCATGCTTAAGAAGAGAGAGCTGCAAAGAGAGAGGCCAGATATCTTCAGACTTCTGCTGAATACTGAAAAGCACGTATATGTGAGGAAAATACCTGAGTCTGAGAAGAGTCATGTGAAAGCATGGGAGAGAATAGCCTTTGGAACTCACACATATGACAGAAAATTGTCTTCCCATCAACCAGAGTGGAAAAGACCTATAATTCATAAGACGTCAGATAGAGTATTCAGAAAGATATCACCTATGTAGCAAGACAAAATTAAACTTAGACTGACTAATGACTGCTGTGATCCTACCCAGCAAAGTTAAAAAAAAAAAAAAGATTCAAAAGGATCAAACTGTCTCCAAGGGACTGAACTTCATCTTGTAACAAAGCTAAAGAATATTAATAAGAAATGCATGTTTATGAATATATACAGTCAACAACATAAAATTCATAATAAAAAAATTACCAGACATGAAAATAAGCAGAAAAACACGACTTATAAGGAGAATAAAAATCAATTTAGAAATGCATCAAATAATAGCATTAGTTGGCATGGACAATAAAACAGTTAATGTAATTATATTCAACATGTTTAAAGAGGCAAATGGAAGATTGAGGATGGTAAACAGCAAAACAGAAGATGTAAAAAAGATCCAAATCAAATTCTGGAGAAGAAAATTATAATGTCTAAAATAAAAAATGCAACTATTATAATTAACAGTATATTAAACATTTCAGAAAAAAAATAGTGAACCTGAAGATGTGGAAATAGAATCTATCCAAAATGAAATAGATAAAATAGATTGGGAAAAACATGAAAATTACATCTGATGACTTGAAGTCATCGGAAGGTGACTTCAAGCATCGTAATATAACTATAATTGGAGTGACTGAAGAAGAGAGAAGAGCTAATAAGTTCAATGAACTCAAAGAACATGAAACATGAATAAAACGACACCAAGGTGTGATGCCATATTCACACTGCTTAAAGTTGCCTGGGGTATTGGGGGCACATTATACAAAAGGGAAAAAGGGAAAAATAACAGTAAAAGTATAAGAAAAAAATTCAGGACAAGAGGAGGTGGGATAACATTTTAAAGTACTACAATGAACAAACAAAATTAGAAGGCAACCACTAATAATTAAAATAAAATGATTATGTTTTATTATATGTATTATTCAAATAAAAGTAATAAGAACAATGGAGATATAATGAATTGTAAAAAGTTCTCAACTTCAAAGAAAGCAGAGAAGAAAAAATAAAAACAAACGGCACAATAAAAACAAACAACAAAATGGTAGATATAAGTCCATTTTTTCAGTAAGTTCATTAAAAACAAAGGGTTTAAATGCCTCAATGAAAAGATAGAGATAGGATTTAAAAAGTAACATACACGTAAATGCTATCTACAAAAAAAAAACCCACTTCAAATACAAAGATATAGATTTAAAATAAAAGAATGGGAGATTATATCTATATACATCTATATGTATACCTGTATGTAAATCTATCATCTATCTATCTACCTATCTATCTGTCATCTATCTAATTGATGCAAAGAAGATAGGAATGCCTATATTCATATTAGACAAAATAGATTTCTATCAAGGAATATTACTAAGGATAAAGAACATCATTTCATAGATATAAATCTGACAATCCACAATAATTATTAAAATAAAACAAAGCTTCCAAATATATGAAACGGAAACTGATAGAACTATAAAGAGAAATGGACAGATCTACAGGATTTCAACACCTTTTCACAATATAAAATACCTTTCAATGCTCCTTTCACAATAATTGTTATAATAAGCAGACAACAATCAGTAAGGATTTAGAACTAGAAAAACATTAGCAACCGACATGGCCTAATTGGCAGTTATAGAACACATCACCCAACGACAGCAGGAAACATTCAACACTTACTCAAGTGTTCAAAGATAGATTTACAGAACTGTGGCCAGTTGATTTCAACAAAAGTAGAAAGTCAATTCCATGGATAAAGAATAAATAGTCTTTTCAACAAATGGTGCTAGAAAAATTAGATGTCTATATACAAAACAAAAACAAAAATAAAAGCCCTTCAGTCTATATCTGATATCATATACAGAAATTAACTCAAAATCAATCATAGATCTAAGCATAAGATCTAGAACTAACACATTTCTGACAGAAAATATAAGAGAAAATCTTTGTGATTTTGGATCAGGCAAAGATTTCTTAGCTACAGCACTGAAAGTGCACTACTGACAACAAATTGATAAAGCAGACTTCACTAAAATTAAGAATTTCTGCTTTTCTTTTTTTGAAATGTTTATTCATTTTTGAGAAAGAGAGACAGTGTGTTCGTGAAGGAGGGGTAGAGAGAGGGAGACCCAGAATCTGAAGCAGGCCCATGCTCTGAGCTGTCAGCACAGAGCCCCTTGTAGGGCTTGAAGTTATGAACCATGAGATCATGATGTGAGTCAAAGTCAGAAGCTTAACCAACTGAGCCACCCAAGCACCCAAGAATTTCTGCTCTTCAAAAGACATGGTTAAGAGAATAAAAAGACAAGCCATAGTATGGCAGAAGAAATTTTCTAATTATATTTTCTAACTATATACCTGATAATTACTGTGTATCCAGAATACATAATAAACTCTCCAGAAGTAATAATAAGAAAACAGACCCTTTTATTTCACTTACAATAAAAATATTCATATAGATCATTTGAATGAACACCTCCGAAGAAAACAAATGGATGGCAAACAAGCACATGAAAAGATGTTCAACATTATTAGTCATTAGGGAAATGGAAGCTGTTATGAAATATTACTACACACCTATTAAAATGTCAAAAATTTTAGTCATACAGCAAAGGGTTCATATTGTATGATTCCATTTACATAATAATTGTAAGAAATGCAAGCTAATTTATAGACATAGAAAGCATATCAATAGAGATTTGACGATGGATGGAAGACCTGACGTGTATACAGAGATCCAAGGAGGATTTACGAAACAGTGTGAGAAAATTTTGATGATTCATATGCTGTATCTTCACTGTGTTCATGGTTTTGTAGTTGTATCACGTATCAAAATTCATCAAAGTATACACGTCAAATATTTGCAATTTATTGAGTGTTAATTATACCTCCATAGAGCTATAAAAATGGAAAGAAGCTTAATGTTTTATGTTAATGTGTAGTGAAAATAATATCGTTTCTTTATGCTAACTAGAAGCAAATATTCTAAAACATTAACTCAGCCTGGTAATAATGTAATGTTTTTTAAAAAGTTTTTTTCTGTTGATGAATGCATTATGTAAATGTTATAAAATGAGAATTTATTTCACTTATAATCAAGACAAATATGCTATGGAAAAGAGATGTTAACTCTCATCCACATCTGTAACAAAAGATGTTCTCTTTTCTCTATTCTTAAATCATGTTCTTTTCTTCGTTGAGTGGAATCTGTGAATCTTATTTTTTTTTTTATGTTGTTTGTTCTGTTTGGATTTGTTTTTAAATCTTCCACAATCACTGTTGACTAGTCTTCTACCCCTTAAAAGAATAGAAGCTGAAAAATATATTAGAGGCCCACACGGTCAATGAAATGATCACTAACATAGGACAGTCTGACCATGAAAAATTAGAAAGCTGGCAGAATGTTCTAAATATGAACTATAATGAACGTTTGTTATATTGAGCCTCAATTAACAATAAAATATTTTAAAATCTGTCAATCTGTATTTGTCAACAATGGTGACAGATTATTTGGCCATGTGAAGAAATAAGCATTGGGGCAGCTGGGTGGCTCAGCTGATTAAGCGCCTGACTTTACCTCAAGTCATGATCTCACAACTCAAGAGTTTGAACTCCGCATAAGGCTCTGTGCTGGCAGCTCAGAGCCTGGATCCTGTTTCAGATTCTGTGTCTCCCTCTCTCTCTCTGTCCCTCCCCCACCTGTGCTCTCTCTCTCTTAAAAATAAACATTAAAAAATATGTAAAAAAGAAATAAATATCAAAATACCTGCAAGACTCATTTCTGGCAAAGGCTGTCAGATAAATGAGGAATTGCTCTAATATCACTGCGAAATTTTTGGAGAGTTAAGTGCTGGCTGTGGCTTTCAAATATATTTTAAATGGTATTCATTCTAAATTCATACCTTTTCTTTCTTTAAGAGAAAAATAAACACTTTGAATTAAGGAAATGATAGCTAAGATACTTTTTAGTTAGCATTTTTACTTACTTTAAGAAAGTTAATTCAGTTTTGTAAAAGATGAAAAGTTTTGGTTTTTTAAATGACCATTATCATCAAAGTATTTAATGATCTTGTGCAAGTTTTATTTCCAAAGAACCTGTTGAATATCAAGGAAAAAATATAATTAAATTAAAAGAATATTTGAGTCAAAATTAATAAGAAAAATATTAGAGGAGTAAATAGAATATATACATGACCACATAAATTATAGAAGTTCCTCAAGATAGGGACAATTCTTACTCAGTAGAGTCAGTATAGTCATGGTGCCTGGTCCATGGTGAGTTCACTCAAGATGATGCTAAATAAGCAAATTACAAAAATATGGTCTTGATTTTAATTTCAATATTTTTCAGTGATGCAGTGTTTTCACCCGAGTCAATCATAGCCCTTAAGGAATAAAACTATCCAAGTAAATTTAAAGAGAAAGAAAATCTCTTCCAATAAAATTTATAGAATGAAGAGTAAATGATGGACCTAGCCAGTGTAACGTGGGTCATAAAGTCTTCGTAGGCAAAAGCCTCTGCAGAAACTAAAACAAAACAAAACAAAACCAAAAAAACAATACTGTATAGGATTTTGTTGGCTTTGCTAATCCAAGTTCCAACATTCATTTCCTCAAAGGGATACAGAAACGGTAGCTTATTCTGAGTGAGAACACACAAAATGCATAATTCTGCATGATGGGTTAAAAACTGCACTTTCTCCTTTTCAAATAAGTAACTCATCGAAATGAAAGCCCGATGCCCTCTTTTATCTGAATTTGCAAAAGACCTTCCCTTCTAGGAATGAAGTTTCCCTGAAAAGTCTATGTTAGGCAGATGATTGGATCATGACTTGAAATCATGTGCAAAATTTCAAGGAAAAGACTTGGTAAAACAACCAGAGAAAAATATAAGCCGAAAAACAAGCACTTTCAGCAAATCAACAAAATATATGCTTCCTCAAATTCTTTTGAGTATAAATCGTCTTGTATTTAAAACATAAAAACCGAAACCATCAGCTTTTTCACTAATGCCACAGTATTAGTTTTTTTTTAAATTTTTTTAATGTTTATTTATTTCTAGGAGAGAGAGAGAGAGACAGCATGAGCAGGGGAGGGTCAGAGAGAGAGGGAATCACAGACTCCGAAACAGGCTCCAGGCTCTGAGCTGGCAGTCAGCACAGAGCCCGACGCGGGGCTCGAACCCACGAACCGCGAGATCATGACCTAAGCGAAAGTCGGACGCTTAACCGACTGAGCCACCCAGGCGCCCCAGTATTAGTTTTTTTTAAAAAGTGATCTCTCCACTAAAACAATCCTCTTCAAAACTAATTTACAATTGTGCTACTGAAAATGCAGGAAAACCCAAAAATGTATTATTCATTAAGAAATACGGGGTACAAAATTCTGTGTGACTGTCAGAATGAGAAGTTAGTCTTAAAAACTTTTTCTTTTCCAAGGGTTTGCATTTTTGTCTTTTAAAAATATAGTAAATGCATATTTCTGAAAATTTGAAAAACAAGTTCCGTAAGACTTTGAGATTTACATAAAAATCCCAGTATATTATATGAATAGCAGGGCAGTCTTGTCTAGAGCAACATCTTGATCTAGCCTGCCTGGAGATTTGTGCATCTGTTGCTATAACTGACTGACTCTGCAGTCCAGTTTTACCAGATGATCTGAAACTTGTTAGGTTTTTCTTTGCTTATATTCAAGTTTATTTTAATATTAAAACGATTTGTCTTTAGGTTTTGCCTTAGGCAATGGCCAAGCGACTTGTATTTGACCGCTTCTCCTCCAGATGACAAGTGTAAACTGTTTATAAATACAAAAAAGAGTGGAGAGCAACCATAAGCTGACAGCAAGGGAAATAAATACTTTGGAGTAGGTGACATTATTCTGTGTGTGTGTGTGTGTGTGTGTGTGTGTGTGTGTGTGTGTGTTTATTTTACAAATTTTGCTAAGGAGATGTCTCAGCTGTGCAATGGAGTTCCCCTAGAACTCTGAGGGGAAACTTAAGTCTTTTTTACTTTAAAACTCAAATACTTTAGTTTGAGGCAGTCACAAAGACTGGAAAATGAGGGAGGAATCCTAGAAATAAGAAAACTGGAACCGTCTCAGTTCTCCTATAAACTCAGTCAACGTTTCTGGCCTGCTCCTGAATTACACCGAAGTTCATGAAACCAAGTCTGAACAGCTCAGCCAAAGCCGAAAGCACTGAGCTGATATTTTAGTATGTGCCCCGAAGATGGACCTGTAGTTTGATTCCAACAAAGTTAAACGTCTCCTACAACATACAGTCTACTTGGGAAAAGTATAACAGAATGTACGACAATGTCCATAATGCAATTAAAAATGGTTTGACCGATAACCTGTGATGAAATAGCAAAGTGTGACCCATTCTTAAAGAAAAAGATAATAAATAAATATAAATGTATCTTGATATGAACCAAATAACATAACTAGCCAAAAAAGGATATTAAAGAATGCAAGTCGGTAATAGGTGAAAGGAAGGAAAATCTTAGCAGAGAAATAGAAACTAAAAAAACAAAACCAAAAACAAAAAAAGAAAAAAAATTAAACATAAATTCCAGAAGTGAAAAATACAATATTTGAAAAATAATTCACCAGGTACATTTAACTGAAGAATAGAAATAGCAAAGGAAAGAGTTGGAGGAAACTTAAATATAAGGCAAGAATTTAATTAATCAATCTAAAATATAGAGGGAATCAGAAAAAAGATTTTAAAAAATGGAAAGAGACTTGAGAACTGTTAGAAAATAACAAAAGGCCTACCCCATAAGAAGCGGAAAAAGATAATCGGTAACAAAATGTAAGTACTTAAAAAAATGATAACTGATACATTTTTAAATATGGTAAAGTACATGCATTTACGTATATAAAATGTTCAATGAAATGGAAGTAAGGTAACAGCAATTATGCTCAAAAGCATAATCAAACTGAAGAAGACAAAATATAAGGAGAATATTTTCATTCTTATCTATTTATTTATTTAAAAAAATTTAAGTTTATTTATTTATTTTGAGACAGAGTGAGAGCGAAGGGGAAGGGCAGAGAGAGAGGGAGAGCGAGCGAATCCCAAGTGATCTTGGCCCTCACGGTGAGGAGCCTAATGTGGGACTGGAAGGGAGGGACAGAGGGAGAGAATCTTTGTTATTCCTCTCTTTTATGGTATATGGACTATTACGAGTCTGTGTGGACCTGTCTACTCTCTATCCGAGTTCAGGTAAAGAATATTCAGTGTTTTTAAAATGAACACTACCTTCATCAGGATTGCACTCACATCCTTTTACTGCAGGCATTGGTGGTTCATTTGTAGGCATGAATGTTCATCTTCTCAGGTAAGATATTACAGCTCTCCCACAGATACATACCAACTAAAAGAGAAGTTGTACACACACACATTTCTCATTTGCATGCTTTTCCTCTTCCTTCTACCATGCTTCTTCATACCACCTTGGGAAAAAAGCACACCTCAGCAGTCACATCCCTATCTGAGGAGTCCGTTGTCTTTATCCGCATTAATGAAGGAACCAGATTAAAGCATGTACTTATCAGCAGTGATAGAAGAAACCAATGATGAGATGATAATTATAACCCTGCTCAAATGAAAATAATATAATAATAAATGCTTCATAAAAAAAAAACCTATTATTGATCAACACTCAAATCCTGACCTTATTCTTATAATTCATTAGAGAACAATTGTTCATCTAATTTCTCCAAATCTTTATGGAGATGTTTAAGTAAAGATGCGGTGCCAGAACGGCAGCTTGGCTCATCCCTGACTTATTATAGGTATTTCAGGCAATTGGCAAGCATACTGAGTGAAAGAAACCTTAACTTGATAAGGCACAATTCAATAAATAGTAAATTGTATCCCTTTCTGTGCCTCTTCTTAGCATAATAACTTCTTTTAATACACCTGTTTTAAGTTCTTACCAAAAGCCAAATACTATGTAAGTGTTAAGAATGCAAATCTGGGTAAGATGAAGTCTTTGACTTCAATGAACTCAGTGTCCATAGGGGAACAGAAAGATGTGATGAACACAGTAAAGTATTAATGAAGCAAAAAAGGACAAAGGGGGAAGTTCAGCAAAAAATGAGAACTAGTTATCTATTAAGCACTGGAGTAGATGCCATGTGATCATATTCTCTAAGTTTAGGACTTGTTAAAATAGGGGAAATAATAGAATTAGACAACACTTACCTTTGTTACCTATGGTTGTGCAAAACCTAAGGGATACATACTACAGTGTTAAGCCGGGAGCATTGTCAAACATCATTACATCTAGGGGCATTTGGGCGACTCAGTTGGTTAAGTGTCTGACTCTTGATTTCAGCTCAGGTTTTGATCTTAGGGTCCTGAGTTCAAGCCCCACATTGGGCTCCATGCTGGGCTCCATATTGGGGTCTGCACTGGGCCTGAAGACTACTTAAAAGTTAAAAAAAGAAAAAAAACTTAGACATCTAGGTTTTAGTCCTGCTTCTGTGACCACTCTAATTGTGAGAATTGAGTGCTAGTTTCCTCAAGAATACGCTGAGGGAATTCCATCAATTAATTAATCCATCAATTAACCTTGAAATTCCAATATGCTGATAAATAATTAAATAATGCATTAGTAAATAATACATTTGTTGATTCTCATTCCATTTAAACTCCATACTATTCCTGAGGGTATTAGACTTGTTTAAACATTGCCAAAATTACTACATCATCCTCAGAGTTAAATTTAATTATCAAAATTATTCAATAGTTGGCAATTGTTCCCATCCGGGAGCCTTCGAAACTCTTGAGTTTTTTTGTTTTTTGGGTTTTTTTTTACTTTGCATATTTGGTGCATTGCACAGTATCAAAAACTTTAAAAAATCATGACTGTTAGTTATTGAATGCAGAATAAAGTATAAACGAGTAGTGCAAGCAAAAAAAAAATTATTTTAAAATATTTTGTGTATTTGTTACCATCTCCATCTGCATCAAATTGGAAAACTGCTTCCAATATATGAAAACAGTAGATTTTCTTCATATGTGGAAATTTTTTTTCCTGAAGTATGGACTAAGATTTTTATGCTTGCAGTAAACTTAAATTTGGTGGTGACATTTCATATTGTAGATAAGAAATGTTGTCAATAAGCTTGGCCCAAAACGTTGCATTGACTTAGCACTTTTATTTTACATTTTTAGTATCTCACTGTTCCTTCGTAGATAGATACATCATAGATAACAGATGATAGATAGATGATAGATAGATAGATAGATAGATAGATAGATAGATAGATAGATAGAAAAGAATAGGAACTTTCTTTTTTTAATTCCTTTTTTAAAAAATTTATTTTAAACTCTATGCCAACATGGGGCTCATACTCATGACCCCGATATCAAGAGTCACATGTTTCACCGTCTGAGCCAGCCAGGCATTCTAAGATAGAAACTTTGAAAGAAAAAAATTTCTGGCATTAGTTGCAATAATTATATATATATCTCAATTGTATTTTTATATTAATAGTAGTAATTTATTTCAAACAGATTTCTCAGTTGGGAGTTATATTAATAATGCTCAATTATCTTACATTAAGAAAGGAAGTCTTTATGTACTTTTTGAAATAATAATTAATCTTTGTCCATAAAATTAACTGTAACTTTCATGTAAAGTAGAGAAATAAATTTACCATTGAAGTTTGGCTTTCATTTTCTATAAGAAAAGTCATATAAATAATTCATTTCTTCAAAAAAAATTCAGGTTGTTAGAATCACATATTCATTATGTGATGGAGAACAAAGTGATGCAAAACATACATTGCTGTTTTGGTTTCTATTCTTGAGAACTTCACCATTTCGAATTACTGTTCCTGATTCATATCACTTTAGGAAATATTTTGAATAGGGGCGCCTGCGTGGCTCAGTCAGTTAACCAACCCTCTGACTCTTGATTTTGGCTCGGTTCATGATCTTGTGGTTGGTGCGGTTGGAGCCCCATGTTGGGGCTCAGAGCCTGCTTGGAATCTCTCTCTCTCTCTCTCTCTCTCTCTCTCTCTCTCTCTCCCTCCTTGTCTCTCTGCCTCTCCTTTGCTTATGCACTCTCTCTCTCTCTCTCAATATAAATACATAAAGTTAAAAAAAAAGAAAATATTTTGGATAAATATTTTTGCCACTCACAATTACTGCTTGTTTTTTTCCCTGAGTTGTTCAGCCTGGCACTCATTACTTTTTAAAATCTTCATTAGTTTTAAATTTGGAGATAAGTATTGGGGTACATGCAGTTGTAAGAAGTAACACAGCTAAATCTTGTGTACATTTTACCCCATTTCTCAATGATAGCATCTGGAAATCTATAGTACAATATAACACCTAGAATTTTGACAGTGATAAAGTCAAACTACAGAACACCTGTATCCCCTGGGGGGGTCATTCATGTTGACCTTTTGCAGCCATGTTCACATCCCTCTCACCCTCAACTTTTCTATTTCTCTAATTTTAGCATTTCAAAAATATTGTACAAATGGAATAATATAATTTATAACTTTTTGGGATGTGCTCTTCCCCATGCATATAATTCTATGGAGATTCATGCAGATTAGTGTATACATCAATAGTTTTTTCCTTTCTATTGCTGAGTCATATTTCATGGTATAGTGTACCATGATTTGTTTAATTATTCACTTGTTGAAGGACATCTGGGTTGTTTTCAGCTTTTGGCTCTTTTCAGTAAGATCCACAGTAAAGTTTCACTGAGTTTCTACTTTTTTTTCTGAAGGGATTTATCATGAGTGGAAGTGAATTTTGTAAAATGCTTTTCCTATATCAATCGATCATGCAATTTTTCTTTTTTAGTGTGTTGACATTTTCATTTTTGTTCTGTCTCAAGATAAAATTAAGAAATGTTCCTTCCTCTTATATTTTCTGAAAGCTATCATGTAGAATAGGTGTTAATTTTTAAAAATTTTTTATTGCACTATCTAGTATAATCCTCCAGCCTTATTACTTTTTTGTAGTTTACAAATTACAATGCAATTACTGTACTATTTATGTGGCTATTCAAATTATCTCTTTCAAACTGAATGGGTTTATCAGCTTGTTTTTTTCAAGGAATTGATCCGTTTCATCTAAATTGTCATATCTATGGGTTAAGAGTTGTACATAGTATTTTTATCATACTGTTTTGATGTCTATGGTTTCTGTAATGATATCTCTGGTTTCATTTCCATCATTGATAATTTGTTCCTTCTATCTTTTTTGTCAGTTTCACTAGAGATTTGTTTATTTCATTGATCTTTTCAAATAAGTCACTATTTGTTTCCCTGATTTTTCTCTATTGTTTTCTGTCTTCACTGTCATCGGTTTCTGCTCTTCATTTCATTTCTTTTTCCTGATTTGGGTTTCTTTTATTTTTCTTTCTCTGGTTTCTTCTTGTGGGACCTTCAATATTGGTTTGAGATTTTCACTCTTTTCTAATGTATGCATTTAATAGTACCATTTGCCAACTCAGCACTATTTTAGTTGTGTCCTACAAATTTTGATATGCTGTATTTTCATTTTCACTCAGTTCAGTGTATTTTAAAAAAACCCTTGAGACTTTTTCTTTGATCCATGTATTTTGTAGAAGTGCCTTGTTCAGTTTATAGAATGTTTGTATATGTATATGTATAGAATGTTTGTTTCATATGATACAATTGTGGCAGATAATAAACTCTGTGTGATTTCAAAATATACCTGTATGATATTGTCTTTTAAAAATATGAGATTTGTTTTACATTCCAAGATAGGGTTGATCTTACTATATGCCTCATGGGCTCTTGAGAAAGATGTGCATTCTGCTGTCTTTGGGTGAAAGGTTCAATAAATGTCAATTATATCCTATTGGTTGGTGGTGTTATCGAACTTTTCTAGACCTTCGATATTTTGTCTAATTTTTCCATTACTTGTCGAAAGACATAGGGTATTAAATAGTTAGGCTCATTGGTGTTATCATTTTACCAATTTGAGTGAAGTTTAGAAAACTTCTTTCTCTCTATGTTCCTTTGCCCTACTCCTTTAGTAATATGGTTGCCTGAACTTGTTACCTCTACTGAAATTTAGAACCAAGTCCTAGTGCTATAATTTTTGCTTCTGCCATCAAATATCAATTAGACAACTCAAGAGTGAAAGAAAAAGTTATTATGTTTACCTATGTTTTTGATTACTGTGTTCTTTCTTCATTCTGATGTTTCAAGATTCCTTTTTTATCACTCCTTCCTCTTTTGAGAAATTCTTTTAGCCCTTATTTTATTTGGTTATGCTATTGACAAATTCTTTTGTTTTTTTTTCATCTAAGAATGACTTAATGTCTTCCTCCACCTTTTTTTTTTTTTCTTTGAGAGAGAGATGCAGAGAGAGAAGAGAGAGAGAATCCCAAGCAGGCTCCACACCATCAGCACAGAGCCCAGCATTGGGCTCAAACTCATTAACTGTGAGATCATAACCTGAGCTGAAATCAAGAGTCAGAGGCTTAATGGACTGAGTCACCCAGACATGAGAGAGACAGAGACAGAGACAGAGAGACAGAGAGACAGAGAGAGAAAGAGGAGAGAGAGAGAGAGAGAGAGAGAGAGAGAGACTTAAGCAACCTCCATGCTCAACATGGCGGGGGGGCAGATACAGTGTTTGAACCCATGACACCTGGGATTGTGACCTGAGGTGAAAATCAAGAGTCAGATGCTCAACCAACTGAGCCATCCAGGTGCCCCTGCCCTTCATTTTTGAGGATATTCTCACTGGATATAGGATTGTGAGTTTAGATTTGTTTTCTTTCAACACTTGAAAAAACTTGTGCTGCTCCCATTTGGAATCTGTAGATTTGAATGAGAAACTCCCCGTCATTTAAATTATATTTCCCCTATAGTTTGCTTCTCTCTCCCTGCTATTAAATATATCTTTGTCTTTAGTTTTAGAGATTTGATTCTGCTGTGTTTTGGGGTGGATTTCTTTGAATTTATACTCTGAGGTTTGCTCATCTCTGAATCTCCTAGGTTGATGTGTTTTGCCAAATTTGATAGGTTTTCAGCCATTATTTATTTAAGTACTTCTTCAGCATTATCCTCTTTTACCTCTCCTTCTAGAAATGCAATGATAGTTCCTAGAGTTTTTTTTTATACTTACACAGATCCTTAGGCTCTATTCATTTTGTTTTTGGAGGCTATTTTCTTTAGGTTGTTAAAATTGAATAATTTCTAATGTTTTTTTTTTTTTTCAATTCGCCAGTTCTTTCTTTTGCTCCCTGCATTCTGCTGTTGAATCCATCTTTGAATTTTTTATTTAAGTTATTTTATTTTTCAGTTCTAAAAGTACTATTTGATTCTTCTTTATATATTGTATTTCTTTGCTGAGAACTTATTTTCTCCTTCGTTTCAACTGTGTTGAAAATTCAGTTGCTCATTGAAGCATATTATGATAGATGCTTTAAAATATTTGCCATATTTCTAACATCTCTGTCCTTTTGGTGTTGACATCTTTTGATTATCTTCTGGTTTTTCATTCAGTCTGATTTTCCTAGTTCTTGGTATGCTAAGTGATTTTACATTAAAACCTGGACATTTTCCATATTACGTTACAGAGCTCTGACTCTTATTTAAGGCTTTTATTTTAACTTGCTTCTTTTGATACTGTTCCAGTAAGGAATGAGCATGTAGCTTCATTACTCTTAGGTAGGAGTAGAAGCCCAATTTACTCATTTGGCTTCCATTGACCCTTGGAACAGGGGTATGGTCCTCCTCACTGATAGCTGAGGAGGGCAGCTTTCACTCTCCAACAACATTTATTGATTTCCCGCTGGCTGTGAAGAGTTAGAATGACTTGTTACAGTTCATCATGTGGCTTCCACTGATGCCATAGAAGTCTGTGGTGAATGTCCTAACCTTCTACTTTCTTACTGGATATAGGACCTGCCTGAAAATACTCTAGTGGGAATAGGGGGAGTTGTGTAATAATTTCTGGGTGAAGGTGGAAGTACAGGTATCCACTCTCCCACTATGGTCTCTGTTGACACTGGTAGTAGATGAGGAAGGGGCTTGTTTTCATCTAATAGGTTGGTACTCAGTTTCCAACTCATGGTACATGAGTGCCCTACAAAGCCTTTTCTGACACCAACACTTGAGGGGGCTTGGGCATCTCATTACAGTCTGTTAAGAGTGGATATCTAGGTTGCCTATGTGGCCTTTGTTGGTGTAAGTGGGACTGAAGTCAAATGTTTTGTTTTGTTTTTCCAGTAATGTTTGTTGGCAGTACAGCAGTTATTATTGAAAAGTGTCTATCTTCCCATGCTGTTCCTTCCCTGATGGTTTGGCTAGAGAAATCAGTCTTTTGTTCCTTTTCTTAAAATTATCTACTTTCTTTGGGATTCCCATTTTGCCAGCTCCTGCAGCTCCAACTCTGGGCTATATGAAGCAGAAAGAAATTCAGGAACCTACCCGTGGGATCCAAGGTCCTCATGTCCCTAGTTGGTTTGCCATCTTCTCTCCAACTTTTAAAGTTTTCCTATGTTTGTCATTAAAAAAACATATTTTTATAATATATATTATTACACACACACACACACACACACACACACACACACATATATATGTAATGCCCAGCATTTTAGTTCTATTCACTGGTATGACTAGAAAAAAGTACATCTATCCCATATTCCTCTAATCAGAAGTCCCTCCTAATACTTTAAAATAGACTTGAGATGTAGTCTACTCTCAGTATTTGTTAACTCAGAAATATAAAACTTTAAAATTAGGAAAAAATCTGTTTTAGGCATATATACAGGTATGTTTGTTGTCATTTCATATTTAAGCCCATGGACATATCATTAGCAAGTTAATCTCAGAGTTAATAGACAATGCTGAGTATCTTCCCCATCTTGGGTTGTGTCTTATATATAGCACAGTGTATGCAGTACTAATTCATTAAAAAAGCATCTATAAAGATATAAGCTCTACGACGTCAGATACCTAACAGCCTGTTCACTTCCGAATGTCTAGCACCAAAAAACAGTTCCTGAAACATGCTAGAAGTTCAACCAATATTTGTTGAATGAGTAAAGCAAGAGCCCTGGGTACTGTATTAAGCATTTTATATATGTTATCTCATTTAAACCTTCTACAGTGGTATCAGATTATCTCCATTTTAAAGGTTCAGGAAACAAAGGTTTAAAGAGGTTCAAATAACTTGAGCCAAGTCATACCAATGGTGAGCGGTGGGACAAGGCTCAAGTTTTTGTCTACTACAAAATCTGTGTTCCTTCCACTACTCCCAGACTGCTTCTCACAGAGAGAAAGGAATGTTCTCGGTTTTGTACAATGTTCTCCTTTAAAATTTCCCTGTTCCTCATAGCTGGGATAGATGGACCTACCACTAAACCCTAGGAGCTTGTGTTATTTTCCGAAAACAAATAAAACAAAACAAAACAAAAAACACCTAAACAAACAACATCCCAAAGTCATTGCCTTTGTTATATACTCTGTATTCATTGATAAAGCAAAGTAACAGCTGTGGCATAAACAATGAAATGGCTACAGGAAGACAACAAAAGGGATCAAGCTTTCTTATCCATACTGCATGGCTAGCTTACTATCTGCATCAAAAAGTAAGATAAGGGCCCATAAGCCTCAGAAAATAAACCTGTTTTACATATAATTACCTGGGATTTCGGATGGAATTATCTTGAATGGCAGTCACTAAATCACTTCTTAATTATTCCAGCAATTTTTCCCCCAGAGTTTAACTTTCTCTTCATTGTATTTAAGGCTCTCATCTTCACAGCTCACCCTCACCTCCTTTTCATGACTGCTAAACAAATCAGACAGATCAGTTAAATGTCACTAATACTCTCTGGTATGGATGTGTGCATGATGGAAGTGGGAATAAAGAGAGCTACATAAAGTTTATCTAGTTTATCTGTCTTTTTCTGGATCCAAAACCTCACCAAAGTTTCCAGCAGCCCATGGGACAGCTGTATCTAACTCCAGATTCCATCAGTGCTTCGTGGCAACTAATATAATCCATTAAGTGCAGTTTATGTGAGTTTATATTACTCCACTAGTACCAGACGAAAGCATATTCTCTGCCAACGGTGAAACATGGTGACCTAGGTCACAGATAAAAGATACTTTCCTGTTCAGTGGTTACATTCTCAAGATAGCATTAATTTCACAAACAAATTACAAATTGGATTAATCATTTATTCTGGAATTTAGGGCATCCCACTAAAACACTAGATCTAAAAGATGAATGTTTTACAACATGTGCTTTAAAAAGTTGTCTTTTATGATTTATTTGCCTTCGAGTGCTTATGAATAATACCAGGGCAAATTGTTTTCTGTATGGATTAAAAATCATTGGTATGTAAATAGGGTATAATCTGAATTTCGCTAAGCAAAATGAGGTTATGCTCATTAATCAAAGTAGATTGTGAAAATTTGGCAAAGAGATTGAAGCTGGATTAGTCTTGGTAGTGTGAGAATTTTTAGTGCCATATTTTGTTTTCATCCTTTCCCTTAATTATAGACAATGCAAACAATTGTACTTTTATATGTCCTTAGTCTGATTATAATCAAAGACTTAATTTCCTATTTTCACCCTCCTTTATTCTGCTTTAGTCATCTTGTCTCCTTATTGTTGGCAAATACCCTACACATACTATCACCCCAGTGCCTTTGCATTGTTGTTCTCTCTGGCAGAATGTTTTTCCCTGGATACCCATAGAGTCACCTCTCTTCAGGTTTCTGCTCACGTGTCCACATATAAGCCAAGACTTTCCTGAGCACCCTTGACAAAATAGTGAATCCCTACTTTCACTATCTGGTCCTCCTAATCTCTCTTGCATTGCTTTATCTTACTTCATTGCTTTTGTGATATACTCCATATTCATTGGCACAGTTATTTATATTTTCTTCCCATGTTCTACTTACCAAATGCACAGCATATTACTCCAAAGCAATGGCTTAAAATACATTAAGAATCATTTGTTTTGCTCCTGAATCTGAAGGTTGACTGGGGTTAGCTTCTGGGTTCTCTGTCAGAATCTCCCAGGCAGTGACACAGTTACCCAGTGGCTGGGACTCAAAATTGGGCTTGTGTTTCCCACATCTGAACACTTGAACCTCTTGGAGCTAGGGGGACCTGGACTCCTCAGCCATCCCATTATATCCATATGTGCTCCTCCCTTGCCTGGCAGTGTGAAGTTAGCCAAGAATCCTCTACGGAGACTCAGGATTCTAAAGCAAGTGGGGAGAGAAGTTAGTGTGCCTTTTATGATTTTGTTTTAAATACCACACAGCACATAACTGCTGCAGAATTTTATTCACTGAGTTACAAAACCCAGCCCAATTTCCAATGGGAGGGAAAGAAACTCCAGCTCTTGATGCAGGTGTGGCGAGGGTCTACAAGAGCAGCAAAGACCAGAAATACTGCTATAGTTAATTTTGGAAAAGACCACTTGTCACATCCCTTTATAAAGTACTATTTACATGTTCAGGTCCCTGCTATATCCACAGTCATTATTTTTTAAATGACTAAATAAATAAATGAAAGGGAAACCTAATTAACATGAGTAAAAACCAATTGGATGTGACCAATGTGTCTACTCTTTTAATAACAATATGGAGGAGGTGGAATAAATGTTCATGGCTCCGTGCTTAAAAGATACTGAAATTCTTTTTAAGTAGAATTCCCCATTAAATAGATTTTTTTTAAATATTTTTATTTATTTCTAGGAGAGAGAGAGAGAGAGAGAGACAGCGTGCGCAGGGGAGGGTCAGAGAGAGAGGGAGATACAGACTCTGAAATAGGCTCCAGGCTCTGAGCTGGCAGTCCGCACAGAGACCGACACGGGGCTCGAACCCACTAACTGTGAGATCATGACCTAAGCGAAAGTTGGACGCTTTACCAACTAAGCCATCCAGGCGCCCCATAAATAGATTTTTTTCTTTATCAACGCCACATAGATTGATCAAATTCAAGGTGAGCCTCCTACACTGTTGGTGGGAATGTAAACTGGTACAGCCCCTCTGGAAAACAGTGTGGAAGTTCCTCAGGAAACTAACAATAGAACTCCCCTATGACCCAGCAATAGCACTGCTAGGAATTTACCCAAGGGATGCAGAAATGCTGATGCATAGGGGCACATGTACCCCAATGTTCATAGCAGCACTCTCCACAATAGCTAAAACATGGAAAGAGACTAAGTGTCCATCATCGGACGAATGGATCAAGAAGATGTGGTTTATCTATGCCATGGAATACTACATGGCAATGAGAAACAATGAAATCTGGCCGTGTGTAGCAACATGGATGGACCTTGAGGGTGCTATGCTGAGCGAAATAAGTCAGGCAGAGAAGGACAAATATATGTTTGCATGTTTAGGAGGATTAGGAGGAACTTAACGGAGGACCTTGGGGGAGAAGAAGGGGGAAGTGGTGGGGGAAAGGGAGAGAGGCAAACCATGAGAGATTCTTGAATGCTGACAAAAACTGAAGACTGATGGATGGGGGGGGAGGGAGGATGGGCATGGAGGAGGACACTTGTGGGGAAGAGCACTGGGTGTTATGTGGAAACTAATTTGACAATAAACTATTTGTAAAAATAAAATAAAATAGTAAAATTTAAAAAAATAAAAAATAAAATAAAATAAAATCACTGGTTGCAGCACACACACAAAAAAATTTGCGATCCTGAAAAGACCACACAGAATATGCTACAACTTTTGCCCCCAGTTCCTTTAGATAAGATCCATGACATGAAGGGTTCAGCTGTAATGCCTCAGAGTTAATATTTAGTGTTTAGTACAACCCCGAGCACATAAAATGTTATTAAGGTTTGTTAAAAGGGCAATTGGTGAGATTATTACTAAGTTTATAGGCACAAATTGGAGAAACTTTATGTCTTAAATTTCAAAAGAGGTCATAAATAAATTCATTATATATACTTAGTTTACATTAGTTTATTTGTCTTTTAAACTATGCTAGATATAAAATTTTGAACTGTTTCTCCATCATTTGGCTAAGAACAAGTGTAGGTATAAAAGTTTAATGATATGACTTTTATTGTTATTAGCATTTATTTCTGAGATGCTAAAAACCAATGAAATCACAAGAAAGCAAAGGATAGAAAGGTCAATTTAAAATTAGATAATCTACTATTTGAAAATTATATACTATTAAACACTATTCTTTTGCTATTGTCCTATTTTTTCAATTTTATTTTGTATTTTGCTCCACAGTATTGTCTATGTTCTGTAAATGCCTAATTATTTTTAAAATGCATTTTAATACAGAATACATTTTTTCAAAATGCTTGCTGTTTTTTGTTACTGATATGTTCTAATTCAGTCAGTTTATCTCAGTCAGTAAGTCAGTAAGTTGTATCATGCACATGAAGTGTGAATGTGAGCAGTAATCAGGATCTGGATGCGTAATGCATTCTGCGGTCTGATTGTGTCTTTAGTGCATGTGAACATCTGGTGAATTAAAAACCTGTCAAAATGTAAGGCTTGCTGTTAGATATACCTACCTGCATTTTACATAGACAGTAGATTTTGACTTTTTTGACATTCACTTCAAATGCCAAAGACGAAAATTAGAAGAGATGATTATGCAAACAAAGAAGAGTCACTCGTCAAGTGTTGTAACATATATGATTCTGTACTTTACCTTTTAAGGAAGAGTCCACTAACTGGCCTATGAAGAGTTAGGGGGAAAATTGTCAAAAGGATCAGAACATGGAAAACATAAGCTATAGCTGTCAGCACTTTTTTTTTTTAATAAAAAATTGAGGGGGCACCTGGGTGACTCAGTTGTTTAAGGGTCTGACTCTTGATCTCAGCTCAGGTCATGATCTCACAGCTTGTGGCTTAGAACTCACCCCTGATGTCATGGAGCCTGCTTGGGATTCTGTTTCTCCCTCTCTTTCAGTACCTCCCCTACTCGTGCTCTCTCTGTTTTAAAATAGAGAAATAAACTTTAAAAAAATTGGGTACAATTTGAATAATCTACAGAAAAGTATGGCAATTGACAAAATCAGTGAAAATAGTAATTCCAGTTTATTGAAAATTAAAGAACTACAGAATGTCTTGTGGGAACTTTATCTCCCTTTTTAAAAAGTTCTAAATGTTTCCTGTAATACTTGCTTTTAAATGTGTTTTTCTGTTTGTGACATATCTAAACATGTGTAGCCCATGAGCACATATATAAGTGTGTCTACTTATAGTGTACAGGAAATACAAAGTCATTTAAAAAACACATAGAGAATAAGGAATTTATTCTTGGTTATATGGAAACAACTGTCTGTGTGATTTTAAATAAGTGTTCTGAACTTTTGAGATTGATTTTAGAAGACAGCGTTACTTGTCATGATTCCCCCATAAGGTAATTTAGTTTCAAATTTAAAAAAAGTGGGGGGAGGGTGCCTGGGTGACTCAGTGGGTTGAGTGTCTGACTTTGGCTCATGATTTCACGGTTCATGGGTTCAAGTCCCATTTTGGGCTCTGTGCTGACAGCTCAGAGCCTAGAGCCTGTTTCAGATTCTGTGTCTCCCTCTCTCTCTGACCCTCCCCTGCTCATGCTCTCTCTCTCACTCTCTCTCTCAGAAATAAATAAAACATTAAAATAAAGAGGGAAGAGAATCCTTTCAAAAGCACAAGAAATCAGTTATCCATTTCAAAATAGAATGGAATAAGATGGAAAGGGGTTAGGTCACAAAATCTCATAAAGTCATAATTACTCCTGAAAATCGCAATAGTTAATTTTGGCTTGCTCATTTAATAGTTTGAAAAGTTAAAGACCACAAACTTAAATACAGAAACATTTCTCTTCCCAGTCGCTCTTTCTCATCTCTTCTTCCATTTCCTCTTTCTTCTCTTTCTTTCTCTCTCTCTTTCTCCCAGTTACAGTTATCTTACAGAGCATGCAGTTACATTTGTGTGAACTAGATGGGTGTGTGCTAAGACTACAGTTTCACAAGTAAACCTAACCCTGTAATTACATCACGTAGAACATAATTGCAACTGACAATGATGTAGAATTTGGGTCTGGTGGCTGGAGTGCATGAGAGTTCATCACTATGAGAATCAACTTCCCAGTATTTGGTGCTGTTTAAAGGGGAAAAAAATATTTCATGCCTTTCTGTTATATGAATTTTGGCCAAATAGAACCTGAACATATTGTACAGACATTACTTATGGCTGATTGATTTCAACACAATATCTGTTTTTGTTTTAAAAAAATATTCTAACTTGCTCCCCCACCCCTTCATCCTGTTATTTCTTTTAACAACTGGCAGCTCAATTTTCTCATGGCCCCTGTTAGTAGTTTCAGCAAACTTAACAGTGCAATCAATTAAAATGTCTTTGGCAAGCCAACTAAGGTTAAAATCCTTTTACTGCTGATGGCTTATTTAAGGTCCTTTCCTTGACACTTAAGGTATATAATTCAACATAATGTACCAAGTTCAATAATGAGATTAGCTGGTTATCCTGCACAGTTGGATAGCAACTTGATTGTTTGGTGGTTTGAGTATAATTGGCATGTGATGAACTTGACTACAGGAAAGATATGAGCAACCAACAGCTTGTCAGGATGTGAATGAAGATGTCTGTTATGAACATTATACATAAAGTATTTATGGTGATTTCTGGTGTCAAATATGTTCTGTATCATTAACTCCTGTTGTAGAATTACAACAGTTGAGATATTACTTATGCCATTTATAGATGAGGAAAGTGAGATTCAGGAAAGTTAAATATTGAGCTCAAGGTCATACTTCATTTTATCTATGTATGTATGTGTGTGTGTATGCATGTGCTTTTTGAGAGACAGAGAGCTCGGGAGGAGCAGTGGGAGAGAGAGAGAGAGAGAGAGAGAGAGAGGAAGAGAAAGAGAGACAGAGACAAACATTATTCTGTTCTATGACGGTAAAAATCATGTACTTTAGATTCACGCGCCCAGTGACAAAGTCCAAGTTCCATTACCTCCTACCTGTATAAGCATCCACAAGCCTGAGTTGCTCTAAATATAAATAGAAAAAGTAGGAATAGTTATTGTAATTATGGAGGGACACTTACAGAAAAGCATTTAGCATTGTGTTTTGTGCATAATAAACATTAACAAATAATAGTGATGGAGAGGGGAAGGAAGAGAAAAAGTCCGAATTCATCCATCTGTTGAAAAGTTCGATTATTAGTATTTTATCAGATCAATGCTTCCCATGCAGTATCTAGAAAATAAAAGAATAATTACAAATACCATAGTTTTTTAATGCATTGTGCCTTTTTAAAGAAGTTTTTATTTATTTTGAGAGAGAGAACATGCATGTGAGTGGTAGAAGGGTGGGGGGCGGGGGAGAGAGAGAATCCCCAGCAGCTTGTGCTGTTGTCCGCTTGGAGCCTGACATGGGGCTCAAACTTATGAACTGTGAGATCATGACCTGAACTGAAATCAAGAGTCTAAAACTTAACTGACTGAGCCACCCAGTTGCCCCATGAATACTATATTCTTATAGATATCAAAAAGTGTGATATCAACAAGGACTAAAGGAGTTAAAAATGCACAGCGGGAAGACCCTTTCCTAAATGATCTGACAGTCATTGCCATACTGTAGGATTATTTTCTGTTTCTAAGCACAAGCAGAGAATTGGACTTATTCTAGGGATATGGACCCACTTGAGGTTCAAAAAAAAAAAAAAAAAAAGGAATCTAAGGGAGTTTTGCACTTTTGACTGGCATGTTGGAATAGAATCTGGAGCCCAGGGCGCCTGGGAGTCTCAGTCAGTTGAGTGCCTGACTTCAGTTCAGGTCATAATCTCACGGTACATGAATTCGAGCCCCGCATCATGGTCTGTGCTGACAACTCAGAGCCTGGAGCTTGGTTCAGATTCTGTGTCTCCTTCTCTCTCTGCCTCTCCCTTGCTCCTGCGCTCTCTCAAAGATGAATAAACATTAAAAAAAGAATCTAGTGGAGCCCAAGACCATGGCCATCTTTCCTGATGAGACATTTATTGAGTTATTTGTGTGTGAGAGGGTAGGTGGGTTGTGGTGGGGATGGTGGTGGTGATTACAAGTTTGCTTTGTAAATTTTTGAAAGTCTGAGTGAAATCTTCTGCCATCTCTGGACATTTAGGAAACAAAATCGCACTAGAGCCAAGGGGCTTGCTTCAAATATGTGAGCAGTTTCCAGGTCAACACAGATATTGAAGTTATAGGGATCAAGAAGCAAAGGAACTAAAACAAAACAAAACAAAACAAAACAAAACACCCTCCAATAAGCATGAGTCAGTCAAATACCAGGAATGGTTGTGTATGAGGAACAGGGACAAAGCAGAATCAGTGAAGGATTATTAAATTGTAACCTATATTTCTATGCAGATCATACCTGAATTGGATTGAGGTGATCAAGTTGATCACCTAATCTGATCACCTGAACAAAGGAATAGTAGAATCATTTCTACTAGGGAAAGAAGGGAAATAATATCCACAGTCTCTAGAATGTTTTAGACATTATGGGACTTACAACAAAAAAGTTAAAAGATACGAATAGACAGGAAATGTGATGGATAATGGAAAGAGAGAAAAAAGATAATAAAAAAGACCTCAAATAATCTGATATTGAAATTAACAGACAAGGACTTTAATGTAACTATTACGTGTATATTTTTAAAATAGAGGGAAAAAAGACAAAACTAATAAATAACTTATTATAATTTTATAGAATTATAGTCCATACAGTTAAAATGGTATTGTAGAGAATTTTTAAAAATTATATTTGAAATTAGGGACACATTGTATATATTAGCAGCAAAATGGACATAACAAAAGACTAGATTAATTAACCTGGCAAAAGACAAGATTAATTAACTTGAACCTAGAGCATCAGAAAATATTCAAACTTAAGTGAAGATAGAAGAAGTAGGAAAATTAACAAAGCTAATTAATAGAGTTCTCAGGTACACCATCAAATAATAAAAGCATACAAATAATAAAGGCATCCATGTAATTGGAGTCCCGGTACGATAAAGCAGAGAATTAATAAGATAAAGGCAACATTACAAGAGATAATATTTGTGATTATTTTAAAAAGTTAATGAAAAATAACCCTTAACATCAAGAAATGTACTGAACTTCTTCAAGCATGTGCAACTACACACAATCGATGTAGAGGCACATTGTAGATAATTTGCTCAAATCAGAGAGAAAAAAATATCAGACAAATTAGATTTTTAAAGTTGCCCAAGAAAATATATACATTATGTTTCTCAAAGGAGTTACAAAAAATAGTGATTACTGTCTTTTAAGTAGAAACCATGAAATTCAGAAGGAAATTGAATAGCATTTTCAATATTCGCGGGGACAAGTTCTGTCAAACTAGAATTTAAAATTGAGAGACATGAAAAATGATACCAAATGGAAGCATAAAACTGTAAGAGGTGAAATCTAGAAGAAATGATAAGCATATGTAAAAAAATTAAATACGTTAACTGGAAGTAATAATAATAATAATGTTTTTTAATATTTATAACATATTTCCAGTTAAAATACAGGATAACATTAATAAAGCAATCAGGAAAAGTTTAAACTGTAAATTTCTCTCATAGTTCAAAAAAGAAATACTTTAACATCTACGTTAAGAAATGAAAAATGCGGGGGCACCTGGGTGGCTCAGTCGGTTAAACGTCTGACTTCACGCAGGTCATGATCTCACAGTTCGTGGGTTCAAGCCCCACGTTGGGCTTTGTACTGACAGCCGGCTCAGAGCCTGGAGCCTGCTTCAGATTCTGTATCTCCCTCTCTCTCTGACCCTCCCCTGCTCACACTGTCGTTCTCTCTCTCTCTCAGAAATAAATAAAACATTAAAAATTAAAAAAAAAAAGAAATGAAAAATGCAAAATGTCGCCCCCCAGTATCAGCACTAAAAGAATAATGTAAAATGTGTTACCTAAAAAGCTAAAGAGGACATAAATCAGAAAAGACAAATGGCAGATAAGTATACTAACTCAAATATATCTGTAATTCCACTAAATATATATAAAATGAACCATCCATTCAAAAGACCAAGATTGTCAGTCCATTGAAAGCCTGGGTGGCTTAGTTGTTTGAGCATCTGACTCTTGATTTCCACTGGAGTCATGATCTCATGGGCATTGGATCAAGCCCCATGTGCGCTACACACTGAATGTGGAGCATACTTAAGATTCTCTGTCTCTGGAAAAAGAAAAAGACCAAGATTGTCAGTCCAGTTTAAAAAAGATAAAAGAACCAAGTATATTCTGTTCAAATGGGATATGCCTTATATAAAATGACATAAGTAGAATGAATTAAAACAGTAATCAAAAGAGAGAAGTGATGACTATATCTATATTAATATTAGGCAAGTTAGATTTTAAGGTAAGATGTATGAGAGAGAGAAATACTTCATGATTCTAAGGTCAATGCAAGGTCAAATACAGATCAAATACAAAGTCAATCTGAAAGGACACAACAGCCTAAAGTTGTTAGCAACTAAAGCAAAATCGGACATCGAAAAAGAAACATGCACATTTATAATTTTAGTTAGAGTCTCCAATACATATCTTTCAATATTTGCAGAAGAAACAGACAAAGCAAGGCAGAATATTGGAATTTTTTGAAGTAGCTATATATAAATCATGACTCTATGTATATACAACAAATTAATTAAATATGAATAAATGTCTTTTATCTCAACATCAAAGTATCAAATACTTAGGGGTAAAACTAAATAAGCAAATATGCAAGACTTCTACCTTGAAAATTATAAAATATTATCCTAAATCATAGACTATCTTTATGAATTAGAAGGCTCCCTATTTTAAAGGTGTTAATTTTCTCCAACGTGATCTCTAGATTCAATATAATGCCAGTTATCATTCCAATAGCTTTTGTTTTCTGTTGTTTTGGTTTTGGTGTGAAAATTGATAAACCGTTTTAAAAATGTAAATGAAAATAAAATAAACCATGACTTCAATCCCATATAAATGTGAGTAAAACATTAAAAATTCTAAAAGCAGAATAAGAGAATAACTTCTTCACTTTGAGTTAGGCAAAGATGTGTGAAACAAGTCACAAAAAATGCTCATCACAAAAGCCAAAGATATGTATTAGATTACATTAAAATTTTAAAATTTTGGTTCTTAGAAAACACCGTTTAAATAGTGAAAAACTAAGAGCATGTGAATAGTATAATTACATATATTTCAATATTTATAAGTATACATAAGCATATAAGATATACACTTTACACCCTTAAATTTTTTTAACATTTATTATTTATTTTTGAGAGAGAGAGACAGAACGTGAGCTGGCGAGGGGCAGAGAGAGAGAGGGAGACACAGAATCCTAAACAGGCTTGAAGCCACAAGCTGTGACATCATGACCTGAGCAGAAGTTGGATGCTTAACTGATTGATCCACCCAGGTGCCCCTATATACTTTGTAGTATATATAATTTACATAGGGTATATACATGATATTTTTAGAGTATATACTGTATAAATTTAATATCCACATTTTAGTATTTATAAATAGAATACATAATTTTATATTCCTATCCTATAGGAATTATATAATAATATCATATATATACATATATAAAATTTCTAGCAACAGATGCATATATGTTTTAACATTTAATGAAAAAAATAAAGAATAGATAGAAAAATAATTTACAGGTACTTCACAAAAGAAGATATTTACACAGATAAAAATATATGAAAAAGTGTTCCCCATTATTGTTTATCAGAGAAATATAAATTAAAGCACAACTCCTATAATGGTTAAATTTAAAAATACAGACAATTTTAATATTGTCTTTTTCATATGAGCCAGTTGACGCTCTTAACACAACCACTTTGTATTACCCTTTATGGTGTATTAATGTGATCATACTCATACCCTATGTCTCAGCAATTCCACTCTTAGACATACACCCATTAGGAACACAGCATATGTTCATTAAAAACAATGCATAAGAATGTTCGTGTCATTATTTTGTTATCGCTCCAAACCAAAAGCAATTGAAATATCTGTTAACAATTGGAAAGGCAAATAAATTATGACGAATCCATGGAAAGGAATGTTACCTAGCAATGTGATTGAACAACTATGGCTGTGACAGTGAGACTGTGGATCTCACAAACCTAATGGTAAGCTGACAAAGTCAGGCATAACAGGGAGAATGCTATATGATCTCATTTATAGAAAGTTCAAAATAGGACAAACTAATGGTATTAAAAGTCATAATACTTTTAACCTTGGGTAGGGAAAGTAATGATGAAATAGATGAGATGATCTCTATGATGCTGTTAAAGTTTCAATTTCTTGATCTACTGCTATCATTGTGCGTGTTCAACAATGATGTGAAAATTTATCAAGTTATATACTTGTGATATTTTTTCCCTGTATTTTGCAATGATGGGAACTTAGGTTGGAACAGAATAAAGAAAAAGGCATAGGCAGGTGTGAAGAATATTTAGAGGATAATGTACTAGATTTTATTGATAGCAACTGGGTGAGTTTGAAAGAAGTATTTATGATACATATCACATATGTACATCTTAGACAACCATGATGCTGATGGCATATTTTGCTCAGTTATAAAGCGTAGGAAAAAGACTAGATTGGGTAGTTCTGGAAAAATTGGGATATTAACTTTAAATCTTCTAGAAGGAAATGTCAGGTTTCACTGAATATAATGGCATTTGGTTTCACTATTTAAAAAAAAGTCATTGTGGATCATCAAAACCAATGGAGAATTATGTACTGGAGGGGGAGGTTTCCTTATAGTATGGGGAGAAATCTTATTAAAATATAGTCTGAAAATATGATTTGTCATACTACCTTTATCTCACAAGCTAAATTTGATAAAGCCATATAACAATCTATTTTTATTTATTTCTTTCAACATATCTGTTTTACATAAGTAATCTCTATTTGTAGGATGGGTGGGTTTGGTCCGTGTGTCTATGATCCTTTCTAACTTTGAAGCCTGTAATTTTCAGACATTTCAGTTTGCCTTACTACTAATAATAACTATGGCCAATTCCTTGATTAATTCAGCAAACCATACCTTCCAAAAAACTTCCTTTTTCCTGTATCATTTTGCTTTTTGTCCTTCTCCAAAAATGCCAATTTAAAATAATTTTCTTCTATCAATGAAACCTTAATTTTTTATCAATATTATCTGTTTTCCTCTCATATATACACTGCTATTTCTATTTCATGAGCTAACAACACACTGTTTCTTTATAGGTCTTTTCTGAGAATCAGAAATTTCTCTTTACATAGCTCTGAAAGGGGAAGTGATTGAGAGGAAATTAATTTTTTTTAGCTCCAGGCATTTTCCAATAACTTAATGGTCAGTAATATTCCTGTTGGCAAAGATTTCATTGTATTCTGACAGTGTTAAAAACCATTTTGCCTAGGGGCGCCTGGGTGGCTTAGTCGGTTAAGCATCCTACTTTCGCTTAGGTCATGATCTCGCGGTTCGTGGGTTCGAGCCCCGCGTCGGGCTCTGTGCTGACTGCCAGCTCGGAGCCTGGAGCCTGTTTCAGTCTGTGACTCCCTCTCTCTCTGACCCTCCCTGTTCACGCTGTCTCTCTCTCTCTCCTAGAAATAAATAAAACATTTAAAAAAAAAAAAAAAGGAAAAACCATTTTGCCTTAAGTAAAAAAAAAACCTTGAATAAAATCTAGAATTTCTATTATGCTTTACGTATCATAATGTGTTGTCATACATTTTGTTATATAATTCTCATAAAGCTGCTATGCTATAGGGACAGACGGTATGAAACTACTCATACCCCAGGCCAATGATTAACTAAGAATTTGGTCTTCTTCCTCACTCATATTCATTATATTTCAAATTAAATTTTAGTTATGCAAGTAATGCATAAATATTTCCATTATGAAATGTTAAGATATTATCGATAAGACTAAAATTTATTTTGCTGATTAACCTTAATTTTGTCCCCTTAATGAGATATAAGCATATTTATGAGTTCAATATATACTTTTAGGTTTTTCAGAAGAAATAGTTAAGCATTTGCATCCATAAAAATATATATATTAGCTATGTTTCTATGTACATGTACACAAAGCACCACAAGTACTATTCAGCAATTTCTTTTGCTCTTTGTTAGGCAGCATTTTGTAATTTGTTTCCCCTCCAGAAGAGTACTTACTTATTCAACTACATTGTTCAATTTAAGTACTGTATAGTATTGCATAGTAGGGGCATGTAAAAGTTTATCTAGTTATTCTCTAAGTGGATGGATATATTTAGTTTATCTTAATTTCTGCTATTGAAATCAGTAAGTATTCTGTAAGTATTTCCTTTCCTGCGGATATAAGTGTTTCTGTTGGTAGATCTTGAGAACTGAATAATTTGTATAAAATTTTAATTTTTACTGCCACAATAACTCTCAAAGTGTCTGTATTATATTTAATCCCTATAAACAGTATATATTTCTACACATGTATCCAATATAATTTTTCTTATACATACCAGTCAGATGGGTAAATATCATGTTTTTTCTTGCTTTAATTTGCATTATCCTGATGACTTGTGAGATTGGATCTCTTCCATTTATTGATTGAATTTTTTTTCCCTACAAAATGCTTTTAGCCTTGTTTATATTATCTTTTGCCATAAAGATATTTTATATTAGCTGTGCACACATTTTTAATCTATTGCTTTTGCTTTTATCTTGTTAAGAAGGCCACTTAAATACCAAAGTATTAACATATTCCATATTTTCTAAAAGCACTATATTTAGGAACTTACTTAGAGTTTCTCCAACTTTGGGAAGTAGGGATTAATTTTTTTTCAAATGAAAAGTTATCTGGACAAGTTTATTAAATAGTCCATTCTTCCAACATTTATTTGAAATATACCGACTCCAGTTATGTTTCATTGGTATGTTCTCCTCTTCCGGCACCAGAGTCATGCTTTTAAATCTCCCCGGTTTGAATTTTGGTAATTGATAGAGCCTGTTGACTGTGTTTCTCTAGAGAACTCTGAGAAAATAATTACATTTATAGCTCTTTATTTTAAATTCTTTTTCAGCTTATTCTTGATTATCTTTTCATAAAGAAATTTCAAGTAATTTTTTATTTACATTCATTACAGTTATTGACTTGTATTAACCTACAGTTCCTCTATTATATTTTTTCTATTATTATATTTCAAGCTACCTACCTTTCTTACTCTTTGTTTTTGTGATATTTTCTGCTTCATTTGTTTTATTCTACTGCTGTAAAGTTATGCCTCTACTTCTATGCTAATTGTTCCTCTCATACTTTATTTTTTTATAAAAAAATATTTTTTATGTCTTTATTTTATTTTGAGAAACAGAGACAGAAAGCGATTGAGTCGGGGGGGAGAGAAGGAGACAGAATCTGAAGCAGGTTCCAGGCTCTGAGCTGTCAACACAGAGCCCGACGTTGGGCTCGAATCCACAGACTGTGAGATCATGACCTGAGCCAAAGTCGGACACCCACTGACTGAGCACCCAGGTGCTCTACTCTCAGACTTTAATCTTACCCATTTAAAGCTGCTTTTGTAACAAATTACAGAGTTATCACTATTTGTTATCCTCCCAATGAAAAAGAAATAAAGCATGTTTTAACTTATATCTCTTCTCTGTCCAACGGTGCCAGCTTAACATGTTGACATCAGTGGAATTTTTGCATTAGACAATGCACTACGTGTATTCACAGCACTTTCTATTCTCTAAAATTATTTTCTGGCATATTTTTACTTTACGTATAAAAGATGAGCACCAGAAAGACTCCCAATAACAAATTACACCTACTGTATGTTGAAAAGTGAGAGTGAGAAACACATTTTTTTGGTTTCTCATTCACATGCACGCATGCACGTGCGCTCACGCACACACACACACACACACACACACACACACACACACACACAATCTTGATTTCTTAGAACACAGAGCCAGAGGCAAAAATGAAAGGTTAATGCTTCATTAGGAATATAATGCCCAACAAGCAGGAGTCAAAGGTAACGAAAAGTGAAGCAAGGAAGGTGGAAGAGCAAACGCAAGATGGTGCATTTGAGTTGGACACAGCTTTGCCTTAAAATACATTTTGTTCTCCGTTACATGGGACATATCCAAGAAGGCCACATGGAAACCCTTATATCTGGAAACAGTCAACTAGGGGAGGGGAGGGAGGATTTATTTGCTGAATCTTTCCTGCCTTCCTTATGTCCTTGGTCAAAACCTTCCCCTTAGGGCGTTAATACCCCATATGCCTGTTTGGTTTAATCTGGCCAATTCTCTAGGAAATCACCAGTGAAATCCAAGCTTCCTTGGGCATAATCCAACCACTGTGCAAGCACAGGGATCTCTTCTTGTCAGCTGGCACCAAACAAAGGGTCCTTCAGTCAGTGGGGTTGATAACAGTGGTGGGTCTCAGAGCTTCACAGCTCTGGGAACAGCATGGACCTTCTGCTAGAGCTGCTCTGGCCAAGAAGCAAGGCAATTGGCCAACGTCCTGGGGAGACATGGTTGAATAGATCTAGAGTGGCAGATAAACTAGGTTCAGCATACATTCATAAAAGTTTCTGAACCAGAACAACTGGAAAATATTAGCAAGACAGTGAAAAATGGATTTGACATTTATCTACCTTCATATATAAATTCAGAATAAAGAAGCTGAGTTAATCAGAAAGAAAACTTGGAATTTATCCCTGACAATCACTAGAGTTTTGCATCTCAGTCTAACAGTGACTATCTTTTAAAATTTATTTTAAAAACAGAAGAACCAAAATGAAAAGAATAAAGGAATGGGTGAAGGTATTTTATATCCTATGATTGTTAACTACCAATGGGAAATAAATTCAAGGGAAATAGAAGTAGATACTGGAAGTAATGGATGCTCTCAATAAGGAAAAGTTGTCTGGAATATTCCAGAAAAAGAAAAGAAAGGAAAAAACTAGATTGTTTAGGTGGCTATCTATCATGGCTAAAAAGAGAGCAGAAGAATTTTGAGTAGACATGCTGTAAGTAAATGTCAAATAGCCCTCACATATGGAGTTAGTTGTTATGCAGTACAGTAACTTAATATAAGGTGAAGGTCTGAAAGGCAAAAATCTATAAACATCAACACATACAGTGAAAGGAACTATAGTTATATTTTGCTATTTTGCAAATAGAAGACTTAAATAAATATCTTTCTGTACAACTCTGAGAAAGAGGAGGGGAAAATCTACAATATTTCAACATAATTGAAAGGGAGCATTGCCTTGAAAACTCATATGAAAATATATTTGAGGCAATATTTTTCAATTGATAAATTTTCTTTTTTAGAGCAGTTTTATGTTCACAGCAATGCTGAATGAAAAACACAGAGCTTCCATATTCCCATGTTCCCACACATGCGCAATGTGTGGATGTAAGTTTTCAGTAAATACCAAGAAATGTGATTGCCGAATCATAAGGAAAAAGGATGTTTAATTTTGTAAGAAACTGCCAAACTATCAACCAAAGTGGCTAAACGGTTCTGCATTCCCAGCAACAATGAATGAGAGGTTCTGTTGCTCCACATCCTTGCCAGCATTTGACACTGTCTGTGTTCTTGACTTTGGCCATTTCTTTTATTTGTGTGTATATATATATATATATATTTACTTTCAAAGAGAAAAAAGAAAGAGTGAGCACACCTGAGGGAGTGGGAGAGAGAGAGAGGAGAGAGAGAATCCCAAGCAGACTCCATCCTGTCAGCACAGAGCCTGATGCAGGACTTGATCTCATGAACCATGAGATCATGACCTGAGCCTAAATCAAGAGTAGGACACTTAACCTATTGAACCACAAAGGCGCCCTAATTGGCCATTTCTAATAGGTATGTTATGATATCTCATAGTTGTTTTAATTTGCATTTCCCTAATGTCATGTAACATGGAGAATCTTTGCATATGCATACTATCTGTATATCTTATTTAGCGGTGTGTCTTTTCATTAACTTATTTTTTAATTGCATTGTTTGTTATCTTATTGTTGAGTTCAAAGAGTTCTTTAAGTACTTTGGATACAGTCCTTTATCAGATGTGTCTTTGAAAATATTTACTCCAAGTCTGTGGCTTGTCTCCCCACATTGCCTTTTGCAGAGCAAAACTATTTAATTTTAATGAAGTCCTGCTAAACAATGCTTTTTATAATAAAATGTTTTAGATTTGTCACCAAAATAATGAAAAATTACTGTGTAGCAGTAAAATAGAAGGAGTGTTTGAACATAAGAAGAAAGAACAGATTAAAAAAAGAAATATAATGAGTTGACTGAATGGAGTCAATTAATCAGCAATAAACTCTGTCTGTAAGAAAATACAAAACCAGACTAGTTTTAGATTTCTACATGTCTTTTCTGAACATTCAGTTTTAGAAAACAAGATTCTGAAAGTGAAAAGATGTATAAACATTACCCATTTTAGTTCTATTCCTTGCTTTGGCTGAATACCTCTATTTACTTCAATTACGGAAGCACACACAAAAGATCAATGCACTAAATTGAGACTTGAGTTTTTCCTGTCTATGGAGATTAGCCTTACCATTTCTACTTAGTATATCCATAGTTAGGTATATAGATACTTGCTTTTCACACAGAATAAACTGCTCATGAAATAAGAATTTGCAACAAAGGCACAAAGCTTAAACATGAGCATTTTAGGAACTGTTTTGTACTTAAAATTTTGACTTAGAATTATGTGATTTGCTTGCTTTTTATACTATTCTGGGAGGTTCACTTTCCATTATAAATTAGAAGACATCAAAAAAGTTTCGTCAACAAACTTCTGGATTGCATAACCTCCATCCCCCCCCCAACCTTCAACTTCACTTTGGCTTAAGGCTACTTTAAAAAGAGAAAAGTAAACCATTAGAAAACAGGAAATCTCCAAACATTGGTTTTAATTTCTTATAAAAAGTATGTTGTTGATTAAAGAATTCAATTCACTCTAATGAGAACCTGATCTGTACCAGAACCAATCTCTCCATCTTTACTATGTCAAAAGTACAAAGTGGGCCATAGGCTGAAAATAGTGAAGTAGAACCCCGGGACAGTTCACCAGTGTGCACTTTATTTGCCAGTTAGGCTAGCACAGGTAAACAAAGCTGATATGTACCTTCACTTGGCAGTAATAAAGATAAAGCCCGGTACTCATGTTGGTTATGTTTATTACAGTTATTCACTAGAGAACAACTCACAATATAGCATCGGAATATTTTGAATGAAGCTAACAAGCAAAATTTTGGACTTCACTTATATATTTGCCCACTTTGAATGATTATATAGAGCAAGCAAAGGAAACATCACTCATGTATATTGTGGAAGCTATGAAAGCTTGTATGCACACTTCCCTAGTAAGAAGCACATGCATTTTCCATAAACATCCATCAACCTTTTTTTACCAGCTTAACTCTAGTGCAATATTCATATTTCTTCTGTGTATCCCATTAGAATGAGATTGTAAGGCCAGTTTTCCTTTTAATAATATTTTTTCCCTCAAATGTATTCATATGGTCTTTGGGGATTTATGAGGCAAAGGAGGAATCATATGTTCATCCTGATTTTCTATCTCATTAGATGTGTGCTTCATAATGCAGTCTTTTATTTGGGGGGGAGGTAAACTGTAAGACAGCCAGCCAATTAGATTTGCATGCTAGGAACTAAAGTAAAGTGACAAATATGTATAAGTAACCTAGAAATTCATGACACAGAATGGTGTAAATAGAATCAAACTGTGTATACATTTGCTTTCCAAGCCAGGAAATTCAGCTTTATGCCGGATGAGAGTAATTGTTTACATCCCTAAAGTCCTGAGCTGAGAAATGGAACGAGTGCCTGTTTCGTTAATCTATCAGAAGAAAAATATCTGGGAAGAGTTTTAATGCCAGTATGGAATTCTCTGCTGATACAGATTTTTTTTAATCGGGTAAAAATTAATTCCTCAAAGTGCAGCTTACACATAGAAAAATTAAGGACAATTTCTTTTTTATTTTTTAGCAGGTTTCTCTGTAAAAGAAGGGACAAATGGATTTTGTCATTCAATAAAGTAGTAATTCTCATGATATATGATCCTTTTTGTTATCACCACTCCCCCGAGGATGAATCTGCATGGGTTCATTAAGTAAAAAGTCTTTGCTTAATGTTCTTTATTTTATGTATCACAGTCGAATTATTATTTCCCATATTGTAATGTGTTTAGAAGTCACAGCCATCTATGAAATGTACAACAGTTCTAGTATAAAATTAAAAGTACAGTACAGTATAATTCCAGATTGTTAGAATCAATTGTAAGATATGTTAAATTTTATTATTGCCTTGTGAATTCCTTAATTCTTTACCTCCTTTTAAAGTTGAAATAACAGCGGCCATTGGAGCACCCAGGTGGCTCAGTCGGTTAAGCATGGATTTCAGCTCAGGTCCTAATCTCCCAGTTTGTGGTCCCCACTGGGATCTGTGCTAACAGCTCAGAGCCTCGAACCTGCTTTGGATTCTGTGGCACCCTCTCTTTCTCCCCTCCCCCTCCTCTCTCTGTCTTTTTCTCTAATAAATAAACATTAAAAAAATAAAAAAAAATTTGAGGTAACTGCAGCCAGGTTTATTGTTTTAGTAATTTATGAGAGAAGAGATCCATGGTAGCCCAAAGGGAGATATTCCCTCACTTCCGCTTACCCCAGCCTAACCATAGAACCGTGTTTGCTCAAGCCATTGCAAATAGAAAAGCTCTATCTCACAATGACGGGGTTACTGTATTACCACCCTATCAAGACATGTCTTTGTCTTCTGTACCAAACAGATAATCAAGTCATAGGACTCTCCTATATAGAAATTCTGTAGCCACCTCTGGAAAGGAGTCTAAGGCTTTTTAATCACAATCGGTTAGAAATGGTTAATATATACTTTATAAGTATATTTTCCTTTAATGTAATGTAACACTGTACATTACAGTGTGAAACCTGTAAACAGTTTTATTAAAAAATTACTAGGGACACCTGGGTGGCTCATTTGGTTAAGCATCAAACTTTTGATTTTGGCTCAGGTCACGATTTCACCATTTTTTTGACTCCATGCTGACAGCATGAACCCAGCCTGGGTTTCTCTCTCTCCCTCTCTCTCTTCCTCTGCCCCCTCCCAAGTGAATAAATAAGCTTTAAAAAATTATTTTAAGAAAACACTAAATATTCAAGTTTTAATTGTGTCACTTCGAGCTATACTTTGCTGACTGCCAGCTCAGAGCCTGGAGCCTGTTTCAGTCTGCTCTCTCTCTCCTAGAAATAAATAAATAAAAAAAATATTAAAAAAAAAACTTTAAAAAAAAAACACTAAATATTCAAGTTTTAATTGTGTCACCTATACTTTTACAGTATTGGTTTTTTCCTTGTAACATCCACTAATATCCACTAATAGCAAATATATTCAGAATTTTATCACAAACTCTTGTGAAAAAACTGGTTCAAGGTAAAATGAAAGAAGGAAGCATTCCATTAACTTATATTGTATGTTCCCTTAAGCTAATGTCTGTGTTCTGTAAAGTCTACTTTTAATTAAATATTGAGCAATGGACCAGTGATAACTTGCAAAGCTGTTTTAGAATTAGATATATAGAGAGGTCAGATAGGTTATTTCTGTTATAATTCTCAAAAAATGAAGTCAGATCATTATATTAATGATATTCTTTTCATTTTTATATCCAATAAATTATTCTCATTTGATATATAATTTTAAAAATTCTCAAGTATTTTATATGTGTAACTGTGCATTTGCATAGCATATATGTACATAATTTTTATTTAAAATTATTCCCCATATTGGGGCGCCTGGGTGGCTCAGTCGGTTGAGTGTCCGACTTTGGCTCAGGTCATGATCTCACGGTTCGTAGGTTTGAGCCCCGCGTCAGGCTCTGTGCTGACATTTAGCTTAGAGCCTGGAGCCTGCTTTGGATTCTGTGTCTTCCTCTCTCTGACCCTCCCCTGCTCACGCTGTCTCTCTCTCTCTCTCTCTCTTTCTCTCTCTGTCTCTCTCGGAAATAAATAAAACACATTAAAAACATTAAAAAAATATTCCCCATATTGATTTGCATAAGATTTCTTTAGAAAGAACTTTTTATGATTATTGTTTATTAGAGAATAATTAACATACAGTGTTATATTACAGAAAGTACTTTTGATTACAGAACGTCTCAAATAATTTTATTTGCCTATAATCAAATTTTCAGAATGTGAATCTCAGAAAGTCAGTAAACTCTTGATATCTTCCAACTGAACCAGAAATAGCTTGTCAACTATATATCTGTCATGACTATAAACATGATTGATATTTAAACCAAAAAACCAGTCTTCTTTAATGATGGAGACATTGCAAAAATTCCTTTTCCACCACAAAAGAGAGAAAAAAATTATGTAAATGGTCATAAGAAAATGCTTATTGTTATCATAATTTTTATTACAGAACTTATCCAAGGAGTTCTGCCTAACATTGACAACTTTCTATATTTTTTAGTTATAATGATAATAATATCAATAATAATGATATAAATAGCAGTCATTGTTTCTTAATTCTTATAGTGTGCTAAGTATTATTTTAAGTGCTTAATGTGCCTCATCTCAACTAATACTGAGAATAACCCTATAAACTAGGTACTGCTAGCATTTCTGCACCAGTGAGGGAAACTAGACCTTAGAAGTTAAACATTGTGTCTCGACCACCCTGATAGAATGCCTCATTGCCAGGACTTGAATCCAAATGGCTCTGTCTCAACATGTGCTTGCTCTTTACCACCATCATTTTTTTTACTTTTCTCCAAAGATAACTTCATATTTCCAGAAGTGAATATTAGCCAACTTTAAAGATATCTTTGTTAGATTAATATTTTAATATGAATCTTTATCTCAACTAGTGTTCTTTCCCACAGAAATTTTATGAGTAACTGTAATTAGGCTGAGCTGAAGATGACATTCAGTTTCTGGGGTTTTAGACACCATCACCCTCTGGAGTCTGTTCTGTATGCACACCAGATTTGGTATTTTTAGTAAATAGTGAAGGGATCTTGTAGCTATTGTGGAATGTTGGTCCTAGACCAGGGACATAAAAATGGAAACCTCAAACTTGGAATTTTATAAAGTCTTGTGAGAATGAACTCAAACGTACTCATGGTTAAGGTTTAGGCCTATTCAAACTCTCATGATAAACTGAAAATCCTCATTTGGGGTCAGAGAATGGAAAAGGAAATTGAGGTCTTGAAACAGACAAACAAGCCAAAACTAAACACACGAACGATTTTGCTAGGAGTGAGAGGAACTGAACAGCAGGGCTCAGATTTGAAGGGATTCGTGGGACCAGGTGAACTAAGAGGCTGTGCTTCCCACTCTATCAGAATTATCTGACATTGTTAAGAATGTAGATGATCGGGCTTTGCTACCAGTTACTCTAATTCAGTAAACACGAAGAAGAAGAGGAAATCTGTATCTTTTCAACATCTCATGAAGTCATTCTGATCCACAACCAAGTCCAGGAACCACTGGCATAAATGAAATCAGTGTGTCATAAAGGGTGCAGGAGCTTTGTTATGATAAATCCCTTTGAAAGATCTTGTCCTGGGAGGCATATGAAGTGTCACCTAGAAGAACAGTCTAGAAGAGGTCTGCAGCTACAGAGGTCAGGCAGCTGATGGGCCCAAGGACTTGGCAGCAGTGAGGGCATAAAAACACTAGGATCAGTGGCCCAGAAAAATCATGAAGGCAATACTAGAAAGCTGTCTCCATCTAGGAGGTGAGGGACCCTCACCATCTTGTTTATTAATTATGCTTAATATCTAGAATCACAGTTTCCTTAAAGGAGATCCTCAATCAGTAATTGTTACATAAATGTGCAGCCAAGGACTCAGAATGTTGCAAACATCACAAAATACCAAGTGATAACAAAACAACTTTTATTTATCTACACATACCTGTCTCTCCAGATACCAAGGAAAAAGTTTGACTTTTTTTTTTTTTTTTGGTTTGTTAATCGTGCAAAAGAAAGCTTTGGGCTTTGAGATTTACAACACAATGCATTTAAGATATACATTTATACTCACGGATGGGACAAGGGGACAGCCTGAGTTCAAATACAACTTTTTGGTAAATACTTCTTCCTTTCTGTGAGATCTGGTCTAAACCACCTGGCAGATGGGAACTCTAGACAATTATAGTTAATGGCTAGACCTGTCTTCACCTACTTGGTTAATTCAGCTTAAACCTGAGATTATTAAAATTCATATGTTTCTGAAATATGGTCTCAATCGAATGGTTCCTTGGAGAAATATATATTTGCCAGTGTAACCAGAGGCCAAAATTCTGGGTAGACACTTAATATTACCTGCTATGACAAGGGTGAAGCAGCTGCTCTATCTCCATTCATCTTTAGGAACTCAAACTAAAGGGAAATAAACTAAAAGAAGCACCAATCGAAGTTATACTTGCATATATAAGAATTAAATGTAATCTACTACCTGAGGCAAAATAGCAAGGACATTCTCACTTCTACTCCAACAAAAAGTACATCATTTCATTCATTTCAAACCATGTAAGATCTGGTTATTATTTCTCCACCAATCTGTAACTGAAGTACTTAGTATAAGTTTGCAAATTACTCATTTTAATATTGAACCTCATACTTCTTTTAAACATATGCCTTAGGTACAGACATTTTAAAGTTTCTCGAATCACCAGAGCATATAGAATTTAAATTATTTAATAATTAATGCAAAGGTATAGACCTCATAGGATTTTTTCTTCACTTTTCATCTATATAATTAGATATGACTGCTTTTCCAATACCTTGCTGTAATTAACAGCAAACAACGCACTGTCTATAAAAGTAACAGATCAGCAATTGACAGATTTTCTGATTTGAGTAAAAAAAAATTGTTTTGCTTCTAATGTAAAAACTAAAGATAAATTTCTTTCCTAAAATTTAAAAATATTTGTGTATATCAATCACTGTCTTTTTTTCTCATCTTTCAGATATTCCTCACACTGTGGAAGATATTTTTATCCAGTGAAATTCAGGATTAACCCACAGAAACTCCATGAGCCTAGTCCCATTTTTTCAACATGATATTACAGAGAGGCAGAAATTTTTAGCTCCACCTAAGAAGATTTAACTGTCAAATTTCACAAAGCGAGACAGGTACTGGATTCAGTTATTCAAAGTATGAAATCCATTGTCAAGCACTTAACTCCATATAAAAGAAAATTATTTCATTTTATTTTGAGTTAATGCAATGGTTACTTTAACAAAAATAACTTAGTCCAAAATATGATGATCTTTTGTTGATTTGGGTGATGTTCCTCATTTGTTTTAATATCTAGAAGTAATCATTCAGATTTAACAGTTTTGAGTCTAACATTTGCCTTGTAAAGCCAATTGTTAGGATTAATTAATAGTATTTGGCATGAAAATAAATAATTATAGATATAAAATCATACTTTCAAAATGTTATAAAAATTTTAGAAATGGGATAGTTTTTTTTTAAATTAATAATGTGGGATTGTCTTATATGGAAAAAAGTGAAATTGGATCTCTCCCTCACACTAGTCATAAAATTGCAAAAATAAATTCCAGATTAATTAAAGCCTTCAATGTAAAAGCCTAAACTATTAGAATGAAATATTTAATATACTTATGGATACTTTAAAATGTTGCTAAAGTACCATTAGTCCAGCAAGTCCATAAGCTTCTCTGTGTGGCATGATTTGATTAATTCTGATTAAATTTAGTTAAATCTTTAACAACATTTAATTTTAAAAATTTAATTTAGAGAAACTTACAAAGTCAGGGAGGGAGATGAGTACTGCACAAGATGTAGTCTTTTTAAAAATTATCTGTTATTATCAAAAGAATGCATTATCAGGTGTGAATAAGGAAAATAGGGCAAAAAACATGTACTTCAAACTGATTCTTTCCTTATTGTCATGTACAGAACTGACAGACATGATCCCAAGCAGCTGTTAACCAGCAAGTCAAAAAGATATTCTATTATTTTGAAGGTATCTGTTTTATGATAATGTAAGATATTAATAGGATACAATCTTAACTAGTGGAATTTGAAGGTAGAAATCACATTTGGGAATCTAGAAACAAAATGTTCAAAAGCTAGATGCTGGAAACAAAGCCAGTGTGGACGTGGGTTCCCTTGTGGTGTGAGTTGACAGTACTACACAGTTCTCTTTGCTCAACGTTGATTCCCCATTGACATGTCCGTCAGTTGAGAGAAAATGTTGTTGGCATGAAAGCTAGAGCTGTGGGAAAAGAGGCATAAAAATTTAGAGACAAAAGCCATGAGTGGCTGAAAGATCAGTGTTAAGACAGAAACTGAATCCATATTTTGTTTTTTTCACCTTACTAAAGTCACCTAGGAAAAGAAGAAAAAACAATTAATATACTGAAGATAAAGTAAGTCCACAATATCAGTCATGAAATTTATGGAGAATTCTAACTTCTATGTGATTCTTCCTTCACTTTACTACCAGATACATTGAGTTTTCCTTTCCAGACAAGGAAGCAAGTGAGACTTGAACTTTTCTCTCCTGAGGACTGGCCAGCCTGAACAGGAGCTTCGGGGAGGACCAGAGATCTCTGGAGAGACCTAGGTACCATTGGAGGTAAGGTCAGCTTCAATGCCTTATAAGTGTGTCATATTTCTTTGACCTGTAAGTGGCCAAGCAAGAGCTAAAGGAGCAAATCCTCTCTTACCTTGAAACTGAGCAAGTACAAGCCCAGTTCAGATCCCAAGAAAATGTTCAGTCCAAACAAACAGAATATATATTCAACAAATGGAGATGGGGGTGGGGGGTGAGAGATAACAATCTCAATAAGAAAAATATATGAATTCTTAGGAAATAAAGGTGAAGACTGAAGAGGACTTTTTAAAAAAAATATTTATTCATTTTTAAGAGAGAAAGAGAGCACGAAAGGGGGAGGGGCAAAGGGAGAGGGAGACAGAGGATTCAAAGCAGCCTCTGCACTCACAGCAGCAAGCCTCATTTGGGGCTCAAACTCATGAAATGTGAGATCATGACCTGAACTAAAGTTGGATGCTCAACGGACTGAGATATCCAGGTGCCCTCGAGGAGGACTTCTTAAGCTAAACAGACAACAAACTAGTTTCCTAACAATAAATCAGTAGCTCTATTGAAGGAAAAAAATAATACATATTCAAACCAAAATTAGTGGCTGGAAAACAAATGCAAGAAATAGCTCAGTTACAAGAGCAAAAGTACAAAATCATGGGGAAAAGATAAGAAGTTGGAGAATATATTCAAGTGGAATTGAATGAAAAATGGAAATTTATAAAGTGAAGTACAAACTCAGGATGGAAAGACAAGAATTTAGGGATTAGAAGAAAATTTTCCTGAACTGAGGAATAACTAAATAAACACATGTCACAAAAAAGTTCACTAATTGAGGGTCACACTGATGAGCAAAAGCACACAAACCCAAGCATTTCCTAATAAAACCTCTGCACTCTAAGAATCAATAAAAAAATTCTTGTAAATTCAAGGCAGGAAGAACAAGGTGCCTACAAAGAAAAAAGAATTATGTTGCCATCACACTTGTCCACACCCTCAAATCTAGAAGAAAGTAGAATAACAGCACAAAAATAGGGTATGCAGCTAAATTATTATTTGGCAAATTTATTTAATGATAATCAGACATTCAGAGTTTATTACCCATGGTGATCTTCTGAGGAAAAGAGTCAAGAAAAGCCTATGCCATTCAGAGTTCTTATTACCAATAAGAGAATATATTCTGGATTCAGAAGCAGAAAAATAATTTGTTAAAGGGCTTTACATGGGTCACAGAATTTCCAGAAAGTCCAGATTGTCAAGATTAAATACTATATACTATGTCTTGGATTATCCTAGAAAAAGATAGCAGATAAGTCTTATTCACCATCCTGTAAATTGTATCAGAAGTGAGTAGAAATGCCTGCATTAAAGGATATAAAAGCTAGTGAGAAAGATTGCCTCTGAGAAGAAAAGAGAGAATGGGAATAAAATGTCAAAGTGAATAACTATATTTCACTCTATAAACTGTATATTATTGGAATATTTTATAATCAAAATATTATCACGTACTGTATTATAACAATGTAGAATGGAGTAGAATTTTCTATTCATGATATCAAAAAGAAAAAAATAAAAGATAAAATCCACTGCAAATTTGGTAATTGTTTTGCCTTTTGGTAGATTAACAGCTTTTAGTTAAATTAAAGAATGGAATTCTAAGTAAGGTAACTTGGTCTAATAAAGCAAATGCTACTATGTAGATTTGATTAGTGTGAATTAACATTGTGTATATTTGAGGGACAAGAAATTAAATGTGATGTGGGCCTAACTTGACTCTTCTCTACTCAGTCAGACCTAAGTAAAGGACTGACATTGTCTTAATGAGAAATATAGCCACTAGTATGCCAAGGTCATCACCACTTAATTGCCTCAGATTTTAATCAGAATTTATCAAATATGAATATCCTTTGGATACAGGCATATAAAAACCTGAGCTCTGTGCATAAACTGTATTTATGATTTGTGTAGCAAAATATATCACCAGCGACCTTATAAAATACACGTGTACCTGTGAAAGCAAGAACGAAAATGCACTGCTCGCTTTATAGAACTGATACAAAGAATAAATAAAAAGTAGCAGAAATATGAATACATTTTAGAAATAATTCAATGATTTGTCAGTTCTTAGTTGTGCTAATCTTTCAATTAGGATGTTCTTAAATGCATAAAGTGTTTTTTTTAGCAATTTTTAACAAACCTTTACAGTTCTATAAAATGACAAAATCAGCTTTCTTTATTGGTGTATAGAGTAGGTCACCTTAGAAGAGAACTAGTTTATTCAGGAAAGAGTTGTTGGAATGACCCTTACATACTTATGTATGTAAATATAAACAAAATAGGAAGAATTTTATCTGGAAACTTGTGAAATAAGTAGTCTGTGGCTTCAAATCTCTCCAAAAGCTGCTTGAAATGCAGAGCTTATCTGTAGGTAGAAAGTGGACATATTTGAATTGGAACAAAAACATTTGAAGAGAGAGGAATTGAGACTATAACCATTTTTTAAGTTTAATATTATTAACCCTTCTCTGATGCAATGCCACTGACCTAACTCATGTTGATTAGAAGAAAATTTATTTAAAAGTTCACCAGGAGAGAGATTTTGGTTGCTAACTCAGGTTCACCATTAAACGGTTGATGTTTAAAGGTTTTTTTTTTTTAAATATTTATTTATTTTTGAGAGACAGAGACAGAACATGAGCAGGGGAAGGGTAGAGAGAAAGGGAGACACAGAATCTGAAGCAGGCTCTGGGCTCTGTGCTGACAGCTCAAACCCACAAATGGTGAGATCATGACCTAAGCTAAAGTCAGAGCCTTAACTCTGACTGAGCCACCTAGGCACCCAAAATGGAAAGTTTAGTTGCAGACAATACCTGGCTAGAGCTGGCCATCTTTTCTAGAATTAATGTCATTGGCATGATGGTATGAGCTGTGCCTTTGAGAGTGAACTAAGTTCTAAATAGACTCTAAAATTGAAACCTAATACCAAGATTGGTGGAGGGAACTGGTTCACCAAAGATGGGACCCTCACTATGAATAGATATTCATTAGAATATGCGGGAGTAGTGTCGAATAGCAACGTCATATAATAAGACCAAAGCACAAGTACCAGTGTCTGGTCAGCTTGGGTCACCATAACAAAATACCATAGATGGAGTGGTTTAAACAACAGTTCTAGTGGCTGGAAGTCTGAGATCAAGGTGACAGTATGGTTGGGTTTTGGTGAGGGCCCTCTTCGTGGCTTGGAGCTGGCTACTTTCTTGCAGATGGCTGCCTTCTTTCTGTGTTCCCACACGGCAGAGCAGGAGGGACTACAACCTCTCTGGTATCTCTTCTTATAAGGGCACTAATTCCATTGTGAAGGCTCCACTCTCATCTAAACCTTTGTATCCTAAAGGCTCCATCTCCAAATACCATCATATTGGGAGTTAATACCTCAACATATGAATTTTGGGACACAAGTCAGTCTATAACAACTAGGAACTTGGAAATTTTGCTTGTTTTTCAATAAGAACGACCCCTATATTGAGTAATGGTTTAATGGAATGATGAGTTACTAGAGAGTTTTTAATCTTCCAACTAATCATAAGAGTGAGTTTTCTAGAAATTAACTGGAATTAGAAAAAAGTGTAAACAACTCTTTGGTATTTCTAGAATGGCTGTATGATGTGTTCCGTGGACCCACATCCCAGTAAAACAACAAGAAATGGACACAAATTATAAAACAACAAACAGTTACAATCTTTGGAGTTTTTTCCCCAGAGCAAACAGCACATGAAGAGACTTTATTCAAGAAAACGACTAAATTAAGTTGTGTGTCTGTAGCATTTTAGAAAGGACTTGCTCCTTCCCTCACATTCCTCAGTTCAGCATAGCAAAAGCTCTATTCCTAGTGTGTGTTGTCCAGAAGCTGGAGCTTCCTTCCTTCTTAGCTCCTAGGCAAGGGCTAAGGCATCTCCACAGAAGGCACAGACTGTCAGTATTTCTCACTCATCCACCAGCTCCAGCTGCAAGCTCCACTTCAGGAGAGTGCAGCCAAGAGGTTGAGTCTCCTTTCTAAACCCTGCCACAAATTTATGGTACAGAGGCTGTAACCTGGGCATACCAGGCCAGGATTCACGGGACCCCCATTACTTTCACCCTACTTCCCTCATAAGAAAAGGTTTCCATGCTGGAGAAAGGAAGCCAATTTTTGGTCAATGAGACAATTTGTGTATGAGGAGAAATGAAACTTCTATGGTGTTTAACCACTGAGATTTTATAAATTGTTATAACAACATACCTTATCCTAACCTGACGACTACAACCAGTGTTACACAAACTATAAATACAAGAAAATGGATTTTTAAAATTTAGTTGTAGTTCATTGGGGATGTAGTTTAAGCATGTTTAAGTAATTATATATTTCAAATTTAATAAAGGACATTTTATTTAGTTTTAAAAGTTCTTTATTAAAATGTTTATTTTTTCCTATATAAAAATTGACAAGAGGCATGGAAGTCATCTTCTAACCAGTGACTTGGGCAACTATGTGGCTCCCTTGTCAAAGAGAGAGATAGAAGACTTACACTGTCCCATAAATGCTTTGGCCAAGAAGTAACAAAGAAACTTCACTAATGGCCATTTTAAAAATAAATGACTTGCAACACATTTGTTGCTTTAAATTATGATAATGGAGATAAATTAGTCAGTAAAGCTATAGGCAATATGTGTCACACTTTTACTGGGAAACTTGAAAAGAATTTAACAAAAAGTTGTGGTTAAGATGTAAGAAAACCCAGGCACCTGGGTAGCTCAGTTGGTTAAGCAGACGACTTCGGCTCTGGTCATGATCTCATGGTTCGTGGATTCGAGCCCTGTGTCGGGCTCTGTGCTGACAGCTAGCTCAGAGCCTGGAGCCTGTTTCAGATTCTGTATCTCCCTCTCTCTCAGCCCTCCCTGCTCACTCTCTCTCTCTCTCTCTGAAATAAATAAAACATTAAAAAATTAAAAAAAAAGATATAAGAAAACCACAAGGCTTCATTTCTACCTGGCACAAGGGGATGAGACAGTTTTTATAAACTAGGGAGAAAACTGCCTGGAGTGTCTCTAAAATGGGGCTCTTAGGATTAATTGTGAATTGAAGCCCGGCCACAGCAACATGATAGAGAAGAACTGGGGTAATAAACACACCAACGGCCCTCTCTTCTCTTCTTCAAATGTCCCACCAATGTCACCAATTGACAGAATTCAAACAGAAGTCTAAGGTTTAGGGATTATTTTGTGATGTTCTCAATGGGTCACCCTCTTAGGATGAAGAGTTGAATACAGAAGGGTGAGCATGGATCTAGAGAAGCACAAAGAAAAACTGTAGCTAATGAGGCTGTTGTTACTCAAGTTTCACTGTCCCATTGGTTGTATGAGAAGGAGAAGAAGAAATTGACTCTGATGGTGACTCTCAACCTTATCTTGAATCAGAATCAGCTAGAGGATTATAACCAGATTCCTGGGCTTTCTTGCAAAGTTCCTATCTGCAATAGGGCCCAAGAGTGTTCATTTCTGTGCTATTGGGACCACACTTTGAGAACCACTAAACTAAAGATCACAGTAGCCAACTTTTGAACCTTTACTGCTTTTTAGTAGCTTGGAATCATGACTAATCTCCCAACTGCTCTGATGCTCAGAAATTTACCTCTTCATAGGTTAAAACTCCTCAATTATTAAATAATTTATCATTTTTAAAGAAGAGAATCTCTATTTATCGTGAATGACTCTGTAGATGCTGCTGTGAAATTGCATGAGACAATCCCCAGAACCTTGCTTGGTGCTTGGTAAATATGAATAGACAGTACTTGGTTTTATTCCAATATGTTTTAAGTAATCCATTACATTAATTAAACCATAAATAATTAAAGGACAATGGGTATGTATAGAAAGCTATAATATATAATATTCTAAAGTAATTAGATAAATGTATAATTTTATTTATTAATCTTGATTAAGTTATTTGAATATATAATTCTTATGTAAGGCAGCAAATGGGCACATAATAGCTATAAGATATTTTGTGCTTATTGATTCTGTATGAATATGCTACAGTCATATTTTAATTATCTCTTAATAAATGACTCATGCTTTACTTGAAGGCAAAAGTTAAATGAAATTAATAGAAGTTTGCTCTACATAGTATGCAATAATATATCACCTTTGGTAAGAAGCTAGTGATATTTCATTTATACTGTATCCTCTGAGAATTAGATGTTCAGGATAAGTAAAACTTTCCAGATAATTAATGCTTAATCTCGAAAAGAAAATATTTACTACTCATCATTGCCTTATAGAAACTCTGAGACAAATAATTTCTTATCTTTTAGTTTTTTATTTCAATTTTTTTAAATGAGTAAGTCACATTACACACATTGGTAATCATCATGCTCTAATGCTATAATACATGCAGGAGCCTTTGGGAGAAAATAAACAGCATTCCCCTTATTCATTTCCCATAGCTTATTTTGCTATTCAACTCCTTTATCCAGTGACAGAGCAGAATCTGGACTACGTAATGTTGTATTAACTCAAAGTGGCCCCAGCTTCTTTTTGTCATCATGTTTGCAGTTCTTCTTATCTCCAAACCTTCTTAAAGTCTGGAGGTCGCTTTTTGCAGCAGTTAATATGTGCCCCTTCACCCATCACTGCTCTGTATAGGTTCTAGTATATGCTCTTTAACCAGGGAATACCTGGAAGTCAAGAGCTTGTTTTATTTTATTTGTTTATTTTTAAGTTTATTTATTTTGAGACAAAGAAAGAGAGACAATGATCAGCGGAAAAGCAGAGAGGGAAGGAGACAGAGAATCCCAAGCAGGCTCCACACTGTCAGTGCATAGTCCAATGTGGGGCTTGAGCTTGTGAACCTTGAGATCATGACCTGAGCCGAAAACAAGAGTCAGCTACTTAACTGACTGAGCCACTCTGGCACCCCAATCTTTTCTAGAATTCTTTAAGATATATGGGCTTCTCTCTGTCTTATCCATGATGACAAAGTTAAGAACTGAAGACACCTGGAATTCAAACTGAGACATGGTGACTTTTAGAGCCTACACTTTCACAATTAAAACATCCTGCCTCATAAGATAATTTTAATGTGATTATTAGGACAAAAGACCTAAATGGAATCTTACTGTCACTTTGTATCTATCCTACAAGAAACATAAGAAACCTACCTGTTTCTTAATGAACATTAGGGAGTTGGATTTAAAATGGACTGCTAGTGGAAAAATGGTTATTGTGAGGCAAGTAGGAATTTGATACACTTTAAGCTTTTATTATTATGAAGAAAGCCAAACCTTATGATTTTTAACTATTCCGTTCTTATCCCCAGAGATCAAGAAGAAGCTGAAGGCTCAAGCAAATATTTTGGTTACAAGCTTAGGGACATATTCTTGGGTTTAATAACACTGTAATTAATGTAACTCGTGGCTTCCTCTATAGGCATTTATTATTATAAATGCAAATAATTCGATGTTCATAGTAAAGATAAGTAGATGGTATCAGCTACTCTGTGGGAAAGGAACAAATTCCAATTTAGTTTGGTTTCCTGAAAAAATCTTTAATTTTTTTGCAAGTGTATTTATTTATTTTGAGACAGAGACAGAACAAGTGGGATAGGGGCAGAGAGAAGAAGAGACAGGGGCAGAGAGAAGAAGAATTGTCAGCACGGAGCCCAATGCAGGGCTCGAACTCACAAACCATAAGATCATGAGTGGAGCCAAAACCAAGAGTTGGAGGCCTCTTAACTGACAGGGCACCCAGGTGTCCCAGAAACATCTTAAATTTTAAGGTATTGCCATAAATGCATTTCAACAGAACAGTATTATGGGTTGAGTTGTGCCCCCCACAAGAAGATATGTTGAAGTCCTAACCACCAGTACCTCAGAAAGTGACATTATTTGCAAATGAGGTTGTTGTGATTATAATGAGCTGTAATTGGTTAAGATGAGGCCATAATGAACGCCTGTGGGCCCATCGTCAAATATGACTGGTGTCCTTATAAGGAGATTGGCGTATGAAGAGACACACAGGGAGAATGTCATGTGAAGATGGTGGCAAAGACTGGATGATGAATTGACAAGCCAAGGAATGCCAAGGATTCCTGGTTCTCAACAAAGGACTGGAGAGAGGTGTGGAATGGACTGTTTTCAGAACTTTCAGAAGGAACTGACCATGCTGACCCTTGATTTTGGATTTCTAGCCTCCAGGGCCATGAGAGAATCCATTTTTGTTGTTTTAAGCCGCACAGTGGTGCTTTGTTATGGTAGCCCTAGGAGACCAATAAAGGGAGATTTTCTGCATGTTATTAACTTCTCTTTAAAACTTTACAATCAATAAGTACAAATATATTCCAAGAGAGTGCTAGAATTTATGTAATTCTCAGGTATGCATTCATGGCCAGGCCTGAACCTCTCCAGAAATTATCGAAGTGTAATCTCTAGCTAATACACATGACTGTTTAGTAGCTGAAATATAATAGTCATTAGTAAAGAAAATGTGCTGTTTTAGATTTTTTTCAGGTATCTTCCCTAAATCAGATTATGAGTATTACCCTACAATTCCAAAATTAGTTTAGTCCCATTTTACCAAGGTACCAATGGAAGCATCATTGAGCTTTCTAATATTACACAACCAGTAATTGCAATGTTTGATTTACATTTCATCTTCTTATCACAATGTGTTTGTTAACATCGCCTTGCTTACTAAATTTGAAACAGAATGTCTGAGAAATAAATGTAACTTCCTTCATTACAGGCAGAATGAGGAAATAGCATGTTATAAAGTAATAGAGTATCTCTTCTGAACCATGAAAAGGAAAACCAAATTAAAATAATAGACACTAAGATTTCTGAAATTATGTTGAAGTTGGGTACTTGTTAGTTTGTTTACAATATTTACTCTAAAAATGTGTCTTTACTTGAAATTCTTAACCATTTAAATAAATAAAAACAAAAAAACAGCATACAGATTGAGAGAAAATAATTTCAAACCATATATTTGGTTTATATCCGAAATATAGATGGAGCTGGCACAATTCAACATAAAAAGAAGAAGAAGAAGAAGAAATCTGAGTAAATAATGGACAAAGGACCTAAATACAGACTTTTGAAAAGAAGGCAAACAAGATGCCTGGGTGGCTCAGTCGATGTCCAATTTCCATTCAGGTCATGATCTTGTGGTTGATGGGTTTGAACCTGCGTCAGGCTCTGTGCTGACAGCTCAGAGCCAGGAGCCTGCTTTGAATTCTGTGTCTCTCGCTCTCTCTGACACTCCACCATTCACACTGTGTCTCTCTCTCTCAAAAATAAGTAAACATAAAGCAAATAATAAAAAAAAGATAGGGATGCCCGGGTGGCTCAGTTGGTTAAGTGTCCAACTCTGGCACAGGTCATGATCTCATGGTTTGTGAGTTGGAGCCTTATGTCAGGCTCTGTGCTGACAGCTCAGAGCTTGGAGCCCATTTCAGAGTCTGTGTCTCCCTCTTTTTCTGCTGCCCCCTCACTCTCACTTTTTTTTTTTCAAAAATAAACATTAAAAAATTATTTTAGTAATAAAAAAGAAGACAAACAAATGGTAAACAGGTATATAAATAAGTGCTCAATGTTCCAAATTACCAGAAATGCCACAGTGAAATATCACATCATTCCTGTTAGAATGTCTGTTTAAAAAAGATAACAAGTGTTGGCAAGGATGTGGAGAAAAGAGAACACTTGTACAAAGTTGGTGGGAATGTAAATTGGTACAATCATGGTGGAAAGGTATGGAGGTTACTCAAAAAAACTGAAAATAAAATTGCTATATGATTCAGCAATCCCCTTCTAGTATATGCCAAAAGGAAGTGAAATTAGTAGCTCAAAGATATATCTGTGTTCTTATATTCGGTATTGTTCATAATAGGCAAGATATTCAAACAACCAAGTGTTTATTGACAGATGAATGGATAAAGAAAATGTGATATATATAATGTAATACTACTGAGCCTTAAGAAAGGCGATCTTGTCATTTGCGGCAACATGAATGACCCTGGAAGACATTATGTTAAGTGAAATACACCAGGTCAGAAAAAAAGAAAAACAACCACATGATCTTGGTTATATGTGGAATTTTAAAAAATTGAATACATAGAAACAGCCGGTAGAATGGTGCTTACCAGGGATGTGGGAAAGGGCTAAAGGGAGATATAATTTGAAGGTTACAGAGTTGCAGTTATATAGGATAAATAAATCTAGAGAGATAATTTATAGCAAGGTCACTATAATTAATAATACTGTACTGAAATCTGCTGAGAGTAGATTTCAGGTGATCTCATTACACCCACCCAAATGGTAACCATGTGAGAAGATGTTAATTAGCCTGATTGTAGTAAATTGCTTCACAAAGTGTGTGTATATACCAAATCATCATATTGTACATCCTAAATTTACATAATTTGAATCTAAAAAATAAAATTTAAAGGACACACATTAGCTCATAAAGTCCAGAGTCAAAATAGTACTACGTAAGTCAGCTATAAAAGATTTACCTTAGAAGATAAAGATATTTGGGGCCTCTGTGACAAAACTTTAACACTATTTCTGAACATTGAAACCTGGGACATCTTCTCCACTTCTGTGCTTTCAAAGGCAGACTGCCTGCTCTCCCACCCCCATACCATGTACTAAGATACACCACCTCCTACTTGCCCTTCCCTGCCTTCAATGTCTTGTTTACATCATAGTGTCTCCATTTCAGGCAATCTCTTGCCAACCTCCTCCACGTGACCTATCATCTTACTGTCCCATTCCCTTGTGCGCATATCGGAGTTATTTATCATTGCTGGATGTAGATCATAAAACTTTATAGTTCTGGAGTATAGAACAGTAGTTAAAATCTACACTAGGGTCAAATTCCAGCTCTGCCACTTATTAGCTTATAATGTTGGCCAATTCTTTATTCTCAAATTCTTCTTCCATGAAATGCGGACAATAATAATACTAACTCCATGAAGTTGCACTGACAACTGAGTTAATATAGCAAAGTGTCTAAAACAATGCCAGTCCATAGTAATGCCCTATGAATGCTATTTATTACTATTATTATTGATACAATAAAAATGTGTGGCTTTAATCGTCAGTTCTGTTTTCAGTGCACACTGTCAGTCCCACTGTGATTCACAAGTCGGCCTTCTCTGCCTATTCTTAGAAAGACTAATACATATGTCTAGCGCTTCACAAAGTCTTTGACCTCATCATTTCCCTTTTGTCCTTCTCTTCAACAGATGATCTTGCCCCTACTATAATAATTGATCTGAAAAGCTCTCTCTCAAATTCCTGCCATCAAAGTGATGAATAGATCTGTGTCTCCACCCATTTTTTTTATATATTCCTTCTCATAATACCAAAAGTGTCCAGGATATTATTTGAAGTTTATTGCTCAAATTTTTCAACCTGATCTCTGGAATTTATCCTTTCTTGTCTCTTTATAGACTTCACTCTATCAATTTCTCTATCTCTGACTCTCTTTTACTTATATTTTCAATGTTTCCGTCACTAGTGACTCTTGTCTATCAGTGTTTAAACATATGAAAACCAAATCAAACAAAAGCAATTAAAAACAACTAAAAATCTCATCTCATTTCCATCTTCTCCAACGATCAAACTTTTTTTCTTTCCATCACAGGAAATTTCTTGAAAAATTTGTCTACTCTTCCTGCTATGATTCCTGTGAAAGTCTGACTTCTGGAAGGCAGCTTAATGCAGTAGTAAAGGTTAAACCTTTGGTAGCAGAAAGCCTGGTTCAAAATATCTCTTTATTCTCAGTATCTGTGACATATTTACTTATCTCTTTGTGCCTCAATTGCTTTATCTGTTAAATGAAAATGTAATAGTGCCTAATTCATACACATGTTTGAGTGTCAAATGAAATAATACATATAAAGTTTCATACAAATTCCTGAAATATATTGTTTTTAATAAAAGTCAATGATTATTGCTGATATGCCCTCACCTTCCAAAAAGTAGGTATTGTCAAAGTAACTAAATAGCTTTCTTTTTGCTACATATAATAGAAACTTCCCAGCTCTTACCATCTGAACATGATTGTTCTTTGCAATATTCTTGCCCTTTTACACCAGTGATATTACCACTACTTCAATGATATTTTTCCCCATAAGTTTTCATGTTTACTGCTTCTCAGTGAACTTTTTGAGATTTTCTTTCCTCTGCTTATAACTTAACTTTCAGAATTGCTCAAGTTTTGTCCAGAATCACTGTTCCTTCTATTCTATACACAAAGAATTTGTTGGTAATTTTTGGTGAGCAGTTTAACTAAACCTTCCTGTTTGATTGTCACATACCTTCTTTTCTACCCTCAAATCTCCAAGACCTTCTTCGTTTTCATGCATAAATGATGATCTGACTTTCTATTCCACTAAGAAAATACAAGCAATCTGAAAAAAGGTTTCACCAGCTCCCATGACCATATCCACCCTCTTCATAGTCTATACTCTCTTCTATTACAGCAAATGACTGTGTACTCTCAGGCAAGTCCAACCTCTTAATCTGTGCTCTGAATTTCATCTCCTATCACTTATTTCAAGACATAGCCCATCATTTCTTCCCCTTCTTTCCTGCACTATTATTTTTTCTTTCTTTAAACTTTTATCAACATACAAAAATGCTGAGTTCTTTTATGTTAAAACAAAAATTTTCTTTATTCCACTTCACCACCATTTTCTACTTCTACCATATTTCCAGGCTTCTTTCTATAGCAAAACTATTAAAATGAGCATCCTCCAACTTGTTTCTTCTCAGTTTGTCTTGAATCCACTCTCACCATATCTTTACCTCCACAGCCACTCTTTTTTTTTTTTTTAAGGTTTATTTATTTTGAGACAGAGAGACAGAGTGTGAGCAGGGGAGGGGAAGAGACAGAGGGAGACAGAATCCAAAATAGGCTCCAGGCTCTGAGCTGTCAGCACAGAGCCTGATGTGGGGCTCGAACCCACGAGGGAGATCATGACCTGAGCTGAAGTCAGATGCTTAACCGACTGAGCCACCCAGGTGCCCCCCTCCACAGTCGCTCTTAATCATAGTTTCACTTTCTGTAGTTTCAGTTACCCACAGTCAACTGTGGTCCAGAAGCAGATGATCCTCCTTCTGACATAATAGTAGAAGATCAATAGTAGTGTTAACACCACATCACAATGTTTATGTCATTCATCTCATTTCATCTCATCGCTGAGGACTTTTGTCATCTTGTATCATCACAAGAAGAAGGGTGAATATAGCTTGAAATATTGAAAATATTTTGATTTAAAAATTAAAAATATTTTGAGAGAGGCCACATTTATATAACTTTTATTATAGCATAATTCTTATAATTATTCTATTTTATGATTAGTTATGGTTGTTAATCTCTCACTGCGCCTAATTCATAAGTTAAGCTTTATCACAGGCATGTATGTGTAGGAAAAAATAGAGTATATATGGAGTTCTGTACTATCTGTGATTTCAGGAATTTATTGATGGTCTTGGAACATATCCCATATAGGTAAGGGAGACCCCCTGTCCTTCTGTTGAATCATATTAACACCATGTTTTAAAGCTGATGGTCAAAGTTCCTTCTTCATCTTGACTCCTAAAGCAGCATTTTTTTCCCCCAATTAATCACTCTCTTCTCAAATATGCTCTCCTGTTGGCTTATGAGACCGTAGTTCCCTGGTGTTTCTATGAAATATGGCCTTTTCACCTCAGTGTCATTTCTTGATTTTTCTCATCTCTTTTCTCTCTAAACTTCAGAGTATTCTGAGATCAGTCTTTGTATAGACTTTATCTACAGTAACTTTGTGGGTGATCTCATCTGACTGTGGTGCTTTAAGTCCCAAATCAATGCTGACAATGCCTGTGTCTGTATCTTAATATGTCTTCAGCCCAGACTTCTCTTCCCATCCTTTTGGAGGAAGGCTCTTGACTATATTAAAAAAAAAAAAAGGAAAGAAGAAGGAGAAGGAGAAGGAGAAGGAGAAGGAGAAGAAGAAGAAGAAGAAGAAGAAGAAGAAGAAGAAGAAGAAGAAGAAGAAGAAGAAGAAGAAGAAGAAGAATGGAATATAAAGTTGTTTTAAGCTAAATGTATTGATATGTGTAAAAGTACTTGGAATTGAGGATTTAAAATGTTAGCCCCAGCCCCTAGGATGGGTCTCAATGGTTTGATTTTTTGGATTAGGAAATCCTGAACTCAATAATGGACTAGAGTCAATGAGGTTAAGATGTCAGAACTTCACTGGCATACAATATAAAGAAGGGGTACAAAATCTTAGAAAATGGGAATATTGGAGTAAATGCATTGTGTTTATCTTGATCACTCATCTCTAACAATATGAACATTTTACTAACTGATCTGGTAAAGAGGAATTAGAAAGGTTCCTGTATGCTTTAATGAGATAGGTGTACACCTGAGTGCAGACCGTCAGCCCTGAGACATTTCAAAAGTTTCCCACAATAGTGATTCCCTCTAGTGTTTGTGGAAGGTTGGGGCCATTCTTTTAAAGTGAAAGATAACTTAGTCTATCTCATACTGCCATGTAGGAAGAAAGAAGCCAAATTTTGGGGCACCTGGGTGGCTTAGTCGGTTAAGCGTCCGACTTTCGCTTAGGTCAGGATCTCGCGGTTTGTGGGTTCGAGCCCCGAGTAGGGCTCTGTGCTGACTGCCAGCTCAGAGCCTGGAGCCTGTTTCAGAGTCTGTATCTCCCTCTCTCTCTGACCCTCCCCTGCTCATGCTGTCTCTCTCTCTCTCCTAGAAATAATAAAAAAAAAACCCCAAATTTTAATGCTTTACAGTTTCATTAAATTTTAGATTATCTGCTGTGTCTCATTTACCGGGAAATCCATAATGCTATCAGTTTTGAGTCAAACCTGGAGAAGGAGAAGACTCGTTAGCATACCCTGTCTGAAATGTAAGCTGCTCTGCCACCTGGCCCTAATGACACAGCATAATTAATCATGAAGGAAATCTGTGTGTCAGATAGGGATGGTAGACGGGGCCTCTGGCAAGCCCCAATTTTCTAATAAGAGCAGAGCCCATACCTCTTCCTTCAATTATATTCTGTGCCTATCTTATCCATAAAATTATGTTGGGTATTAACAAAGACCTTTCATTGTGGAATGAATGGAAATGGTACATGTGACACCAAACTGTCAAACGTCTGGATTGCAAGAGTAATTAGCATAAGCAGATGGCTCAAATTCACAAATACCTACTCTTACAGCCTCACTACTTTTTACTCAATCTACACACAGGAGTTCCTAGGAAGTTGCTTATAACCAGTTATCTGAAAGGGATAGAGGAACAGACATGCTCTGCACATGTTTATGCACAGTAGCATGTACCATTAGAAAGTGCAATTGTTTGTGTTAAAGCGTAGCATGGGGAGGCTGTAGAAGACAAATAGTGAAGAGAAATATTTTCTTAATAAAAAGTCAAGCTGTATACTAGCTATAATGCATGTATGAATTATATATGAATATTTATATATATTTAAAGAAAGATTATATATGGTCTATATTGGTTCTTGAGTAGTTGCTTTTTCCTTGCTGGAATCAAAGAATAAACTGGAATATTTATGACAAGGAGGATCAGGAAAGCTATGGATGGACATCACAGAATGAGCAAAAAGGGAAAGAAATCATGTACCAAATAGATACCTTCTAGAATACCTACTTCAGAGATACCATAATCAAGTGGACAAGATGGGTCAGCTTACTAATGTCAATCAAACTTGTCCAAATACTCCACTGTATCTTCAATGGGCCATATACAAAGAATATATATAGAGATATGGGCTAGGCCTGGGCTCAAAAAACATAGACTTTCACTCATTAAGGGTGGTCTGCCTACCACCTGCCCAACCTTTCAATAGATGTCACAATTAGATTATTTTTGACCCCTTCCCTCAGATGCAAGGCAGTGATTTGTCTTCATGAGAATATAGGTACATATTCCAAATATGAACTTGCCTTCTCTGTCTGAAATACTTCTGCCAGAACATCCATTAGTAGATTTTACATAATGTTTTATTTGTGGCCATGTTATTGTACACATCATTACCTATATACAAAGAACTCGTTTTATGGTGAAAGGAAAGTAACGATGGCCTCATGTGAGAAGGGATCATTGGTCTACCATGAACTACTCACCAAAACAAAAAGAATTTGATAGAATAGTGTTATGGGCTATTGAATATTCAGTTACGCCCCCCAGTTACAATGTAGTATCAATGATTTCAATTCTCTGTATGAGTATCGTATAATTTCAATTCTCTTCAGATAGAATGTATAAACCTGGTAAGCAAGCTGAAGATAGGCCCCTTTTATTGATATATTTAGTAATCCATTTTTGAACATTTGCTGCTCACCTCTGCATCCTGGTGCTGAGTGGGTTTGAAGGTATTAGTGGCCAAAGGAGGTGTGCTTTTACTAAGGGACATAATCATGGCTCTATTAATTAGGTAGACTACACCATGGCCTTTTGGGGCTCCTTGTGATGGTGAAAAAAATATAAAAAATAAGGTTAGTCCAATGGTCACAGTGCTTATCTCCAATTATGAAGGGAAAATTGGTCTGGTAGTCCACCACAGGAGCAAAGGAAGACTGGTCCAAAAAAGTCACTGAAGTACCTCTTAGTAATCCTATATCCAGTTATAATCATGAATGAAACATTGCTTCAACCCAATAAAGATAGGTCCAGTGAGGACTTGAGTCCTATATTAATAAATATCTGGATTCTTATGTCAAGTAGAGCTGCTGTCAAAGGGCAGGAAGAGATGGTCTCAGAGAGTAAGAACATAGAATGGTGGGTGTAAGAAGAAAGGTCTAATTATCAGTTTTCAGCCTAGCGAACAGGCACACAGGTGGACACTGTTATGTCTCTAACTTAAGTTAACCATTCGCTGCTACCTCTTCTGAAAAGTAAAGGTGATGGTTAATGTTATAATAGTTCCATGGGGATCAAACGTGAACTGAAATTATCCTTTAATGAGATAATTGATGTCTGTCTGGGCTGAGAATTCTTTCCTTCCAGCAAATATCTGGAATGTATAAAAATTGGCAAGAAGAGTAGAATATGCTTTATAGTTTCACTTGTTCTCTTCCACTTTCAGATCTAATCTCTACACTTTGCTACCTACTGTATATTGTTAGAGTCCAGTCCCTGAAGGTCAGCCATCCACTCTAACTCTTAGCTTTCAGTTGGATTTGGCAATGCAGACACCAATAGCTAATATTGGAAGGATGGTGGAGAGAAAAGTTGGATTTCATTTCTGATAAATGCAAAATGATGGTTGATTCTCTTTACAACTAGAGTTCCTATTGAGTGATTCTAGGTCTAGCCAGGACCTCCTCTTACTTTTTTAGGTATACGACTGGTAAAGACGAACACAGTTTCAAGTACCTGGTTATCCCAGTGTCCCCCTTGTTTTCTCCTTAACACTGAGCATATATTTTAGAAGCTTAATCATTGAATTAACTTCAAAATACTATATAAGTATGTGTTCTGTTTTCAGTACACTGTGGCTAACATAGCTAGTTTCTGCAGAGAAGGAAGAACACATTTCTTTGGCTTGCAAAGGAGTTCAGGGAAATTTGGGGCTTAATGGTCCTACGGCTTACTGGGGTACATACACTGAGATAAACACATCCCAATTATTATAGCCCTACTCCTTCTCCACTAATACCCTTACTTTTATATAACAGACTTGGTACAGTTATGTGTTCATCTTAGACTTCAGGTCTAATTAGCAGCAATGTTTTCCCTGAAGTTTCAAGAAGTGGAAGATTCTCTTAAATTCCAGATTTGAAATTTTCTCTTTGCTCCTGTGCTTTGACTGGAGACTTCAAAGTTCTCACCTTGTTCTTCCTATAAGCTTTCTTATGTCAGAGAAGACTCCACCTTGCGGTATGAGTGATGCAGGCATTATTATTGCTGTGGTGGATGATCAAGGGAAATAACTCCTTGATTTCCTAAAGTCTTCCTTTTGCCTAACACTTTATTCCAAGTAACTACAGGTAATAATTTATATAATCATAATCCTCCTAAAAATCACTGATTCACAATATCCCACTTAATCTGGTGACTGTTTTATCTCAGAAGCTCAACTTGAGGGTTTCTATCTTGAGATTATCTCTGGTCCCAAGAAGTGTATTGGTTAATTCAAACAGGTTATGAAAATGCTACTGTGAATATTTAAATCAGTATAATTATTCCAGGGAAACAGTTACATAGATAGTAAAAGAGCCAATAAACCAGTAGGGATCCATGAAAGAGAACCCATTGTGGGAAATAACAGGAATCTTCTACCATTGCTCGTCTGGAGGGACAGGAAAAGAAAGTATTGTTTCCAGAGCCAAGGAGTCTAGATTCTCACTAGAACGTGGAACCATATGAGGTCAGTCTTGTAGAAGCAGTTGTAACAAAGAGGCCATCTGACCCTGTTTGTCCTTTTCTTTGGCCAAATCAGCCAGAAGTCACTTCACACAGGACTCAAGGAAATGCAGTCTGGATAGGTCAGTGTGTTTTGATACTAAGTAGAGCAAGGGGAAAGAGAATGTATTTGAAAGCCAAATAAGCTAAGGGGGTGGGGGCAGAATGTTCATAAGCTATACTGAATTCAAGTTTGCTTGAAAATTCAAGTTAGGAAGGGCTCACTTCCTAACATTTGTCAGAATGCTTTCTGCCTAGGACTTAGCTCAAATATTTGACTTGCTGTTTTCCTTTATGATGTAACATCACTTTGGGTTTGTAGAAAGCAAAGACAGTAATTTAACCAACTCATGTGAATGAACTTTTAACCAAGCAGAAAAACTGTTGAAACAGGAAAATATATGCCATTCAACCAAAGAAAATTCCTACCAGTTCCAAAGTGTATACATTAGGGCTCTCCACAAGTATTTCCGCTTCTGTTTTAGTCCTTGAGAATCCACACTCCAACCTAAACATTTCAGTCAAAAGAGAGAATTTAGAGTTCATCGTTTATTAGGTGCATGATATGTAGTCATAAATGACTTTGTGGGCCGTTTTTTAAGTATCTATGAAACTAGAAGCCTAACACTCAAAATGGCCATAACTTAGTCAAAATATGCAATGTTCTTTCAATCACTGTCTAACAAAGAATAGATTACTTATGTAACCTTTAGATGAAAACTTCAGCATTGCTGTCATAGTGGCCTTTGTTTGGGAGTGGGGGTGGGTGGGTAGGGTAAGCACCACTGAAACTGAGAAATTACCCTTGTCATCGGAAGGGTGATGTATCTATCTTTTACCTGCTTTTAAAATAACTTCCTATTATCTTTGTTGACTAATAATCAAGGTCTTTTTTCTGACCAACAACACATCCTTAAGTCAGAACTCCAAATGTGATCTTGCTACCTATGAATCAAAATGTCAGATGTCAAAGTTGGGGTACATTTTCCTTTAAGTTGATTTACTGCTATATGTGGCCATTGAAGAGAATGAAATTTGAGTGTTACTGTTCAGTCTTGGAGACATCCTGTTGATGGTTATCTGAAGCTGCAAGACTGAACTTACTTTGTATGAATGCATATGACATTTGCCTTCTCTCTCCAACTCTATATTGTAATTGGTAAATATTCACAAGAAGTAATTCCACAATCTCCCTGAAATACATCCCAGTGCTACGAGGGAATTCTTATTCTGAGGCTGGATTTCTCCTCCATTGTCTTCAATAAAAAGAGTTACTACTCATTGTTTTCTCATGACATTCTTTTACAAGCCAAAAGTCAGTTTTTGTTATCATTTTCTTGTTTTATCTCTGTAATTTCAATTCTACTTTTAGTTACATATATCTTCTATTGCTTATATATTAAGTAATACATTACTTGTATATTATTAATGTATTAGGTATTATATTATGTGCAATTATTTAATTGCTGTAACTATTACTATAATGTTCTTACATAGATTCTTCATAGTTATAACTTTTGCTTTTTATACGTCTATCTACATTTGTCAACTTTTAAATTTAAAATTTAAAATGTTCCTTCTTTTTGCTTCCTTCTTTTTTGTTCACAGCACTTTGCTCACACCTTTAGCTATAAATAACCTCACATTCTGATTACAAATCTACTTTCCCACCATTCTCAGTGGGCAAGTATAAGAATTTCTTATCAGGGTTTTGGTTCAGAGTGCCTCCCAGAGCCCAGCATAAAGAAGGACTCAACAACTATTTAATTCAATGGATGAATGACCATAAAAATAAATGTAGTGCTTTTGTGTATGGCAGCATTTATTTGCTATAAAGAAAATGCCAACATCTATATCTAATCCATATTTAGATCCATATTCAGTAATTAGTCTGCAGATGGACTAATTTTCAACTTCTCATAATAAATTAGAAAATCCTCTCACATTTATGTAAGTTTATCTTTAATGTGTTATGAGAGTCACATAAACAGAGAACATACTTATTTTTTAACCATATTTCATCAGTACTCAAAACATAGTAGATGTTTAGTAAGTATTTGTGGAATTATTTCATATATTGATTACAAAATATTTTTTAAAAAGTGATTCCTATACCTTTTGTATGGATGCAATAACAGACGGAGGAAAAAGAACAATAGATATAGTAGGCAAAAAAACCCCTAAAATGTATTTAAAATATTTTTCTTAAAGATTATAATAATAAAGATAATAGTTAATTCTTGTTAAGCATTTATTGTGGATCAAAGACAATAATAAAAACTTTATATGGATTGTATCTTTAGCCACCCCTCCCCCAAAACCTCTAGGGCAGAGCACCTCTATTTTTAGATAAGTGCTATAAAACAGAGAGATTGAGTAAATTGTTCAAAATCTTAGAACTCATAATTAGCCTTGGCTGTCAGCGTTTAAATCTACTCAATTTGACTGCACTGACCATAATCTTTTACCATTATGCTATGCTAACTCTCAAAGCACAAAATGAACTTAATATTTTGAGTGTATGCTAACGTACTATAGGTAAAACACAGACATGGGTGCTTGTGTGAACGAAGTGGGTCAAGCTGAAGATGTCCTTTCTTTTTATTTGATATACATCTATTATGATCTGAAATAAATCGTGTATCCCACTCTTCAGGAGCACCTTCTGCATGAAAGCAATGTGAACTTCCAACAGACCTGCTACAGGTATGGTGCACCTTAAACAGCCAAAACTGGAATAGAAAATGGATCTTCTTTTCAAAACTTGTCCATAGTTTTAAAGATTTGTTTTGGTCCTTTCTTTCCTGAGGAAAGCTATTGGGTTGTTTTGTGATTTTCACTTTTCATGAAGAATCACAGTTCTATTTCAACTCACAGTTGCACTATATAATTTAAAATTATTAAAAAATCATTAATATACATAACAGGCACAGATTTTTAGGGGATTTGACTATAATAGGGTTTTAACTTGACAAGTGGCATTTACTATTTCCTCCAAAAATGCTGTTATTGTAATAGTTACATTATTTTTTAAAATAATATGTAGTTATATTGATAGTATCAATCTATAACAGACTATAGATCATAGTTTGAATCTGCCTCAAGAAGAACAGTAAATTTATCAACTGTCCTAGATGTTTAATTTAATGTTAATTATTCTTTCAGTTTGGGATGTTAAATTATGTATTTGATTCCTTTTTCTTCTGTTTCCTGTTTATTGTAGGAAACTAGGATTCTAAAATGCTTAATTGACAGATTTTAGCTTGAATCTGTGTGTTGCTTTAGGAAAAATACATGCTTTCTCTTAAGTTACAGGAAGAAACCATGCTTCCTATTAACCGAGAAAAGTATTGCAGCACCAAGTGTTTGGGGGAAGGAGTAACATTTAGGACTATTTCTGAAAATGCACAGAAATCATAGCAGAGGAAAGTAGGTCTCCACATTCTTAGCTGGTTGCTTGTAAATCCAAAAGACGCACACTGTGTTTTGGAAGATTCTGTGACAGGCTCACCACATTTACTGTAGCATTTATTGAAGGATTTCCCCCAAGGGCTCAGCTTCTGGTTTACTGATGAGTGGAGTTGTTTGTGGGTCAACTGGAATGATAATTGGCACTTTACTCTCCCGTCAGCGTTTCTGAATATCGGCCTGTCTTTTCAGGAAGTTCTCAAGCACAGGAAGAACTAAATGAGGGCAGGAGGATCTTCCGTATAGGTGAGATCACCCATCAAGTACTAACTCATTCACATCCTCAACACTTATTTAAATAACAACTAGTACCTCCTACCCAATAGAATTGTAGAAGTTTAAAATTTTTTTTGCATATTTGTTTCCTGTTTCGCCTATAGTTGCTGGAGTCAATTTGCAACATTTGTTTTAAAGAAATTCTTTCTGCCTAGAAATCCACCTACATATGAAAATGAATAGTTTTCTTACACACACATAAACTACATTTATCAATCATGTTAATTCTATAATAACAGAATTGTAATTTAACATTAATTTCTTGAATATTCATAACTTTTTAGAGAAAACATATTTTTTCCCTCAAAACAAACTCTAGCAATATATAATAATACCAAAATTGCTTATTGAACATATAGGTGCCAGGCATTGTGCTAAGCACTTTATACATATTACCTCTTAATTCTAATATTCACTTCGTATGTTAATATTATTCCCATTTTACTGATAAGGAAATTGAAACTCAAGATAACTGAACAATAGTTTCTTTTTTTTTTTTTTTTAATATTTTGAATGTTTATTCATTTTGTGTGTGAAAAGGACTGAGCGCAAGTAGGGGAAGGGCAGAGAGAGAGAGGGAGACACATTATCCAAAGCAGACTCCAGGCTCTGAGCTGTCACCACAGACCCGGGCACAGGCTTCTCACCCACGAACCTTGAGATCATGACCTGGCCTGAAGTTGGAGGCTTAACTGACTGAACCACCCAGGCACCCCATTGAATAATATTTTCAATAACCTATTTCTAAAAAGGGATTGGGCAGAGTTTAAATCTAGGTCACTTTGGCTCAAATATATAATGTTACAGCTTGCATTCTGTTTTATAAATGAGAATATATTTCCCTGATGGTCAACTGAAATGAAGTATATTTGAAAAAGTAATTTTTTAATTTTTAAAAAGATATTCTGGTACAGAGGATTTTTAGAGCAGCGAGAATATTCTATATGATATTATAGAAAGGAATATTATTGGATGGATATAATGGATATTATAATAATGGATATATGACATTATGCAATCCAAACCCATAGAATGTACAATACCAAGAGAGAACCCTAAGGAAAACTATAGATTTGGGGTGATTATGATGTGTCAATGTAGGTTCACCCTTGGTGAAATGTATCATTCTGGTAAATAATGTTGATAATAGGGAGGTTATGTGTGTGTGGAGGCTGAGAGAATATGGGACATCTCTTTACCTTCTCCATTTTGTTATAAACCTCAGCTGCTTAAACAAACCGTGTGTGTGTGTGTGTGTGTGTGTGTGTGTGTGTGTGTGTGTGTAATTGCTAACTTGCTGGCCTTATGTAATTAATGGAGTAAAATGGAATACTCATAGAGTTGTTCCCAGTATTCCATTTTACTCCATTAATTACATAAAGTATCCAATTACATCCCCTCTTTTGATAGGGAAAAATCTGTTATAAGATAGTCACAGAACTGATAAGAAAATACCTTTCCCTGATCAAAGGCTCTCTCTTCCGGGTTCTTCTTCCCACCCTGCTTGTCACATGCATTACCTGTGGAAGTAACAGGTTATAAATTACTCCCTATACTGATGCTCTGGGCTCAGACCTCTTGAGAATGATCTGCTCTGAGCCCACCGGTGTAAAGTTAAATCTCCTCCCTTCCAAGATCTCCTAGTACCATGTGGTTCTTCCACCAGTGATCCAGACCAGATTCCGCAACTTTCACTCTTCACTTTACTTATTTGGGTCTTCTCTCTTTTTTTATTTTTCATCAATCAAGTTTTGACAATTGTGTTGATAGATTTCAAAGAAACAATGTTTAGCTCATTGATTTATTCTTCTTTTCTGTTTTCTATTTCATTGATTTCTACCCTGAAATGTATTATTTCCTTCCTTCTTGTTTGGGATTTAGTTTGATCTTCATTTTCAGAAGGTAGAAGTTTACATTACCGATTTAAAATCTTTTTTGTTGTTGTTGATTTTTAATTTAATTCTGTTGTGATCAGAACATACTTTGTATGATTTTGATTCTTCTAACATTATTGAGGATTTTTCTATGGCCTGGTATATGTTCTATCCTGAAGAATAACCCATGAGCACTTGAGAAGAATGAATGCTTTCTGAAAGCACTGAAGACTAGACTGAGGAGGTTGGAGGTCAATTACAGAAACTCTTTGCGGTTTATTTATTTTTTTGTGGCAGTGAATGAGGAGTGATATTAATTGAATTACATTTTAGGATTATAATTCTTGGGCTAAAATGGTGAAGGACATTAGGGGCTCATATATGTAATTGTTTGAAGAGGACATCCTTGTCATGATTTATTTGTTTTCAACTTAATATAATTGCTACCTTTTAAAGAATACTCAACATTGCATGGAGAAGCTAGAACATGCATTTACCAGAATCATCTTTTATATACAGTTCCAGATTTTGGTGATGAGAGGACCCTACACATGATTTGAACAGCAGGAGAAAGGGGAAGCTTTCGAATGTATGCTTTCCTAAATTTATCAGCAACTTGCCTGTCTTTAACGCACATGTCACTGACTTCCACTCTACTAGTGTTTACAGCAATGATCTAAATCTGTACTAAACCATTTATATTTTGATTGCATAGAGTGGCTTGTTTTTTCCTGACATGGTCAAGAATGGCCTCAATCAGATGAAATGACTCAATGATTATGGCCTGAATCAGAGAAACAGGTATGGAAAAATGTAGATTTTCACTTTATGTAAACTCTAGTCTGTTTCATTAGTGGCTTAGAATATGCATAGTATCTGATGAATTGCAAATTAATTATATTGTTGATATGAGAAGTACACTTACAATGTTTGAATGGCATTCATGGACTTGTGAAAAAAATCTCTGAAGTTTTCCAAGAAGAGAATGTCATCACCCACATATCTGTTGTTGGAGAAGTTATTTCTGTGTATCAATCTGAAGGCTTTCATTAGATGCAGTGGATTAGCAAGATCAATGTTAGATTTATCTTTGCTTTTTAAAATTGGTATTGTAACATTTTTTACAAAGTTGTTATTAAAGTTGTATTTATTTTAATAATTTATTTTTCTGCACAGCCCTTCATCAACTATTGTAAACTTAAACTTAATAACTTTAGACACAAAATGGATTCAATTTTTAGCACATTCAGAGAATTGGCAATGTGAAATAGGAAAATATCTGCGTTTTCTCTATTACCATCATTGTTGCTTGCTACTAAAATGTGTTATTTTATTAAATGTATGATTATGTAATTATTAATATGCAATGTAAACTAATAGTTTTAAGGGTGTTTAGTATCAATATGTATTTCAAAATCAGACCACAACTTTGAAAGGTAATCACAACTTCAGTTGTTTGGGTGTAATAGCCAAGAAATATTCAAAACAAATATAAAAGAAGGGAATAAAGACCTCAGGATAAAAAAGCATTCTACATTAATATACTTCAAATAGACTGCTTGCAGAACTGCATGACCAAATTCAATTACAATTTGTTTTAGAATAGTGACCCATAAAATGAAATAGAGCAGCAAAAATTGCAAAATATGAGAGAATGTAAGTAGCAGGCGAAAAGCGTAAGCTTGGAATTTTCTCAGTATTAGTTTTAAAAGTCTGTTTCATCCTCAAATATATTTTATTATAATATTAATATGACTTTTATGATTGGTTTCTGTCAGGTTGTCATGGATTACAGACAGAATCTTGTCAGGGGATGGGGCCATTAGTTTACTTAAATATCATAAGCCATAAGAAAGAAATGTAGTGTACTAACTTGATTATATAAATCAGCAAATCACTGACAATTTTTAGAGGAAAATGGTGGATTATAGTAAAAATCATTTCTACAGGTTTATTAGAAACCCTCCAAAGAACAAGAAATATCAAGAGACACGGTCTTATTAATGACTAGGACACAATAATCTAATTTAAAATAATTGAATTATTAGGGTCAATTGAAGACTGTGTGATTTTGTGATAAACTATACTCCACACATCAAAGTCGATTTGTCACTAAGTCAGACATAACGCCCTTCAAACAAATGACTATGTTGATTCACATTAAAAGAATTTAACAGGAAATCAAAGATACCAGATGCAGTAAAGCTTAGTGATGATTTACAATTTCTAATGTAATCAGAAACTAGCTCTTTTAATACATAATTGTTGCTACTAAATATAAGCTGTTTAGAGAGAAATGAGTAATAAATAATAGACACAGACAGATATAGATGGATCTATCTTCTGGCTGTTGCACGATTTGCTAATCACTGTCATATTTAAAATCAATTGTAAATAAACCTTGAAGACATTCTGCCAAGTGAAATAAGCCAATCTCAAAAGGAAAATACTGTGTGATTCCACTTATATGAGGTACCTCTAGTAGTCCAGGTAATAGAGAAAGTAGAGTGATAGATGGATGCCAGGGGCCAGAGGATGGAGGGAAGGAATTATTGTTTAATGGAGACAGAACTTCAGTTTTGAAACATAAGAAAAGTGCTGGAGGTGGAAGGAGGTGAGGATGGCACAGAATGTCAGTGTACGTAATGGTGCCAAACTATACACGTAAACATGCTCAACACAGTAAGGTTTGTTTTATATATTTTATCACAATTTATAAATAAATAAGATAACATCCCTACTTTCAAAAATGTGTTATCTGTTCAGGAAACAAAGGAAGAGTGCAATAATGAAGTGTGATGTCAGTCATGATATAAGACAATGCCTGACATATTGTCAAAACATTGATATGATTGGGTTTTCCTGTAGGCCTGCCTGCGTGGAGCTCTGCCACATTCTGAAGGCTGGCCCACCTTGTTGGATCTGGGGCAATTGGAAGCTCCATTTAGTTTGCTTCCAATATGATGAAAAGGCATGGTGATCTACTATAGCATGTAGTTCCTTTGGTCATGTTATCGTGGCATGAAAATTTTAGGAAGTATTGTTGCTAAGTTCTAGGAGTTTAGAGAAAGAGAGATCACTATGGATTAGAATAGATTTGTGAAAGTATATAAGTAAAAAGACAACTAAAAGAGATCACAGATTCTGAGAATAGTTTTCATAGGCACTGCAGTTATACAAATTGTTGGGAAAAACAGGACAGAAAATAGAAGGTGCATGCAAGAGATAATGAGTAACTCAGCTTGGTTTTAGTAAAAATGTTATTGTAAGAAAAGAGTGGAAGATTGGTAAAGTGGGTTGAGGAAAGTTTTGGGAATGACAGGTAGGAGAGTAGATAAAAGGGTGGCATTGGAGATTTAATCTCTGTTTTTTTGTTTTATTTCCTTTATAAATAATCAGATAATGCATACAATCGTATTTATCAATTGATGCTGCTTCTCTTAATTTTACTATTAATAGAGATGAAAAAATATTTTGATCTTTTAATAACATCCTTCACTAAAATTTATAAGAATATAAGCAAAACACAAGAATGATTTTTTTAGTGAATGTGTATAGCTTCAACGTGTTTGACAGTTGAAGGAAATATTCTGTCTCTGAGACCTAAATAAGGAAAGAAAACCATACGTATATTTGAGCCATTACTTTGTAATATAACCGGGTCCTCTATAATAACATATATCTCTAAAGTATAAATGCAAATAAGGGAGAGAAAAAATCTTAAAGCAGGGTTATGGCACAGTATGTGTTTTTCATTCATTGAACAGTTTTTGTGATTTCTTCTGTAAATGTCACACTTTGCTGAAATCTCAACTTAATGAAATGGATGGTGACTAAGATGAGACAATTTCTTTGCTAACCCTACTCAGCCTTTAATCATGATTGTTAGCAATATATTGCAATTTTTAAAATCTCTACCTTCTTCCAAGACCACCCTGATTTGATAATTGGAGGTCCATGTACCTTATTATTGTAAGTCATTCAAATGTCATGATTGGAGTAGCCTCTGAGTTATAAGAAAAATGTTAAGTCTCAAGACATCATGTATGATTTATGGTGATTGTTTTCTTCTCAATTTAACTAGATTCTCTTGGGAACTGAAAAAAGTATCAGTCATCAAATTACCCTCAGGCCTCTGAAACAGAAGCAGGAGAATTGTGAGTCCCTTGTAACTGGCAAAGGCCACTTCCTCCCTCGTGAAGATATTTCAAAACTGGTCCTGGCAAAGTAAATATTTCTAAATGTCCTTGAATTTTGTAGGGTTCACTTACTTCAGTCATGCATCTAAATAATAAAATTAATAATGTAGGAGGCTTAGGCACGTGGATTCACAGTGAAATTATCTCTATCATGGTTACCAGAATGTTTATTTTCTGTGAAAATGGTATTGATAATTTGAAAATCTATTAGTAAAAGTAAAAACTTTTTTCATTTTTTTAATCTTTGTTAGTTCTCAATAATCTCCCCTTTTCCTAGAAATATACTGAACTTAATTAAGTACAAACCAATTTAGTCGCAATTAATTGAGAATTCACTGAAGGTACAATAAAAACTCACTGCTTTAAGAAATTTAAAGAGAAGTTACACTGTCCCTGGTATTTTGAAATTAATAGTTTAAAAAAGGTTTGTGTGTGGATATATATATATATATATATATATATATATATATATATATATATAAATTTTCAATTTGTAAAGCAACAAGCAATTAGAAATCCCATTTATATTAGTAACAGAAATGATAGTACTGAGAGTAGTATATGTATCAAAAATTGTTTTAAGAGTTGGTTCAAGAAAATAAATGAGTATACAGTGAAAAGGTCTGGTATAACATTTAATGATTTTCCAAGCATAGAATATCTTGAATGGGATGCTTCAATATTCAAGAAATGGCAGGCCTCTACATTAATGATGGTAATTATTAACACTCTACACCAAAATATTTTTTTCTCCTGGGCATATGATAGAATTAATTGACTTTCTACTCCCTTGAAGTTAAAGATGGTCATGTGACTTGCTTTGGCCAATAAAAAATGAGAAGTTTTATATGTCATTTTCAGGAAAGAGCTAAGTGCCAGTGCTTAATTAGCAAGTTTCTATTACTATTTTTTTCTATCAGATTTATGGTAGCAAAGTTTGAGATAAAGCTTTTGTTAACCTGGGTTGCTGAGTAGCTATTATGAGAACTACCTGATGGTCTGCTGAATTGTTTTGAATGAATGGTAAGTCCAAGAAATATAGTTTTATTGTGGTCAGCCAGTGAAATTTGGTGATTGCGTCAGGAATTTGAAAATATGTTAAACCGTGGGATATTAATCTACAACAGAGATGAAAACCTTTTTCTGTTTATGTCGAGATATTAAATACTTTTTGGTTTTAAGGTTTGTATAATTTTTAAAATTTATTTATTTATTTAGAGCATATGAGTAAGGGAGGGGCAGAGAGACAAAGAAAGAAAATCCCAAGCAAGTTCCGCACTGTCAGTGTAGAGCCCCGCATGGGGCTTAATCTCATGAACTGAGAGATCATGACCTGAGCCGAAACCATGAGTCAGACTCTTAACTGACTGAGCCATCAAGGTGCCCTGATGGTTTATATAATCTTAATCACCCCTACTTAGCTCTTCTGCTATAGTACAAATACAACTATAGATAGTACCTAAATGAATAAATACGTCTGTATCCCAATAAAATTTTATTTAATAAAACAAGGGAAGGGCCAGATTTATCCTTTTGGTTGGAATTTACTGAAACCTAACCTAAGACTTTAATATAATTCAAAGAATTCACAACTAAGTTTATTATTAATCCAAGCTGATTCTAAAAGTTATATGGAAAAAATATGCAATCATAGCTATAAGAATCTGAAAATTAAAAGTAATTGGACAAAATCAGCTCAAACATTTATTAAAAATATTTGAAATGCCATGATAGATACTGACCCATGAATGGATACACCAACATATGTTAGAGAAAATGTTGAGCAAAAAGTGTCACTGCATGTCAGTGAAGAAAAGGTGGATTAATTGACATTAAAACAACTGAGCTCCAATCTAAGAAATATTTAGGTCTGACTCCTTACAACAAAAAATTCTTATGTACTAATGTTTAAATCCTCTGAAAATTGAACCCCAATGCACTCAAAGAAAATAGTGGACGATGTTTTAATACAATTAGAATGAGGAGGTAGAATTTTTATTAAGGTACCAATTCCAGAAATCATGAAAAGCAATTGATAAATTTAACTTAATAAAATCTAAATAAATGGCATAAACAGAATCAAAAGACAGGGAAATTTTGGAAACATTTTTGTATCAATTATTATAGTTCAATTCTTATTTATTTAACATATTAAATGTTCCTACAGATTGGTATGAAAAAGATCAAGGACTCATCAACAAAATGGTATAGGTCTTGAAAACAGAAGTGACTAGAAAAAAATTCAGACAAATTTTTTAAATAGAAAAAGACGTCCAACTTCATTTATGTTAAGAGAAATGAAACAAGAAATACTGTTTTGTGAAAGTTTAAATTGTACAATTTTGTGTGCAGGGCAATGTAAATCTGTGCGAGACAAATTCTGTCATAATTTTAAATGAAAATTCTTTTGTACTTAGAAATTTTATGTTCAGGAATTTTTCCTATATATGTTCTAATATATTTAGATATAAGTAAAAGATCTTTATTTTTAAGTTTATCACAGAACAAGAATTAAGATGCCCATATGATTACAATAGGAGACTAGTCCAACACATTATTCTTCATATATTAAAAGAAACTTGATGTGGCTACTATGAGGACTAAGACAGTGTTTTAAACAGTAATGTGGAATTATCAGTAAGGGGAAAGAGAATTTAAAGTCCATTGAGAATATACCAATTATGTAAAATGCTTGCATATGGATAGAATATCCCTGGATAATGTATGAGAAACTGGTGACAGACGTAACTCTATTTTTTTTTTTTTAATTTCTAGGGGAGAGAGAGAGAGACAGCGTGAGCAGGGGAGGGTCAGAGAGAGAGGGAGACACAGACTGAAACAGGCTTCAGGCTCTGAGCTGGCAGTCAGCACAGAGCCCGACGCGGGGCTCGAACCCACGAACCGCGAGATCATGACCTTAGCGAAAGTCGGACACTTAACCGACTAAGCCACCCAGGTGCCCCTTTTCTTTTTCTTTTTCTTTTTTTTTTTTCAGACGTAACTTTAAAGAATGAGTCTAGAACCTAGTGAGGGACAGAGTGGAAAGCAGAGGTCTCTAGTTTATACACCTTTCTGTAACCAGTATGATTTGATATTGTAGTCATGCTTTATCTGTTGGAAGTGAATTATTTTGAATCATGCTACAAACTTTCATATTAAAGAAAGGCTTTTTCTACAACATGCTATAGTCGTCCACCCAACTTTCATTAAATGCTTCCAGTGATAGGAATTAACTAATGATGATTCAGATCTTTCTAATTTTAGACACTAAAATATTGTTTTGTTTTGAAACAAAATTGCTTTCTTATATCTACTAATGCTTGGTCCTTGTTCTCCCTCCTAAACCTATCTGAATCAAACTTAACCTCTCTTGTTTGGATATTTGCAAGATGCCTTTCCCTGCTCCTAAGTCTATATTTCTTAGCTATATGCTCTCGGTCCCTTAAGACATTCTTCATATGACATGATTTTTAGGTTTCACATCATTCTTACTATCACTAATTTAGTCTTATTTACTGGCATTCTCTTAAAAATCTGTCAAAAATGGAATGCCTATATGACTTGAGCGTCCGACCTCAGCTCAGGTCATGATCTCAAGGTTCACAAGTTCAAGCCCCATGTTGGACTGTGTGCTGACAGCTCAGAGCCTGGAGCCTGTTTCAGATTTTGTGTCTCTTTCTCTCTCTGCCCTCCCCTGCTCATGTTCTCTTTCTTTCTCTTTCTCTTTCTCTCTCTCTCTCTCTTTAAAAAATAAATCAGCATTTTAAAAAATCTATCAAAAGTGTTTGGCTAATTAAAAGTACAGTGGTTAATATATTTGTGGTTCCTTGATAGTGACACTACATTTTGATTAGTGTAATTTAAGATTAAATAAATATTTTCACAATATACTATTAACTCATATTTATTTTTTAATGAATTATAATTGGTAGTGTGCTTCTTTTGGTGGACATTATAAACTAAAGACGTGTTTAGAATCTAGAACAAGACTAACCAAAATTAAATCTTTGTTAGATGAATAAAGAGATGATGTCATCTAGATATGGCAGCAATTGTATTAAAACTTTTACCTCCGTAAGTTAAACCTCCTGTCCTATAAAGTGAATATCAAGGAGTTTGATTTCTTTCTTCAAGACCTTGGACGTGTGTGTGTGTGTGTGTGTGTGTGTGTGTGTGTGTGTGTGTAGATATATGTATCCTCATATCATTTGGAAAAATTGCCCCAAATAATAGTAGTCTTATGTGAAATATTATTTCTTAACCTGGCTGCATTATAAGAAAACCTAGATAGGTTTTCAATGTTTCCTTCAGGGTTTTTTTCAACTCAAAGAGATTGGAACCAGCTTCTACATTGCAGTTTTATTTTAATTATTGTAATGGTGAGTTTCGCACAGAATAGAGATAGATTAGGTTACTGATGACATATTTTGTAGAATAGATGGAATGAATTCATAATGATTCTAGTTGCTGATTTTTCCCTCCCTCCCTCTGTTTTTTTTTAATTCCCTGATGAATTTCTACAGGAAGAGTGGAAGTAGGACTTACCTAGCATATACACAGCTCAATAGGTTAACCAGATAGATTATAACAATGGAAATGTGAGATATTTCAGTCAACACGTAATACTGAGATAAGAATGTTTTAAATGATTTCAAGGTTTAATAACTAGAGAGATATATGAAGTCAAAATGGAAGTTGTGACAAGGAAGACTGGAAGGGATCTAATCAGTGAAGAAGTATATTCTTACTGCTGACTCTGATGAGTAAGACATGTCATGCTATAAAATATGTGACAATGTCATAAAAGAAAAGTTATTAAAATGACAGTAGCATTACTATAACTTTAAACCATCCATAGAGAACAAGAATAAGGAGGGAGCAACCCTATATCTTTGGTGTTTGGAGACTGAGCACAAAATGCAGTAATAACTGTTGTTGTTAAGGATGAGATGAATTAAAAGGAAATCTATGTTTATTTAAAGGCTTACATGTGGACTGAATACTGAATAGAAACTCAAGGTTTGGACAAGCTGTTCTTGAGAGTGGGTGTTCTAAAAAATAATGGGAAGTGGCTAGGTGACAGGTAGAGATATAGGGAGGGTTTGAGGAGGAGGGAAATAATTAGATAAAGATTAGTCGGTGGAGTATCTGTGACTATTGTTGCTTACTAACTTAATTGTATGGGCATATAAAGCCATTTGCCAGGACATCAGCTATAAGATATAGACACGATGAGCTTTCACAACTGTTACACTGAGCAACATTCCCACCTAAATCTAGTCCTGGAATTTTGATTCAACTTCCCTTTCTCCAGGTGGTAAGCTCAGGATGCTAATTGTAACCCTCATTCCTTTTTATTGGGAAGGGGCATTTCCCATCATCTGTAGGCTTCATCCCTCAAAGCTGTGGATGGCTTCTTGTTTTTGCTTCTTGCTTCACCACTGCCATTGAGTGCACTTGATCCTTTTGATGATCAGCATCTGTGTGCTAAAAGGAAACTTTTTTTTTTTTTAGCCTGCAAATAAGGTATGGCCCTTAAGTGACTTTACCTAAGTTGACTTTCTCTATGTAGTCTCCTCCCAGAGGAGACTTCCCTGTCTAGGAGGTTAGACTAAGTCCCTCAGGGGCAATGCTGCATGCTGGTAGTGAAGCCCTTAGCCTTTTTTACCGAAATAGAGCAAGATTTCTTCTTCCACTGTACCCTAGAGGGAAATATATGGTTTATAAAAACTCCTTTCCAAGAACTTGAATAAATCTTTAAATCTAAGTCTGTTTTACTATTACTGCTACTACTACTATTACTACTACTACTACTACTACTACTACTACTACTACTAATTTTCCTTGAAAGATTTCTTCCAAAAAAAAAAAATAGAGTCATCAGAGAGGCTAGAGACTACCATATAAATAGAATCAATATACAGATAGTCTCAGATTCCTGGCAAGGGACATAAATAAAATTTCTATATTATTTTGGTTCATTTAATGGAGGGACCAGGATAAAATGGTATTATTCATTTTTTTTTGGATGCTAGATATCCAAGCTTAATGTCGACTCTGAATATAACATTAGAATTTAGAAATGGTCTGTCACAGAATTCTGCCCCTCTCAAATAAACATGGCAATAATGAGTAAATGTTTATTATAATATTTTGTTAGAGTATACGATACTGTTATTGCCATCTAATAACTCTGCTAATATGAATGAATTTAGAAATTTGACACATTTTCCGTTATGCCTGTAATTAGCTACTCCTCTTGCTATTGATCCTATTTCGATAGACATCAAGTCATATAAAATATTCAAAACGTTTGGCTTAAGCACCTAATATCAATTTAAAAATATCATCTGCACATGTTTCCCATAGAAGAGAAAACACGTAATAATATGTCTTGACTTTCATTTCAGTTTTAGCTTTTTATTTCTTATCAGACGTTAAACATTGCTGAGATGCATGCGGCGTTTGTGTTTTTCCATTTCCCCCAAAACAGGCCTTTATCATTCCTCTAAGTGACTGCTATCTTGACTTCAGCCACTAAATCTTTGCTCCGCTGAAACAAAAACAAAACTGCAGAGCTTGATATAACATGCTGCTCCTGCTGAGTCCCCATCGGTCCAGGTGTTAAAAATTGGACACTTTTTTTTTAAGGCCCTTGATATATGAAAACAAAACCAGAAGGAAGCTTGTTGAGGAAACTGTGTTTTAAACAGTAGTAGCTCAATCTGTTGATTTACAGGCTACTGATTTACAAGCTGTGAATGAATTGAAGCCTTCAGCAACAGGAAGCTGCGCCGTTGGGAAACCTTAGAGCCGGGGGACCTGCTTGACTGCGAAGAGGAAAACTCACTCCAGGAGCCCCCTGCAATCAGAGTTGTTAACCAGAAGGAAATGTCTTCAGTGCTCTTACATGGCTTTTAATCAGATACTGACAGAGCGCCTTTGATCAACACATTTGCACCATGAGGTTAACTAGGGGGTTCAGTATGTCCACATAGATTTCACAGTCAGCTCCAAATGTACACAAGCAACAGAGAGACTATTCAAAGCTGATCCCATTGCTGGCTCCCCGTCTGTCCTCTCAACCTCCAGGGTCTGCGGTGGGGATTAATGAAACCACATTTTTCAAGCATCTTGCCATCTCTGAACTAGAACCGAGGGTGAAGCATGAGGCATTGTTGCGGAGGCCCGCGCGTTACTTCTTTGATATCTCTACACGTCTTAATTGAAACCTTAGACAGTGGCACCAGCCCGCTGCCCTGTGTTGGGCCTTTAAGAACACAGTAGAGGAGAGAAAGAAACCTCAGGGAGGAATTATCTCAAAGACAGGGATCACTGGTGAGTGAAATGGCCCCGGCTGAGTTATTTTTCATTTGCCAGCTTGGTTGGTATCCAGAATCCGTGACTTGAAATGAAACGACTCTGTAGTCACAGAGCAGAGAAACAAAGTTGGCATAGAGGTACCAGAGAAAACAGCTTACAAGGTGCATCCCAAAGATGCTGAGGGGGGAATTAGATATTTCTCTGTCACTGTAATTGCCTGTGAAAAATTCCATGTATTTGGGGTTAGCAGACAAGATGGATAAACCCCTTCTCATTGTAGGGAAAAAGAAATTGCTGGGTCTGCACTGATCTTGATGTCGGGAGATACGGATAAGGTGATATTATCTCTGAGTATGGATTAAAGCAACAATCACTGGATGAAAGTTCATTTCTGTATTTTTAGATGCTTATTGTAGATAAAATATGAACATAAATAATTGTGAAATTGTGTGAAACTAAAGGTTGCAGTTAGGTTTAAAATAGGAATAAAATAAGAATCATAAAAAAAAAGCCTAAGAGCTTTCTTTCATTTAGCTTTTGACATAGGATTGGCAATATGCATCCAAGCGCTACCAAGAGAAACAAAGGTAATTGTTAGAAAGATATCAGTTTTTTAAAATGTTTTTATTTTATTTTTGAGAATGAGGCAGAGTGTGAGCAACGGAGGGTCAGAGAGAGAGGAAGACACAGAATCTGAAGTAGGTGCCAGGCTCTGTCTGAGCTGTTGGTATGGAGCCTGATGCAGGGCTCATGGACCACGAGATCATAACCTGAACGCAGGCATCCCAGAGATCAGTGTTTTTTAGTCTCAAGTGTTCACATCTATAATTTAAATAGTAAATATAAATTTCAAAATTCAACTACATTTTTAGTACTTTAATCACCTGGTTTTTACTTTTTAAACACCCAGGAAATTGAAGAAGCATCCCTTTCATGCTCCAGTTACTGACCTGTAAAAAAATATATGGAAAAAAATCATTGAGGCAAAATAAGAGATAAGTGGTTATGGTTACTTTTTTGGTATATTACCTTGAAACTTACAAAGTCATTAAACTTTAGTGAAACATTTTTCTTACCTTCTTTCAAATTAGCTAATACTATTCCAATTTGGGAAGCAATTAATATCTTTACCTCCCAAATATCAATGTTTAATTTCAGGTGGCGTCAAAGTCCACTTATTTTTTGAGAATCTATATGTTGTAACTTTCACAAGTTAAATAGAATTTAACCAAATAAATGCTAAAGCTCTTTTCTATAGAATTCACTTATTTTTCACTTAGGTCCAATTTAATGAGGAATCAATTTAAAACATAACATGTAATTTTTTTCTAGTTTATGGTGACATTTTAATGAATTTTAGCAAAGTTCTCACAAAACTAGTATAATTGCAAATATGCACATTTCAAAGTCTTGCACAAAGAGATTGCTGGGTGTCCTTTCAATGAAATACTGGGAATTCCCTAACTGACCTTGTGGAACTATTCGAGTCTACAAGGGTACCCAAGTTAACATGGAAGTTAACTTGAAGGACACTGAAATAATGCAAATGTTTCCTGAAATTATGCTACAGAGCCATGTAAAGGATTTTTGCTCATGGCGATGCAAATGGATTTGTACAGAAATCTCTAGAATTCTAATTTGAATTGATTTTAATAGTTTGCTGTTTCTCTTACTAATTAGTGGATTAAATAAAATCTTTGAAGATTCTTCATTTCATGTTAGTATGATAGTCACGATTTAACCTGCCTGAAAATTATACTTTAATAGACACATAGCAGAAAAAGGAGCTCTTTTAATTAAAATAAAAACTAGCTTATTTTAGTTTTCTATTAGAATAACATCATTACAAAAACTAATGTTAGATCTTCTTGTTAAAAATACCTTTTTAGAGTGTAAAATTCTAGAATATACATTGGGGAGGATTGCTTTTGTTTCATTCATTAGTGTTTCTGGAGAACCCATAATTGCATCGTGTGTATTCAGTATTTGTTGATCCAGATGGAGCAGAGTGGAAAGAATAGAAACAAAGACTAAACCAAATCTAACAGAAAGGACAATATGTAAATACCAAAGGAAAAATGGAAATCTTATTCGTCCCTCCTCACATAAAAATTGATTTTTTTTTAATGTTTTATTTATTTCTAGGAGACAGAGAGAGAGAGACAGCGTGAGCAGGGGAGGGTCAGAGAGAGAGCGAGTCACAGACTCTGAAACAGGCTCCAGGCTCTGAGCTGGCAGTCAGCACAGAGCCCGACGCGGGGCTCAAACCCACGAACTGCGAGATCATGACCTAAGCAAAAGTCGGATGCTTAACCGACTAAGCCACCCAGGCGCCCCAAAAATTGATTTTAAATAATGCCAAATTCCATGTTATAGGGAATCACCAAAAGGGTGGGAATAGAACTTTTAAAGTTATTATCTGACATCACAAGGGAGATTTTGTATTTATTTTTGTTTTCTTTTTTTCTAATTTTTAAGAAACCAACATGAAAAACTGGCTAATTGGAAAATACAAATGCATTGCGGTCTGTCTGTAGAACTGGGAGCAACGACTGCCTTGGATAGTTTTTAATGTTTCTTCTGTTTGGGTTTTATGAAATTCCTGGAATTGTAGGTTTAAAGTCTTATCAAACCTGGAAAATTTTTAGCCATTTTTAAAAAATATTTCTCCTGCTTATAGGACTTTAAATCCCATGTAATAAGCTTTAATTTGTCCCCATAACTCATTGATATTTTTTACATTATTCTTCAGTCTTTTTACGTTTTATTAAGTAGGTTTTATCAGTATGTCTTCAAGTTCACTAATATTTTGCTCTGTGGCATCTAATCTGTTCTCATATCAGTGTATTTGTATCTCCAGTAGTTTAATTTCACTCATTTTAAGTATTAACATAATCATGTTTTTCTTTAATTTCTTGAGCATATGCTATGTATATATTTAAAGTAGCTATTTTAATGCCTGTCTGATAGTTCTAGCATCTCTAGCATCTTAAATTCATTTTTTTAAAGTTTATTTATTTATTTTGAGAGAGACAGAGACAGTGAAAGAGGGAGAAGGACAGAAAAAGAGGGAGATAGAATCTCAAGCAGGCTCCGCACTTCCGGCACAGAGCCTGAAACAAGGCTTATCCCCGTGAACCTGGAGGTCATGACCTAAGCCAAAACTAAGAGTCAGGTGCTTAACCAATTGAGCCACTCAAGTTCCCCTTAGGTTCATTTCTATTGACTGAATTAATTTGTTGTATAAGCTGTACTCTTTTTGTGTAATTTTTAAAAAATTTTTATTTATTTACTTTTGAGAGAGGAGAGGGTGAGAGAGAGCGTGAGTGGAGGAGGGACAGAGAGAGAGAGCATGAGTGGAGTAGAGACAGAGAGAGAGAGAATCCTAAGCAGACTCTACACTGTCAGAGCACAGCATGATGTGGGCTTGAACTCACGAACCGTGAGATCATGACCTGAGCCAAAATCAAGAGTTGGCACTTAACTGACTGAGCCACCCTAGTGGCTGTACCCTTCTGATTCTTTTCACAACTTGTAATTTTTTACTGAATTCCACATACTGTAAAATTTTATTTATACATACTGTATTTTTTTGGGCATCCCTTTAAATATTTTTTATCTTTGTTTTAAGACATACACAATTTACCTGGCTACATAAAGCAGGTTATATAAGCTGTTTTAGGCAAGATCAGTATATAATCTTTCATCTAGGCAATTTTGGCTCCAGTAGGAAGGCAATGAAATTCTGAGTATTCAATTTGATGTCCCTCTTCTCTTTCACCCTTGAAAACATGATCTATTACCAGCTCTGTGTGACCTCAGTAGTGATTCTGTCTCCTTTCTGCAGCCTTATGTAGTTTTCTCACATGTTAGTCAGTTGATTCAAGAAAACTCTGTTCCATATCTCCAGTTCTCTGTGTCCAACTCTCTTCTCCACTCCACTCCATTTGTCTGAATGTTTTGTCTCCTCAAATGTCAACTCCATCTGTGCTAGTTGGGCCATTGGGCATATTTTATGTCCTTCCAAATGACTTCCCTCTGCTGCCCTGTTGTCTAATATTTAAAAACCATTGCTTTGTATATATTGTCCAGGTTTTTAATTATAGAAAGGTGTAGGATAAGTATAATTCCTCTTATTCTATTACAACTGGAAGCATAAGTCTATTCTGCGGCTCAATTAAATGACTGAAAACATAGCCCAGGCTTAGGGCTATTTTTTTTTAACCTCTTGAAATTTTGATGATTATCAATTGTATATTATTGGGACTAGGATCCTAATAACTACACTTTATGCCAGGCAAGAATGAAGAGGTAAGCAGGTAGCCCCCAAGTACCTGAGGCAAGCATTAATATAAGTGCAACCCCATGTTGCACATGTGAGTTATTTTTCTCTCTGAGAAGAGTACACAGTAATCCTCAGGACATGTATGCTGGAAAGAGCCTGTGAATAAAATTTCGCTTCTATAATGCAGCTATAGTTGGGATCTGGGATCTTAGTTTTAGGAAGGATGTCTCACTCTTATTGCCCGTTGAAAACAGAGCAGAAAACACTGGACAATCTTCATAATAATAGAATATTCAGAATAAAGGCATCTGACACTATTCTAGTAATGATGAATAACTACATAGTCCTTTTGAGGACACATATTGTTAAGTAAATGGTAGATTTGAATTCTAGTGCAAAAAGAAAATGGTTTTCCAATGGATATAATTTAAAAAAAAGAGAGAGAGAAGGAAGGAAAGAATAAAAGACAGAAAAAGAAAGGAAAGAGAAAGAACGAAAGAAAGAACGAAAGAAAGAACGAAAGAGAAAGGAAAGGAAAGGAAAGGAAAGGAAAGGAAAAGAAAGGAAAGGAAAGGAAAGGAAAGGAAAGGAAAAGAAAGGAAAGGAAAGAAGAAAAGTACCAAAGCAATGCAAAGCAAAAAACACAGAGCTCCCTGGTTTCTCGATTAAGAGTAGTAAATTAGGCCAGTAAAGAGCTGGTTTTTAGATGAGTGTTAGGGAAAACATTGTAGGTGAAAGGGAAGAATTTGTGTTTTGTTTTTCCTTTAATATGTAAAAGAAGTTTATGAAAATGCAATAGGTAACATAGTTTGCGGGATTTCAAGTGCTGATGAAATGGGTCACTGTGAACATTTGTGCAGGCAGTACAGTGCACAATTTTAGTTGTGCCTTTCCCTTATAGCCTATAACCTTGACCAGCAGTGGCCAAGGAGCTTCAGGGAGCTTGTCAGAAATATAGAATTTGAGGGGTGACTGGGTGGCTCAGTCAGTTAAGTGTCCGACTTCAGCTCAGGTCATGATCTTGCAGTTTGTGAGTTCGAGCCCCAGGTCAGGCTCTGTGCTGACAGCTCAGAGCCTAGAGCCTGCTTCAGATTCTGTCTCCCCTTCTCTCTGCCCCTTCCATGCTCATGCTCTGTCTCTCTCTGCCTCTCAATAATGAAGAAACGTTAAAAACATTTTAGAAATATGAAATTTCAGATTCCACTCCAGACATACAGACTCAGAATCTGCATTTTAACAAGATCCCAGGTGATTTGTACACTCATTAAATTTGAGAAGTGTATACATGTATCATGTCTTGGAGTTGGGAAGTACACAGCCTGCCTAGCAGTATAGATCTGTCTGTGGGAACCAAGGTTGTTAGAGGGTCTTCTGATGAGCAACATGACTTGCAGAACTGTATTGAGGCCTCTGGGTCAGCAGCAATAGGGTTGTTTTTATATATCATGGGCAGAAACCCTGAATGTACTATTCTCCCTTATTTAGTTCTCCCTCTTTTCCTCAATACTCCTGTATCAAAAACAAAAACGAAAACAAAACAAAAAACAAAACACACAGTTCTCCCTTTTCCCTTTTCCTTTACCACCTTCATAAAACACTACACTCCTGACACTCCTGGCCACCAAATGTGTGGGTTTTTTTTTCTCTACACCAAGCAATTCTCCATAATACCAGCTCAGGGTGTCACAATTTAACTCAGTTCTGACACTACCTGGAGATAGTGTCAGATCCTATCAGGTTATAGGCTCAGTGCCACAAGGCTGCCTTACCCCCACTTCAGATGCCAATCATGAGTAATAGTTCCTCAGGTACCCACTTCTGTCTGACTGGCTACAAATCAGAGGTTCCCACTATCCCTTCTACAGGGGTAATTAATTTGTTAGAGTGGCTCACAGAACTCAGGAAAACACTTATTTACATTTACCAGTTTATTAATGGATATGGTAAAAGTTGCAGTTGAACAGCCAGATGAAGAGATAACATAGGTCTGGGAAGGTCCTGAGACACAGAAGCTTCTGTCCCCATGGAGTTGGGGTGTGTCTTCCTCTTGGATGGATGTGTCCACCTACCTCAAAGCTCTCCGAACTTATACTACTGGGAGTTTTATGGAGGCTTCATCACAGAGGCATGATGCATCATTAACTCCATTTACAGCCCTTCTCTCTTCTCAAGGAATGGGGAGCTAGAGCTTGGAATTCTAGTGTCTAAACATAGCTTGCTCATTCCCATGACCTGCCACCATCCAGGAGCCATCCAGAGTCATCTCACCAGAGCAAAAGACACTCTGCTCACCTAAGAAATGGCAAGGGTTTCAGAATCCCCGAGGCAGAAATGAGGGGCAGTGTGTATGTTTTCTGTCATCTTACCACTCTCCTCTGCATTCCATCAGCCAGCCTGAGCTTCAAGGTGTCAGCGACAGCACTGAGGGGAAACTTGCTGCAGCTTTCTCATATTAACTGGTGGATATTATGTGCACTCTCTCCCTCCAACTATTTGTACCCTATCACCCACAATATGAAGCACTGGCTTCACTTCATCAGAGGCCCTCAGTGAGAGTGTCCTGATAATTCTCAAGAGAGTAGAATATCAAAGGAATATACAAGTTGTGTTTTTATAGACATCTGCTATTCATACCTTTTTAAGTCTCAAGTTCTGAAATAATTATGTTTTGGGCAGCTGGCCAATTTCAGTAAAGATAAAAACTAGATTGCATACATTAATTGCTAGCTGAATAAAGAGGTGGAACTTTCCCTCCTAACACAGTTTCCCCATCTATCTCGTTAAGCCGCAGCAGTCTCTGGGGAAGAGACCTTGTGCTTCACACTATCATTTTTTCCCCATAGAATGGGCACCAAGCATGGGTCAAGTGCATCAGCACAGACAGGGAGAATCTTCTCACTGCTGATATCTCTGGACAAAAGGCCTCTGTCATTTTGTGAACCAACAGAGTGAGGGGGGAGGGGATGGGGAGGGGGAGAGGGAGGAGAGGAGGTGCTAGTAGTAGAGAGAAGTTCTGAGTAGAGGAAAGTGTCTTCTTAGTCTGGTCCCTCCAATAAAGAGGCCTCTGAAGGGAGGCACCGGGAGTAGAAGTGCACAGTATGCATGTGAGCCTGAGTCCCTGACTGCAACTGCCTTCCTAAAGCTGCAGTTCACCGATCATGCGCCAGATCTCACGGGGAGCGCGGCGCCCCCCGCCCTGAGGCCTGCCAGGCAAAACCTTGTAATTGCCTATGGTCAGGCACAAAAGATCACAAGGAAGATTTTGGCCCGGAGCTGCACTCTTCACATGCAGCCTGAAGACACCTGATGCAAAGATAACACACCTACTTGAGACCTAGAGTTCTGGTAGAAGTGCGGAAGGCTGAATGTAGGGGATTCACCTCTGAGGTTTCGTAAAGATGGAGGATGTTGCTACGGACGACGCTACTAGACCCTAGACCGCGACAGCTACTAGACAGGATCCTAATGAGCAAGAGTTAAAAATCTTCGCTGGAGAGTTTGTATCAGCCTGAAAGAGAATGTGAAACAGAGTTTCTCAGGGGAGATTGTGTCCTTGAGCAATGCAACTCACTATTTTCCAATGTTTGCTTACCTGAGGGTAAATATTTGTTACTTGTTGTTTGTTTTTGCTTTTGTTTTTGTTTTGATTTTTGTTCTTTGTTTGAAGCATCATAGATAAGATTTTGACAGTACAGATATTGAGGTCAATCTGTTAGCTAGTTTCGAGGAGAAAATTTTCCAGGACTTTCAGCGGCAGTCTTGGTGAAGGGTGATATCTTTCTGGTGAAGGGTAATATTTTTTTCTGCTATTAGTTTTAGCCTTTTTAGATTATATTTTGCTGATTCTATTACAGAAATGCCTGTAGCAAGACCCCAGGACTCGATTTCTTTTCTACACTTACAGGCATAGACATTTGCTATTCTTATTGGATATTGCTTCCCTAAATCGCAATATATATTCCCAATACCATGTGCTCTATCCCTTCACTCTAACTCTGCCTTGGGCCATAGCTGCCTTTGCCAATAGGCAGACCGCCACCTTGAAATCCCAAGCCCTGCTAAATCCAGGCTATCTTCTTCTGCCTGAGTCCAAGGCCAAGAGGCCACAGCAGTGTGGGCTTTCTGGTCCAGGGAGCACCCCTGAGTCCCTAGGACTCTTCTTTTCTCGGAGATATTAAGTGAAGAGGATTCCTTCAAATAATAGGCATTTTGTGTTCTTTTAGTCGGGAAGTGGGGCCTTAGGGATATTTACTCTGATTTTAAAGCTCTCTCCTTACCTTGAGTCAGGATTTTTGTTTTGTTTTTTAACCTAGTGTCATGGAACAGTTTATACTGGTTGTATTTGGAGACATTCAAACCTGATTAGATTCTCCTGAGGCTGTGGCTGAGAATTCATATGGCACATATGAACACCAAACAAATTATAATTTTTAAAAACGGAATCAAGCAATTGTGAAACAATGGACAAGATTCTCAGCAATCTGATGAACATAATATGGACTTTCAAGAGTCAACATTGATTTGCAAATATCATTATACTGGGATGAGTATAAGCCTTTACGTTTTTATTAGACTCTTATAAAACCCTGGAACATAGAGCAAGGTCAGTAAATAGCTGAACATAAGACATTTTCTGCAGTATTTAGATGACTAAAGAGAGGTATGAATGGCTTTCAAAAGCTACGTTTCAAATCTCATCATGTAAAAATAAAGAAACTCCTCCTGGAGAAGAAAGACACTATGATACTGTTTTCCACGTCCCCAGGCCATCAGTTTATCCCCAGGACACCAGGTCCTTGAAATGGGTTACAAACTTGGGGAAAAAAACTATGAAAGTCTCTGATTTTCATAATGAAAACCCATGATTAAAAGGATGATTTGTAAGAAATTGGGAATATTCTCCAGAGAAGATAGAACCACACTCAGGAAATTTAAAAAAAAAGAAAAGTTTGGCTATAGGTTAAGTAAAATTTCTCAAGTTTTATCACAGTGACAGCTATCAAAGGCCAAGGTGTGCCAATGACTGGCCAAATCAATTAAAGGTTATTCATGCTCCCAAAGTAAAAAATAGTTCAGTACAGTATCCACATATCCAGACAGAGCTAATAATGTTTGTCTGCTACTGTGGTTAATCTAATTGATATTCTTATGATAGTTATGACTACAGACTTTGCTCTTGGTTCTTCACAGATGAGAATTTAGATTCCAGAAATGTGAATCAAGTACATTTTTGAGGAGCATAATGTAGTTGCTACTCCTTAGATTGAAATTGATGTAAGAAATAAGTGAAAGTTGTGTATAAAGAAAAATAAAGTAGTTTAAAGTAAAATGTTCATGCCAATTGCATTACATTTTTCATTCTGGGGAGAGGAAAGTACATAACAAGACAAATATTCAGATAGGGATCTCCTCATGGGCACACCCCTAATTTCTTTAAAAAAAAATTTTTTTTAATGTTTGTTTTATTTCTGAGAGAGAGTGAGAGAGTGAGACAGTGTGAGCAGAGGAGCAGAGAGAGGGAGACACAGAATCTGAAACAGGCTCCAGGCTCTGAGCTAGCTGTCAGTACAGAGCCTGACATGGGGCCGAACCCACAGGCCACAAGATCATGAGCTGAAGTTGGATGCTTAACCAACTGAGCCACCCAGGTGCCCCGGCACACCCTTAATTTCTAACATGATTCTTTTCTTTTTGCATTTATGCCACGAGAACATTTCTCCAATTTGTCACTTGGTTTCAAGTAACACCCAGAAGGTCTTCAGTAGAACAGTTAGAACTCATTGCTGATTGAAGCCCTTCAGAATAGTACAGGGAGAACAAATTAAGAAGTTCAAGATCAGTAGAGCCTGGGGTCTCTAAACCATGTCTCCATTGCAATACACCCATTGGGGTTTTAAAGTGTCTCTATTTACTTTCTCTCTAATGGTTGGAAATACAGATTTATTGCAACAGAACACTCTAAACCCATAATAAAAATGAAATGTTTGTCTCTAATTGTCTGAATATAGGCATACTTGTGGTGCCTCCACACTCTTTCATGGTGCTGAACTGACCCAGTCAGAAATGAAGCCAATATTCTGGTTTGATGTAGAGGGGTTAGGAGATGATTGTAGCTAGTATGATTAGAAATCAGGATAGTGATGAAGACTTTGTCTAGTTTTAAGTTTCAGGGTAAAGGAGAAGGAGGTGATTTATGTTTTTTATTCCAAATGTAAATTCTAAGTATACAATTTATGTTAACAGAAGAATTTATTTTCTTTTTTTTTTTTTAATTTTTTAATGTTTTATTTATTTCTAGAGAGAGAGAGAGACAGTGTGAGCAGGGAGGGTCCAGAGAGGGAGTCACAGACTGAAACAGGCTCCAGGCTCTGAGCTGGCAGTCAGCACAGAGCCCGATGCAGGGCTCGAACCCATGAACCGCGAGATCATGACCTAAGTGAAAGTCGGATGCTTAACCCACTAAGCCACCCAGGCGCCCCCGAAGAATTTATTTTCTACTTAAATAATGGCAAATACTAAGTGTGTCTGGCTTTGGGCTAAGAAATTCAGAAGAAATAGAAATTGAATTCTCCTTCATGAACTTTCAATTTGATAAGGGAAATAAGACATATATATATATATATATATATATATATATATATATATATATACATAAACATATACATATGAAAGATGATAGTAATAGATGATGGTATTATAAACACAGAAAATTGTTAAAGTTGAATTTCAACAGAGGAACCGATAAGACTCTAAGGCTAATAAAATGTGGTTTTTGGATCGGAAAAAAGGGGTGCTTGGGTGGCTTAGTCGGTTAAGCATCCGACTTCGGCTCAGCTCACGATCTCACAGTTCGTGGATTTAAGCCCCACGTTGGGCTCTGTGCTGACAGCTAGCTCAGAGCCTGGAGCCTGCTTCGAATTCTGTGTCTCCCTCTCTCTCTGACCCTCCCCTGCTCACACTGTCTCTCTCTTTCTCTCTCAGAAAAAAAAAATCACAAACATTGGACAGGAATAAAAAACAATCTAACTTCATACATAATTGGGAGAACTTTAAGTGAAGATTTATGTGTGTGTATGATTTTTTGAGCTTTTAATATGGTAATGTATGTGGTAAATTTATAAAAGGTATACAAAGTCAATTTTGAATATCTTGAATTTACTCTCTTACACAGACTCTGAAGGAATATGTCTAGAATACAGACGAAAATATTAGACTATGGCTTCCTGAGATTTGGACTGCATATACAGATGGTGGTTCAGCCCCAAAGAGGTGTTAGTTGCCACCATGACTCTCAAAAGGAGAACCAGGGAAGATAGAGATGAAGTGCATTTGAAGAGTTAGGAAAGGAGCATAAACCTGAGAAGTAAGATACAGAGAGAGAACTAGTGAGGGACTACCTATTCATGAAGCCAAAGAGAATAAATCTGTAATGGGGTGGCGTCCATATGTGGATGACACAAAAATCAAGGGGAGTCAGGACTCACAGAAGATTACTGAACTTAGAAACTGGGTGACACTGATGTTTTTAGAAGTTTTGGTGAACTGTTGAAGACAACACACAGGTGATAAATCAAATAATGACTATGAAGAAATAAGAACTAGGCATAAACCAGTTCTCAAACTTTTAATACTTCAAGAAGGGTTATTTGATGGCACCTTGAAGATAACAAACAAGATGCACGGAAAATAGGTTTAACTGTGGAAAGGTTCGTTTTTGTCTCTAAAGAAGAAAGGTTTAATGAAGAAAAATGCTCAGGCAAATAATTAATTGCAAAGGATGAGCATGAAAGAGTGGGTAATGGTAAAAAATGAAGTGGTTTCCTTTGAAGAAGATAATGTAAACTTTTTTTTTTTTATGTTTTATGTTTCCACAGGGGAGGAAACCTGATAGAACACATCTTGCCTGACAGTTTCTCTTCTTCTGAATGGTGTGTTCTCATGTCACTGGCATCTGGTTTTATAGGTTTTGCAGCATTTATGCTTACCTTTGAGGGATAGAGTATGCTTTTATCATGTCTACAGAAGTGATTTCCTTTAGAATACTGCAAAATCATTCTGAGCACTTTGATTTGGCTGATTGTGGCACTTCTTTCTATAAGAGGTAATTCAATTCTGGACTTCGGCCTTCTGGAAAAGTAGTTCCACTTGTACTTACTTTATGATGAAGATATTAATTCAGGCAGCATGTCATTTACCTTGAATGAATAACATCCCTTCATAAATAGAATTTTCTCTCAAATTTATTAAAAGTGGGCAATTACTTTGTCTTCATTCCTTTTTCATGCATATATTGAAAAATAATAAAAGGGGGGAATGTGTGGACTGACAAATGATATAGATTAACAAGAAATTAGTAAGAACCCAACTTTATGTATTTTAAAAATCTACCTTACTTTGAATAAAAATTTTCTTAAAATAGATGTACTGAATATACTATCAAATGTCATACTAACTAATGACCAGTCATCAATAATTATCTAAAATTGATTACACACACACATGCAAGGCCATAGCAATTTTTTGAATTTAATATGCCTGCTATCATTGTTGAAGACATCTGGAAGCCATATTTGATAGTCCAATTCTAACAATGTTCCAACAAGTGAGTTAAAAAGTTTCAGTGTATGTTCTTCTAGGTCAATTAAGGAAAATTATTGCTTTGTCTTTATTCCAAGTTGTTGGCCTAATACTCCTAGTATGAGCTCGGCTCTAGATATTTCATTTCCTACAAGAATTGGAACATAGCCTACTCTTGTGCCCTGATACCTCAGAAGACAATGGTAGCTTGGTTTACCATTATTTGCCTATACTGTACCATTTGTCTGAATAGATTGTTAAAGGCAACAAGGGCCAATTCCTGTAATCCTTTGCCATTGCTTATGCTAATAAAAATATACTACCAGGTGGATCCATTTGCTAACATTTATCCAGCTTCAATTGCATGTTCAGGAGTAGTCCCTAACATTCTCCAACTGCTGGTAATTCTATAACGCCTAAACAACTAATCCCTCGAAGAAGCCTACTGTTCAAGTTTTAATACTTAAACAAATCCATGCAATTTGAAAGAAGAAAAACAACTAAAGCAGTTTATGATTGAGAAAGATTTTAAGCTAAATTTTATAACAAACTGCTTCAAAAATACTGATACACAGTGCAGTTTTGCTGAAAGAACTTTAGTACTGAAAGTGCCTCATATAAATTGGTTAGTCCAGGGTTTTCTAATGGGGAAGAGATGTCAGAGCAGCAGCCCAAGAAATTAAAGATGTTAATGTAGAAAGAAGGAAAAAAACATCCCCCAAACCACTAAAACACACACACACACACACACACACACACACACACACACACACACACACACACACACCATGCATTACGTGAAGAAAATGATATGAACAGCTAGGCAAATGTACTTAACATCTTTGACCCAGTATCCTAGCAGCATGGACTACAGACCACTGTTATTTAAATATTTAAAAATTCAGATTTCTGGGGCCTCTGGGATGCTCAGTCAGTTAAGTGTCCAACTTTGGCTCAGCTCATGATCCCATAGCTCGGGGGTTCAAGCCTCGCATCAGACTCCGTGCTGACAGCTTAGAGTCTGGAGCCTACTTCAGATTCTGGGTCTCCCTCTCTCTGCTCCCTTTCCCGCTCACACTCTGTCTCTCTCTCCTTCAAAAATAATAAATAAATTTAAAAAATATTTAAAAAAACAAAAATAAATAAACATTAAAAAAAATTTTAAAAATAGAATAAAATAAAAATTTAGATTTCTTAGCACACAGACCAGGAGTCTGTATTTTTACAAGAACTGTGTGTGATCATCTGCGTGCAATCATTCTATACTAAAGCTAGAGGACCAAATGTTAGAGAATAGAAGAAGAATAAAAATAAATCCAATGATAAAGATTGCAAAATAGTTATTTTCTTTGTGATACACTAATATCAAAGAAGCATTAGTGAAATAATAAATAAGACCAACATTCCAAAGTCATAGCTTCTAATGATAAGCAAGGTCATTATGGTAAAATGGTGATCTAAGAAACAAAATGCTTAAATATTTCTCTTTTCAAATAAAAAGATTACAATATATCAAATTTGAGTATTGAAATAATGTCATAAGTAAAGAGGATTCATGATTATTAAGTAAATTCCAAATGTACACACGTAGATACATAGGAAGGTAGGTTGATAGGTAGACAGAGAAAAAGAGAGGAAAGAAAATAGTCCTGTTTTCCCAAATGCAATAATAAAGGGAAAAAACACAAAACTGTACAGGAAAAGAAAAGGAACTCATTAAACAAACCAATTAGGTTTAAAAGTTTCTATTTTTAAGGTTTCTATTTTTTAGAAACCCCAGAACTTTTCTGGTGAAGATCAAATATCTATTCTTCATAAAGGCCAAATCTCTTCCTGTGTACTAACCTCATCATCTGACAGATGTCTGATACTGTAACATCGTTGTCATTGTGCATGTTTACATATAATTCAAGAACCAAAACATAAATAAACAAATGGGACCACTGTGTAAGCCTCAGCACAAGAGTAATTCTGTGCTCTGGCCTAGAGATTGGAAACAGATGTAAACATTTGTAATTATGCATGTTTCAGGCTGCCTTTCATGCACAAAAACAGTTGTAGAAATTGTAGGTGGAGCTGGCTGAACACAAACATTATTTGTCTTTCTGAAGTGTCAAATCAGAGATTAGAGTAAATGTAAGCACATTAATCATGAAATGAAATTTTCAGAAGGGCCACTCATTTGTGAACTTCTGGTGTCACTCAAAAATCAAAGTTTTGAAACGTGCTTCAGTTATTTTTCTATGTTTATGAACTAATATATCATAAGATGGGGAGGGATGTTATGGAGGGGATTTGCTTTTCTCCACTGCCACATTTCATTCATTCCAGGGAAATGATACTTGGGCTTTGTTTTCTGACATACAGATATAGCATTGGAACAAAATACTAAGTGACCCCCGTAACAGTCATTAACATGCATGTTAAATGCCCACATCCATTTTCCCTTTGTACCTTTGCAATTGGACTCGAATTTTTAGCGGATCGTAGTGCTCCTTGCTAAACAACTGTGCTTCCCATTCTCTTTCGTAGCTAAGTGTGACCAAGTCTCCGGACAATTTCATGTATCAGACTTCCAGGAGGTCTCCTTAAATGAACTTCCTCTCTTCCTCATGCATGTGCAAATGAAGGCCCTTGGAGGATGGAAGTCACGTGTTGAAGATGGTGGAGCATACACAAAAATGGGGACCAGGGACTCAAAGCACTGAGTGAGAACAGCGAAGTTGCCATCCGAGCTTTGATTGCCTACCACTAGAACACTTGTAAGTGAGAGAGCAATAAGCGTCTATCTTATTTAAACCACTGATTACTTATTGTTTCCTTGTTTGCTTACTCTCAGCTGAACCAAATTCCATACCCAATACAGATTAAATTCAACCAATCTGTATGATATGTTTACCACTGACCAGGGGTTACTTTGTTTAAGCCTACAGTGATGAATGAGAATGGACATGTTTAGCTAACAGTCTGGTGCAAGGGTCAGCAAACTCAAATCCATGGGGCAAATCTCCCCACTGTTTTGGTAAATAAAATTTTATTGAAACAGTCATTTTTATTCTCTATTGCTGCTTTCACACTGCAACTGCAGAATTGAGTAACTGTGACAGAGACTTCATGATTCACAAACCTGCAATAATTACTATCTGGTGTTTTACAGAAGAAGTTTGACAACTCTGATCTAAGGGGAGTCTAAGACAAGTAAGTGGACACGTAGAATAATGTGTGGTATATATGACAGGAAGGGTCCTGGGCGTGATATAAAGAGCAGTGAATAATCTGCACATGAGAGACCAGAGCATATTTCCCAGAGATGGTGATGTTGAAGAAGAACTCAGCAGGATAAGTAGGTGTGGACCAGGTAAGTGACTCAGTGCAGTTATTCTAAGTGGAAGAAACTGTGCAAGTTCAAAACCCAAAAGTGACAAATGCTCTCAAGTAAAATCAATATTGTGGGGCATCTGGGTGGTAAGTTGGTTAAACATCTGACTCTTGGTTTCAGCTTAGGTCATGATCTTACAGTTCTTGGAATCAAGCCCTGCATTGGGTTTTGTGCTGACAGCACAGAACCTGCTTGGGATTCTCCCTCTCCCTCTCTCTCTCTGCCCCTCCCCCACAAGGGCATTCTCTCCCCCCAAAATAAATAAATTAATTTAAAAAAATGAAAATTGAAAAGCACCCCATGGAGAATGGAAGAAAAACACCAAGCTTAGAAGTGGCTACCAAGAAAGCCCAGAAGAATCCAGGATTCAACTCAGTAGAGCTTAGAAAAATTATCATGATTTACTTGTTAGTGAACTTTGCCAGGTATTTGCATCTTAAACTTTATTGTCTCTAATTTTAATTTAAAACAGAGACAGAATTTATTTTAGGAATGCAGTGAAATTAGATGCAAAGTGTTTGAGAGTATGTCAGGGAGAGAGCGAGCAGGTGCAGAACTTGCCCTTGAACCAACCTTGTCCACTAGGCCTGGGTGCCAACATTAAGCATGAATAAGAAGCCCTTCAGTTAATTGCTGAATTCCACACCCTGGAATCAGAGACTCTGATTCAATGATCTGGGATTGGGCTCAGAAATTGGGGATTTAAACAAGTGAAAAGGAAATTTCAATTGAATGGAACCAGAAACAACTGTGCAAAATGCTGCTTTAGGGCAGACCCATACATCATCAGAACATTCTGGAACATTTGGGAAAATTAGAAACTTGGGTGATCTGCTGATCCAATGAAGAAAAATCTGAGCGTGGTATACCTGAACCAATGTATTAGTAAGCTTTCCAGTGGATTCTGTTATGCAATAAAATTTCTAAAAAAACATTTCTGTATTTCTTGTTCTGTTGCACAAATTCATCAGCATTATGACAGTCACGGCACAGTGAGGAAAAGCAAGGGGCAGTGTCTCTAAACCAGTGCAGCAATAATGTGAACATGTAACAACTACCAACTCATGACTCCTGATTCCATTTTCTGCCTTTTCCCGCTGTATGTTTCTTAAATCTCTCACCCTCCTCCCCAGCCATTTCTTGATTTCACGGCTTCACATACAGAGAAAAATAGCCAATATGTTCACGGAGGCTGCAAACACAGTCACTGTTTTATTCAGGAACAACTTTCTTTGCTGCGATTTCTAGAGTCACAGACATGCCTATAGTGGGTCAGAAGAAATGCGCAGGCTTAAACCAAAATATTCTGGCTCTAAGTCTACAGTTTAAGTATTGATGCATATTTAATACAGTAAACAGATAACCTGTTAATATGTGACTCAGAGTAGATATAAAACACACATACACACACACCCCCCCCACACACACATTCATGGACACACACATTTGAAGACAGTTATTTTGAATTAAAGGGTCTTTTTAAAATTTTATTCCCAATATCGCAGTCTCCCTAGTTACCTATGAAGACCAAATGAGGTTCTAGGAAATCTTAGTTGATTCTCTTCACTACTGAGACTTTCTCTAAATTATGTCATCAAAACCAACAGGCTATTCTCTGTGTCAAGTCACCTGGGACATGGTGTGAGGTCCATATACATGCACTAGTCTTGTCTACTAATTGTCCCAGTGAATAAGCCAGGTTTTTCTTATGTTTAGCTCATTTTTCAGTCCAGAAAAGAGAAACTGTTGTAGATATTTCAAGCAGAGAAAAGAGCTCCGAAAGAGAGCTGGTTTTAAAGGTATTGGAAGGGTTGGAGGGGCACATGTGAGAAATGAGTTTATACTAAAGCAGCTATGAGGTCCGTAACTGCCAAAACACAGGAGCTGGCACCTGCTTCTGCCATGGCTCGTGCTGCTGGGTGAGTGCCATCCACACCACAGAAGGCGCCTCGGCAGGTTTGCGTGGGTAGAGGCCGCGCTGCCGCTGCCGGGACCACCAACGTTCTAGAACCCCGCATAGCCTGTAGCAGTCTCCTGGCAGCCACGGCTAGAGCCAGAAACAAACTACTTTTCATCTTCATCTTGCCAGTTCATCCCCCAGGCAGAACCTAAATGGAAACCAGCTGGCGAGGGAGGCTGGGAGAGAAAATTTCCCAGTTCTAGCATCTTGTGCTAGAAAGACGAGTAGTAAAGGGCAGATATGAAGATTAGTGCCAACAGAAAATCGATGGCAGAAACTCACGCGTCAAAAAGTTTAAAATAATCTTATACCTCAGCTACTGAAGAGAATAAAGATGTAAAAGGATATATAGCATTTGCAGGAAATAGGAATGGATATAGTTAAAAAGTTATATCTTAAGTCTGCTGTTCTTATACAGAATAGCTAAATACTCTACGTTATATGCGCCGTTAAAATACGGTCAAAGAGGGGCGCCTGGGTGGCTTAGTCGGTTACGCGTCCGACTTTCGCTTAGGCCATGATCTCGAAGTTCGTGGGTTCGAGCCCCGCGTCGGGCTCTGTGCTGACTGCCAGCTCAGAGCCTGGAGCCTGTTTCGGTCTGTGACTCCCTCTCTCTCTGGCCCTCCCCTGCTCACGCTGTCTCTCTCTCTCCTAGAAATAAATAAAATATTAAAAAAAAAAATATGGTCAAAGAATTTCACGAACATAAATAAGGCAACTATGACCTAAGATTTTTAAAGAAGTAATAAAAAGGGGCGCCTGAGTTGCCCAGTCGGCTATGAGTCTAAACTCTTGATGTCAGCTCGTGTCGGACTCTGTGTTGGAGGTGGAGCCTACTTGGGATTCTCTCTCTGCCTCTCTTACTCTCTGCCCCTCCCCCATTCGTGCGCCACACATTCTCTCTCTCTCTGTCTCTCAAAATAATAAACATTTAAAAAGTAGTAAAAATCAATGTTAATTAAAAAATTTACAAAAATAAATATATACAGTGTGGATATGTGTATATATAATGTGTAATATATGTATAAATGTGTGTATATGTAAATAAAATATGAATATACACTTGTTATTATGACTTCAAATATCTTCCTGGATGGATATCATATTTTATATGTTACATATTTCTATATAATAATATTCTTCTATATAAGTACATCTGCAGAAAGAGATTTGAATTTAGTAATAATTTGAAATTGCAGCTTCAGCTAAGTCCTTTTGCTTGTATTGGCACAAAGGCAGACATATTTTTAAAATATAGAGGTATAAGATTTTGGGTATCCATTTCCTAAGTTGATTTGTGCAGTGTACAAAATTTGAAAGTACTTCAAATCAAACTTACATGAAAATGAAGGAAACATTTTGCAATCACGTTTCGAAATGAGAAATCTCCTTCAAAGACCGTATACATTTCTTACTCTCCGGTTACACTGACTTACGAGATTTCCATTCCTATTTACTATGCAGCTTCGATTTGCAGTTTAGCAGTAACCTTGAATGACTTACTTGGACTCTGTTTGGTACACAAGGAAACCTCGATCAGAAGGTAATTTTTTAGTCATCATTTTACACAGTTCCTATCACATCTTAAAGTAGCACATAGCTGACTCTTACCAGACATTTTCAAAAGTAGCCACAGTGAAGAAAGTAGCATACAGCCTACTAAATATTACGTACGTCTCAATTAAATCTGGCCAATAATGCTCCCTTTTTTTATATCAGGTAATGCAAGTATTAGGTACCAAAAGTGAAAATGTGTCCTAAGAAAATTTTCTTTCCACTAGACCACATACTTATACACTCAAATAAATAGAAACAGGAAGATTGTGGGCAAATGTTTGCCAAACATATATTCAGATAATTTCCCCTTCTAGGTGAAAAAAGAAATAGGAGAAACTGTCTATTGAACTCCACCCATAGTTTTTGATGAAATAAACAAGGCAAAAAAACAAGGAAAAATATACTAGAAATATCTAATACTGATGATACTATAGGTGACGTTTATTATGCATTTGTTTCAGACCCAAAAGCTACCTTAGCAAACATTTTGTCACTTTCAAAAGACTAATCATGGAGGGTTAAGAAGATATGTGGGAACTTTCTAAACTTTCTGCTCAATTTTCCAATAAACCAAAAATATATGGTAGAGTTTGGGTGTGAACAAAAAGAAAGAAAAAACACCCATGTGTTACTGGTGACAAAATTTACCAGAAACCAGTGATTTTCAAATATGAAACATTATCAGAATTACCTCGAGGGCATGTGGGATAAATTATTAGATCCAGCTTTGTTAGTTTCTGGACACTATTTTATAAAGTTACATAGATATAACAAGAAGTTTTAACTCTTTGGGTAATTGTCAATGCTTTATTTAATTTTTAAATATTATTTGAAGTACTATAGGGCAGGTGACAGAAAGCCATTATTTTATAAACATTTAGGATTATACTGATTATAGTCAATCTTAAATATCTAAGAATGTGATTTATTTCCTCTGGGACTTTTTATTTGCTAATTGGGAAAGTAGTATTGAAATGCTTGGAAAAGATACCTTAGTAGCTTTTAATAAATTAATTATTACATGAAGTATAATAGAAGTGATAGCTCCACGCCCGAACACATAAGGATTCAGTCATCTGGAATACTCTGAATTTTTGTCATTATTCTGGAAAATACTCACACTTCTATTATTTTTTCTCGCTTAATGGATTGGCTTCATGCCAAAGAGATATAGGCTGATTGACACCTCTATCAGTGTGGCACACTGTTACCTACATAGAATTACCCAATTCTGCCAGTCCTCTGACCCCAATTTCTCAGGTGCACAAGAGAGGATGACGCCTGTGTTATTTATGAAACTGTGTTCTGTTCCCTTATTTCCCAGGGCAACTGATCTCTTCTCTATCTTCACTATCATCTTAGAGCCAAGGTTTATATTCTTTTTAAGGCAGCAACTAGACAATCTAGACAATAAGTACATTAATGAGAAAATAAGGCCCCATATGTGGCTTAATAAACAAACTTTTATGTTTTTCTAGTTTTGTTGAGGAATAATAAACAAATAAAATTGTGTATTTATGTTGTACATTGTGATTTGTGTGTGTGTGTGTGTATGTGTGTGTGTGTGTATGTGTGTGTGATGTTTTGATACACATATGCATTGAGAAATGATTAACACATGAACCCAATGAACATATCCATGACTTCACATCTTTCATTTATGGGTGTGGTGAGAACATTTAAGGTCTACTCTTTTAGCAAATTTGAAGCCACAGCATAATAAGATTAACTATAGACACTATTCTGTGTATTAGAGATCCAGAACTTACTCATTCTGCATTAACTTAAACATTATATCCTTTAACCAACATCTCCCTGTTGACACCATCCTTCAGCCCAAAGCAATCACCATCTATTCTGTGCTTCTATGAATATGACTTTTTTAGATTTCACATATAAGTAAGATAATGCAGTATTTGCCTTTCATTTTCTAGCTTATTTCATTTAGCATGACGTCCTCTAGTTCACCTATGACTGGTTTTCCTTCTTTTTAAAGACTGTACAATATTTTATATATATAATATATGTATGTAATATATACACATCACATATACACATATTATATACATATATATGATAATTTTTAATTCATTCATCCATTGATGGACACTTAGGTTGATTATATATCTTAATTATTGTGAATAATGTTGCAAGGGACAAAGGAGTCCAGATATCCTTTGAGATGCCAATTTCATTTCTTTCAGGTATATAACTGGAAATGGAATTGCTGAATCATACAGTAGCTCTGTTTCTAATTTTTTGAGGAAACTTCACTCTTTTCCACCATGGCTATACGAATTTACATTCCCACCAATGGTGTATGGTACTCTCTTTTTCCACATCTTTGCCAACATTTATCTTTTATCTTTTTGACAATAGCCATTCTAACAGTGTGATGTAATATCTTATTATGCTTTTTATTTGCATTTCCCTGATGATTAGTCATGTTGAGCAATTTTTCATGTACCTATTTGTACCTATTGTTTAATGAGTTATTTATTTTCTTACTATTATGTTTGAGTTTCTTATATATTCTGGATATTAACCCCCTATCAAATGTATTGTTTGCAAGCACTTTCTCCCATTTTGTAGATTGTCTCTTCATTCTGTTGATTGTTTCCTTTGCTGGGCAGAAGCTTTTTAGTTTGATGCAGTGCCACTTGTTTATTTTTGCTTTTGTTGTCTGTACTTTGGGGATTAATATCCAAAAATTTATTGCCTAGACCAATGTCAAGAAGATTTTCCCCGTGTTTTATTCCAGTAGTTTTACAGTTTCAGGTCTTATGCTTACAGCTTTGATCCATTTTGAGTTGATTTTTGTATAAGATGTGAAAAAAGTCTAATTTCATTCCTTTGTGTATGGATATCAAGTTTTCTCACCACCATTTCTCTAGGAAATTGTCTTTTCCCATTGTATATACTCGGCATCTTTGTCAAAGATTAATTGACTCTAAATGCATGGGTTTATTTCTGGGCTCTCTATTTTGTTCCATTGGTTTATATGCCTGTTTTTGTGCCAGCACCATTGCTATTTTGATTCCTATAGCTGTGTAGTGTATTTTGAAATCAGATAGTGTGATGCCTCCAAGGGTGTTCTTTTTGCTTAAGATTGCTTTACCTCTTTGGGGTCTATGTGGTTCAATATGAATTTTAGGATTTCTTTAATATTTCTATGAAAAATGCAGTTGGATATTTGATAGGGATTGCATTGAATCTATAGATTGCTTTCAGTAACATTTAATATTTTTCATGAGTCTGGGGAGTGGAAAATGGGGTCCAGACCCTGATTTTCTTTGGGATGAATCACCTGTCTGTGTTCAGCCAGCTGGTGTCTGCTGAGCCACTCTGTTATCCTCCATGTGGTCCTCATCTTCCAAATAGTCCTGCCGGATGTGTTGTCACGATGGTGCATGTCTCCATGAAACAGTGAAGTGCTTCAGTCCTGAACTTTGGGGGTGGATCTGTCCTACTGATATTTCCATCGTACTCTATTGGCCAAAACAAGTCACAGGGTTAACCCAGATTCACGGATGGGGACACAGAGTCTGCTTCTTGACTGAAGAAGTAGGAAAGTTACAATGCAAAAGGTGTGCGGGCCTTAGGGAGAAGAGGTGAATTCAGCCATTTCCTACAGTCAGTTTCCTGCAGTATATTCCTCCAAATACAGACACACAGCATAATTTCAGAATAAACCAGTAAGTGAATCCTGAAATAGTTGAGACATATCTGAATTTCAAAATGCCTTTAAACTAGATAATTTCTGTGATATGTGTGGAAAAGACAGCAGTATGTATCTGTGAGGTGAGGCAATGGTTAGACAGATTTGTAATAAAATAAATGGCCTTATCCAAACATATTTTTTTATAGAAAAGTGTCAACTTAAAAAGACTTTTCCAGTGGTAGAACATAAGGTTTTCTTCTCAATCAGATTATATGAAGCACATCACCATTTATAAATGACTTGTGTAAAAACATGATTATCCACATAGAAAATGACATGAATCTGGAAGGAATTGATGATATTCTGGAGGACAGGAATAGTATCCAAAAAGACCTTGACAGAATGAAATAGGGATTAAATTTAATGTGGCAAATTTTATTTTTGTTTAGTTTATATTTATTTATTTTTGAGAGACAGAGAGAGACAGAGCTTGAGCAGGAGAGGGGCAGAGAGAGGAGACACAGAGTCCAAAGCAGGCTCCAGGCTCTGAGTTGTCAGCACAGAACCCAACGTGGGGCACAAACCCATGAACCAGGAGATCATGACCTGAGCTGAAGTTGGAGCCTTAACCGACTGAGCCACCCAGAAACCCCTCATGTGGTAAATTTTAATGTAGATAAATTTAAGGCATGGCAATAAACCTGAGATCTCAAAATGTCCAGTTACACTCTGGTTTAGCTGGAGAAGCATCTTAAGGGCTTTAGGTAACAGCTGCTTCAATAATAATCAACAGTGTATGCAATTTACATAAGACATCTGTGAATATAGGTCACATTAGTATATGAACTATGTAATTCTAGAATAACACATTAGTATTTTTCTTCCCCCAAACCTCAATACTTACTGTGACTTCACTCTTCAACTAGGCTCTTGAATATAATAGTGATAATTAGTTTTAGGACTATTTTTGATACTGAGTTTCAGTTAACTATTCAGTGCCATTTGCAAATCAATTCCTTTGGGCATAAAAATTTTCACTAATTAGTAAAAGAGCACTAAAACGTGGTAAAATTCTGAGTCAAATAGCAGATATTGTAAGTATCATAGCTTCTGATTATAATATAATAAAGTTAGAAATTAGTAGCAGAATTTATTCATGCTCTCAGAAATGAAAAAAAGAAAATCATGATATCTAGGTTTTGTGCTATTAACAGAAATTAAATTTTAAAATGTACAATGACTCATGAACTTAAAAATAATTACAATTATATTTTACATAAAAATTGATGATATATGGTCAAGCATAGACTCAGAGGGAAATATATAGAAGTATTACTTTTATTTTAAAAGAAAAGGATAGACATCTGGCTTCAGCTTAAGATGTGGAAAGCTGCAAATAATGTAACTCCCATCCTGCAAAAAAGGAAAGCTCGTTATAATTTTTTTTGTTTTGTTTTTTAAATGTTTTTATTTATTTCTAGGAGAGAGAGAGAGACATAGCGTGAGGAGGGGAGGGTCAGAGAGAGAGGGAGTCACAGACTGAAACAGGCTCCAGGCTCTGAGCTGGCAGTCAGCACAGAGCCCGACGCGGGGCTCGAACCCACGAACCGCGAGATCATGACCTAAGCGAAAGTCGGACGCTTAACCGACTAAGCCACCCAGGCGCCCCGGAAAGCTCGTTATAATTTATAGAATCATTATTTTTTCTAAATCCACAAGATCAATGACATTTTAAGACAAACCACTTCACAGACTTACAAAAACTGGGCAAGCAGTAAGGTCATTGAAAAATTATCCTCCACCTTTGAGTGAGAAAGATTTCAACCCCTGACACATTGGGACTCAAGCCACTCTTAACATTGAGGCCGGTAGCAATGAAAAGCCCGTGACCCCCACCAGGGCACCAAGGGCCATGCCACAGCAGTCCATTGTTTAAGGAAAAATAGGAAAATAGGCAAATCTGCTACAAGGCACGCAACAAAGAGGACACCTAAAGATGAGAGTGAAGGAAACTTTGAGGAAAACTTTCTGGCCAAGTACACAAGGGAGAGAAATTCTAGAGGATTCTGAAGTCAACTGTAAACTGAAAGTAATCATAACAACAAGAAAACTCAAACCCAGCTCAGCTCTAACTAAAATTGACTCAACCCTAAAAATGACAGCCTCGTTGAGGTTCAGTATGTGACTTACCATAGTGAATGTTCTATATGCATTGAAAAATAACGTGTGTTCTGGATATAAAACATTCACTATGGCAAGTCATGTTCTAGGCTTAAAATAAACTAAACCTCTACAAATTAAAACAATTTAAATCAAGCCAGATAAGTTCACTAACTAAAATGGAATTAAATTAGACATCAATAATCATGTATCTGAAACATTCTCAAATATTTGAAAATAAAAGAGCACATGCCTATATATTCCATGGGCTAATGAGCAAGTATAAAGAAAAAATTGAAAATAGTTTGTATTGAATGACAATAAAGCGCTATCAAAATTGTGATTTCCCACTAAAGAAATACATAAAGGAAAATTTATGGCAATGACACATATTAGAAAAGAAGAATTGTCTTAAGTCAATGATTTATAATCTCATTTTAAGAAACAAGTACAAGGAGAGTAAATTGATGTGAAATGAGCAGAAGTGAGATAATTATCATAAGAGCAGAAATAAATTAATTTTAAGATAAACAATAAAATATGAATGAAATCGAAAGATGGTTCTTTGAAAAGATCAATAAAATTATTAAATATTTAGGCTGTCTTACCAAGAAAAAAGGAGAGAATAAACAAATTACTAACAACAGTAATGAAAGAGGGGGCAACAGTATAATATGTAAGAATATTAAAACTGTCAGAAAATATTATATGGCTTTAAACACAACAACTTAAGTGAAAATAAATTCTACTTCTTCAAAAATAAAATGGCCAAAATTCATTCATTAAAAAGTAACCTGAATGACTGTAACTATTTGTAAATTAATCTTTAGTTTAAAATTCTTTTCACGCTTTTATTCCTGGTTTGATGTGAGTTTGATGTAAGAAGTTGGGATAATGATCTCCTAACAAGTAGTATAAAGCTAAACAGATTGGGAAATTGAAAAATCTCCTTGGGTCCACCGTTCTTCTTAACAAGGCCTGTTCTCAGGGGAAACTAATGAGTTAGAGCCTAACCTACTGAGATATTATCAGAGTCTAACTAACCTTGTACAAGGGAAATAACCAACTACAGTCAGTTCTAGCCTTCCATATGTAAGAAGAGAAATACCTAACTCCAGCCCATTGTAGCCATCCTGTTCCACTAGGGGGAAGAAAAAAGAAATCCTGAGAAACACGTGTGAAGCTCACAGTTCAGAGGCAGAGGCTTACTAAAAGACTGAGACATAATCATGGGACTATAGAACATTTCCCTCCCCCGCCCCCAGCACACACACATCTCAACACCACATGACTAAAAGCCCATTTACAGCAGTTTCTTTTATCATGGACATCATACACAGCTATCATGAAAAAAAATTATACAGCATACTACAGGGCGAAAACCAGACATGGGAGGGATGTTGGCATTATCCAGTTATTTAAAGCAACTATGATTAATATGGTAAGGACATTAATGGATAAAGTAGACAGCATGTAGGAACAGATGGGCAGGGTAAGGACAGAGATGGATACCCTAAGAAAGAACAACAGCAACAAAATACTAGAAGTCAAAAACACTATAACAGAAATAAAAAAAGCCTCTGATGGGCTTATTAGTAGACTGGACAAGACTGAGAAAAGAATCTGTGAGCTAGAGAATAAATCAATAGAATCCACACAAAAACCTTTACATGGATGTTAGTAACAGCTTTATTCATAATCACCATTGTCTTGCAAGTAACTAAAATGTCCTTTAGTAGCTGGCTGGATTAATACACTATGAAATATTATTCAGGGCTCAAAAGAAATGAGCTATCAGACCATGAAAAAACATGAGGGAATCTTAAGTGCATATTACTAAATGAAAGAAGCCAATTTGGAAAGGTTACATACTGTATTATTCCACCTAGATGAAACTCTGAAAAAGGTAAAGCTATGGAGACTATAAAAAGATGAGGGGTACCAGGGAATCATGAGAGGTTAAGGGATAAACAGACAGAACTTAGAAGATTTTTAGGATAATGAAACTACTGTATATGATACTTAATGGTGGATACATGTCATTATACATTTGTCCAAGCCCATATGATATATAGCCCCAAGAGTGAACCCTAATATAAACAATGGGTGATTACAATGTATTAATGTAAGTTCATTAATTACAACAAATGTACCACCCTCAGGGGGATGTTAATGATGAGGGAGGCTATACATGTGTGGGGTAAGGGTCTATATTGACACTCTCTGTACTTTCTTATGAATTCAGGTGTTTTTGTTTTTGTTTTTGTTTTACAACAAGTGTTGGTGAAGATGTGGAGAAAGGGGAACACTTCTACACTGCTGGTGGGAATGCACACTGATGCAGCTACTCTGGAAAATAATATGGAGGTTCTTCAAAAAGTTAAAAATATATCTACCCTATGATCCAGCAACTGCACTACTATATATTTACCCAAAGGATACAAAAATACTGATTCAAAGAGATACAATCACCCTGACATTTATAGCAGCATTATCAACAATAGCCAAACTATGGAAAGAGCTCAAATGTCCATCAACCAATAATAGACAGACGTGTTATCTATGTATACACACAATGGAATGTAACTCAGTCATAAAGAAGAATGAAATCTTACCATTTGCAACAACACGGATGTAGCTAGACAGTGTTATGCTAAGTGAAATAGGTCAGTCAGAAAAAAAGAAATACCATATGATTTCATTCATATGTGGAATTTAATAAACCAAATAGATGAACTTAGGGGGGAAAAGAGAGGCAAACAGGAAACTGACTCTTGACTATAGAGAACAAATTGTGGGTTACTGCAGGGGAGACGGGCAGAGGGATGGGTTAAATGGGTGATAAGAAATAAGGAGGACATTTGTTGTGATGAGCACTGGGCATTGTAAGTACGTGATGAACCACTAAATTCTACACCTGAAATAATATTACACCATATGTTAACTAACTGGAATTTAAATAAAACTTAAAAGGGAAAAAAAGTTTTTTTTATAAAAAAATTTTTCCCCAAAGAAAATTTTAAGATCAAATGTCTTTACAGGTACATTCTATCAAATATTTAAGACAGAAATAAAATTCTGAAAAATAATTCCTAGAAACAGAAGAAGAAAAATTTCCCAACTTATTTTATTTTTTAAAATTTTTATTTAAAAATATTTTTTAATGATATTTATTTTTGAGAGACAGAGAACAAGAGGGGGAGGAGCAGAGAAAGAAGAAAACAGGATTTGAAGCAGGCTCCAAGCTCTGAGCTGTCAGCACAGAGCCCCAACCAGGGCTTGAACCCATGAACTGTGAGAACATAATCTGAGCTGAAGTGGTACACTTAACCGACTGAGGGTAGTGTCACCCTGATAATAAGAGAAGGCAAAGACAGTGTAAAACAAAGCAAGACAGAACAAAACAAAATAAACTACAGAACACAATTTCTTATTACTATTGATGTAAAACTCCAATTAAATACTAATGAATAGAATCTAGCAATATGTCAAAAGAATAATAGGCTATGACCAAGTGGAGTTCTTTCCAGAAATGCAAATCTAGTTTAGTATTCAAACACTCCATTAGTGTGATTCACCACATCAACAGACTAAAGAAAAAAATCATCTCAACAGATACAGAAAAACATTTGGCAGATCCCAGCCATAAATGATGAAATATTTTAGCACACCAGGAATAGAAGTGTGCTTTTATAAATTGATAAGCGCCTAAAGCAAATGGTGAAAAAGTTTCCTTTAATATCAGGCACATGACAAGGATATCCACTTTTGCTGCTTCTTTTCAATACCATACTCAATATCCTACTCAGTGTAATAAGGTAAGAAAGTCAGAAGTCATTACATTTGGAAAGAATGAACTAAAAATATCTCTATTCACAGTCTATTATTGCCTATATAGAAAATCCCCAAGCATATATAAAACAGAAGGACATAGAGACAAGGAGCAAGAAACAAAGAGAGAGTGAAAATATGTAATTATTTAATGCATTATTTAATAAAGAGAAAAATCTAAGGATATCAATTGTAGGCACATAAAAACATAAACTTGAAATTTGTATCAGAAAATTTATAGACAGAAAATTTGTTTATAATTTGAGAGCTAGTTTAATATATAGGCTAATATGTATTTTTAAAACTAGACATAGTTTTAAATTACAATAAAAAAACAAAAGCAAACAAACACGTTTTGAAAAAGGTCATATGAAAAAGAAACAAATTTATTCAATAAAAATTAAATTAACAGAAAATACCAACAGAGTTAATGATTTCTTTGTCAAGTAAAACTTTTGAAATTAGATGTACAAACATTTAAAAGCATGAGAGATAATGTATTGAGGAAAACCAGAGGCTAAAAACTAAATATATCTAGGTAGTTTACTACTAATTAACCTTTAGCTTCCAAATGAGAGAAAAATTATCCTTCAATATTCATTGTTCTTCAACACAGAAAGCAGAAATAATAAACTAAAAGAAAAATCCAAAACCTAGCTCTTTTTAGAAATGTCTAAAATCTAAATATTAAGCTAGAATTAAAAGAGTAACTAAAGACAAATAAATAATTGGAAACCACCTACTTTGGAGTCCAGTCCTTTTTTATCTTCCTGATCTTATTATTTTGTATTCATTCTATTTCTTCAAAAATATGTTACACACACACACACACACACACACACACAGAGTTACAGACTATAACAACTCAGGACTGATCATTCTTATTAGTCAAGTTTGCTAGGTACAGTGATGGGTGGGATTTAGCAAGAACTGTATGAGTTATTTCTGTTATATAGGCTTTGGATAGAGAAGTCCTCTTTCCACTGGGTTGCTTGGATGGGAAGATGTAATGCTCATCATGTCCATCGCCGTCATGGAGTTAGTGATTACTGACAGCTGAATGAAATCAACACGCATAAAGAAGTAAAGCCAAATGGTAGAAGAAAACACAGACTTGAGCCTCTATGAACATCTTCATGCAACTCTAGCCAAGAAATGCATTCCAGCTGGTTCTTGGTTTTGCTCCAGTTAGTATAAGGTTTACTTTTGTGATTTTTTACTTATAAATGTGACTCTACAGCCTATATATCAACAATATGTATTTGTTCTTATATTTATAAATATAAAATATAAAAACTGAAATATTTATAAAACTGTGAATGTATCTTGACATTTATATTAAAATTTATATTAATATGCATTTACATTTGTATTCAATGAAAGCATTAAAATATGAATAGAGTTTATGTAGTGTCATCATGGGATTTTTTTCCCCCATATTTCTCTACTTTTCTATCGTTTACATTTGAATGTGTTTGTTTATATGTTAAAATTTAAGAAAACATAAAATCGTGCACATAATAAACATCTCAAAACCTTCAGAACTGCGCATTTAATTTACTTTTTTAAAATGTTTATTTATTTTTGAGAGGGAGAGAGCATGACCAGGGAAGGGGCAGAGAGGATTGAGGGCGATGGAGGATCCAAAGCAGGCTCCACGCCTTCAGCAGCAAACCCATGAGACCAAGACCTGAGCTGAAGTCCGACACTCAACCAACTCACCTGGGCAGCCCCATTTAATTTAATTTTTAACTACATAAACATCTTCATGCATTTAGAGGTCACTTTACATTTTTTTAAGGCTAGTCAAGGCAGTAGTGAGAAGAGTAGAAAGAGTAGAACAAAAACTTCAATCTATAACTAACTAAAAAATCAATTAAGATAACTCGCTCCCTTTGAACCAGCCGAGACTGTACTTTTTCATATTTTGTGTTTGTGTGAAATTGCCTTTCAATTACAACTTTAAAAAAATCATTATACTAATTGTTTTCCTAATGCACTCTGGGTTTCACTCTCTATACTATAACTCAGTGGGTTGTGGTTTAAGCTACTCCACTATTAATTATTGCCATATTTTCTTTCATCTCATTTACTGTATTATCAAGAATAGGGCTGATAAGTTTATATAATCTATTATATCTACTTTCATTTGTACTTGTAATAGATACATATAATTAATAATTTTTATGCTTTTTTAGTTATTTGTATACTCCTTTAATCTATCTTCACTTTCATACTAGTTTTTAATCATAAATAAGGTTTTGTTGTGTTTTTTTTGTGTGTGAGAGAGTGTGCAAGTGAGCAAAGGAAGAGAGAGAGAAAGAGAGAGAAACAGGCTCACCCGAAGCGGGACTTGTGCTCACCCAAAACAGGAATCATAATTAAGATATTTCAAAACAAGCTTTTTGTGGGGCATGGGGTGGCTCAGTCTATTAAGCATCTGGCTCTTGATTTTGGCTCAAGTCACCATCTCATAGTTGGTGGGATCCTGTTCCAGTCTAGCTGTGTGTTGGCAGCATGGAGCCTGCTTCAGATTCTTTTTCTCTCGACCTCTCTTTCTGCCCCTCCCCAGCTCATGCTCTCTCTATCTCTCTTTCCCTCTGTCTCTCTCTCCCTCTCTCAAATAAACTTAAAAAAAAAAAAAAACTAAAAATAAATTAAACAATCTTTTTGTATGTCTTAACTTCAAGTTACGCAATATGGAATATAAGCCAACATTCAAATAGAGAAGAACTTCTGTTTAATGCACTTTTCATGCATAACAATTGGTATTAAAAGATCAATTTGCTATGGAAACTACCCATGTACTACAAGTTTATACTATAAATTTATCACTTACCTATAAATTTAGCACATTTATCAGTCTGTAATCATTTCAGAAAAAAGATAGAGCTATTTAGTCAAATCCACATGAGGAATTTTATAGAATTCAATTTTTTTCTAAAGCCACCAATTCTAAGTGCACCCACAGTTCAGCCCCTCCAAATTTCGGGGAAGAATGTCACTCACATGGGTGCCATCATGAAAACAAATTGCTTTCAATATCCTTATCCAAAGATGATAAGAATTGTATTCTCTGATTCTTCCATCCCTGTTCTTTCTCCTTAAATAGCTCTTATATAAGCTAATATTTGGCACCTATTTTTCAGAATAGAGTTTTAAACATGGCTGCCCTCTAAATTAGTGCACGGCCAGCCTCCTGTTCTTCTGCCTAGTGTGCAGCTGACAAGAAGCAGAACAATTTGACAGCAATGTGTGTGGTGGTCAATGGTTCCATGGAAAATGAGAGGAGAGGGGAGCTGAGTCAGTACTGTCTAGTATGTGATTTTACATCAGCCAGTTCTTCTTAATAAAGGGAAACATAAACCACAAATTGAAGGCAGCAAACATCGTGATCAAAAATGTGATTTTTATAAAAAGCGCTATTGTCATTATCTCGCTGTTTGGTTTCTTCAGAAGGACCACACAAGTTTCACAGAAAGACTATTGTGAGAATCAATAGCCAATTGTGTGCAGCACAGTGCAGATATCATGCGACGGTTTGGATTAGACCACTTGTAATTTTTTCCCAAGTTGAAAAAGTGTGCTAAAGTGGTGTGATTAAGACTAAATCTCATTCAACTTGATCCTGCTTCTCTCATGTCTTCTTCTAAATGCCCTGAATGGCTCTAAATTTATAGTAAAATGGGAAGGAGAACATTTTCACGGTTTAATTTAAATGAAGATTTCTGCAAGAAATTATAGGTATGAAAGTGTTTAATAAAATGTAAACATGTACATACAATATTATTATGCAGTTATAGGTAGTCAACACCCTACCTTATTGGATATTATTGAATGGCTCTATGTTTATTAACTCTGTATTATTTTAATCTTTTTTCCTTTCTGTGCCCAAATATACAGACATAGTGTTGTGTGGTGTGGGGGGGGGGAGGGGGGGACAGGGACGGGGGGGCGGACTTTTAGTGTTTTGTAAGAAAATTAACGATACTTAGGAATTTAGGCACAATTAAAATATTTTTTATACCTCAGGAAACTTGTCCTCATTGGTACTAGTTATCATTTAGAATTGTACCTTAAAGTTACACCATAGACATTTTCAATATTTTATTTCTTAAAGATTTCTATACTTAATATTTGGTTGTTACTTTCATAGGTATATTTATACTTAGGTTGTAGGATGAATCTTAATAAAATCTAATTTCATTCTGAATGTCTTGCTGGATTGGTCCAATGTCTACATAGAGTGGTTTTATAGATGTGGATAAGTTTCTACAATCACAACCTGAACTTTGTCCTCTACAACTTACACTTGGATATTATTAATTTAGGTTAAGTACCCTCTAGTAGAAGGAACATTATAAGTCATTACTAAATTCTTAGATTTATTTTGAGAGTAGATTTTGATGGTGGTAAAAATGGAGAGTATGAAGATACTGCCCCCTACCTCCATTGGCGGGTCAAGTAATTGGTACACCCAAATGGACTGTAGCACACTCAAGTTTAAGGAAATAGAACTAAATTAGAATGTTTGCAGTTATCAATAGAGGTTACGATGCTTTTTTATGGAGTATGAACTAGAGAGGGAGAAAAGGAGCAGGAAATCAAGAACATCGAAAACCATAGTAAAATAACTGTTTTTGAAATTTAACTTTTGTCTTTCAACATAGCAGTTTTAAATAATAATTTCGCTGGTTTTCATGGAACAAAATTAAGAAACAGCTGATAATGCCAATCTGATAAAAAAAAAGTCTCTTGTAACATTTCTACTCTTAAGATCCAGTTTTCTTTTTGTTGTTAACTCCAATTAAATACAGCCAGACTTTTTGTTCTTAGGGAATATTTTAGTTTTCAAAAAAGCATTAAAATCCAATATTTTCTCTAAATTGCTTAGTGAAGTTAAAGTGTAGTTTTGTTGGTCTTATTTTAAATGGAATTTAATGTAACATGAATATATTTTCACCATGCCAAGTCAGCTCAATTTGTAAGACCCAACTAAATCAACTGAAAGGAAGGTTCTTTTGAATCTTGTTTATACTTTAAAGTGAGTGATAAAACTCTCAGATTAAAAAAAATGTTTATAAACATTTCCAAGATAGAAAGGAAAAGAGATTTTAAACTTAATTGTAGTATTGTAAATCCTCAATAGAAGAGGACATGCTGAAAAGAGCTCTTAAATCCAATTAAACTAGTTAAATGTTCATACAATTTGATTAACCATTAACTTAAAAAAAAAAAAATGACTGCCTAAACACAGTAAACTAGGAAAGTGGGCTTCAAATCTTCTCTTAAAGTGCCTGAAAGTCATTAATGTGTAGTGTGTAATCACATTGTTTCTTCTTCCTTCACTATAATTTTTTTCAGAAATGTTTAAAGTTAGGTTATTATATGATTTAACATAGTATGATCTTTCCCTGACCACCCCAGCCCTCAGTGTTGTCACCTTGTTATTATTCCGTTCACACGTATCATAAACTTCCTTATATTGTTAATTAGATTCTAGTGGATTCATGCTTTAACTATCGAATTGTACTGAGGGTCTTTTAAGGCCAGGAATACTGCTGTGCCCTCTCTCTCCACAACACACTCAAGTTGTCCCCTCTATGGCTGATAATGAATAATGTTTGTTATTTAAGTTACTGGAGAGGATATTAGCAAAGTTGAGAGTTTAAGGAGGTTTACATGTAGAGCAAATCATCACTAATGGGTCTGTTTAAAAGCCAGGTTTAACCTTGACAGGAAAATGTCTAGAACTAAATACAGAACACTGTTACCAATTTGTTTACTCTTAGTTGTGGATGAGTTATCTGTTCCAAAGACTTATATTTTCATGATGATAAAAATATTTAATTACACATGTTTTATTTAAATATTATTTTAATAAGTACATTCTGCAATAAACTGGAAGAGTATGTACTCTAAGTAACTTTATAGAGTACAGTTGATATCATAAGCCAAACCATAAAAGAAGAAATCAAGTGTAGATGGGTGGCTATAAAAAGGGACCCATTGTATGTACAAATAAATTAACTTATAAACAAAATCTGACTCTTCAGAAATATTGCAAATCCAGGAAATGACTTCTCTCTGAACTGAAGAAAGCCTCCTTGTTTTAGAAAAGTGATCATACTGGCACATCTATGATAAACAAGAGATGTACCCTGTGTTGTTGCATTGTGGTAGGGAAAAAATGCAGGCGCATATAACAGATAAAGAATTGGTAAGAAACTATAGTGAAGTTAAGCAAACATCTGAGAATTGTAAGGATAATTCTCTTATTAGAAAAGTTAAAGCCAGTATTGGTTTTGTTTTGTCTGTGATATTTGATAAATTGCTGCTCAATGGCTACAAGTTCTTGAAGCTCTAAGACTTCAAATAAAATGTGTACCACAGAATCTAATCTCATGAGATGTTCCCTGAAAGAGGGATTTCTCTGTCCAGTTCACTGAGGAAAGCTTCCTGTATATTCTCATCTTGGAAAGAAGAGTATGTCAGCATATAAAAATCTGGATTATAGCAGAAAAACACAAATCCAAGCATACACATAGAAACACAGCCGTGGTTAATTTTATTCAACTCCAACTGAAACCCATGAGAGTGTCAGAACTGGTGTTCGATTAGCAAACCTTGGAAGGATTTTCCTCTGAAATGGGGGGAAATATCCTGATTAATTGTAGTAGTACTTGATGGTAACTCAAGATTACTGGGTGCATATTTATTGTAGTGAAATGTTTATGATTTTAAAACCTCTTTCTCTGGACCTTGAGTTATCTTTAAAATTATAATGTCATGGTAATGTAAACTAATATTTATATTTAATAGCTTTAACAGAAAGCAATTAGTGATTTCAAAAACTTTCTATTTTACATGGGGATCTATGGGTATTCTTTTGAAGAATATTCATTTTGAAGAATATAAACTACAAGTATCACTTGCCACAGGATAGGAATAAGCATGATAAAAAGTACCCTTTTTGGAGGAATTAATATATCCTAGGCAGTGAGAATTCCCTCTTAACTAACAACTGAGATTCCAATGTTTTTTTTCTATATTAGTGGAAGAATTACTATAGATTTAAGTCGGTAGATGTCAGACTCCAAAACATATGTAAATTTTCAGCTTATTACCCTGGATGGAAAACAGTAATCTCTAGGACAGAAGCCTTTTAAATGTCAAGGTAAAAAGTGTCATGAAATGTAGTAGGGATTTCCATAAGCAGAGGAGAGAGAAAGGAGGCAATTTCAAAGAGTAATACTGGATAATGCTCAGGATGTGTTTGTCATAAATTAACTAATAAAGAATCTAAACTTTAAAAAAAAAATCTGTGAACTGATAGAAGACGTGCTTTCTTTGCTTTCGCTCACAGAAGAAATAGAGCTTAAATTTGTACCGTGTAGTCAACAGAACATTTTTTTTTTAGCATTTTTTAGATGTTCCTTAATCCCTCTCCTCCTCCCTGCTATTGCTATAACTCTGACTTAAAGATGGGAAGATGGAAGTAGAAAGAAATCTGCTCTTTCTTGGACCATTATTGCCAAAACATCACTGTTGTTCTGAAAATCTGTTTCTGTCCCATGGTAAGCTAGGGACTGGCAGGCTAGGAGGGTGATCAGATCACCATTAGCCATGGAAGGAGTGACCTGTGATAGGGACAAGGGAGAGACACAGACACCGGGGACTGAAATGCAGAGCACTTATATCATAAGACTCTAAAGCTCAAAATAGAAGTCTGTGTAAAACTTAGGGAAAGAATAGTCTTCAGAGAGTCAGAGAACCATCAGTGAAAGCAGCCTGTTGATAGGTGAACAAAGGAAGCCTTTGTGTGAACACTGGCTAATTAAGTCTTGCAATTACCGAAAGAGCTTTCTTTTGTGTGAACGAGAGACATATAAGAGTGATGTACAAGTTCAGATTGAAAATACTTATTCATATTCTTTGGAAGAACAGCCATTTGCCTATTAAACAAAGCCAATGTCACCCATTTCCCTCTTTGAGAAGACATGGGGAGAGCGGGAAGAGACAGGCTTCTAAAGTAGGTGAAATTGTTGGTCATGAAAAGTGCCTTTGACTCACAGTTTCAATGGATTTAACCTTTATTAAATATAGAACCCCTATCAAAATAGCTATAAGCTGAGAGAATTGCTTCCAATACACACTCCTTTTCTTAGTAGTCATAGAAAAAACAAAGCTTGATAAGCTCTTGCGGCTGAAGTATTCTTCTCCCATATGGGAGTTATTATTTCCAGTTCAATGTGTCTCAAAGTAGGGGTCAGGTCTCCCAGAGGCCATAGGGGTCTGAGAGGGTTAACACAGAACAGAGCTACAGAACTCTGAAATGATCACTGTTGATGATGGTGGTGAACTCTGAGCTATGCAAACCAGATGAAAAGGCCTCTACTCACCAGCTCTAGCCTTCACTTGTCTCCCAGCAAATGTTCAAATATACTCCATCTCCAAGAGGGGGCTCCAAACTGCTATTTGAGGACAATGGCTACAGGGGAAAACTTATGAAAGTCAGGAAATGCTGGTCTGTGTGGGGAACGTGAAGACAGCATGAGGACCCAAATCAAGTAGAGCAAAGAGGAGAGACATAAACTGAGCAGTTTCAAATTTGTGAAGGACGTTTGCAAATCTCTTTGGGGACAAACCAAAGCTTGAGATGCTTCAGATATTCTGGCCCCCCAAAATGTGGACTCCTATTGCTTTATTTTCTTGAGAAGTTCTTATCCAACTATTTTCTAATGATTCCTCCTGTCCATAATCCTTTCTGTTGGTTCTAGAAATCTACCCAGGAACATTATATTTCAGAACTGCAATTTCATCTGAGAAATGCCTCAGGAATCCATGGATTAAGTAACGGGGGAGTTGGTTCTTAACTACCCAATTACTGTCTGTTTTCTGAGCTCTTTCTCATGCTCTTATACTCTGTGACAAATGAGTAAACTGAGAGGTGGGATAGAAATGTTTATGATCATCAGAATCAGCTTTTTTATTGTCCACCATCTTTAGTCATAGAACAACAAATAGACCCCCTTCTTTTTCCAGCCTGTTGACACCTGTAGTAATTACTCCCTGGAAGGTAACTCTCTGAGGCAATATTTCATTTCTCCTTAATTGCACAAGTACCAGCTTCCACAGTGTCAGAACTGATGAGCAGTGACACCCTCCTGTCAGCCGGGTAATTTGTTGGCAGAAAAATACCGGTCACTTTAGTTCTCATCCTTCAAAATTTCTCATGCAAATAAGGCACAGTAATTAGTGCTGACCTTCTACTATCTATTCACTGGTTGTCAATCAGCTGTGCATCCTACTCCGGGACTATCTACCTTATCCTGTGCCAAAATGGGCATAGGAAGCAGCATGGGAGCAGTGGGTAGTGGGAGAAGAGATTACTCTAAAAAGTAGCCTCCTGGTAGAATACAGTGACGGACGCATGCAGGACAATGAGCTATAAATGTTTAAAAGCTTTACTCTCAAAATATTTTCCAGGAAACACCCATGTCTGTATCATTATGATGCTTGATCCAGATTCAGATTCTGAAGCCATATTCAGTCCTACTAAACCAAAATGCCTATGTATGAAGTCCCTGAAAATAAATTTTCCACAGGCACCTTCCCAAATTCCAACAGTAAAACTTGGGATGACAGGTTTCAAGTTGGCATGCACACATTCACAACCGCATACTTTCCCACCACTAAATTCAAGAAACATTGTTACATCTTATTTGTGTGAGATGTTATTATATTCATGAACATGAGAACAAGGTAGGACATCTGCCCTCAAGGTTTTAAAGATCATCAACCTAAAGACATATCCAATCATGAGCGGTAGAATGGCAGCTCTAAAGAAATCTTTTTAAGAGTGAAATACCTGTCATGCACGGAGAAAATGCCATAAATCTGAATGTGTCTGTTGCTTTGCCACATCTGATTTATGATGTACTCTGAAGGCCATGTATTTTTAATATTTAGTTGTTTACAATCAAAACTACAGCACAGGTTGTATACGATACAGCTTTTTTTTTTTTACGATACAGCTTTAAGTTTAGGATCAGCTAATAAAATGCTAATCTCTGGCAATCTGGAAAAGGTCTGTACTTAGCATGTGCTTTGCTGTTTTAAGATATTTAAAAATATATATGAAATATCTGGAATTTAGCTTCTCTAGATGTCTGCAACTTCTAAAATCTTTGTGTTTCTTTAGCATGTATAATAGGTGATTTATCATGATCTTTTATTTCCGCATGGACTTAAAGATCATCTTACAGGCTGTTGAGATTTCCCCATTGGGGAAAAAAAATGATTATCAATAGATAAGAAATTAACAATCAAAAAATAGATATCTCCAAATATTCAAAAAAGTGAATTAATTAAACCTACCTGAATTTCAGAGGTGCTTATATAGTTTATGGGAGAGTTTATTTTACAAGAAGGTAATACATGGACATCTTTATTTATTTGTGCTTTTTTGAGGAATTAAACATTTAATTTTGTTGGAAAAATAGTCCTCACTTTCAAGGGCATCTAGGTGATAATAAATATTCAAAGAAGTCTACCTATTCTGATAAAAATTGTTACTCAATGTTTTTTCAACTGTAAACCTGTAAGGTCTGGTCATTTCCCACTGTGCTGGCTGTTCCTCCTGGATAAGGTCTGACAACTCAAGAGCCATTTGCTTGGTGTGGAGACAAAGTTTCAAATCTGGAAATGCTGACTCAGCTGGACGGGAGGTGGTAAGATTAATGGACACCAACCTGTAGGGAAAAGCAGTCGGAGTGCTAAGGGCCTGGGTGGGAGAAACATTCCCCAATGAAAGTGAGAACGCACACATCGCCCTTCCATTCACCTCATGGCCAGACATCCTGTTGCGTATGTGTGAGTCCCATGAAGTAGGACGATTGGAAATTTGTATCTCTATTCAGTATTGATTCAATCCAAACCAACTCATCATACATTTTATCATAAACTTAAACTTCTGAAATACTTTTTCAGGAAGCCGATTTTATTTTCATCCATTACATATGCATTCTAATTGAAATAACAAGCATAGTTAAAACAAAGAGTCTTTCAAAATGCATGTGAAAACAAGATATACTCAGTAGCATTAAGTACAGCTTATATGCTGTAAGATATGAAGGAAAGTGTGAGTAGATATGCAGTGGAAGCAGATAACAATGGGTTAGAAGAAAAATAAATGACATACCACCTAACTATTGTTTGATTCTTTAGTATTTATGTATAGTTTGCATAGTGTGAAAGAGTGGGCAGGGAAAATGTTTTCTGTGTCAGTCAAAATATGTTCCATTTTTAATACAAGTGTTTGATTGTATTGCAGCCAGAAATCCCCCCATATTTTGCAGCTTGATATTTACTGTTTGTCTGGGATGTTTGACACTCTAACATATCCCATTAATAGACTCCCAGAGAGTGTCAGTCATAGAGCAGCACTAAAGTGATCCAAACCGTGTTTAGCCAGCAGACAATTTGTCAGTATCGGAGGTTCAATTTCAAGGATTGCCTTGATTCCCTCAGTGAGTTAAAAATATTAGAGTTTTTCAGATACAAAATACAATTTATTTATTCTGTAAATATTTACTGAGTATTTGCTATGTACTGGCTGCTATTTCCAGCCACTGGGGATATAGTAATAAATAAATGAGTCATCAAGCATGGAATAGTGCTATGTCAAGAGGGAAAAAATGGAGAGTTACACAATTCAAGGTCAACTTAGATGCAATCTAGACTAAATGTCATCATTCTCTATTCTTTCAGAAGAAGATGACACTTTTTTCTTTTACCTGGCTGCGTTTTTGCTTTTTTTCATTTCATTTGTAAATTCAATGTTCCATGGATAATATAACGGGGAATGGAGAGGAATAAACCAGAAGATCTAGAAATTTGGTTTCATCTTTCACACTAATTAACCTTCTGACCTTAAATAATTAGTTAAGTTTTTTCTGATCCTCAGTTTCCTGAGATAAGTTATAAAATTTTACACAAGAGATAAAATGAAGCTTCATTTATGGGAGGATGTGCTGTAAATTATATGAAGATGAAACAGTTACAGATTGTTTTGTGAGTTTTCATATTAACTTTATCAGTGTCACATGAAGGAGAAATGCTTCAGTTACAATTTACAGACAGCAATCATCACTGTGTGTATATCAGACATTTCCCTACACTTGACTTTTCGTTTCTTATGTTTTCAGATTATTTTTCTAAGTAGGGGATAAATATTGGTTGTAAAGGAAAAAGAAAACCAATGAATACATTTTTCAGCTAAATAGCTTGTACCGAAAATACAGATATGTGTATAGTAATTTAAAATATCTACAGAGCCTCATGTTTTACATTCCTGTTGTAAAGTCTCCCTTTATACTGTCTCAAAGGAGCCAGTCAAGAAGGTAGCAGTAGGGAGCCTGTGGTGAAATAGTACAGTTATGGCTAATGGTGAAATGAACAATTTGTCTTTTGAAGAATAGTAAGAAAACTGAGATTTTCTCCATTTCCATAAAATAGCTTTATTTGTAGTCTTCCTTTTTGATACACACATACACACACACACACACACACACACACACACACACACACACACTTACACACACAATATCTGCTCCATCTACCTGAATCGATTTGCAGGAAGAGTTGAGTAGAATATCCTGATGATTTCCTTGTTAATTCTTGCTTGTGGGGTTGGCTATCGCCTCAGCAAAAGAGAGGGAAAGGATCAATTTATTCCATCTGGAAAAATGTTCCAAAGTTCCTGTTTAATAAATAATTAAATGAAGTTATAAACAGTATTGTTGCTTTCTATACCTTTAAACTAACATTAAGCATGTCGTTCCTACAAAAAATTGTTAGCTGTTTGAAATACATCTCCTAGTGAACACTTTAATCTCCAAACCATTATTTTCCTCCTGGCTCCGCAGGAAATTCTGCATGTCATTAAATCAGTAACCCCTTATGTTTATGACTAGCAATAACTCCAAGAGCCAGACTTACGTGTACAGTAAAACTTGTCTAATTAGCATCAGTCTACACATTAGCATATGTTGATAACAGCCTTTCATAGGTTATATTATTTTGGCATCTGGGTTGGATAACAGAACCTAGAATAATTCTTCATTAATATTTTATCTTCTTGCTACAACTTCTCAAGCATTTGTCTTATCTTTTTTTTTTCTTTTTTAATATCTTTCCTGAATTACTCTCAGCATCATGACCTTTAGGTGCCTGGTTCTTGCTTCCTGAAGAGGGATCACAGGCAGTAATAAGTTTGAATATGTTAACAGCTTTATATCATCAGACCTCTTATCTCTCCACTGTACAATTCTGTCTGTTGCTTTAGATCTGCTTCAAGATCCGTAATTCATTGCTCAAGATTGAGCAACCAGAAACTGATTGAGAATTGTATAAAATCCAACTATTGTAGGGACAGGCAAATAGGTGAAAGAGAAATAAAAGAAGAAAAAAGGAAAGAAAGATTACAGAAGAAATGGACTCTTCCTGCTACAGCGATCTAACAGTTAAACAAGGTCAACTCAAATTTTGCAAGGATGTTTCCTGGAATCAAATTTCTGAAAACTTCTATTCTGCTATTTTGATTAAAAAAATTAAATATTGGGCTTTTATTACCACAATAAGGTGGTGAGTGCATGGTAAATTGAAAGTAACTTTTTGTGCAGATGAGAATAACTTTCACTTTTTTTCCCCCAAATACCAAGCCTTAGAAATATTTTTCAGCAACTATCTCAGATGATGTTAAGATACTGTACAATGCAGGTGAATTTATTTGCGCTCTCTTGATTAAGAAAATTATTTTATTTTATTGTTTTCATAGTTTATTGTCAAGTTGGTTTCCATATAACACCCAGTGCTCATCCCAACAAGTGCCCTCCTCCATGCCCATCTCCCAAGAAAATAATTTTAAACTAATATACAAATAAAATATTCATACTTTATTGTTAATTGCATGGGTAATTTTGAATGAATGGCATCAACTGAAATTTGAAAAAATGGTAATTAGCATGGGAAGTCTGTCATATCCAGAATTCTCTTACATATTTTTGATTATGTATTCTATAACAATTTTCATAATTTAAATTAATGTTTTTTATTTTAACTCGTCTTATTTACAACATATATTTTATTCCCCTTTGTGTTTACACCTTTAAAAATTTTTTATGACTTTTCACTTTCCATGAAGTTTAGTCTATAATCTAAAATGGAGTTAAGAAAATCTGTATGTTAATGTTTCACTTTGTGCCTTTCACCATCACTATTGTGGGATATATCATACAATAATTATCCTGGGCTCTTTATTCTTCTTTGTTATCATTCCCTTGAAAGTTCTGGCTGGAGAAGACAAAAACTAATATTGTTTAATGAGACAAATATGTGTGTGTATATATATATATATATATATATATATATATATATATATATATCCATTTACTAAATGATGATAGGTGACAGTGTTAAAATTCATAATATAATACATCAATTCAAGTTTAATTTTAAATACTTACCCAAGTGAGTTTTGATTAGAAACGTTAGTATGGTTTGAAAACAAAATGAAGATCCTAAATTATATATTCATCAAATGTCAGGGTAAAAAAGACAGAAAACCTTCATCTTACCATTTACCACTTTCTCTGTTGAACAAGGTTCTGATTCCAGTAGGTTTTGCCCCCATTGTGATGCTTAGGGCCTCCTTCCTGAAGCCTCCAAACCCCTCCACCAATATGTATTTTCCCTTAATGTATTCTCTTCCTTGGGTACACTTTCTTAGCTGTTAAGTGCAAATTACAGCACGCTTTTAAGTCAGTTGTTTTCTTGCCTATTCTTTAAGTTTAAGGAAGTCATGACCTTACATAGGTGGGTGGTTACAGTGCAAAGAACAGTCACGGAGCCCAGATAGGTCAGTAAGTCCCACTTAGGTGATGGGTTGCATAGATAATATGTGGTTCTGAATTGTCTTGTTTTGGTTAGTGTCTATTTCTGTTTTGTTTCTGAACCAAATGGTTTTCTGAAATAATGATAAATTTATTCTAATTTTGTGCTGTTTTTACTCTGAAACCCAAATAGGGACCCATATGAATTTCCTTTCTATCACACGACTCTCAAGAACACCCCACCCTTGGTATGCTTCCATGTAATAACTTCATGACTTAATCCTATTATGTCGTTACAGACTTCTCCCAAGTGCCTTACCCGAAGTTAACCAGTGATCTTCTCATGTAAATTGCAAAGTTTTTTTTTTATCATAACTTCCATTTTTTTCCAAACTATGTGACACTTTGAACATCTCATCCTTGAAATTATTTTCTTGATTTCATGGTCATTGGAAGGTTCTACTTCTATTCCTTACTCTCCATGTATTGCTTCTATTTCTTATTTCTTCTTCAATGATTATTGAAATTGTACTATATAACTCCTATTTTTTTTATCTCTCTCCTCCTCATTAATTCTTTTTCCTGAGAGGTTTCATATCTTCTGATGACTTCAACTATAAGCTCCAGTGAAATGATTTCTACATTTACCAAACTTCTCTTGTTCAGCCCTATAAAAATGTTGTTTTCAATGAAATGTGTGACCATTGTCTCAAGCTCCTATTGCTGGTCAAAAATATCAAAATTCTCACAGACTTGGTTCTCCCCCAAACAGCTTTCTCTTCAGTGAGCTCTCATTTTCCAAGTTTTCACACTTGCACTGACAACTCTTTTCCAATCTACTTAATTATTGCTTTCAGTAAATCCTTCTACTTCATGTTTCATGTTTCCCTTTCTTTCCATTCCCATTGGTATTAACACCTTCCAGTCATTCCTATATGGCTAGTTTAACAATCTGCTCACATATCTTTCTGCCCCCTTAAATCTACCCTACACACTACTGTGTAAAACTGAAGCATTAGTTTTGCTGAAGTCACTTTTCACAAAACGGTTGTCAAAGGTTTCACCATTCCTGTTAGGTAAAACAAAGCTAAATTTATTCATCCTTATAAATTTGTCTTCAACTTCATTTCTTTCAACTCAAATTATGCAAAATTCTTTTCAAGAAAATTGTTCTACCTCTTTTTAAATCTAAATATGTATTATTTCAACATTTATATTTTTCGACTTACAGAAAAGATTTGTGATTCACTCATTTGTATCTGCCTGTGATATTTGCATATTCATATTTGTCCTCTTCGCTACAGAAGTAATATGTATGTTCCCTTTTCATCTTTTTTCATATTCTAGCCTCCACGGTCAATTTGAATTCTTTTTTTACTTCCTATAAAATCCAGCAGAAATGTCTAGTCTTCACCGCTTCTAATTCCCTGGATTTATATGTAGAAATTTAAATTTCTAATTAACCACTAATTATATTGTTCATTGTCTCCCCCTCTACTCCTCCACTCTATCTCTCCCTCTTCCTTCTCCTCCTCTTTCTTCCTCCTCTTGATCTCTCTCCCCCTCCCCCTCCCCTCCCTCCCTCCCTCCCTCCCCCTCCCCCTCTCCCTCCCTCCCCCTCCCCCTCCCCTCCCCCTCCCTCCTCCTTTTTCTTCTTCTTCTTCATCTCCTTGTTCTTCTTCCTCTTCCCCTCCTCCTCTTCTTGCGTCTTCTGCCTCTTCTTTTTTTTTTTTTTATTATTATTTCTAGGAGAGAGAGACAGAGAGAGAGAGACAGAGAGCGTGAGCAGGGGAGGGTCAGAGAGAGAGGGAGTCACAGACTGAAACAGGCTCCAGGCTCTGAGCTGGCCGTCAGCACAGAGCCCGATGCGAGCCCGAACCCACGAACTGCGAGATCATGACCCAAGCGAAAGCCGGACGCTTAACCGACTAAGCCACCCAGGCGCCCCCGTCTTCTGCCTCTTCTGCTTCTTCTTTTACTTCTTGTAAACACTGAGTTTCCAAGTGGACCTTAAGCATCTTTGGAGGCAGAAAATCAGTCATATATACTTTTTCACAGAAACTTCTTAAAATACTCTACATTGTTAAAGAAGAAAAAAAATACATTCAAAGAGAAATAAAAAAGATGCTCACACCAGTTTACTCAGTAAATGTTGTAACAAATTCCTCTTGGAATACCACAAACTAGGTCAAAGTAAAACTCAAAAAATTGGTAACATATGTATTTTTTATTTTTAATGTTTGCCTGTTAAGTTTTTAATAGTTGCTTTCAACATCTCATTTTTTATTTTCATTATTTATTTATTTATTTAAAAAAAATTTTAGATGTTTTATTTATTTCTGAGAGAGAGAGAGAGACAGCATGAGCAGGGGAGGGTCAGAGAGAGAGAGACAGAGACACAGAATCCGAAACAGGCTCCAGGCTCTGAGCTGGCAGTCAGCACAGGGCTCGACGTGGGCCTCAAACCCACAAACCATGAGATCATGACCTAAGCCAAAGTCAGACGCTTAACTGACTGAGTCACCCAGGTGCCTAATAACATCTCATTTTATTTTTGGGAACTGCAGTATACCTTATACTGAATGTATCTGCCCTAGGACTTGGAATTGAGAATTTAAACAATTTTTTTTCTAAACCTTAGAACAATATTCTCAAGTAGTTATAGGATATGTCCCTTTTTTTAAAAAAAATAAATTTGACTAAAGCTAGGTACAAAATATAAACAATTTGTACACAACAGCTACAGAACCATAAGGAAAAGAAACAAATTAAAATACAAGTCAGTGGGAAGCTTATCACCACAATGCATATTAAAAACATATATAAACTGCAATTAAAAGGAATCTAATTTTTGTCAGTGAATCTTGCATTTATATTGATTTCCATCATAATTTTAAAGAAAATTTATTTTAAATTATGTTTTTATCCAGTCATAATTAAAGCAAACCAAAATTTAAAACTTAGTTTTAAATCATTTAAATGTTTAATGATGTGTTGTAATCGGTATTAAAAAGCATATATTTGTGATAAATTTAATTTTGAAGTTTTACTTACACTTTATTACAACTCTTAGTTGGAACTCTGTATAAAGGCTCTTTGGAATAAAACAAGCAAGCAAACAAATAGTAACCCATGTTTTGTAAGGATTTTATTTGAATTTCAGGGTAATTAAGAAAATGCAATATAAGCTCCTTTTAAAAAACTGGACATAACAGTAATTCTCTCTTCAGACTGTCACTTTATGTTTAAATTTTGTTTAAAGCACATCATGATGTTCTGAATCTATGCATTAGATCAAAGCCAACCTATTTCAAAATAAATCAGCTAATTTCAACATCAAATGTGTTTCTAGGATGAAAGTTAAACTTTCAGTTTTAAGCTATCAAGGAACACTTAAATGCTATGTTTCTAATCAGCAAAATATCATAGAATTCTTGATATGGCGTGGACCTTAGAGATTTCTGTTTCAACTCTCTCACTTTACATGGAAGACGTATTCACAGAGATTGCAGTGCAGCTTGCCCAAATTCTCACAGCATTTATGACAAAGATAAGAGGCTGATAATCAGGTGTTCTGATTCCTCGTTTAATTCACTTTTCATCCTAATTTTTTTGGGAAGTGGACAGCAAGAATCCCTTCTATATCCCACTGGAGTAAAATGGACGCGTCTTTGAGAGTTCCTTGCACAGTAGTAGTACTGAGGACAGAGATTGTAGTTATATAAGGTACTATTGTCATGCCCATAATAAAAAATCTCTAATAAACATTTTACTAAATCTGTGATTTTTAAAGAGGTAAGTGTTAAACAAATATTCTTGTGTTTCCTTCTTTAGAAGAGAAGAAAATGATTTGACTGAATAGTTAGTAATTTCCTGCTGTGAATCTCATTTCTGTTTATCTTCTTTTTTAAAGAATGTACTTTATATAAACTAGCTATCTAATTCACATATCTTAAGTATATGTGAGCTCGTCAATGCAATGGAAACTAAACACATAACAGGAATGAAACATCTCAGAAGTTTAAAACAAGCACAGGAGGGGTTCCTGGGTGGCTCAGTCGGTTAAACATCCGATTTAGGCTCAGGTCATGATCTCGCGGTCCGTGAGTTCGAGCCCCGCATTGGGCTCTGTGCTGACAGCTCAGAGCCTGGAGCCTGTTTCAGATTCTGTGTCTCCCTCTCTCTCTGCCCCTCCCCAGCTCGTGCTCTGTCTCAAAATTAAATAAACGTTAAAAAAAAAAAAGCACAGGAGAGAAAGATAAATTAGTCATCTCTTTTTTCGAGTCCTGTGTGATATCATGCAAATTGAGATACAGTTATGTTTTTATGATATAAAGAGGTCTCCATTAATGTCACATGGTACATTTATAAAAGGTTAATATATTATAAAAGTGCAAGAGAGGCAAGGGCTGAATATATGCCAGAACAGTAGACATGGATCTCTAAGAGAAGGTGAATGATAATAACTTCAAAATTAATGATTCAAAATTAATCTGGAAATGCAGATAAATACATTTAAGAAGCACAATTCAGTCCTCTTAATGAAATATTATGCCAAAGACCAGGATATAAAAGAAGTTGAGTGAAGGTTTGGAAAATTAGGACTATGACATGAAATTAATCAAGACTAATAGGAGAAAACACAGTGCAAAAACACGACGTTGTTGACCAAGCTAATTTTAGATACAGAAATGCAAAATTAGAAAAAAATACTAACATATCATTTCCAGCGGCGTATTTAAAGAAAAATACCATTACTTTACACTTTATATCTCTAGGGTTGCAGAGATCTACATGGATCCGGAGAAGGAACACAAAAGGATTTCAGACCAAAATGATAGCAGTGGCTGCTTTATCAAAGAAGAAACTAACTTTATAAGGCCTTTTAAATTTTATATGAAATAGCGTATTCATTGCTAGACTTTTAATTGAAATTATTATTTTTTTAAATGTTTATTTGAGAGACAGACAGAGTGTAAGCAGGGGAGGGGCAGAGAGAGAGGAAGACAGAATCTGAAACAGGCTCTGGGCTCTCAGCTGCCAGCACACAGCCTGATGCGGGGCTGGAACCTTTAAGCGAGATCATGACCTGAGCTGAAACCTGATGTTCAACCGACTGAGCCACCCAGGCGCCCCCAAATTATTATTTTTTTAAAACAAAGATACTGACGTGACCAGCGTGATTTAGCTTGGGTAGCTCAAAGCTAAATAAGACATTAAAAATAATGTTTAAAGCTACCAATATTTACAAAAGTATGGATAATTAATTCCCTATTATCACCCAGCTGATGTCTCAAAGGTATGGAGTTATTAAAGACTATCATGTACTTCATGATGGTTGAATGATAAAAATAAATTGCTTATGGAAAATGGAATCTTCTTCTGTGGATGTCCTTACCAATGTTCTTTTAAGTCTGGGATAAAACAAGTATGTGCACTGACTGGTTGTGGAATAGTGTATGCTATAAATTCATGGACGTTTCTAACCATTTTTTATACACTCTTTCATATAAAATAATCAACTGGAAAACACACCCTGCACCAGTATGAAGACCCCTGTCACACAGTTTCTCCAAGCAACTTTATGCAAGCCTCCTACAGTTTGGAGGGATGTACCAAATGTCCAATTCCACACCCTTTTAAAAAGGGAGACACGAGGCTTAGTCGGTTAAGCGTCCGACTTTCTCTCAGGTCATGATCTCGCAGTTCGTGGGTTCGAGCCCTGCTTCGGGATCTGTGCTGACTGCCAGCTCAGAGCCTGGAGCCTGTTTCAGAGTCTGTATCTCCCTCTTTCTCTGACCCTCCCCTGCTCACACTGTCTCTCTCTCCTAGAAATAAATTTAAAAAAACATTAAAAATTTTCAAAAAAAATAAATAAATAAAAAGAGAGACACGTGCTTTAGGTCTAAGGAGGGTTAAAGTTAAACGCTCTGGTCATCACCTAGGAGACATTACTTGTGCAACCATTTTATGTTTTCCAAAGATAACCTGATCATTATTTTACTGGGTGAACTCTTTTATTACATTCTTAAAAATTCAACATAAATCCCTTACTATGTAAAAATACAATAAAATGCATGTTCATTCATGAAGTCTGGAAAGCTGAAGGCAAGTACAAAATGGCAGCATGATAATTAAAGCAACTTTCAGTAAAGACATAGGCAAAGTGAACTTGATGTTAATACTATTTTCAAATTGAAGATTAAAAGCCTATCCAAGTAGGTCATCTTTTCCCAAACGGGATTTTCATCAAGCCCAGTGATATTTCCCTTTCTACTTGAGCGCAGCTGGAAACAGGTCTCCAAATCGAGGGAAAGGCCTGAGTCCATGTACCCACCCACACAGTTTTGTAAACATTCAGGATTCTACACGTGGTATCACTCAGTTATTAAATGGAGGCCTGTTCTTTCGTTGTACCCCTGTGGCTGTGTGGATTTCTCCAATTCAATGTGATGCATCATCTTGGATTAGACAAACAGCAAACTCTTCTGTTCTGAACTGCAAAAATATAACAGATGAAAGAATTTACTAAAATAAGAATTTGGGGGCTTGCGAAGCCTCTCTCACATCCTCTGGGATACATCAACGAATGGCAGCATATAGGATAGCTTTGGGTCCACATCCGTATTTCCATTTCAGAGGCAGTCTTGAACTAGGGACAGCTGCAGGGTAGAAGAAAGAAGCGCACTCACACACAAACCGGCCCTTACATAATTTTACTCAGTCAACGATCTTCTAAGAGAAAATAAATTTTGTTGGTGTATGACTTCTACACTAAACTCTAAAAAAATGCCTGTGCCTTTCTTAAGAAAAGCTTGTGAGGTTATGAAAGCATATTTCTAAACTTGGAGCAGTTTAATCAAATATCATTTTAACCTCAAACACACATGGCAATATTATATGCGGCTCTCGGTATTCACTCTTCATCTCATATTTTGGCAAAGCAAAACTCTGCTACTGAGAACTTATTTCTCATGCCTCTGAGGTAATTCCCTAGATAACCAGGATGCCACTTGAGTTTCAGAACTCAAATCTGACATTTAAAACTCCCCAAAGACAAGGTCTGAATAGTTTCATCAAGTGCTTCTCGCACCTGAAGTTCTAGCAGTAGAGATTCAGGAAATATTTATTTCTGATAGGAATGAGTGAAGGCAGAATCCTATAAGATGTTTCCAGAATGCTGTAACTGATCTGGTTTTCACACTTTCATGCCCGAATAATATTCTTTCTTTTACATGTGCATCAGGGAAAATTTATATTTAATAGAGTTTAAAGATTTTTGAAAGGTTAATTTTGCTTCGAAACAAAGTGATCAATATCTCATCCTGCACAGTTGTACTCAGAGATGACTGGAATCACTTATGTCTCCTGATGTAAGATAAAAATGATATGTGGAAGCATCCTATTATCCATGAATGGCTTCGAGTTCGTACATCAACAGGTTCTGATGTGACTGATTTGTGTCTGGCTTGATGCTACTTGAAAATAAACTTTCAGCTCCTGCCTGTACATACCTATTCCCTGTTAGGGACCATCAATCAGGCCTTTGCTAGCAGAAGTTCAGGAAGTCACTGAATTTATATTGTTGATTTCCACAATAAGGTACCAAAAAGAGTAGATGCAGACTAAACCGAGATAATTGTTATATAGGGTAGAAGTACTAAATATTTCTGAAAGATTCTACATATGGTATCACTCAGTATTAGATGCTTTATCTTTTCCTGTCATGATGATAAATTTTCCTAAGTCCTGAGTAATATACTATCTCTTCTATTAGAAAAATGAAAGACTTTGCTCAGTATTTCTCCAAGAGGTCACTAGCCAGCTGTACCCCGTTGCCTGAAGATATACTTTAAAAAAATGAGATATATTTAGCCTCACTGAAAAACAAACACTGGCCTTCACTTTGTGCCATGTGTGATTCTTGATAAAATACTCTCTATGGAGAACATCTTCATGATCAGCTCTGATAATGTAGCTATAAATTACCATTCACACATCTTTCCTTCTTTCAAGCAGTTTTATGTCTGTCACTGGCCACGCTCTTGGTGGAGACTGTTTGTAATCACTGAAATCTCTTTGAAGATGTTCAAATGTAATTTTGCCAAATGTGGTGACAAAATTAGACATAGTTCAATTTTATAAGTCCCAGCTGTCATTTAAAAAATGGTTTTGCCATAAGGAGCCTTAATATGGCATTTACGCCGCATGCTTCAGGATGACTGGCTGCTCTGACTGAAACAACCTAACATGCAGAAATATTTAAGATTTAAGACTTAAGATTAGCAGGAAGCTGTCAAGAAAGAGTTGGGTAACCTCATTGCTTTAGTTTGTGGTAACAAGATTTTAAAGAGAGGTCAGGCTAGGGTCAAAAGTAATTGAGAAAGATAGAGTCTTTAGAAAAGAATTTGGGCTTATGAAGATGCTTTTCCTCATACTGATTCTGATATATGTCACTCCTTTCGATTTTATATGTCATATCTTGCATTTCCATTTTTTGTCCAAAAGCATGATTTTAAACATATGAGTGTATGTTGGCAATCGATGAAGCAGCACTGAGCGGCTGTACATTAACATTGGTCAGAGACCCTCTGATTCCATTCCTCCTCGTCTCACGCCCCGGGATGCGGCACTGGTCCCCAAGGAGACCCAGGTGGCTGCAGCAGCTGCAGGTCTAATCACGGAGCAGGACAGCACTACTACCTGCTGGTGGCTCCAGAGGGGACATTGCTAATCCTCTTTCTGTCATCCTGGAAGTGAAAGTGAGGTCAATTGTGACCCAAATAGCCTTGTTTTCTACTTTGCCTTTTTTCTTTCCCCCAGGCCTTTTGGGATGTCAGAGTCTTTGCCATTCACATATTTGGTGATATCAAACTGCAAAAGTCATCAAACAGACATAGGGTCGATACTGGAGCTATGTAGAGAAAGGTAAACAAATCAAAGTTTCACTGACATAGGAATATCCTGTTTCATATTTTATAACAGTGAATGAAAAACTTTAAATTAGCAAAGAAACTTCATCCTGGCACAGTTACTATGTCAATTCTGCCCAATGATGAAATTTGGGGTATTTCTATCCCAAAGCCTTTTCAAGCATTCTGTTTAGCACTAGTCTACCCTCAGTGTCTTTGGGCATTATTTCAGGATAAAGGGACTCACTCCAAAGAAAACTGAGAATCTCTCTATGTGAAGAGTGTTATTTTCAATCATTTTAAATAATTTTGTATTTTCATACAATAAAAACTTAACATTTGATTTCAGTTGTTTGCAAAGTAGCTCCGTACTTTCCTACTATGAATATATAAAGTGTCTCATTGGAGTAGCCAAGTCTGAAGGAATCCATATTTTTCTCGGAGGAGTTCATTTTGTATTACATAAAGAATATAAAGGGGCATATGTTGTAGACCAACTGAATCCTAGAAATATTAAGTTTTAAATTCTTTCCTCATTGATTAAGCTACTTCTAAGAAATCTCAACTTCCTTTATACTTGGAGATAATTAAAGGAAAAATAGTCAAAAATTTCCTGCTGAATCAATAGCTCTCCTGAAAAGGCGTATGTAGCACTTTAGAAAAGGAGACAACAGTTTGCACATGCTTTAATAAGTAAGAAGCCTCTTGATAATCAGAGTGCCTCATATATTTTGCTGCAAATTTTCCAAACTAAAAAACTTGCAAAGAACACATTAAAAAAAAAAACATTTTCAGCTTTTGACCATCGTTGTGATTCAGTCCAATACAGACTAGCATTTCCCAGCATGTGTTCTGCAAAAACAGATACCTAGTTAAAAGCATTCTGTGGTCAGATGAGCTTGAATGATGTAGAACAAGCCCGGTGAAACAGATGTTTCAATGGCGTACTTTCTAGAGGCTTTAACAGAGAAAAGCATAAGGATTCACCAGCAAGAGGAAGAGAGCATAAACATTTTCCATACGTAATTAGTCACAATACCGTTATGGCTTTTCCCAAAGCAGACCACTTTGTGTAAACCTGAATCTACCCGCAACCCAGGAAGGCTTCATGTTTTCCTTTAAATGCACATAGTTTGTAGGAATAAATTTTAGCAATGTGCATGCATCGCGATCCTTGGGAATAAATCAGCTGTAACTCACATTGGTGTGGTAGCTACTCTCTTTTTTTGCACTAAGGGGAAAAAAATGAAAGCACAAAGTGGCATCATAAAACCACCTACCTCAATCAGAGTTATATCACAGGGAGAATTCAATTTTTCGCTTTTACATAGAGACTTTCTACTTAATAACTCTGATTTCATTTCTAAGACATTTAGATTCCAAAAATTTCTGGATGTCGCAGAAAATATTAGACAAAACATAATCTGTATAACTCTTATCACAAACAGTGTTTGAGATCAGTTCTGTTTTTAATTAAACAGGAAATTATGTCGTATATTTGCGGTGTTGTAGGCGGAAAATGAATGTTCAATAAAATGTCACTAATCATCTGTAAGTCTATCACAGAGCTTTGCCAAAGTCTGTATTCCCACAGAATAGAAATAGTGGGCACAAAGAAGTTTGCAAATTTATGTGTAATTTGAATTTTTTTTCCCTCAATTACATTTCTAAACTCCCCTTATTTGTTCATGCCAAATAAAAGCAGTCAACAATGCCTTTTGATGCTTTGTAACAAAAAATATTTATAAATACACATATAATCTATTATGACATCAATTTTTGTAATTGTTCATTCCAGACAATAATGTTCTTTTTTGGGAGGACAATGAAGCCATCTAAAAAATGTTTTGTTTTGACACCACTGAATGTAATGTAAAATGGGCACTTTTTCGATTCCATAACTGTTACGCAATTAAAGAAACAATGGAAGAAGACAGTGATTCAATGGGTAGCTTTGGAACTCTTTCTTAGTATTTAAAAAAGTGTTAAGATTCTAAAAGACATCCATTTTTTCCTCAAGATTTCTGAAAATGGACAACGGTCAGACAGGGATTCTGGAACTAAAGAGCCCTTATAAAAATCCAAAATTATGAGCAGCTGCTTCTGTCCAACTCCTATGAAGTAGAGTGCTCTGGTTCAAGAGTTTTCTTGTCATGCAATCAAACGACGGAAACATTAAGATTGCAGATGGAAAGTGGTGACACACTGTAATTTCATACAGATCATGATGGTTTGGTGACATAAGAATTACTAGACCATGAGGCCTGGGGTCCATGAAATGGATTAAGGCTTTATTGCTCTTTGGAGTTCTGACAATGACAAATGCTCTCTCTGATGTTGGGATTATCTTGTCTAAACTTTTGTTTCCTTAGTTTCATGTTTCGCTTTTTCCTTAACCATCTTTTAAAATTGCCAATAACTTCCGTTTTTTCATTGTTACTGGAAGGCGTTTAGAAACACCCCCTTATTTTATTTTATGCCTTCTTCTCTGGCATCACATCCAGGCATAAGGCCGTTTTTCAATTTCCAATATCCTGATAAGGGTTTTGAATGATAGAGATAATGATATGGTCATATGACCTAACTCCAAATTCCTGTTAAAAAAAAAAAGAATGAAGATAATAAACTTTTACAAGCAAATTCAGATACAAAGTATTATGAATATTATTTATCAATACATTTATCCTACTGCTAGCTTCCATTAACCAACAGATATTTGACAACAAACTTTTAAATAAGTCAAATAAATACATCATATATGTTTTTTCTACCATGACACACACACACACAGTTTCACAAGCAGGGTTTCTGATTTACATTGGCAATAAAGGCTAAGTACATTTTGAAAAGCATTTTGCAAAGGCATTCATTTTTCTTTATTAAAGTAGAAAATATAATTGATGGAAAAAAAGGGGTTGTTCTTTCTTTTGACTACGAACCTGATGGCACTTTTCTCTCTTCTTGCCATTCTGTCTTTGTCATTATCATGCATTGTGAAAACACTACTTCTGGTGAAGTTAAGCGGGTAAAATCTTTAATATGAAAGGAGTTATGTAGTACGCCAGTTCAGCAAAGTCTGATGGCATTAACATTCAGTGTTTCTCTAGTACCTGATTAAAAAGTGTGTGAATGTCTTACAGATGGAAACACATTAGGATTCTACATATTGCTAAAAATTTCCAGTAAACCAGATTGGAAATTTTGTTCTAAAAGCATTACCTCCCAACAGTTTCAGACTGCATTTAAATGTATTATAATTGCAGTTACTTTTTTAAAAATTTAAATAATTAAACAGTGGAGGTGTGATCTAGTTAAAATGACTCTCCTATTAGTTTTTCTCTCTTACACAAAAGAAAAACAAGAGGGCTTTCAAGGGACCAAGTAGAAGTATATTATTTAGCACAGCAGAGCGGCATGCACTTTGCTTTAGGGAAGACAGAAAAAGAAGTCAGCAAAAAAGGCTTTTTTCTTCAGATGTAATGGAGATTCAAAAGTTTGAAAGTAGAAATTTCCTGTGATTTGAGATACATCATGATGGGAGATTTATAAGAACAAGTGAAAACTTTATGGAGGTTTTTTTTTTCCACCCATGAGGACAGCTTTAATCAGAGGGACAGTATATAGTGTTGGTGAGGAAAAGGACAGAATTGTATTGTATGAGGGATCCATTTTGTACTTTATGGAGGTTTTTATCATTTCTTAATCTTCCATTTAATCCCAGGCAACTAGCTCGATTTTTGGTACATGAGTATTTAATAACCATTGTAATTATTGGTCAGCTGATTACAAACAATTGAATCATTGTGTGCTGAGCATTGTTTTAAATCTTTTTTTTTTTTGAAGTTTTTAATTAAATTCTAGTTAGTTAACATAGAGTGTAATATTAGTTTCAGGTGTACCCGTATAGGGATTCAATACTTCCATGCAATACCCAGTGCTCATCACAACGTGGGCCCTGCTTAATCCCCATGGCCTACTTCACCCATCGTGCCACCCCCGTCACTTCTGGTAACCGTTAGCTTGTTGCCTATAGATAAGCGTCTGTTTCATGGACTGCCTCCCTCTCTTTTATCCCCTTTGCTGATTTGTTTTGTTTCATAAGTTCCACATATGAGTGAAATCATATGGTATTTGTCTTTCTCTGACTGGTTCATACTATTTTGCATAATACTTTCTAGCTCCATCCATGTCCTTGCAAATAGCAAGATTTCATTCTTTTTTTATGGCTCAGTAATAATCCATTCTGTATATATGCCACTTCTTTATCCATTCATCAGTCGACAGACACTTGGCCTGCTTCCATAGTTTGGTAGTTAATCTTGCTATAAACATCAGGGTACATGTATCCATTTGAATGAATATTTTTGTACTCTTTGAGTAAATACCCAGTAGTGCAATGACTAGATCATAGGGTAAACCTACTTTTAATTTTTTGAGGAACCTCCCTACTGTTGTCTAGAGTGACTGCCCCAGTTTGCGTTCCCACTAAGGGTGCATGAGGACTCCCCTTCTTCACATGCTTGCCAACACCTCTTGTTTCTTGTGTTGTTGACTGTAGCCTTTCTGACAGGTGTAAGGTAAGCTCTCATTATAGTTTTGATTTGTATTTTCCTGATGATCAGTGAAGTTGAATGGTGATCATTAAATAATAACAGGAAGAATATCCACCAGGCCAATGAATTTGTAATATCAAAATATTTCACTTTTCTAAGAAACTTAAACAGTAAATTTAAAATTAGGCAGAAATACTTTTAAGTATCAGTTGTCACTAGCTGTACCCTTTGGCAAATGTCTGATCTTTTATAAGGCCTAGTATGCATGTCTATAAAATGAGGAAAATAATATCTACATCATAATTATGGTAAAAGATTAAAGGAAATATTTTGTATGGAATGCTGATTCACACAAGCTATCAATAAAATATTAGTCTTTCTCCCTTGTGTCAGAAAACTTAAAATCAAAATCAATAAAAGTTTTATTCTTTAAAATTTGAGAACTTCAATATTGGCAATCACATTGCATGTCATTGTTTCTCCATAGTATAATATTAGAAAAACAGGATCTCCAGGGGTTTTAAAAAAGAGAGTCAAAATGTCCCTCACGCTTACACCCCTATGGCTTTTTAGGGCAAGCTGACAGAGTTGGAGATGGTACCCTGAAAGTTCATAGTCAAAAGGCATCTTCCATATTTCAAAATGCCACCTGAAATATACTTTCCATACCAAAAAGGAAGTTGAGATACATGAAAAAATTTTTGACAGAACTATATATACTTAAACTATATTAGTTTTCACTAAATTTTTTACATTTCTGGAAAAGGAAAATGCATAGAGATAGCAGATCACTGCTTGTCTGGATCTGGGATTGCGAGTGAGGAAATGCAAAAGGGTGCAAGGGAAATTTCTGAAGTGTTCTAAAACTGGTTAGCGGTATGGTACCACAATTGTAAAAATTACTAAAAATTAGTAAGATATTTACTTAAATAGATGAATATTATGGTATGTAAATTATATTTCAATAATGTTATGTTTATTTTATTTCTATGTTTTTAATGTTTGTTTATTTTTGAGAGAGGGGTAAACAGACAGAGTACAAGCCAGGGAGGGGCTGGAGACAGAATCTGAAGCAGGGTCTAACTTTAAGGTGTTAGCACAGAGTCCAATGTGGGAGTCAAACCCACAAACTGAGATTCTAACCTGAGTCAAAGTCAGACTCTTAACCAACTGAGCTACCCAGGTGCCCTCAATAATGTTATGTTTAAAAATAAGTTCTAATACAGCAATATATTTGCATTATGGAAATACGAATTTCTTCACAATGATGATTGGCACAAAAATGTACCAATTTTTGCATATACCCTGTTTAAGAAATTATATCCTTGAAAACAAAATGTATGTTTATTGTCTTTATATCTTCTTCTCAAACTCTTAGTAATAAAAAGTAGACTCTTCCCCCAGGATAGAGACTACATCTTGTTTATCTCTGTATCTTTTGTTTATCACAGAGCTTTTGGTATGCCTATTGATATTCAATAATATTTCTGTTGAATAAATATTATGCACTATCAGGAGTAAATATAACCACTAAGAAATTAAATGAATACCAGTATTTCCATTTCATTAGTCCATATGCTTTCCTGAAACTGCTTAAATATATTTATCTCTATGATTTAAATTATTTGGAAACATATTTGAATACTGCATTTAGCAATAAATGAGACTAGTGACAATTTACCCATGAGAAAAAAAAGACTAAACCTTACAATGTAATTTACATTAATCTAGGTATTTTTCCCATTGTTCAGGAATTTTTCATTAACTTTATCTTTCATCAAGCAAGAAAGTGGATGTTTTACAAGTAACAAAGTAAAAATCAGCAACAATAGAAAATGTAATTGATTTAGGAATTTTGCATAGTTTGTATCTTTCCTAGTGCTTGTGAGACTTTTGATGCCATATCACTATACTTCCTATCTATTTAGTGTTACTGTACTTATTTAAAAAATTGATCTTAGTTAAATACTTGTCATATATGCTCGCTTATAACTAAATTATGATGAACATTCTTAAGTAGGAAGAATTAGAATTTCAGTATAGAAGTATCTGGTAGCATTTTGTGTTGTTTACTTATGAGGTCTGTGGACATTTCAGATAGGTTTGTTAAGAATATTTCTCAGAGGGGCACCTGGGTGGCTCAGTCAGTTAAACATCCGACTCTTGGGTTCAGGTCAGGTCATGATCTCATCATCTCATGAGTTCAGCCCCTTATCAAGCTCCACGTTTACAATGCAGAGCCTGCTTGGGATTCTCTGTCTCCTTCTATTCTGCTCCTCCCCCACTTCTGCTGTCTCTGTCTCTCTCAAAACAAATAAATAAACTTAAAAAAAAGAATATTTCTCAAAAAATCTAGGAGAATTTAATCTGAATCATATTGCTTAAAATATATAGAAACATAACACATACAGTTTGGGGTAAACAAGTAATTGAATGAAAAAATAAATTTTATTTAGAACTTGTAGACAATCTTTATAGTAGTGAAAACCTGCAACTTGGGATATTGTAGGTTCTGCCTAGCACATGACTGACACTCAGTAAATATTTAAAAAGTATAAAAAACAAAGGAAGAAGGAGGAGGAGAGGAGAAGAAAAGCAAGACAGAAGAAAAGAGAGATAAAATATAGTCTCTTCCATGTGTTTTTTTGGTAATGAAAACAGTGGAATCCCCAGTAAAGCTGTGTATGGCCAACTTCATGATAAAAAACATGCTGTTAGCTGTATCATTAAAAAACACAAAGATCCCCTGAAGGCAAATGTAGGGGCTGAGACAGATGTCCTCAATCATAAGAGTTCATACAAAAACATGCTCCATATGGTTTAGAACACAAGATGTATGGCTCAACTGGCCCAAGAATAAGAAGAATACACAGCAAGCAGTGGAGAAAAAGAAGCAATACAAGATCAGCACCATGTTAATAACAGTGTTGATAGTATAACGGCTAACACAAGAATACCAATTAACAGTGGCTCATCTGCAAGTACAGGGCTGAGATTTTTTATTTTTAAGTAGTGGTTTATAGTCATGTTAGTTTCAATTGCTGTATACACATAAAACTGAAGTGAAGAGGAGACTTTATCAAGCCACATCTTTAGATGTATGTGCCCATATCTTTACTAAGGGTAGAAAACACTATTAAAATTGGTTTTAAAACTGAAAGAAGAAATTGCATCCAGACTTAGGGAAATTGTCTGTCTCCTGCACATATATAAGTATCAGGTCAATGTAATGTGCTTTAGCTTTGTTACAAGATCAACTCCAGAGATCTGCATCTAGTGCTTTAATCTAATGCTTCCTGAAATAAGCAGTTACTGTTAGGAAAACCAATAAAAGTGCTTGTTGCCCACAATTTAATAAGGAGATTTCCACTGTGGGTAAACAAATACAATCACAAAGCTACACAGGCTTAAACCACTCATAAGAGCCATATTTTCTTCTTTAACAACCACATTGAATCAAATAGTTGGCTAACTTTTTTTTCCCATGCATTTACTATGTAGGATCAAATAGTTCTTTTAATCAAAATACAAATTTGCTGAGTGAATCAGATCTTCTAAGAGCTTCACATTTTTCTTTTAATTGTTAAAAGACTTTAGAAACATTTTCAATCATTTCAGACTAAATCTAATAATTTACATGTCCTATGTAGCAGGAAACTATGCTCAAAGAGTAGCCATTTACCACACTTAATATCTGCTCATTGAAACAACATTTCCAGCCCTCTAAATGTATGTAGTCTGCTGTAAACTAGGAATATATGGCCTATAATTTAAAACCAGGAAATAGAAATTAAGTGTTTTATTATTTAAGTTGGGACTGAAAAATAGCTTCCATAGAGAGTCAAAATATTGTTTCACTTAAGTAATCTTTTTATGTTATATAAATTTTATGATTACATACTTCAAATGTCAAATACAAAGTCATTTTATTAACAATGAGAAGTAGGAGAAGGTTTGTTTTATATTTTAAAAGCAATTATTGATTAGTTTTAACATAAAAAATTATTATTAGAGTTGGCCAAACATCTGACCATGGCTCCCAAAGGGTTTTTCAAAATTTAACCTTTTAAGCTCACTTCTTTCACATCTCAATTTTGATGAAGATCAATCCTAACCAGACCTTTCACTGGATCATGATAATTAAGTAGGGAGAGAAGAATTTCCCTTAGAAGAACTAAGGTAAGTTTACTTGAGGAAAACGAAGGAAAACATTTTACTTATAATATTCCATTTTATCCTTCCATCGTTATTAGCTTCATATAATTATATTAATACACATTGTGAGAAAACTTAGTGTCTAGAATTCAGTTGGCATTGAATTCAACTCATAAAAACAGTTAAGGGTCTCGTACTCAGGTCTGTTTCACACTAAATCTTGATTTCTTTCCACTGCAGTACATTTTAACAAGCATAACAGGAAGCACTGCTAGTGACATATAATATCTGATGATATTCATGTTTATTCACTTATCCATTCAAAATTGTCACTTTTTTAAAAGGCTTTCAGTGTTCAAAACACTTGAGGAATACAAATAAAAAATTGTTATAGCCGAATCTCCAGAAGTATACAGTATCATGGGTAAGGGTATTTCAAAATGTAGACAACTAAGAGAAATGCAGTTCACTCAGTGACTGTGAGTTTAATGACCAACACATGGAACGTAAGAAGAGCAAATTGTCAGGGGCGCCTGGGTGGCTTAGTCGGTTAGGCGTCCGACTTTCGCTCAGGTCATGATCTCGCGGTTCGCGGGTTCAAGCCCCGCGTCGGGCTCTGTGCTGACTACCAGCTCAGAGCCTGGAGCCTGTTTCAGTCTGTGACTCCCTCTTTCTCTGACCCTCCCCTGCTCACGCTGTCTCTCTCTCTCTCCTAGAAATAAATAAAAAATATTTAAAAAAAAAAAAAAAAAAAGAAGAGCAAATTGTCATAGCATCTGAACTCTTGTAGGAGTCAGAAAGGACTAAAATTTTTTCAAGCTTCAACATGAACTTCAACTTACATTGTCACTATATTCTTTAAAAAATTTTTTTTTAACATTTATTTACTTTTGAGAGACAAAGAGAGACAGATCATGAGTGGGGGAGGGGGAAAGAGAGAGGGATACACAGAATCCAAAGCAAGTTCCAGGCTCTGAGCTGTCAGCACAGAGCCTGATGCGGGGCTTGAACCCATGAACTGTGAGATCATGACCCAAGCTGAAGGGAGATGCTCAACCGACTGAACCACCTGGGTGCTCCTTCACTATATTCTTCACTTCTCTACCTGGCCAAAACATTCAAGGTCCAAATAAATGGCTGACACAGAGTAGGTATACCAAAACAAGCACACAATGAAAAACCACATTATTTGTTGTTATTGTAATAATGCATGGACTTTTGGCTCATTTTAGTACTACCAGACAACTTACTCAGTTTCATGTTTTTGTTTCTGTTGCCTCAGTTGTTCAGTGATCCACAACCAAATAAACAAATCATATATGTGTGCTTATAAATTCAATGGAGGTTTTTACAAAATTTAAAGCCATTGAGGGACCTGGGTGGCTTAGTCAGTTGTGTCCAACTCTTGATTTCTGCTCAGGGCACAATCTCACAGTAGTGGAATCAAGCCCTGCATTGGGTGGGCTCGATGTCTATATACATGTATATGCACTTTTTCTCACTTAAAATCAATATATGTAGCAAAACCATAAGGTTCTATTTTTTCTTATACAGCACTATGCATTTATCTATAATAATTTTTTTTGAAAAATTTTATTATTTAAGTACAGTTGACATATAACATTATATTATTTTCAAGTGTACAACATTGTGATTCAACAATTCCCATCTGTCACCATACAAAGTTATTATAATATTACTGACTATATTCCCTATGCTGGATTTTTCATCCCTGTGATTTATTTATTCTATAACTTACAGTCTGTACCACTTAATCCCCTTCACGCATCTCCACACTCCTACTTTCTGGCAACCATCAGTTTGTTAGGAGTCTGTATTTTTTTGTTTATCCATTTGTTTTGCTTTTTAGATTCCACATACACATGAAATCCCATGGTATTTGTCTCTGTTTGACTTATTTCATTTAGCAAAATACCCTCTGGGTCCATCCATTATCACAAATGGTAAGATCTTATTTTTTTATGGCTGAGTAATATTCCATTGTGAATATATACCACTCTCCTTTATCCATTTGTCTATTGATAGACACTTGAGCTGCTTTCATCTCTTGGCTAAAAATAGTGATGCAATTAAAAAAAGTGTAAACATCTTTTCACATTAGCATTTTTATTTTCTCTGGGAAAATACCCACTAGTGGTATTACTGGATTATATGGTTTTTCTAGGTTGAATTTTTTGAGGAACGCCCATACTGTTTTCCACAGTGGCTGCACCAATTTACTTTCCCACTGACAATACATGGGACTTTTCTTTTCTCCACATTCTCACCAAAGCTTGTTATTTCTTGCCTTTTTAATATTAGTCATTCTGACAGGTATGAGGTGATATCTCATTGTGGTTTTGATTTCCATTTCCCCGATGATCAGTAATGTTGAACATCTTTTCATGTGTTTGTTGGCCATCTGTATGTCTTTCTTGGAAAAATGTCTACTCAAGTCCTCTGTACATTTTTAATCAGATTATTGAGGTTTTTGTTTGTTTGTTTGTTTGTTTAGAACCAAAAAATTCTTTACATAATTTGTATATTAACTTCTTATTAGATATATTATTTACAAACGTCCCTTCCATTCAGTAGGTTACCTTTTTATTTTGTTAATGTTTCCTTTTACTGTGCAAAAGCTTTTCATCTCAGTGTCATTCTAACAGTTTATTTTTGCTTTTGTTTCCTCTGCCTGAAGAGACATCAAATATAAGAAATTTGTAGTCTTCAATGTTAGTCACATATTACAGAATGTTAGAACAAGAAAGCCCTATAGAAAATATCTACAGCAATTCTCATTTGGTACAGGTGGAATAAGACTCATTTGTTGATCTATACATTGTCAAAATGTATACGTATGTTCAGAATTATACATGTTTAGTATAATACCTTGAGAAACTACTAAGCAAATTACATAAAAAGTTATGCTCAAAAATATTAAAAATAAATCAAAAGGTAATTCTAAAGAAAATATTAAGTTACTCACAAGAAGTCAAGAAAGAAAGAAAGAAAGAAAGAAATGAGAAGTGGAGGGAAAAAGCAGAGAAAACAAATAGTAAGTTGATACATCTAAGCCACAGTGTAATTACTTTACAATAAATCATCTAAATACACAAGAAAAAAGATAGAGACTGACAAAGTGGTTGCGAAATCAAGACCAAACTATAAAGAGTCTATAAAAATTTCACTTCCAACATAATGATACAGATATGTTAATAATAAAATGATGAAAGAAAATATATTATGAAAATAATTTTTAAAGGCAAGAGTAACTATCTTTATATCAGATTAAATAGACTTCAGAGCAAAAAAACAAAAATGAGAAGGGACAAAGAAAGGTAATGCATAATAAAATAATCAATCTACCAAAAGGCTGATCCTAAATGTGTATGAAGCAACAACTGAGTTTTCCAATACAAAGACTAAAAATGAGTAAAGTTCAAAGAAGAGGTAGGTAAATCCACAATTAAAATTGGGAACTTCAAAACCCCACTCTTGAGAGTGTTTAGAAGTAATAGGAAAAACGTGGGCAAAAACATAAAATAATTTTAAAAACACTATTATGGTGTCTTAGTGCCTTAGTTTGTTGAGAATCTGACTCTGGATTTTGGCTGGGTTATGATCCTAAGGTTGAGGAATCAAGCCCCATGTGGGGGTCCATGCTCAGATTCTCTCTCTTTCTCCCTCTGCCCCTCTCCCCCACTCGAATGTTCTCTATCTCTAAAATAAAAAAATAAAAACAAATAAAAACACCATTAACCAATAAGGTTTAATAAATATTGATAAAAGTCTTCCACCAAATTACAACATGAAATGCATTCTATTGAGTGCCCATGGAATAGTCACCAAGAGACACCATATCTTTGGTCATGAAACAAGCCTGGACAAATTGAAAGTAATAGAAAGCATACAGTGTATGTTCTTTAATCATTATAGAATCAAACTAGAAATCAATGACAGAAAGCCCACAGGAAAACTTATACACACTTGAATATTAAACAACATACTTTTAAGTAATCCATGGTTAAAAGGAATAATTCTGAAAGTAAATAAAATATTCATAGAACTAAATGCAAATTACTACAAAGTATATCAGTAATAATGAAATGAGCCTGATGTAGTGATAGGAGGAAAATAATCTAATAGCTTATTCTTCTTTAAAATAGAGAAAAGATTTCAAAATCAATAATCTATCAAGAAACTAGAAAAACAACAACAAAACCCTAAGCAGTGGAGAAGGAAATAAATAATAAAGAAAAGAGAAAATGCCGATGAAAATCAGAATAGGCCAACAATAAAGAAAATCAATGAAACATAAAAATGGTTGTTCAAAGCAAAGACAAAACAAAAACACTTATGTTAAACTTCTAGAAAGACTAATAAAACCGAAAATAGTAGAGATGTAAATCATAAATATTTGTTAGTAAGACCCTACAGACAACAAGCAAATAGCACAAACTACATTCTTAAATTTGACAACTGATTAATACCTAAATTTCTCAAAGATTACAAATTACCAAAACTCAACCAAAATGAAATAGACAAGCTAAATAGTCCCAAACTCACTAAATACAATGAATTCATGATTTAAAATCTCCTGAGAAATAAATCTCTATGACTAGATAATTTCCCTGGCATATTCCATAATCACTTAAGGAAGAATTTTATACAATCTCTGATAGAAAATAAAAGAGGAAGGGATAATCTTCAACATTTTTAAATAAACTCTGATACCAAAAGAGAAAAATAAAGAAGTAAAGAAATAAAAGAAAGCTTAAAACCTACATCTACATATCTCTCATGAACTCAGATGAAAAATTCTTTTTGTAGATACAAAATTCTAAACAATTGTTAACTTGAATATAGCAATGCATTAAATATTTATACACCATGAACAAGACATTTGTTCCAGGAAGGCAAGGCTGGTTTAATATTCCAAATCAATCAGTATAATCACCATATCTTCAGGCTAAAGAAGAAAATCATATGATCATACCAATCGAGACAGAAAAAACATTTGACAAATTCTAACCGTTGTCCATTAAAAACCCTCAAAAAACTAAGAGTTCCTCAACTTGATAAAAAGATTCTACCGAAAACTTATAGCTGACATCATACTTAATGGTGAAAGACTGAGCGCTTGCCTTCTCTATAAGACTGAAAATAAGGCCAGGATGCTTGCTTACCTCTCTCATTGAACACAGTACTAGAAGTTGAAGTCAGAACAATGAGAAAAGAAAAATAAATTAAAAACACATATATTGGAGAGGAAGATATGAAATTGCTATAGTTTTTGGATGGCATTATTGTCTACATAGAAGATTTCTAAAGAATCTATAAAACCCTAAAACTTAAAACTAGTGAGTTCAATGGGGTAGCAGGATATAAAACAAAAACAAAAAAATAATCATTTTCTAGGAGCCAATATTGAGTATGTAGCAACTAGAATCAAAATCACAATATCATTTACAATGTGCCCAGGAAAATGAAGTACTTAGGTATATATGAAACAAAGCTTATATAGGATTTCTATGATGAAATTGTAAAATGAAGAACATCAAAGAAAACTTCAATAAATGCATTGCTCTGTAGAAATCAGGGCTTTAGAAACCAGCATGTGAAGCTAGTGACACTCTGTCTTCTGCTATTGCTATGAGTGCCAAACCATCCACTGTATCTCATCCAGAAACCTCCTGCCTTCCACCAGCATTCATGAAAGCATGATAGGCTAACTTGTTGGCTTACAAATAGGATAAAATCTCAGACTTTTCACAATTCTTGATATCTTTCTGTCTTCTCTCTTTTCCCTGGGATCCCTATACTTGGAAGTAGCCACCATAGTATGAAGAAGCCCAAGACGCAAACATAAGCCATGCTTCAGCCAATAGCCCAGTTATTTCCTTAATGACAGCCCACATTAATAATGGCATGAGAATGAATGAAACTTCAGATGATTCCCAACCATAGGCTTTTTAAAGTGTTTATTTTTGAAGGACAAAGAGAGAAAGCATGAGTGAGGAGGAACGGGGGGGGAGACACAGAATCCAAAGGAAGCTTTAGGTTCTGTCTGTGCTGTCAGCACAGACCCCGCTGTGGGACTCAAGCTCCCAAACAGCAAACTAATAACCTGAGCTGAAGTTGGAGGCTTTACCAACTGAGCCACCCAGGTACCCCCCACAAACCATAGGTATTGAGTTTTCCATCTGGGGCTTAAAAACCATGGAGTAGAGATAAGCAATCATATAATGTTGTGTCTGAATTTCTGACCCATAGAAAATATGAGATTAGTGACTTTAGGTGACAATGTTTTAAGCCACCAAGTGATACTACATCATAATAGTAACTAGAACACTCATTTTAAAAAGTGCACTTTTAAAAAGTATTTCTTATTCTCTTTCATGTGCATGTTATTTTAGAAGGAAAGTATTTCTCAAAAAAATTAAGATATAGTCTTGGTCTTGCCATTTACTAATTCTTTAAACTTTTGTAAGTCATTTATTATATATGCATGCCCTTTCTTCACAGCAGGAAAAGATACAAAGAGTTTCTGAATTAAAATTATTTATCTTTTAATAAACAATTATAAATCTATTCTATGGACCAGCCATGAACCAGGTTATGTGTTAGATTAGACTTGGCTTTACCAAATTCTCTCTCTCTCCTCCTCTCTCTCTCTCTCTAAATTTTTAAGAGAAAAAAGAACTTAAGTGGAATTAAATTGTATGTTTTTCACTGGATTCATAGCATAGCATAATGTTTGAAAAGATAATATTATTTATCTTCTAACAATACATTTAAAATTTATTCAACAAATAGTTATTGTGTGCCTACTTACCTACTGTGTGCCAGGCACTGTGTTAAAGCATTTGATAATTGATCCATTCCTATTATACTAAGATATATAGCAGTATCATGCTAGAAACTTCCATGCTGAAATGATGCTTCCAACAAAACTGTAGCCAATTAAACAAATCAAAATATCCTGTTTGCAAAACGTCTTTGAAAATTTAAATATTGAACAATTTAATCTATTTGATCCTGGAAGCACATACTAACCATTCATGTATTGAAAGGAATTTAATACCTCGAGATATTGTAACATGATTTCAATAGTCCATGGAGTATGAAAAAAATATATATATATACACATACACACACAGATATATACAAAAATCCCTAGAGTCAGAAACATGAAACGACTGAGTATTAGGGGATCTCCAGCCCAAGATAAATAATAATATTGGCAAATTGAGCATTGTCTAGAGGAGAGTATCCAAATTAGTTTTGACTAGGGTCTTTTTCCATTTTTGTGCTGCTGAGTTGCTGATATGAAATATATATTTATTATATGAAGCGTACCTATGGCAGTTAAATTCAGATAGTGTTATCTATAACAATTTGTATTGGCTTCCTCCCAAGGCTTTTGATTTGCCATGTATGAAAATAAATGAGAACCATATGAAAGTCAATAAGTTCTTGATAGTACATGACATTCTGTGTTCTCTCATCCTTGATTTTAGCAAACATTCCAAGGTTTTGGCTTCCATCATTGAGGGTGAAGGCTTCAAAAATATAAGAGATTTTTTCTTGGCTTCAGATAAGGATCCCAAACTTAACACACTTCCATAAATCATTGGTGTGGAAATCTGTCAGAAAATAGCACAACAGTACTACTTTTTCCTTGTGGTATTTGGTGCTTCCAAATTAGATTATTTGTTGAATGTTCAAGGGAGTATGTTTGCTTGAAGGGTTCACCATATGTCAGACAAATCTCATGCTCTTGAAATGGAGTTCACAGAAATGAAATCAAGGGTTACTGTCTGTTCCTTCCTCGCCATGGTAGTAAGAATCAAAGGTTTCTGCAAAAATGTGTCTCTACTAGCAGGGTTACTGAGTAACATGCACGCTGAAAAGTGGCAAAATGGGGACTATCTGAGATCTTAGATCAGAATGCATTTTATAATTGTTCTTCAGATTTTACCCTCACTAGTACTATAATTCTCACATGTAATAGAGTATGGTTATTCAGAACAAGGGTCCTGGAGTTGATTTTAACTTTTGTTCCACTAGCTAGCTATATGATGTAATATGATTATTAAACCCCTATAAGCCTCAAACTATAAGATGGATAATAGGGGCACCTGGGTGGCTTATTTGGTTAGCATTTGACTCTTGGTTTCTGCTCAGGTTCGTGAGTTTCAGCTCCACACTGGGCTCCACACTGACATGGTGCCTGCTTGGGATTCTCTCTCTCTGCTCCTGCCCAGATGGTGCTCGTGCTCTCTCTCTCTCTCTCAAAATAAATAAATAAACTTAAAAAATAGATATTCTCATTTGATTAGTCTTAATTTTAATAAGAAAAATTAAATGAAATAATGTATCTTAAGTGCTTGGCACATAAAATGTTCAATTGATAGTATTTATTATGATTTGGAACAGGTGACTATAATAGATGCATGTATATGCACATGCATGTAATAGAAATTATCCAGAAAATTTTAGATTTTTATTTGTTTTTAGTACTACTATTAATTTTTTCTGTTTGTTTTTACCATTTTAAGCTAACTGGAAACTTATCTTTCTTCAAAGAAGGAAGATGATAGCCCACCTAGCGGGAAAATGTGATTTAATTATGACTACTCTCCATCAGCTTGTAACTGGATTTTCCCAAAAAATTTCAGGGCGAGGACTTCTGTAAACCTCCAAAATCTTTACTTTATGGTGTATTTAATTCTACCACTTATTTTCCCGAATTGTGCCGAGATCCCCTGGGTCCATAGAATGTGTATCCCAGAAGCCCCACAAGAAAGTGATTTTTAGTAGGCATGTTGACGTTATTTGTACATAGTAAGAGCGTAGAAAGGATCAGAAAAGCTTTGGCATTTACCTTGTTAAATTTTTATAGCTAAGCTCTGGTTCAAGGGTCTACTTAAACGACTTAACTGCACTAAGAAAAATGAGAGCTTTGAGACCAATGAATGGAGTCCACAAAATTCTATGAAAATGAACCAGTCTTAGCAGAAATCAGTATGTTCAATGATCCAAGATACATAACTATAACATTAACTAGTTTTATTGACCTAAAGGAAATTTAAACTTTTATCTAGAAGCACAAAGAAATCAGGGGCATGACCCTTTATTATATTATCAAAAATCATTTTAATACATTAAGTCAATTCAGATAATTTTGAATGCTTATTATATACCAGGAGTTGCAATGGGCGAGGGTGCACCATGGCTTAGAAGGCACAGTTCCTGGTAAAGTGTTCTCAGCCACAGGTAGGGATGGGACCTAAACAAGAGGGAATTCCAATAGAAGTTGATGTGTAATGTAGGATCAATCACAGGATTCCTTTGCTACACACACAAAAAGGAAATTTAGCACAGTGCTGGGGAGATAAGGAGAGGTATAAAGAAAAAACAACTGGCTCAGTGATTCTAAACAAAAGAACAGAAGTTTAAAAGCTCTGATGCGGGAAATACAAATCAAAACCACACTGAGATACCACCTCACGCCAGTCAGAGTGGCTAAAATGAGCAAATCAGAGAACTCTAGATGCTGGCGAGGATGTGGAGAAACGGGCACCCTCCTACACTGTTGGTGGGAATGTAAACTGGTGCAGCCCATCTGGAAAACAGTGTGGAAGTTCCTCAGGAAACTAACAACAGAACTCCCCTATGACCCAGCAATAGCACTGCTAGGAATCTACCCAAGGGATACAGAAATGCTGATGCATAGGGGCACATGTACCCCAATGTTCATAGCAGCACTCTCCACAATATCTAAAACATGGAAAGAGCCTAAGTGTCCATCAACGGATGAATGGATCAAGAAGATGTGGTTTATCTATACCATGGAATACTACATGGCAATGAGAAACAATGAAATCTGGCCATGTGTAGCAACACGGATGGACCTTGAGGGTGTTATGCTGAGCGAAATAAGTCAGGCAGAGAAGGACAAATATCATATGTGTGCACGTATAGGAGGATTAGGAGGAACTTAACAGAGGACCAAGGGGGAGAAGAAGGGCGGAAATGGTGGGGGAAAGGGAGAGAGGCAAACCATGAGAGACTCTTGAATGCTGACAAAAACTGAGGACTGATGGATGTGGGGGGGAGGAGGGATGGGCATGGAGGAGGACACTTGTGGGGATGAGCACTGGGTGTTATGTGGAAACTAATTTGACAACTATTTGTAAAAAAAAAAAAAAATAAATAAAAGCTCTGATGCATAAAAAGGGAAAACAAAGTGGCGTATTCAAGAGAACTATGAGTGGTTCAGCGCAGCTGTGTATAGTGTGGACAGACATGAGAATGCAGAGAGAAGCAGGGTTTTTTCAAAGGCAGATCCTATGTATCAATATTAGATAGAACCTTCATCTTAGAAATGATAAGAGGGTGGCTGCGAACTAAGCTCAGCTCTCAGATATGTCTTCTTCATTATGAGATGGGTTATCATATTGAAAATATATAAAAGTTTCTCACAAAAACGCAGATTAGGACTTCTTTTAAAAGATCAGGAATTTACATTGGATCCACTTTGTCTTGTCCCTGATAAATTGTTTTTGGAAGAATGAGAGTGCTTTTATTGAGTCACCATACTCTTCATTTGTTTCACATATTTATATAAACTGCCAAGCCCCTTAGGCATTTGTATTTGCCAGAGGAACTACATAGTTAAATTTGCGCTAATGTATTAGTCTGACTGATATTAGACATGTCAGTATCAGAGACAGGTGCATTATTTAGTAGATTTCTTTGGTAATTAAAACAAGTAAGGAGGTTATCAACAGAAGGTGTGGTGGTACTTATTAGAGGAAAGAATGAAAATTAACATTCCTAAAACGGCATCACCACGGAGATAATCGAGAGGAGATAAAAGGAGGAGTGAGGGGCGACATGTTAATTTTCAGGTTAACCAGCTTAAACATCATTGTCTCGGTTGAGACTCTTCAAGAAACAAACACCAAGAGGAAATTAGACCTGCCACAAATCTTTCCGTGGGGGCGCCAGAGAAGAAAGCCGGAAGACAGCCAGAGAAGGCAGAGGGAGTGTTCAGATTGGAGTTCATGTCTGAGGTCTATGGAAAGAGAGAGCAGAGGAAAGGATAGATAGAGAGCTCAGACCATGGTGTAGCCATGAGAAAACCTCTTCCAGGACGAGGTGAGCCTGAGATGGTTACAGGAGGCCGTCCCTGGGGAAGAAATGGCCTTCCTCTAGTATTTCTGCCATGCCTGGGGCCTGGTGCTCTCCTGGGGTTTTTGAAAGTAAAACAGCTCGAGGCTATCAGCTAATTGCTCTCTTTCTAATAAGTTCTTTCTTGTAAGGAGATCTGAACAGTGCAGGCTCAGAGTGGACACAGGTACCATTAATTGAAATATTGGGTTTAAGTAGAGAGAAAAGAATTCATCATGGTTGCCTGTAGAGAATACGAAATGGGTGAAGTTCGCAGGAAACAAGTTTTTTCAACAGCCGTTTAGAACTGTCTGCCTCTTACATATTATATATGTAAGTAAAAAGTACCTGCAGCAGAAATTGTTTGATAGACTCTAAAAAGCTTTTCACTCTTTTATTTAGGCACACTACTTCCTGCACATTCTCTTGCAGGTAAATACAGAAATATGACTTCTAGTCAATGGAAGGGGAGGAGAAGTGATAGGTGCCTCTCACAAGACGGACTTGTAAAATCCACCACAGACAAGCCTCCCTTCCAATTTAAGGGCTGTGAGCACAAGATTCTAAGGCCTTACATTCCACAAGATGAAGACAGAGTGGGGTCTGAAGCACTGCTAGCAAGGCCACCTGACAAACAGCTACCTTGGGTAAATCTGTATTTAAAGCATTGTTATTTTGCTATTTTGAGCTGATGAGATCTGGAGTTTTACCTATTGTAGCAGCTAGCATAAATTTAAGAAAGGTGGTTGAAAACAATCTATCTATAAAGGTATATCTATAGATAGGTATATTTATAGATATTATACTTTAATATCTATAAAGGTATATGGATCTTGGCATAGTCTCAGAGACACATTTGACCTTTGAATTATTTTCTCTAAAGCTTCTGACTCACATTTTCAAGACCTATTAACTTCCTAAGGTTTGACAACACCATAAATTTAGCAAACTCCTAATGTTAAATTAACCTCTCCTTATTCTCTGCTTCTAATGGTGCCATCCTTTCCTAGATACTCAGAACCTACCTTTTATGGTTCACTTTGATTCTTACCCTTTTGAACAATTCTTGTATCAAATTGATAAATTCTGCTAATTCTCCTTTATGTCTTTGTATGCATTTCACTCTTGATTTTCTATTGCCATCATTCCAGAGTAAATGCATGGCTTCATGCCTACAGCACCAAAGTATATTTCTAATATCATACAGTCTAAACAGCCTCACCCCAAATCATTTTTGCAAATTGCCACTCTTACTCTGCCCAGAGCATTTTTGGGATTACAATAGCAATTATATTAGGGGAAGAACACAAAATAGGAAGGTTCCAGCTTTGAAATATCTACTTGTCTACTTACTAGAATTACCTTGGGAAGGTGAGTTGGACATTCTGAGTCTTGATTTCCTCATATATTAAAAGTGAGCAATCTGTATTCACAGGGTTGTTGCAAAGATTGAAAGAGTTAACTTGTAAATAAATGGTAATAACAAGATACCTATTTCATAGTAGTGCTTAATACATGTTTCTTGAATGAATATATTCCTCTTTACCTCTTCCCCTTTATTTAGCTAATATGCTGCTTACAAGTTACTCTCTACTCCAGTCAACACAATCAAATGCTTTTTCTCCTTCTAGGTAAGTTCTGATTTGTTCCATGACCTCTCCCTATCGACTTTACTTCTGTGGGATTCTTGATCGCTGCTTTTCCCTTATATTTTTAGCTAGCTTTTTTGGTTTTCATGTATAATCATTTTCTTAAGTAGATTGCACATGAGTATGGACCTACTTTATAAAAAGTATCAGGTGTTTCTTAGAGTGTTATTTGTAGTAATGTTTGTTTGCTTATTTTCATTTTTGTTTTATTGCCTGTCTGGAATTCTTTCCTTTTTTTTTTCATAAATGATATTCTGATTTTCTGTTAGACATAAACCACTTTGACACCTCTAATCCTGTAGATCATCAGTTCCGCTTGACCCCACCCACTGTCTCCAAGGGCAAGCACATGACTAAGTAAGTACTTGCCAATCTCAGTAATTCACTCTCCTGCCCAAAGTGACTCACATAGGGCTTGTGAGCCAAGCAAAGCATGAGGGACAATTATTATCCCACAATAATTGCAGTGTAGAAATTATATGAACTAGAGCAGTATTTTAAAGGATATGTTTGCAAACTAACCCAGTTGGGAGAAAAATAGGCTCAAGTGAAGAAGACAAAGAATAAAAGACTTACTCTTAGATCCTTCTGTATGGAAATTTATCTCCAGGTTTTTCAGCCATGTGGGCTTAAAGGTTTTTTTTTCTTCTTAAGCTAATTTGTTTTTTGTCACTTAAATCAAGAGACCCGCCTCATACAGTTGTGCTTTTTAACTATGAAGTTAATATTTACTGCTTATTTTTGTAGCTTATTAATGATGAGATTTAGACAAAAAAGTGGATTACATAAAATGAACACTCCTCACTAACAGAAAAAAGAAACAGAAGCACATTCTTTGTGACGTAAATGAATTTCATTGTGTTGCTGTTTAAAAAAGCACATATTTTATATTATTTTAAAAAAAGCTTCAAAGACCACTTCTGTATTCCAATCTGTAAAAAATATTTTCATTATGTTTATTATAAAAATATAAATGTTTCCACTACAAATCATTTTACATTAGTAAGAGGCCATCTACATTGTACGATATAAACTGAGTAATTTGTGAAAACACAAATTTAAAGTAAATACAGATTGCCAATCATATCACATTTATACATGGCTTAATTGATACTTAGCACAGCATAAACTGGGAGAGTTACCAGAAATAAATAATATATGTAAATGAAATTTAAGATACAAAACAGATAATATGGTATATAACATTTTGAAGGGGAATAGTTTCATGTTTATTGAAAGACAATGCATTTCCTGTACAAAGAGATGGCCATCAACATTCTAGTACCTCTACTCCACAGTTAAGAATCGTACACTGTTATGTTTACATATGTACAGGGTAAAAATTGTGTAAAGTAAATTGATAAGAGATCAGATAGAAAAATCGTGGAAAAAAATGAAGAGCAATATACTGTGTATATAACCTCTACTTTCAAATGGAAACCACAGCCAAAATAAGTGAAATAGATTCAATAATTCTCAACTTCTATTAATTCATGAAATGCACAGATTTTGAGGACGCTCAGAATAGCAACTAAGAAAATAAATTCTAGTATGGGAAAAAATGAGATTGAAGCCAGAGTTAGGTCTTAATGAGTATTCCACAACACAAACAAAACAACTGATTAAAGAAGAATATTTTTTAGCTGCTTCTAGCGGGTGTAAGTGAAATTTGTAATTAATTTTATAATCGCATATATCTTTTTAAAAAGTTCATGCTCTTATATATCCAATACAGAATCCTAGTAGGGTGATTTGACTATAAGGGATATTGCAGAAATCTAAGAAATAATCTCATACATGAAGGAACACAACCTAAGCCTTATTACACTAAATTTACAAAAGATTAGCACTTGTGAATTTTGATCTGTGACTGTAAGCAGTGTAGTGTTCCATTTTGCATAAGAACTTAAGGGTTGCAGCTCTGATTTACTCATTGTATTCTTGTGACATATACATTTCTTTTTTTCTTATTCCCATTACATGAGCATATCAGCATTAGAAAGAATAAAGATAGAGCTAAAATGCTGCTTCACAATATATTAGTGGCTAGATCTCCACCAGGTACATCTTTTCAAATGTTACTGATTACACTAGTATTTGGCCCTAATGGAGCAGTAAATCTAAGTTCCTCCAATGAGAGATCTCTCCACTGCTGACAGATTTAGTCATTTGCTAGATTATCAGCTATTTTGAAAATTTTATGCTCAATAAATGCAAAGGAGTTTAATGCTTCTAAGTTAGACATCAAAATTACAACAGTTGCATTTCAGTGGAAGACTTTTAAAGATATTAATACCTGCTATTGAGGATCACAATGTTTAACTAAATTAACTAACCCCCAGTGATACAGTTGAGTAGTTTCATTTTCATTATTCCCTATACATGGCTCAACAAGTTTAAGCAAAGATATTAAGTGATATTTGAAAGCCAGTTAGTAAGTGATTTTTTGACTCATGCATTGGCTTATAGGCTTTGTTTCCAATTAATGCAGCAATCTAAATAGGATTCGAATTCTTTCCAGTGTAGCTATTCTCTATGCAGGAGCTTTAACATAGCTCCTTTACTAATGGAGGGATTGATGGTCTGTCTTCTCAGCACCAGAGCAGGGCAGGTATGTCATTGAGAATCCATTACATACAAGCCAATATATCACACTAAATTAGGAGCATACAGTTTATAATCAATAGAGAGACAAAAATGGATAAGATCATTCAAGCTGAGAGATTTGGATAGTGTATGAACAGGGAAGAGGGTTGGTTTCTTTCATTAATATAGAGATATAGGTACATACGAGCCGATGGTTCAGAAAATCTAGAAAGAAGCCCATCATTCCCTATCTCTAGTTTACCATGTTTCCTACTGCTGACAATTTGAGACAACATTTGGCACTTGGCTGTAACAATTCCAAATTAAATCATCAAAGCATAAATAGAAAACAATAAAAACAATTCAAAAGAAAATAAATATGTACTTTTCTTCAAAATTAAGACACATTTTTACATGATAATACTTAAGGAAGCTAACAATTGAAAATATGTAGTACTTAAAACAACTACAAACTTCATTTCTATATGCTCTTAACAGATACAAGAGAATAATACAATGAAAAAGGTAGTATATATGGCCAGATAGTTTGAGGTATAAATTCCTCTATTTTGCTTGCTTTTAAAGAAACAAAATACCTGTTACAGATTCTTCTGTGTATAAAAATATCACAAGTCTTTTCTTTTGTGGCTATTAGTAAACAGAGCCACTGTATTCATTTTGTTATTACACTTGTTTTGCTTTAATGATAATCAGTTTATGGTCAATGGCTCTATGCTAGTTCTTCATCATTCCGCGCTGAAGAATTTTAATTTAACCCATCAACTAATATAAAAAGCAATTATAAAACAAAGTACACCCCCCTCCCATCCCACTAAATGATAGGGGAAAATAGTTTTTCAATTCCATTTTAAGGCATTTGTATTCATATCTGAGTGTCTTATTGGGCTTGGAACAGCATCTCTAGCATTATCATCTGTCTGTAGAAACGATGCCACATCTTCCACAGCCACCACTTCCTTCCAGAAATAACACTTTACACTGGAACTGGACCATTTTTTGATTGTGTTTCTAGGGCTTTAATGCTACTGATGATTTTCTTCTGTGGACCAACCACAGTGACACCAACCTTCTTCATATCACTGTGAAAAGAAACAAAAGAAAAATATGTCTGGTGAGAATCCTGGCTCCCTGGAGAATATATAAACAGAAGATTTTCAATCAGCAAAGCTTGCACAGTCATATGGCTCAGTGCTTTAAACTTAATTTTCTGATTTTTGTATCATCCATATATTGTATCTGGACCATTACACCTCTATTGTTATGGAAGAATAGATGGTGTGGGGGGTTGGCTAGTGTCCCTTCACAATTCTGTCCATCTCGAACCTCACCATGTGACCTTACTTGGAAATGGAGTCTTTGCAGATATAGTCAGGACAACGGATCAAGATGAGATCATCCTAGATTACCATGGGCTCTAAATCCAATCAGACTAACTTTAAGCATACACTGGCATAGAGAGAAGGCCATGTAAAGATGGAGGCAGAGATTGGAGTCATGTTGCCATAAGCCAAGCAATGTTACAATGTACCAGAAGCCAGAAGAGGCAAAAAATAAATAAATAAAATAAAAAAGGATTCATCCTAGAGAGATTTTGTATGGCCCTACCAATACCTTGAAAATAAATTTGTTGGTTAAGAAAAGAAGTTTGTGGTAGTTTTTTATGACGGCCCTAGGAAACTAATATAGTGATCAGGAATGCTTTGCAGAGCACTGATCCTATTGCCTTGTATCTGGGTGAGTTTGGGGGCTGTTGTCACTGAAAGAATATGTTGGAAGTGACGCTGTATCAGTTTCTGTATTCAGGTCTCAAGAAACCGTTATATTCCATTTGTCTCTTGAGACGCCATCACTGGGCCCTAAGCTGGCATTTAAGTCTGACTATCTTGAGACTATGACATTGAAGACTATGACTAAGCATTAAGTCTACGCTGCCAGCTATGTAGCCATTCACACCAAGAAGAACCATCTCATGCCCATTGGACTAGACCAGATTCATGTTAGATGAATAATTCAGTAACCACCAACCCTAGGGCAGAAGAATCACCCACCAGAGCTCTGCCCAAATTCATAACCCATGATGTTGTGATATACAATAGAATTGTGGTTTTGAGATGGTTTGTTATCCAGCAGCAGATAACAGGAGCAATTTCTTTAAAGAATAAATTTCTTTCCAAATAGAAGATATGACTAGGATATATTTTCATTTATCAAAATTGTTTAATTTTAAATAGTTTAAGCTTAGAAAGCAGGCATTAAAAATAAAGATTATAAGAACAAAAGGAATGTCACTTAGGGATAAAATAGACCTAACTAAGCATGTGCAAATGATTAATTAAATAATCTCTATTCAAATAATTTGTTCACATATTCACCTCTTTCAGGTCTTAACTCAAACATACCTCTCTCAGAAGACCCTCCCTGACCTTCCTCTTTAATATTGTAAAACCTCTTGTACTCACAGCTGCATTTCCTATTTTCTTTTCTTGTTTCATTTTCTTCCAAAGCATTTATCACCATGTAGCATATTGCCTTTCTTTCGTATTTATTATTATTCTCTATCTTGTCTCAAAAGTAGGTGAATTCCATATGAACAGGGATTCTTCTTCATTTTGTCTTCTGCTTATCAATCACACCCTGAACAATGGCTATTATTGATAGGGGTTCAATATGTACTTAATAAAGAATGAGTCAATACTCTAGGATATATTTATCCAGAGAAGGTGACAGAGGCGTAAAGTATCACTTAGCAAGAAGCACCAGGCTAATTGAAAATGGCAAGAAGAAAAAGCACACGTACACACACACACACACACACACACACACACACACACACACACATACAGAAGGGGCTCCTTCATACCGAACATAAAGGAAAGAATGAAAAATTGGGGGTTCAATTACACAAAAATGGACCAACAGATTTCTTAGGAAGTGAGTTCCCAAACAACAAAGGTATGTAAGCTGACATTAGGTAACCATTTTGGAAGCAATTTACAGGTAATTAACCCATCTGCTATATAAAATTCACCAAGACTGTGTTGCATTCCTATCGTTTTTGGCTGGGAATTAAATCCTGATGACCTGCTGGTTACCTCCCTGCTGCTATTCAAGGGGTTTATGAATTCTCAATGTACAACTTGTACCTAGCCTGAGTCCTCTTTGATTTTACTCCAGCAGCCTTACTTCATGAGGAAGGCTAGAGTGGAGATATGGTAGCATCAGGCTTGATTCTCTGTGTAACTGCAGATAATGAAACTCTCACTTAGAGTAACACAGGTTCTTTACATATGCTGATCCCCACTTCTGAGAATGTGTGCTATATGATATTTATCTCCACTTATCCTTTGGAGCCAGAAAACAGGGCCTATATAAATATATGTGTACAAGTCAATAGATCCTCACTCTTTTTGTATTTCTTTCATTCTTCTTCCAATTCTATATTATACTTTTTAATAACTTGCCAATCTTTTTCTCTGATTTCCTTTTCTCTTCCTTTAAAAAACCCAATAATCATGAAAAGCAGGAAAAAATGTTTCCAGTTAATATACTATGTTTCTAAGCTCTTTGAGAAATTTAAGCAGAGGAAAAAGTAATACATGTCTGACCCTGACCTTCTCTATGGAACTGAAACACCTATACCACAACCGGTAGACAAAGTAAGATGATGAGCAGTCACAGATAAGTTTGGGACAGCTCTGAAGGGACAGCCATGCTCTGGGACTCTGGTTCCAATAAAAAGGGCCAAGGTTTCTCCTTCAGCACAGTGCCCCCCCTCCCCCATCACTTTTTTTTTTTTTTTTTTGTTTTTAATTTATTTCTAGAGAGAGAGAGAGACAGCGTGAGCAGGGGAGGGTCAGAGAGAGGGGGAGTCACAGACTGAAACAGGCTCCAGGCTCCAGGCTCTGAGTTGGCAGTCAGCACAGAGCCTGACGCAGGGCTCGAACCCACGAACCGCGAGATCATGACCCAAGTGAAAGTCGGACGCTTAACCGACTAAGCCACCCAGGGGCCCCATCACTTTTTAAAATAGATATATATCCCAAATGCACTTCCTCAAGAAACCTAGTGCATAAAACTGTTCTGGATTCTGTACCTGGAACTCAACATAAGCAAACAGTTATATAATTTTGTATATATTCCTTGCAAAGGATTATATTAGAAAAGATAACGTATGGTCGCCTCGGTGGCTCAGTCAGTTAAGTCGCCTGGGTGGCTCAGTCGGTTAAGTGTCTCACTCCTGATTTTGGCTCAGGTCATAATCTCATGATTTATGAGTTTGAGCCCTACATCAGGCTCTGTGCTGAGAGTGCAGAGCCTGCTTGTGTGATTCTTCCTCTCTTGTTCTCTCTCTGTCCTTTGCCTCCCCCTCCCCCCCACCTCCGCCAACCCCCAGCACATACACTCTCTCTCCCTCCCTCAAAAAAAAAAAAAAAAAAAAAAAGAGTAATTATCTCTTTAGGTTATGCCTTAGCTTGGGTTTATATGTCCTCTCTATCTTCTCTACCCCTGTCAAAATGTCTTCTACCCAACACCCTGCCATGTCCAAACTAGTTGTAATCATCTAGCTGCTATAGTCTAAATAACATTCCCACGTGCTTATCTCATTTTGACTACTCTATTCAGAAGAGCTGTGGAAAAGTTCAAGTCTAAAGAGCAGCTCAAGATTGAGACCAGAGGTTAATAAGCTATCTGGCACTTCATAGGCAAAGGCTAGGTGATGGCACTGTGAAAATGGCATCCAAGGGTGCAGGGTAATGACCTGTAGCAATTAATCTGCCTAATATTCATTCCCCGCACTCAATTCTCTCCCAGTTTCTACCGTCCCTCTTGCCCTTTTTAGTTCCCTTTTCACATCAACCTTCCTAAATTCATCTTAGGCTATGAAACAGTATTTTTCAAATTGATATTTTTATTGAACAAAACAGCACATTTTCTGGATTTCATTTGAAAATTAGATGACTTGATTATTAAATGAAATCCTTACACTAACAGAAATAGATAATTACTTATTTGGATATAAAGCTCTATTGACCTACCCTATGACTTAAAAGTCTGGATAGAAGAAAAAAAATCAAAATCTTTTAGGTATTTTGTCTTACTTCAGGAGAGGCTCTAGAGTTGTTTGGTCAGAGCATAATTTCTGAATTAAGTCTGGATGGCACAAAAAATCGGACTGAAAGGAATAAAATTGAAACAAAAAAGCCCGAGGCTACAAAAGGTAGGATGAAATATTGATTTAGATATTTTATAGAATTTCAGCTTAGAATGTTGTCTCATTAGATTTCTCTAAATTGTGAATTCTCATTTTTGTTTTGTAAACTAGGAGCATCAGGTAAAACACGCTGCAGAGACCCATAAAACAAATAATTCTGTTTCAAGGAGTTTTAGGTCAATAGATGTTAATTCTATGTTGTCCCTGAATTGAGGATAAAGGACAGGAGAGTGAGTATTGTGGGGACTGAAATACAGAGAGATGTGAAACCATCTGGCTCAGTGTGCAGGACAGACCTGAAAGAGCTGAGTCTTCCAGGAAAAGTCAGCTTTCAAGTGCAATGTATGTTCACAGGTTGTTTAAATAATAATAATTAAGTGAAAACATTCTAACCAACCCCAAAGAGCTTCATGTCCAACAAGGTAGTCTTGAGACAAATACGTTCTTAACTTGGAAGTATTACAAATGCTCCTACTTCACAGTTTTAAGCAAATAGCTTTCTTACCACATTCACAGCTTCTAACATCTGACTATATTTAAACTGTGAGCTAGCAGTTAATCATATTAACGATGTTCTGCTAATCCACTTCAGTAGAGTTTTTCATTATCTAGAAGCTCTGAGTGTTGATATTTGATTGAAAATAAACATTTGTGTACCTTTGCCTTTGAAAATCTGGCAATGGTGCTGAAATGGTCAACTTTGTGTTTGTTCTTTGTTATGCTTCTGTGCTCGGAAGCAGGTGTCTTGTATAGTATAACCCTAATTGTTTATATTATTAAAATAAGAACTATAAAAATATTTAAATATATTTAATTTAATATATTCAATTTATCCTGGGATTGTGTCTGTTCAAAATAACAACAGAAACTCAAATAGTATTGTTGATTGTGTCAGAAGTCTTTTCAATAAACACTACATTCCACTTCATACAGAAATGCCAACACACATCAGGTACATGAGAGTGGGTTTATTTAATAGGGACAAATTCTCTTCTTAATAGTAACATTCCCTTCCTAAAAGATCTTTTTGTGAATTTTTGTGTTTCTGGTTGGGATGCTATATCATAAATGTTAAGCTTTACCTATTTGTTAGGCACTTGTATCTCTGTTAATTATACTGCATGCTCCTTTGTGACATATAATCTGTTGCTCTCCAGAGTGACTTTGTTTAAATGACTGACAGGGTGACAATGATTATCTTTAAATATTGAAATATTGGATGGAGAGTATAAGACTTAAAGGAACTTGAGGGCACTACAGAGATTATCTAATGTAACAATGATTAAGGTAAGAGATGCTGACACAAAGATGGACTTGGTCTCCAAACAGATCCTGCACACTACACAACTATGGATAATTTTAATGTATATGCCTGGCACAAAACATCTTTCTTTGGAACAGTCCTCCACCTCATCTTCAGAAACAGGTTCCTAGAGCTAAGTTCATGTTATCTCACCTCAAGTCTTTTGAACAGAAATTATTAGATCATGCCCCATGGCATGAGTTTTGAAGAACCAATCTATAAGCCGGTGGGACTAGCTCACCAGAATTTCACTACTGAGGACTTAGTCAAAAGAAAGTTGGACCCTGGTCAGTTGAGAAGCATACCGAGGTTGTATGACCTAGGTTTGAGAAAACCATTTCTAGCCATGTGCATGGAAATGAAAAAAAAAAAAAAAGTCATTGGGCACAAAGAAGGAAAGCATGATGTAGTTACATTGGGAAGAATATTAAATTGGCACTCATTCACAAAGAGATAGAAAACATGGCTTCTAGTTCTTAATTTCCCAGTTCCCAATTACCATACAATGTGAATGCGGACAAATTTTATTGATTATTCACTGGATTCACTTGATTCTTTATATATCTCCTGTTTCCTTAAGGCCATATGTTCATATCAAAGGATTCCTATTAGCAAAAATTCATGTCTAAGAAATACAACACATTATACTTGATTATTTTTGACATTTACACACATAACCATATATTAAAACTCATTAATGCATACTAATTATGCATATCCTGTCTTTCCAAACTCACTATAAGCCTTTTAAGGAAAACAATAATATTATGTCTTAAACTTATTTATAACTTCATTTTTCTAGCATGATATCCTTCACAGAACAGACAATAATAGATGATGATATACAATTATTTAGTAGATGTGAAAACTACCTTTAGAATTTAGTGTGTTTTCCTGTATACCAGCTTATCCACTTAGTTCCTCATTTTCCATTTCCATAGAAAATGGTTAAGCTTTGTTATATATAATAGAAAACCACAAAGTCAGGAATGCAGTTAATGATCATGCTATGTTTACTTATGTACTAAATTAGGAACTTGGGTCATTGAGCTAGGAATAAGGAACAGGTATATATCTGTTGGTCTATCTGAAGGAGGTCATAGTTCAATGGAGATACCTATTGTGGGGAGCGATGGTGAGGAAGGAAAACACATCAAGAAACCTAATTCTAGAAATTGTCATTGACAAAGAGAAACATATATGTCCACTAGAAAGTTCGGAATCATTCAGTCTTAAAAACTTCCTCTTACTCTGTGGAAATCTTGGCTATAGTGTCACAAGAACTGTACTCCACGCCTGTGAAGATTTCCTTGCACTGTCCTGTCCGGACGCCATTAAGCCAGTCACCTGTTGTGCGGAAGGTAGTGATGTCGATGTTGCTTTGGTCCAGAAGAAGGTTTGATGGCCTGCAAGAAAAGAAAACACCAAAAGAAGAGAGATCAGGAATCAGCAGAGTTGCTGCGTGTCAAAATTTGACACCAACATCAGCAGGAACTTCCAGACTTCATGTGGTGTTCCTGTTTATTTGTGGAATTTATCTGCCATGAAGGGTTCATCTGTTCAAGCTGGCAGCTTGCAAGAATACTGTGTAATCATCTTGTCTCAGTGCTTCCCTGTTCCACTCATGACTGCCTTGTAAATCATTGAAATTTTGCCAGGGGAATACATAAATTTATGCATACGTACTTCTATAATTTAGTTTTTTTAACTGTTAGCAAAGATGGTGGTAATTCAGGATAGAGTTAGAGTAGACATGATGCACAGAATATTTGCTGTGTGGACGTTCATTTGTAGACATTGTACAGTCTGCTCTCTAAAGGACACTGTAGTACACTAGATTATACTTACAGCAGGATGTAAAGTTGGCACAGATGTAAATAATGTCATGCATGTCATTAAACATAAAAATCATAAAAAAGAATAGAAAAAATAGATGAGTAATAATAAATGAAATTCTCACATATATTGATGACATTAAATGGACTTCATGATATATAAAGATGAAAGAGACAGAAAGAAATAGGTAATAGGTACTATGACTGTGATTTATATTGCACAATACAATCATCATTAAGGGAAACTTCTAGAATCGTTTTATAGAATACAAGTCTGACCATAGATCTATGACCAACTGCAAGATTTGGTGAATCAGAAGAACAGTGGGGACATAAAAGAAACAGAGGAGATCATATTTTCATTCTGGGAGAGCCAAAAGCAGAAGCCTATTGGTAAAATGCCCTTTGGGTGTTTTTTTCAGCTCTCCTGAAAAAACCTGTTAATTGTCCTTTGACTTATAAGACTGAGATCCAGATAGAAAAATGGACTTTCTTTATTTTCTCCTCTTTAGGAAGGAGATTGAGCAAAAAGCACTTATGAAGGCCTTTGTTTTGAGATGAGTAATAACCACAACAGCAATAATGGTCACTTTGAACACTCATGAGCACTTCTAATGTACTGGGGCCTATACTATGACCACACAGATATGAAGGGTTGCAACTCTTACAACAGGTACTACTATAGGACAAGGGTCCCTATAACAGATGTGGAAACTGAAACCAAAAGAGATTAAATCACAAATCTGAGATTCCTCAGGTTGAAAAGGCAGAGCTGGGATTTAGACACCAGTTATTTAATTTCAAAGCCCACATTCTTGGCCACCATGCTATACCATTTAGGTGGAACTTTGTTCATATTATTTTCCTGTGTTTCTCTTACTTATTTAAATTAAAAATTATTTGTTTAAATTTATGTGTATTTAAATTTATTTAAATTCCATGATGTGGGCTCTTCAATTTTTATATTCCATGAAGTGTATTGGTCCAATGCACAGACACTGAAACCATAAGGCTTGGGTTCAATCCTGGCTATAGCACATACTATCTGTGTGATCTTCAGTGACTTGTCTATTTTCTCATCTGTAAAATGGGAATGATGATCACAACTGATTAGAATTCACACAACTGAAGATTAATGAAGTTTAAAAAAGAGTACATATGCAAGGAATACTTAGAGATGTGTGGACATACAATATGCTATCAGTTAGTTATTTGTTACCCTGGCATAAGATAACAGATCTTGTCCAATGGTTTAAGGTTTTAAAACTTCGAAAAGAAAATAACATAATAAATCCCAGTTTCTAAAAACTGCTGGAAGTGTGGCAATATTGTTGATTGTCTTTCTGAGCAACTAAAAGTTTGGTCATGTATAATCTTATGAGAATAATAGCGCAACAACCTTGTAAAGCAGGTGTAATTGGGGGCCTCATTTGAATAGCCAATAGCTTTTAAAAGCTCACAATTATTCTATAACCAATGCTTGCAAACAGATATCCTATTCTGACTTCTGTAGTTTCTGTTTTCACTACTGCAGTAAAATATATTATTAATATTAAAACTGGGTGTGTCATAACCTAATCTTTAACTTATAATTGAGAAGGTACATGTATATTTTTACCTTTTCAGAATTATCATGAAGAATCTTTTATGTTTTAGGATACTACAGTTGAATTTAACCAGCATTGAGCTCTTAAAATGTTTTAAAATCATTATTTAAAAAATCCCCAGTATTAGGATTTGTTAAGTAAACTTCGTATTTTCTTATGTGTTAAAAATTAATACTTGGCCTAAATGAAATCTATTTTTTGAAGTGCTTAAATTCAATATTTAGAATTATCAGAGGACATCAGAACAAATGAAGAATATACTCACATGCATTTTTCATTATTTTAGAAATAAATTTAGCTCTCTAAAGTACCAACTCAATAATATTTTTAGAAATAGTATGAAATAACAACAAAACGAACCATCCTGATGAAGTTAAACTGCATAGTGTTTTATCTATGAATACTAACCATTGATTATTATCTAGGAAATGTGGTAAAGCTCATGTTCATGAGAAAATCTTTCTGTAAAGCAAATCTACAAATATGTCAACTCTACCCACATTTAAAAGCAACTTTAATTAGAAGATTTCTATTACTATTGATAATATTTCTCCAACTCACTCCCTGATACATAAGAAACAAGATAATATTCTCAAATCTGAACAAATTTGCATCGCATCCTAACCCTGAAAATGTTGGTGGAGACACATGAAAGAATGTAAACTGACTATCTACCTGGATTTTGATGGGGATATATGAAGTGTATTAGTTAAAAATAAGTTTTTAATTCATTTTTATTTGATAAAAGTGAAATATTAAGGAAATTTTAATACCAAGTTGAAGAAAAAATCGGCAACATGGCAGTTTGGTTCTGTCTATATTTTCGTCTTGTGTGGAAAATACAGCTCAATAGCTAGTTTCCTTTCTCTCACGATCACTTGTAAAGAGGGAGACAGCTGAAAATGGAGGACTTCGAGCTTCTTTCCATGAGACTAAACTCAACTATGTCAATATTCTTTACCTCAAATTAAACATTAAAATTATAGAGATTGTAAGATATTTATGTATTACGGTTTAGGTTTAACTAACAATCAGAGATTATCTAGATATGATTTTAGAAATCATTGATCTTATTCCCTTCAGGGAATACCTAGAAAACTACAAATATAACATTTTATAAATTATTCTCTCCTGGGGCATATGTATAAATAATTCTCTAAGATTCGTTAAATTACTCATTTGAAAAAAGGTGTACTTTAATAATTATACATTGCTTGGTTTTGTTTTTTTCCCTAGGATTTTGAGGAATTACAGATACAGAAATACAAGCTAGATTTCCAAATGCATACAATATTCTTGGGTTGTTTTAGCATGACCCTTATTGGTGAAATAGCCTTTGTCACTAGCCAGTGTTAGATAGAACATTGGACCCTCTGGGTAGGCTACCGAATTCGTAAACAAAATGATAGGAATAACATTAAGTCAGGTGTAAGAAAATTTTATAAGAAAAATGAAATCATATGTAGAAGACAATAAAATATTAAACCATCTGTAGGCATACGTGCACATGTACACACAGACACACGCACACCGGCACACACCGCAGCTTGGATTTCTACAGTAGCTGTAGCATAGACTCTAATGTCGACTCTTGTCGACTCTTGGTCCCATGAACAGCAATACTCCTTTATTTATGGGTTTGTGGGTATGAAGAATCAAACCCCAGGACATTTATTCAGAATATTTATGAACTGTGCCTAATAGCAAAATGCAGAGTTTTTTTCTTCTTAGTTCAAAATGGTTTGTATTTTTAAACTCAACACTATAGCCAGACTCAACAAGAGTTTAGAGAAAATTAGTATAAACAAATTGAAATAGAACAGGACGTGCAGATTAGGGATTAGTGACCCCAACTGAGTTTTTCTGTTTATTACTTGGATCAAAGTACAATGAAGACAAAGAATGGACTAATTTTAATGCCAGTGACCTCAGAATAACCAGCCCTGCAAAGTATCATTTTTCCACTTCCAGGATTTCTCTTGGGAATTCAAATAAAAATTGGTTCCTTTCCTCCTCTGAGAGGACATCTGGAGAGTTTATCAATGGATAGGAATTTGCCTCTCACTGTGAAGAGCCTGTGATGTCTCTTCATGCGCACCAAGGGAATGTGGGCTTTTTGAGCAGCTGCAGGCATGGGCTTTTTTTTAGACCCAGCCCCAGACTTGGGTCTGAAGGGGAAATTTATAGGCTGGGTGATGTGCACTGTGAGCTCACACTTTTACTAGACAAATTAGATAGGTTTCAATCCATGCAGCTGTAAACGATGTCCTGCGGAGTTCCACCTGATCTTTTACAGCTTTTCATAAATCAGTACCTACTGGCCGCAGACCGCAGTCATTAAAAAGAAATCATGGAAATTACATGTTTGCTCAGGGGAAGCAAAAAATAACTTTCCTCCCCTTCTTTCTCCCTCCTTGTATTTAGGTTTGTGAATTATTCCTTTATGGATTTTCATACTGTTGCATTAAAGAGATACACATGTATTTTGTTCCGATTAAATCCTATTCTACCTGCAAATGATTTCATACCAATTAGCATCTGATATTGGGGACCCAATGACAATAAACAACTGTCACTCCCAAGAATATCTTCTCATAATGTGTTATTTCAATACTGCATTAGAATTCCAAATCACTAGGATTGAATGTTATCCTTCAATAATATGAAAAGACTCCTTTTGGTATACAAAGGGCTTTATCTTTCAATGATAAAAATCATAACTAATACACATTCCCTGAATAAGTAAGTAGGTGCCAACTGAGTTTAGAAGTAAACATCAATAATACTGGAGATGTACGCCATCCCACTGTAATTATCTACTTATTGTCTATTGTTGAGAATTGTTTCAGGAAATGTATTTACTCAAGAAGAGTTTCTTGAAGGCAGAATATTATTTATATCTATATTATTGTCTGAAACTAGTACTTTACTTTTTCAATATTTTTTATAATTTATTGTTAATTTTTTCTTTGAAATACTGCCTTCTCATGATATTTCAGGGGGAAATCTCTTATTTACCAATTTTTTTAAATGTGGATTTATTACAATCTTGATCTTTTTATGTCTAACATTAAAAATGCCAGATAAGTTTAAGCAAATTTAATTTGTCACCGGTAACAAAGAATGGTTTTTGAGTGTACAGAGTTCCCAACAGAAGAGTAGTCTATATATAGCACATTAAGGTGAAGTACAGTCACTTTCTTTATTTTAATTATCTCTAGGCCTTAAGGATAAGAATCCTAGCAGTTATAGCTGTTACAACTGGTTTAATTCCTCCCAGTGGCAAAATTACCTACTTTGATTTTTAAGATTAAAAAAAAATCACCTGGGTATTTGGCATATTTGCTTTCTTCTAAAAGATTCTGTATAATATTTGATTAGTGAGGAAAGTCACCCTGTCAGCTTCAGAATCGGAGGTCAAAGTCACATTGAGAAATAGATTGATTTTTGGTCATTAGACTTCTCTTATAGAATGCAGTATTTTGTCAAAGCACTCATTCTCAAAAAAAAAATTATATTATGTTGTCTTAAAGATCAGAGGCACTTTATGTATGTCAACTTAGTGCCATTAACAGGGAAAAATTACTAATATTGCTTGTTTGCTCCTAATTAACCTGAGAGTCCCTTCAAATATAGCGACTAATGCAATGGAACAATATATTTAAATCATTTCAATAAATTAACTAAGTATAAGTGGATTTTCAGAACCTTACTGTAAATTACTATTAAATATATTATTTAAGACCTTATGCCATGAATTTGATTACCTTTACTTTAGAACCTCATTCTAAATATATGGAATGTATTATTTATTTCTTTATAACAAAAATTTATATTCCATAAATTTATAGCACTATTAAAGAATCCACCTGCCTGGAGTATGAAAATTCTGTGAATTTAAAAATAATTCATCTATTTCATTTTATATACATAAATGTCCAAAAATTTAAAAGGATATCTTATTGACTGAATGGAAGTGAATTAACTTATCTCTCATTTTTCTCTATTGTTAGTCTTCTTTATTTTTAATTTAGCTATATTCATAAAAATAACTTATTTAAATTCAGGAGCTATATATTATATATAATGTAATATCAATGGAATATTAAAAATTAATTTAAATAATAGAAAACTAATCCTTTAAAATAGTCTCTTTTAAAAATGAATTTTGTTTATTTTTCTTATCTGTATAACTAAATCACATATTAGGAAGTAAAAGAACATTTATCATTGTAAGACCATTTTCAATTTCTTTTCATAAAAGTAATTTCTACCAAGAACTTAAAAAAATTTTTTCTATTAAATCCAAGTTAGTTGACATTTAGTATAACAATGGTTTCAGGAATGGTTTCAGAATTTAGTGATTCATCACTTACATATAACACCCAATGCTCATCCCAACAAGTGCCCTCCTTAACGCCCTCCTTAACGCCCATCACCCATTTAGCCCATCCTCCCACCCAGTACCCTTCTAGCAACCCTCAGTTTGTTCTCTGTATTTAAGATTCTCTTATAGCTTGCATCCCTTTGTTTTTATCTTGTTTTTCCTTCATTTCCCCTATGTTCATCTGTTTTGTTTCTTAAATTCCACATATGAGTGAAATCATATGATATTTTTCTGTGACTGACTTACTTTGCTTAACATAAGGATTTCATTCTTTTTGATTGCTGAGTAGCATTTGAATATATATATATATATATATATATATATGCCACATCTTCTTTATCTGTTTGTCAGACAAAGGACATTTGGGTTCTTTCCATAATTTGGTTATTGTTGATAGCACTGCTATAAACACTGGGGTGCGTATGCCCCTTGAAATCAGCATTTTTGTATCCTTTGGATAAATATCTGGTAGTGCAATTCCTGGGTCATAGGGTAGCTCAATTTTAAATTTTTTGAGGAACCTCCATAATGTTTTCTAGAATAGCTGCACCAGTTTGCATTCCCACCAGCAGTGCAAAAGTGTTCCTCTTTCTCTGCATCCTCACCAGCATCTGTCGTTGCCTGAGTTAATTGATTTTAGCCATTCTGACAGGTGTGGTGTCTCAGTGTGGTTTTGATTGTATTTCTATGATGATGAGTCATGTTGAGCATCTTTTCATGTGTCGATTAGCCATCTGGATGTCTTCTTTAGAAAAGTGTCTGTTCGTGTCTTCTGCCCATTTCTTCACTGGATTATTTGTTTTTGGGTGTTGAGTTTGATGAGTTCTTTATAGATTTTGGACAGTAACCCTTTATTTGATATGCCATTTGCAAATATCTTCTCTCATTCCATTAGTTGTCCTTTGGTTTTGTTGACTGTTTCCTTTGATGTGCAGAAACTTTTTATCTTGATGAAGTCTCAAGAGTTCATTTTTGCTGTTGTTTTCCTTGCCTCCAGACACGTGTAGTAAGAAGTTGCTGCAGCTCAGGTCAAAGAAGTTGTTGGCTGTTTTCTCCTTTAGACTTTTGATGGTTTCCTATCTTACATTTAGGTTTTTCATCCACTTTCAGTTTAGTTTTATGGATTTTGTGGATAAGAAAGGGTCCAGGTTTATTCTTCTGCATGTCGCTGTCCAGTTTTCCCAACACAATTTCCTGTCTTTATTCCATTGGATATCCTTTCTGCTTTGTTGAAGATTAGTTGGCCATACATTTTTGGGGCCATTTCTGGCTTCTCTGTTCTGTTCCATTGATCTGTGTATCTGTTTTTGTGGAGTACCATACTGTCTTGATGACTACAGCTTTGTAATACAGCTTATCAAAAACTTCTTTAAGAAAGATTTCTTCAATTCTTAAAAAGGGAGGGAGCTTTATTTTTACCATTTATACATGTGTATTACATTTGTTTTTTTTTTAATTCCTCAAAAGCAGTGTCTTCACACTTTTTCATCATTTAATTATAACTGAATCTTTAAAAATTTTGTATCTCATTTATCTCTCTAAAATATTCAAAATATTCCTCTAAAATAAACCAATGTTTTGCTCACTGCTTAACTGAATGGATTCTGTTTCTTCTGTTGTATTTTTGTTTTCTCACGCTTCAGCAGCTTTTGATAACACACTTCATTCTCTCCACTTTTGAAAAATTCCTTGCGCTGTGGATTCAGCAATGGTCTAAGTCACATTTGTAATTCTCTTCCTTGTTTCTACTGAGCATTTCATATTTTTCTGCTCTGTGATTAGTACTATTCTCCATAGCTCTAAAGAGACCATTTTCTTTCTCTCTGGGTAGAAGTTTATGCAGTGACTTAATGTTCTGAGATATTTTCGAATGTTTCATACCTTTTTTTTTTTTTTAAGATTTTCACCCAATGCCATTAATTGGCTCTACAATCCCCTTCTAAGGGGCCGGAAATCCACATCAGCTACTACCGCATCCTATTACATAGGATGGAAGCATACACGCATTTCAATTATCTTCTTGGTACTTATATATATTTTAGTTAGTGACTTCTGGACTAAGTGACGGAGGCATGTTAGAAGCTTCAGAAGGATCTGTAGACACCAGGGGACCCCAGTATCAGAAAGGAGAAGCTCAAAAGCTCAATCTGGAAGACTGGGAGGAAGGATGACACAGTGTCAACCTATATGAACCAACACTCTGAGAGTGTTCAGAGATTAAAATCTCTATTCAGAGATTAAAATCTCTTGGTAATCTAGTGGCACCTTTGGGGGGTCAGGTGGTTAAGTATTTGCCTCTTGGTTTCGGCTCAGGTCCTGATCTCATGGTTTCTGAGTCTGAGTTCCGCAACGGTCTCTATGTTGACAGTGTGGAGCCTGCTTGGGATTCTTTCTCTCTACCCCTCCCATCCTTGTACTCTCTTTCTCTTAAAATAAACTTTAAATATATAAAAAAAAAGTCTTCTTATAATCAGTGGGATATGAGAACTTTAACTAGAAATTAAAATTTTAGAAAAATAAAAATAAGTATATTTATGGTAAAATCCAGCACTCTTAGATTGAGCTTTGTACTGTTACACAAGTTTCTATGAGGTTTTTTTTATCTTTATAGAGAGAAGGCTCTAAATTGATATCCCAATTTTAATCTCTCCCCCAGTTTGAGATGCAAATTTCTAGTTTCTTGCAGGACTCGGTCTTATTGTTCCAAAATGTTCACCTGCCTTGCAGACCTGTTCTTCCCTATGCCCTTCCTATACTGTCAGTGAGAGCACTGTTCTTATAGTCCTCCATGTTCAAAACCTGGAAGTACTCTCTGATACTTTCTCTGTCACTCTGCACATCTCATTGGCCACTATGTCCTCTAATACTTCGGGAAATCTTTTTGAATTCACATCTTTTTTCTTTATTTCCTATGCTGTACCCTAGAGGAAGTCCTTTCTTAGACTACTGAAATAAACCACCTTCAAAATCTTTATTACCTTATTATAAACCTCTTTACCTCCAGTTCTTCTTAGGTATAGCTGCCAGAGAACTATTCCATAGGCATAGAACCACATATTATTAAGTATCTTCAATGGCTCCTCTTTTCCTCAAGGACAAAAGTCAGGATTTTTTTTTAGAGGCAGACAGACAGACAATCTCAAGCAGGCTCCACGCTCAGTGCAGAACCTGATCAGGGCTTGATCTCACAGACCATGAGATCATGACCTGAGTTGAAATCAAGTCACCCGACTGACCTACCCAGTCATTCCCAAAGCCCAGATTTCTAATGATGACATTAACTCTTCCATTATAGGATGAAATGATCTATCAGGCTTTTCCTTCATACTATATTCCAGCAGAATTGTATGATGCAATAAAATATGGAAGGATCCTAAGTTTTTGTGTGTCTTGCTTTTCTGCAGAGTGTTCCCCTAGCATGGTATAGTCTTACCCTGTTATGTGCCCACAGAAATTTCATCCAGCATTCAAAAGGTACTTCTCTACCAACTAATCACCACAGGGCCTAGTACAATGCCTTGCACAAAGTAACTGCTACATAAACATCCATGACATTGTATTGATGTACTGTCTAAACTTCAAATTCACGTATGTCTCTTCCAATTACACTACCTTTAAGAAAATAAACCATTTACTAGAAGAAAAATAAGGCATAAAATTTAATATAACTTCTCTTCTCTCCTTACCACCTTTCCAACATCCAAGTAAGATTTTAGTAGGCACACCCTGTTCATTGGCTCATCTACCTTTCCACTTCCAGCAGTGATATTCACCAAGAAATCTTTAGCGGAAGATTCTCTGGTAAAGATTCTGTTATGAATCATCACCTCTACTGAAGGTTCAAAAGTGAAATGATGCATTATAGAAGGATTTCTGTAATAATATCTGAAATAAATTTTGCCACAAAACTAACGAGAGCCTGGTTGACTCTGGGAACCACCATCTGTATAGAAATGATAGAATAACGTTATTTTTTCCAAAGGACTTGCCAGGCATAACTTTGTACACTGATCTAGATAAGTGATTCAGAAACCTGAATTCTTGGTGCCATTCACAAATTCACATTGTGATGTCCTCTTAGTGTGTTTGGAGGAGGATGTTTTTGGGTTTGAGTTGACAGAAAGAGAGACATGAAATTTTGATTAGGAGAAAATTTAAAGCTTTTAGTATTATGACTAACATCTGACAAAACCTGTATAATGAATAGAAAAAAACCTAAGATATTCTTTAAAAATAATGTATCTATTGGAATGGACATTTATTATTTTGGAAAGTATATATTCACTACTTAATAGATGCTGTACAGGTAATACAAGAGAAGCATGACATCTAATGTCACAGGGCTTAGGTTTATCAGAGTAATAGATATTTAAAAAGAGAAAACACAACTAAATTAAAATTGTGATGGCACTCTGTATAAAAATAATGGTGTGGGCCTTTACAGGATATTGCCAGAGAATGTCTCAGTTAATACAAGATGCAGAAGGGGGAGGAAGGGACGAAACCGAGAATCTAACATAAGGAGAACGGCATGTGCTACTGTCTTCATACCTGAAATGCCTTGGCTTTCTAGAGGAACTCGAAGCTGGCCACTGAGGCTAGAATATTGTTTAAGTGGAAGTGGCACAAATTGAAAGCTAGAAGTGCCTCTCTCCTCACACTTATGGCCTTCCCTCCACAAAGTAGCCATATAAATCAAATCTTACTGCTTCTCTGCCTTAAATGTTTTAATGGATTCCTCATGCATTTAAAAAAAAAATTCCAAAGTCCTCACATGGCCTGGGTAGCTTCAAGTGCTCTGGCTTCTGTTTGCTTTCTCAGACTCATGACAGACTCTTCCTTCCCCTCCTGCTCTTCAGTTATGTTGTCCTTCTGTTACTTTCTAGAACCCTCCTAACTCATTTGCAGTTGCTTTTTCCTATGCCAAGCATACCTTTTTTAGGAATGTGTGTGTGTGAGTGTTGGGGAAGCAGGGGCTCTTTAACAACCTGGTTCTTTTTCTTTCTTTAGGTCTTAGCTCAAATATCTCCACAGAGGGTTCCTGCCCAATCACCCTTTTATTATCTATCACAACAATCTCTTTATTTCCTTTCTATAATCTGTGCTTGTCTGTTGTCTATTGTACATCTTCTATAATGTAATCTCTGGCATGGTTGGGACCATATTTGACTTCTTCATTGTTCTCCAGAGTCTGCATATGCCTAGCACATAGTATACTAGACTATAATAAATAGTTGTTGAAAAATGAAGAAAGTAACCTTGGAATAAAAGAAATGACATTGGAAGAGCAGTACTATTTAAACCATCAACAAGAGTCTAGGTTTTTTTTTTTTTTCCCAATTCAGAATTGGTTGTAAAAAGGTGACTGAAATTAAATCATATCTATTTTTTAAGTTTATTTATTTATTTATTGAGAGAGAGAGGGAGAGAGCATGAGCACGGGAGGGGTAGAGAGAGAGAGAGAGGGAGATACAGAATCCCAAGCAGGCTCCATAGTGTCAGCACAGAGCCCAATGCAGGGCTCGAACTCACAAACCATGAGATATGACCTGAGCCGAAATCAAGAGGCAGATGCTTAACTGACTGAGCCACGCAGGCACTACAAATTCTGTATATATTGATAAGAAAATTCTGAAGGCTATGTACAAAGATGATTGGATGAAAGAATGAAAGCAAGAATGAATGAAGGAATGAAAGCAGGGGACAAGTTGGACTACTGCAGTGTCTCAGCCAGAGGAATAACAGTCATAGAAGAAAGGGTTTACAGCAGAAAGGGTGGTACATAAATAAACATTGAAAAAATAATATTTATTAGAAGAGATAATATTCACTTTCAATAAAAACACAAAAATGGACTTAGGGGTATGTTAAAATTTGGATAGTAGGATGTATCCTGATAAACTATAATATGGTATTAACACCATTTTTCCATGTAGAAGTGAAGTTAAATATCTCTAGATCATATTAGATTATTGGTTTTTATGTTGATAATACCATTCTATGGAAATGGTTTGAATGTCTTTTTTTATGACATGAAAATAATTAGAGAGATGTGGAATTTTTGTTTTTTGTTTTGTTTCCTTCTAGGATTGACACTGAGTAAAGATCAAAAGAAACGGCTTCGGGGCACAAAATGAGGACCCATGACTCAGGGAAGGATGGGTTTGTTACAGTTAGTTAAACCGTCAGGTAGGTTTCCAAAACAATCTGTATAATTTCTTTCTCTGAAGATTTGGATAGAGATTCAATCTTACAGGATAAATTATGAGTAGTTTTTCCTACTAAGGATATAGCATCAAGTTTCATTTTACTGACCTCTAAATGCTATTTTCAACAAATACTCTATAAATTTTAGATACTGGTATTAAGAGTTTGGTTCAAATCCCCCTTATTCATTTTATCCATGTATAGTGCAAAAGCTGGATCATGTATTTTCAATATAATTGTTCCTTTTAAATGTAAAAAATCATATGTGTTATTATAAAGTGTAATAGCAAATGCTCTATCAATTTGAAAGTCATAATTCTTGGTGATTATCAATAAAGATGGCAAAAAAGAAATTCCTTCCAACAAGGCAGTATTTTATACCTTTTACATGAATCACAGTAAATCATCACTATGTAGCATTTATACATATTACTTAATACTGTGGATTTCTATGCACACTAAATGTAGTTCTTTTATTAAACCCATGTACCTGTCCTATAAGAGCACATATCATCAGAATGTAAAAGAACAGTTCTTCTCTTATGTGTTCAAGGAGAGAATATAAATCTCTTAAACATGACAGTTAGATTTCCCTTTAGTTTCTCTGAGAAGTATAAATATATTATACTTATTATAATTATAATAATATAAATATATTATACTTATTATAATATACTAAATATATTAACACTTCTTTTTTCTTCTCATGGCCCCTGACAAAATTCATCTCTTCTTCCCTGTTTCTTTAATTGCACTTTTCAGATACACTTTTACTTCCATTCCTCAGCATCATTAGGAGAACTGAGTGATTTTTAATGAGGAGGGATATGCATAAAACTTCACGGATATCATGCATTCCAGGTTGCATTATAGCCATGATGTACTGACATTTGTGTTGCAGTCTGGGGACGCCGACACATTCATTCTCGGTTTTCTTCTCTACAGTGTCTAACAAAGTAACTGGCACATGGTATGGGTTAAACAAACTGTTGAATTACATGGTGGGGGGAATTGCATTCTGCTAGCTGGTGCAGTATTTTAGAAGCATTTTTATTTTGTGAAGCTTTATTTTAAATGAGGAATGAATCAGGACTTCACTGGAGTTTACCACCACTCAAGATTTCATTTTTTTTTCCTTTAAAGAAATTTTAAGTAGTACAAAGTGAAAAGAATCTGTGTGTCTGGGGTTCCTATTTTCCAAAGACTGACACACAAGCCTGAATGGAGACTAATTCCTATTCGAGATGGAAGTTTCAGATATCTCTGAATTTCATCATTCCGATTAAATAACATAAGAATCTTGGAAGATTTTTTTTTAAAGGAAGGAAAAAACCCACTTTTGTCCATTCCTCCGGAATACAAGTTTCAAAGAATGCAGTTAGGGAGGGGAAAGAAAAAATATGAACACCCTGGAGATAAAAAATATATTAATTTCAGAGTGAGTGCAGAATGGAAAATCTAAGTGTCACCTTGCCGCCGCACTGGTGATGATCTTCAGGCTGCCTGGGTTCCGGATCAGCTTGTCCAGAATGCTGACAATCTGCTCAAACTTGGGTCTGTTGTTTCTGTCTTTCTGCCAGCAGTCCAGCATCAGCTGGTACAATGCAGCTGGGCAGTCCATGGGGGGCGGCAGCCGATAGCCTTCATCCACAGCTTTGATCACCTGTGTGAGAAGCAGTGTCCAGGGACGTAAGAGCTGAGACTCTTATTTTTGATGGGCAGGGCACACCAATATGAATATTTTAAAGTCAAGTGAGCAAGTTCTTATTTTAAGTTGTTGGAAAGGATAACAGCTTATCAAATAATTAAGAGATTATTCATGCCCAGAAATGTTATACACCAGAAGACTGAGAGAGAGAGAGAGAGAGAGAGAGAGAGAGGAGAGAGAGAGAGAGAGAGAAGAGAGAGAGACAGAGAGAGTGTTTTAAGGAAAACATTTGTGGGTTTTTGGTTTTTTTCAATATTTTTAAAAATATTTTTATTTATTTCTAGAGAGAGAGAGAGAGAGAGACAGCATGAGCAGGGAGGGTCAGAGAGAGAGGGAGATACAGACTCTGAAATAGGCTCCAGGCTCTGAGCTGGCAGTCAGCACAGAGCCCGACGCGGGGCTCGAACCCACGAACCGCGAGATCATGACCTAAGCGAAAGTCGGACGCTTAACCGACCAAGCCACCCAGGCACCCCAAGAAAAGAAACATTTGTAAAGATACTTTTCAGGATAAAATCAAAAGAAATATTCTAGGATTCAGGAAACTTAAGAGTTACACAGAAGATCTTATTTGGGCATACAGATGTATGTGGAATATTGTTCATAAATAAATGAGTGCAGGAAAGGTCTACTTTTTTCAAATGGTACCTTTCAAGTCATAGTAAATTCTTTAGGTAAAATCCTATGTGGGAAACAATGAAGTAACAATTCATTTGTACCTTTAAATCACATAAGCCAGTGGTTTTCAAACTTCCTGTGTATCAGAACAATCTGGGGGACTTATTAATACAAAGATTGCTCTTCTCTGATTCATAAGCCTAGGGGAAGGTCTGAGAATTTGCATTACTACAAATTCCCAGGTGGTGCTAGCAGTACTAGTCTGGAGACCGCACTGTGAGGCCCTCTAATACAGAGAAAATTTGGAAAATAGAGATGTGGAAGAGTCTGATTTTCCCAGGACTGTTACAAATATAGCTTGATTAGAGAAGTCCTGAAAGGTTTTTATATACACAGTAAAAGCAGGTTTTTTTTAAGAAAAAAAAAAAACAAAAAAACCTTTTTAATGTTTTATTTATTTTTGAGAGAGACACAGAGACAGGGTGAGCAGGGGGAGGGTCAGAGAGAGAGAGGAAGACACAGAATCCCAAGACAGGCTCCAGGCTCTGAGCTAGCTGTCAGCACAGAGTCTGACTCGGGACTTGAACCCACAAACCGTGAGATCATGACCTGAGCTGAAGTTGGACACTTAATCGACTGAGCCACCCAGGAACCCTGAGTAAAAGCAGTTTTATGTGTAGTGAGTAGGAAATGACTAAAAGCATCTCAGCTTTCCATCTTATGAATCTTTGAGATCCAGCCCACAGTGTTTGGCTAAACATAAAGAAAAATCTCTGAGTATTGATCCCATGTCAATAGCATCTTTTTACTAAGCATTGGCAAAGCATCGCTTACAAAAACACAAATCCTTTTGAAAAATCACATCACAGTTACAATAGAAAGTTAAAGACCATTTTTTCCATCCAGACACTTCACTTTGTATAACTAAATTCATGTGTAAGTTTAATACATTAAGAGAAACAACATTCTGGAGATTGGATGTTTTGTCTGACTTTGGGAAATACTATGTTTAAGTAAACAAAATGTTAGTTTACATCATTAATTGAATCTACAAAGGGTGGCAGTACTGTGGCTTATTACTATTACATACAGACACTTTTGCAGCAAAAGTACTTCAAACAGATCCCTAAACCTATTGGTTTTCTTTTCGATCACTTATTTCCTTATATTATGGTGACAAATGTCTTCATTTTTCTCTCATTTCTAAATCCCTGCTTAAGGGAAACATGTGAAGCTGTAAAAGCAACTCAATTAATATCCTTGCAAGACTCAGAAACTTTCATTTCTTCTAAGTATTCTGTTTCAATGTCACAAACTGGGAGCCACCTGGTTTCATTATGCTCCACTTCCTTGCACAGCTTGTTCTCTTAATCTGAACCCATAATTCATTGACTACAAATACTTACATCCTGATTGGACATCTCCCAGTATGGTCTCTCTCCATAGGACATCACCTCCCAGAGAACAATCCCGTAACTCCACACGTCGCTGGCTGACGTGAACTTGCGGTAAGCTATAGCTTCTGGTGATGTCCATCGGATCGGGATCTTGCCTCCCTTTGAATATAAAATCATGTACATGTATGATCAATGCATAAACTCGTTAACATATAATATGAAACCTGACTGAATTTGTCCAAGTGCTTCTCTTCTGAAATGGAATATAGGTTTCTGCTGAAATACCTTGATATTTTATTTTAATTTTTTAAATGTTTATTTATTTTTGAGAAAGGGAGACAGAGCACGAGCAGAGGAGGGGCAGAGATAGAGAAGGAGACAGAGAATCTAAATTAACAGACTCCAGGCTCTGAGCTGTCAGTACAGAACCCACTGCGGCGCTGGAACTCAGAAACAGTGAGATCACAACCTAGGCCGAAGTCAGATGCTCAACCAACTGAGCTATTTGGGTCCCCCTTGATATTCTATTTTAATATGAAGCAGAAATGAGTGGCAAACCATGTACTGAAGTGTTTAGTTTCAATTTGAGGAAAGGCAAAAACATTTAATAATTGCTCAAATACTGCTGGTTTACATCACCTACGGCACATTAATTACTCATCTGTAATACAATGACCCAAAGTAGATGTTCTAGAGTATATTAGAATAGGATGAGTTATCCTGGGCTAACCTTTATTGATTTAACATAGATTTCTGCTTGACCAAGCAATCTTAGTTCAGAATGCAAGTTAACATTTGTAATGAACTTATACCATTCCTTGACATAAAAGTTCTCATTGATATTTGTTAACTAAATGAATTCAAAATAAAATTATCCTTCCAAAAAAACGCTCTTCAGTACCCAGTGCTTCATTACATCACTAATTGCTGAAGTACCTTCCATGTCCTAGGTAGGCACCATATGAACCAGTTAGATATAATGACTACATTCCCAGAACTTATATTCTGGAGGAGAGTATTGCTTCTCTGAGTTATGGGAGGTATGAAGGTATGACTCCCATGGAATTTTCTCTCAGTTTAATAAATACATTTAATAAAAATGTGTCAAGTAGCAACCATATGGGAAGTATTATACTAGTCACTTTGGGTGAGACAAATATAAATAACATAACTAGCCCTTCTGTTTGGAAAATATCAGGCAAATGGGAATGATAATTAGTTGTTTTGAATAATGAAGTGCAGTAAGAAATAAGTATCTAGTACTTTGCTTTCAAGCTGTAGTATGTAAATGAATCATCTGGAGCTTGCTCCCATGGAAATTCTGATTCAGTAGTTGCAGAAGGTAGCCATGGTCTGCATCTCTAAAAAGCTCCAGGTGATGCTGATCACACTGCTCTTGGACCTCACAGTGAGTAGGAATGCAGTGAGATAGCTGTGATGCAGAGCAAGGGCCTGAGATGCTCACTAGAGAGACTGAGGGGTCACATATAAATTGAGCCTTAAAGGATATACAAATTTTTGATATAAAAAAAAATGGATAGATGTTCCAAAGAATTCACATCATCCAAATTATAATGCCTATTCATCAAAATGTGTTCCATTGACACTGAGCTACAGAGTGTCACTAGTTTTGAAGAGATGCTCAAGCAGGCAAAATTTGATATTCAACATTATAATGTCAAATTCTTTGTGTTCAATACTAGTAAAATGAATTCAAGTAGTAGCTTTGTCCTATTGGTTGCCATAAGTAAAATTATTGTACCTAAACTATAATTTGAAATCCTTTGCCTATGAAAGGCTAAATAGATTATAAAGCTGAAGATAATGAGCATGAGCTCTGCAAGCCTGTGCTCACTGCAGAGAGCAATGGTCTTGCATAGACACTATCCTGGCAAATGTGCAGGCGATAAACAAGTGCTCACTGGCTTGAATTGAATGACCTTTCTCCTAAATACATGCTATTCTTTTATTCTTGGGAAGCTTTTTTTCCCCTGTCTGCCTTCTGCACCGAGTAAACTTAGTTGAACATCTTGGTCAAATGTAAACTCCTTGGTGGAACATTTGGGAATGTTCCAGGTCAAGTTGGTCACTCCATGCTCTGTCATCCTTCTACCTTTTAATTATCCTGAATAGACGGGGATGTTCAGAGGAGTCATAGGGTTGTTTCCTTCATCTCTGCATTCTTGTAGTTTAAAATAGGAGTCTGACTTTCAAGTGCTCCTGTTTACAACACCTTGTTTCCTGGAGGTGTGTGTATGTTTGTTGAGAGAGAGGACTATGTTATGGGCTTAGAGTGGTAGATTTTACTGAAGATATTTAATGATTTTGAGCATTTTTAAAAATATAGCCCATTTTTAGAAACTAATACATTGAGCCTAGTTTTTCAGAATATATATAAATACTACAAACGAACCTGTAAATAGCATAATAATAGCTTTAATAATCATACTATTCATTTTTGTCCTCTTTCCACACATGCTATTTAAAAATGTTGTTATTTCCATAATAATAGTAAATATAAGAATTACTTAACAAGTTTTTACAGTATCTATAAAATTATGAAAATACCTCACAGGGTGTTGTGTGGATTAAAAATTTTAGAGTTTGCAGAAAGCTTTAAAGATTTTCATTTGGCTCCATAGATAATATGCATCCCAAACCAACTGTATCAATATGAGTATTGCAGGTACTTTACTGACCTAAAAATATCTGATAATTTAAGAACCCTTATTGTTTCTGAATATGAATATTACAGTATTCATTTGTAGGATGAGGTAAGTACAATTTTTAAACATAAAAATTAATTCATGTCTGGCTGAAACTCGTATGCTGACTGAAATATATGATGTATTTACCTGTGAGGCAAGTATGTCTATTTAGGAGTTTACTCCAAAGACATCTTAACAAAATGAAATCAAAACATCAAAAGGAAAATAGCCACGCCTAAAGTCTAGAGCACTGAGGGAAAAGAATTAAAATTCCAAGTATTAGATCAAGAGCAAATGAGAATAACATATTAAATGGAATAAAGGTCACACCATTCATTGCATTCTGTTTGTAACATCTCAAAGTTCAACACCGTAGGCCTTGTGGCAGATGGCTAGTCTGTTTCATGCTTCATTTCCCCCCCCAAACGGCAGTGTGTTCTACATTGCCCCATGTAACGTGTAGTCCAGTACGGATAGGAGAGATTACAGAGTACCTGGAAGAGGCATTTGCTCTTCATTCCCATTTTTTACACATTCTTTACCTATGATAGGTAATTTTACAACAAGCTCTCTCTCCAGCAGCATTACTGATATTTTAGACCAAATTAATTATTTGTTGTAGGGGCTGTCCTGTGCATTGTAAGCGGTTTAGTAGCATCCCTGTCCTTTACCCACTGGATAACAGTAGCATCCCTCCAATTGGACAGGCAAAAATGCCTCCAGACAATGCCAAATATCCCCTAGGAGGAAAATTATCCCTACTTGAAAATGACTGCTTTGGATGGTATGTGACAAGCTTTATTGAGCAAGGGTAAAATAATTCAGATGAGATCCAGGATTTATCTACGATTTTATGTAGACTAGGTGGAATGATCTTTTTTTTTTTTTTTTTAACATTCCTACACTTTCCATGGATATTTTTATTTCTGTTCTTGTCAAGTAAGGGCCAAATTCAACAGAGCTAATCTTATACTTGGGTGTTGGTAAATATCGCAGTATCCCTTTGAGATGTTTCCCTCTGTTTCCAATTGTTTACTGTTTTTAATATTTTTGTTATTTTATTTTTTCCTTTCTTTTTACCTTTCTTCCTTTCTTTTTTTCAAAAATGGGATAATTTCCTATTGCTCATGAAGCTTTCTTTTAAATGGAGGTATCTATAACCAAAGAGTTTGGTAAAAAAATAAGTTTTTACTCCAAGAGCAAACACTATCCATGGCAACAAAAGCATAAATATCACTGACATAGTGAGACACTGGCTACTCGTCCTTGAGGGCCCAATCTGATTCTGAAATATGGATGAAAGAAGAACCTATACATTTTAATAGGTTTAACTTCCTGGAAAGGCTGTCTGCCTTCAAATTAAACATCTGTAGATCTGAGACTATCAAAATAAAATGAAATCTCTAAGAGTCGGCTACTAAGCTTTTTACAAATCGTCCATTGTAGAGTTTATTCATACTTTTTCTCTTGATTGAACACAAAAGTTCCTCTCCACACACCTCCCTACTCCCTGCCTTAACAAATTCAAGCTCATACTATTTGACCTTTTTTTTTTTTTTTTTTTTTTCTGGTCCAGAAACTGCTTTGTTCATTATATATGTTGGGGGCATTTTTAAAATTTTAGATGTGTTTCAAATAACTGCCAAACACATTCTGCAATGGGCTATCCAAAAATATGGATTCAATGAGATAAAAAGGTCCTCATTTCCCATACTTCTTTCCTGTCACAATAAAACAATTCCAGTGCAACAGTCCTTAATGAGCTAAAACTCTGTTATCAGTTGACAGTTTCAAGTTTGCTTGGCAAAATGCTACTAGGCATTCAGAGTACTATAAAGCACAGCTAGTTACCATAAAGATAATTTATGACGATGTGTTCTTTTATAATATATAAATACATTGTAAGATGAATACATTTACTTAAGGTGGTCTCCATATCTATCTGTAAGCTTTCCCAATATTTGTGTATTTGACAAAAGCCTCCAATTGTCCTGAGCAAGCTCAAAATGACAGCATATGGAGTGTGTCAAAAGCCTCAACTGCAGAGGGAACTCCAGAATAGAATTAGAAGTTAATGCTTGTTTCCCATATTTAAAAGGCCAAACCTAGGACCAGCTCCTCCGATCGCAATGTCTCCTCTATGTTAACTCAGTAATTGGGGGTGCAAGGGAATTTAGAGTCACTTGTTCAACTTGCATTTTTAAGTTTAGCAGAAATCAAGAGTCTTGGTTTCTAGTTTAATTTTAGCCTACTGTTTAATTTTAGCCAAGTTTCTTAACTTCTCTGTGCAGCTATCTTATCATTCATAAACTGAGGATTATAGGGCATATCTCTAACAGCTGTGCTGACCTATGAACAACTTTCAACTGTCAACTCCTTCAACTTTCAAATTTCTGTCTTAACCCTTCATGTGTATGAAGGATGCTGACATTTTCAATGTTAATTATTTTGGACTCTTACAGACGATCCTAAGCTTTGGTTATTACATATCTACTGGGTGTGCTATCTGGATTTACTTCTACAGAATTCTTACAGAAAATTTAAAAAAAAGAATAAAATGGTGCAAGTAAAGATACTGGGGATTTTCTGGGAAGAAGAATTACATAATTGCTACATTCAAATCCAGGATTAGTTGAAGTAGTCCAAAACCTTGTTCACTTTGTCCAGAAATAGCAGTTAGAGTAAACCTACTCTCAAAAGATCCTGCAACTCAGTTCTCTAAGCTTAATGAATTTAGACAGTTCAAACGAGACATTTGGCTAAAAGCCTGAATTTTTCAGGCACTCAACTAAAGTCCGCTCTTTCGCTATGGGTTAGGGGCTTCAAGTCTTGATTTCTAAGAAAAGGAGTATAATTGCTGAACTCTCTGGACATTAAGGCATAATATCTCATATCTGCCCCAATTTTTCTCTAATTATATATACAAATCTCTCCCTACTGATTTAGTAAATGCTTTGCTGATCCACAGTTCACATTGCCTGCCGGTGAGCTCTGTCAGGTCATACTTAGAGTGACAAAGGACTTTGGAGAGTTTATCTTAGTAAACCCTAAGTAATTGAGTGTTTAACCTGGAGGCAAATATTGGCTTCTCAGGTTAAAAGTGGAACCATAGAGATAAATCATTTGACTCAAGGATTTAGCATCTATATATTGTCAGGGCCTACACTTCACTTGCTGTAGACAACAGTAGATAACATTTTGAAGGGCAAGCCAGAAGACTCCCAGGGGAAGCATCTGTTCTAATCCCCAGTAGTTCAAATCTAAAAGCCATTGAGAGAATTATTCCAGCAGATGTTGATTGCCACAAGAGATCAGAGACAGATGATCTCTTAGGTAGCAAAAGCCTATCCTTTGAACTTTTGAAATGTTTCAACATTATGTGAAATGCTTAAGAATTTCTTAAAACAGGAAAATCTTCACCTTGCATTCTAAGATACTCTATGGCTATCTGGGTAATGTATACAAATAAATACTTTTTCTGTTACTTTCTGTTAGTTTCAAATTAGGTCATCTGTTGTATAGTGTCTATCTTCAACAAAAACAATGCCAAAATTTATGGATTAGGCTACAGATGTTTCAGAATTCAGTAAGGTTTTAAATGCTAAACTTTGTGTTTTATACATACTCAAACCTAATTTTGTTTAAAGATTAGAGAAATTCATTTGAAAGTGTGTGTTTTAAGCACTCTGAATACAATATACCAAAAAAACAGTTATAAGTAAATAAGTCAGAAAGATCTATACAGTAGCAAGAATATCATATAATTGCAATTAAAATAATAGAAATACTAGATTCATTCTAGTAATTAACCGAAGAAGCACAAAACTTGACTAAGTTCGATTTAATATTGATGACTGAAAAATAAGGAAAGATGAAATGGGGGTGGAGAATCTCATAATATCCCAAAAGACAATTCTGACTAGACATCATGGCAACGGTTCCCTTAAGGGTCTATGTTTAGTAAATAACTGCTTGAAATATGGGTGAATTCCAGAGCAGTGGTCAGTAAATGAAAAAGAAAAAAAAAAATCACCGGAGTGTATTAGAAGCCTGATATATAGAATTATCATTGCAGAGGGGTGATAGGGCAGAAATGAGTCAAATTATTAGTCATTCCAGACATCAAGAAGTAAGACTGACTTTGGACCTCAAGACTGCTGTACTTTCTGACATCCCCACCCCTCAAAAAAATAAGAAAAAAAGAAAAAGAAAGACTGCTGTATTTTCCAATGCGAAAGGAAACTGAGGATGGTCAAGGACGTCAGGGAACCTGAGTAAAGTTTCAGGCAATGTGTCATCACATATTTTAAAATGTGGGATATTCACAGTGAACCGAAAATAATTTGAGAAAGTAAGTTTTACTAAGCTTCCAGGGCTCACCAACATTATAGACTAGACTAGTCACTATTACCCTGATGTTTAGTCTGAATTAAATCATTAATCTGACTACTTAATTTGTCTTCTTGCAAAGTGAGCCTGTTGGACATAGAACAATGATTAAAATTAATTTATTAAATTGAAAAGATAGTTAAAACAAAGTAAATCTGGTTAACTAACTTTGATATTTATATTATTTGTTCCTTCACTCTTTCGAATTCATTGCTATAATCTCATTTTCGCCAGGAAACTCTCTTGATCTTCCTAACTAAAATAACACACTCGGCCACTACCCACATTCTTTATCTTACTTCTCTGCCTTGCTATACATTTACTTGTTTGTTTATTACCTGAGTTCCAATCCTAGAATGTAAATTCATGAGGACAGGGTTTTGTTTTCTTTATTGTTGGGTCCTTTTGTCGTAAACAGTATCTAGTACATTGTAGGCACTCAAATATAGTTGAATGAATTGAGTGAATGGATGGTGCATTTTAGAGAAAACTGCTAGAGACGGTGTGTAATATATTACACACAACCTTCTCACTACCATGTTCCACTCCAAAATTATAGCTAAGGCTTTTCTCCACATAAATCTGGATAAATTATTTTCATGTGTTAAAATATTTGTGGTATCAAACTCTGAATTGGGTGGCTAGAAATTACTAGATATCTCATTAAATTTTGATACAACATTGACAACTGAGATTACTAAATTTTCCAGCATTTTCTGATTTTTGAATATGTGGCTTTATTTTGTGAAGCTACATAAGGCATGCTCATACTGATTCTCAGAGAGTAGGGAATAAATTTATGACTGACATTATTTATTTTGGGGCAAAGCTCAAAATACATTCCTATATGAAGGCCATTGATTAGGTATTTATGTATTTTTTTCACTCATGTGTAAATGACATATGGCATATATTACTTATCAAAATAATATAATTTTCTTTCTATATCACACTTTTTAATATGCATAGTTTTTAGTCCTTGACTAGAGGATCAAGAGTCATGTTTTCTATTATTTATGTCCTAAGAATGGAGTTATCCTGAATAGGAGTATTTAACAACTTAGCTTTTAACCACTTGCATTAGCTGCCTTAAAAAAAATTCTTTTCTTGAAAATGAAATTAGTTAAAGTAAAGCTATAGTAGAATACTTTGTATATCTAATACGTAAAACTACAGAGAAAAAAATCAAATACATGATTACGTAAAATAAGATTTCTTCCTTCTATTGCTTAACATACAATGATGTGATAAGTTTTTATTTGTTTTTTTTCTTCTAAAAATTAAATAGATGTTAATGGGCTATAGGCCAGTGTAACAAAAGTCAGAAGTTTCTTATCCAATATAAAAATCATCTAGCTGATGACTCATTCTGCATCTTCAGGACAGAAATAAAAAGGAAAAAATTGAAAAATAAAAGGTACAACCAAAATCAAATCATCTAGCTTTCTCAAATTTCTCAAATTGGTTTCTGTGGTAATTATATCTCTAAAATGAATTTGGGGAGGGGCGCCTTGGTAGCTTAGTCGGTTAAGCGTCCGACTTTCGCTTAGGTCATGATCTCGCGGTTCGTGGGTTCGAGCCCCGCGTCGGGCTCAGTGCTGACTGCCAGCTCAGAGCCTGGAGCCTGTTTCGGTCTGTGACTCCCTCTCTCTCTGACCCTCCCCTGCTCACGCTGTCTCTCTCTCTCTCCTAAAAATAAATAAAACATTAAAAAAATTTTTTTAAAATGAATTTGGGGGCTTGAGAATTGAATTGACTTTATACAATATAGCATATAAATTAGATAAAAGCCTATAATTTCTCTAACTTGATCCTGTTAAACAGCAAACTGAGCACCATTATAGTGGAATTTTGGACTCCATTTATTTGAACATATGAATATAGGAATGTTCATATACATAGACGTGTGCATGCACATAAAAATGCTAACCATTTAAAATGAAATTTCATAAGGAAAAAGACTAGAAAATTCTTTAGTGGTAAACAGTTCTCACCCATAATTCCATGGTTCTGTTAAAATGAAATAAAGTAAGTAGGTTAATCCAGTGCAAAAAAACCCAACATATATATATATATATATAAACCGTGCCATAATTGTCCTTTGAATTCATATGATAGGAAATAAAAGAGAGGGAATTCATTTTTTGGTATGTTTTTCTCCACAATGAAAAGTCTCTAATGGTGTAAATCTGCACAGCTAAATGCTCCAACCCAAATAAAATCCAAGGCCTTTCAAGATGATTTGCAACCTTCGGTACGCAGCTGCTTTTACACTTCCAAAGCCTTTCTTTGAAACATGCTATATCATATCATACAACATGCCCAGCTTTATGTCATTTAATAAATATAAAGACATTGAGTTTTTAGAGTGTTTTTTTCCTGACATAGTATCTAGTCTTTGAGAACAGTGGTTCTTAAAGTGTCATATAAGCATTGCTGGGTGCTCCCATGAGCATTTCAAAGAATCGCAAGACTGAACTATTTTCATAATAACACAAATACTATACTTTCTCACTCTCAAATCCCATGTGTACAGTGGAATATCACAAAGGTTACAGGATGCATAATAATGTTATGAGCAAGTGTTAATGTTTAGAGTTTCGTACAACTCAGTAGTGAGAAATGAGGAGAAATAACCATAAGTAAGTATTGAAAAAAATTCTGATTCTCTACTCAATACCCTTAAAAAAGAGAAGACATTTTTAAAAAGTATGTTTTATGATCTTATCTGACCCTCTCCTCTCAAGGAATGCTGTTGGGACATAAAGTAGGAAAACCTGTGATAGACTTAAGACAGTATCAGAAACAGCATGGGAAAACACTTGATAATTTGTTTCAAGTTTTAAGGTTCAGCATTTTCTCAAATCGTTAGATGGCTCCCTCAAGTTAGAAAAAATAAATGCATAATTAGTGGACATAAATTCTGTTCCATACCTCTACTTTGCCTGTGGACCACAAAGATGTTTTTAAAATGAGAGCAGCAGACACCCTACATTCATTTAGTGGCGTTGAATCAAATGTCAGTGCAATTACCCTCTACCTAAAGGCAGTAACTTTTAGAGGAGCAATCTGGGAAAAGGCTTAGTGCAATGAGGCACGGAATACTAATTTTTTAATCCAAGTGACACTAGGTGAAATGTGTTAAGTGTGACTAAAATAATGTGACTGGCTTTTTAAAGCAGATTCACCGGAATGTGTTTATCCAGGAAGAATGCCTTGGCACACTGTTTTCAATGATGAGCTTGTTTTTCATAAGGAACCATAATCATGTGATGCTTAATCCAATAAAGTGGATGTCTAAGTTGAAAATACTGCTTTTGGTTAAAAAAAAAACCAGACTTTATTATACAACAATGTACTGCTTTTCTTATTTATTAACTCTAAGCTTAATGAGACCAGAGATTTCTATCTTAGGCAAGTATGCTTCCTCCAATACTATATGCTTAAGTAATTTGGAATGGTGGTATCATTCACAATCTCATTTTAAAGATAATTTAAAAGGAGGAATTCCCAAAACACTTTGTGCAAAAGCATTGTTCCTATAGTAAGTACAAATTCCCAAGAATTAGTATACAACACTCATTTAAATGTTTCAGTGTTTGTTTAAAAAACAAAATAGTCCTATTACTTTAAACCATATCTCATATTTGGGAGTAAATTATAAAATCATTATACCAAACAAAGGTTATCACAAGAGATTAAATTAAAGATTTCTAAATTATTCTAGAAACATAGATGCAAATTATAGCTTTCTCAGAAGGAAGTCAAGACCATCACAGATATTTTGAGGAGTTCTGAGAAAACATAAGAATGAATATTAAATAAATTAACTGAATATTAAATTCTGAACAGCCATTTATTGGTAGTTAATGAGCCCATTTGGTAGGTGCAGTTTTTAAGAATCTTCTGAGAATAAAAAATGCAAAGAGCCTGTTGCACTTTTATCTCACAAATGATAATGAAGAATTTTGACACAGCAATATCTTTTTTTCTATTAGTGTCAAGAAATGGTCTTCTGCACCCCTTGGTCCTTACAAAGTGACAACCAGTACAAATGAAGCTCTGAAAGTGAACCCAACATATTCTCCAGACAGCAGACAATCCAGATTTGGATGAATCTTGCAAGTTCCTACAGGAACAATCATTCCTTAGAGTGTCCTAGAATTTGTGATAAATATTAAAAACAAGAATGCTCTAGTTTAAAAATGAGATATGGCTCAGAGATTAAAACCTGACTGAATTACCAGAAATCTAATATTTCAAATAAAGGCTTTTTAATCAAATAGTTTTTTATTAAAAAAGGAAATATTTCTTAGATAAGGTGATTTTTGTAACCACAAGGACATGCTATCAAGAGGGATACTTTCCATGGGTGTGTTAAAAGCTCATATAGTAGCAGAAGGTTACGAAGAATATCTTTAGAATGCAGAGTAGCAGTGAGTAGAATAAAAAAAATCCTCAAAACTATAAATATATTATCATCTGTTGCATATGTTGCCTCCTGAGAATTTATAATCATAAATTATAGTCATGAAAATGATGCTTTGCTGCAGAATGTTGGCTGACTAATTTTTCTTGAGATCAGAGAAGGAACAAAAGGAAGGCTAAAAAAAGCACTATCAGCATATTGACTCATGTTTTGTGATTTTTTCTTTTTCAGAACTTCGTTTTCAGAGTCAGGGTCATTGTTATAAATTTAATTCAACTAGCCGCTAGATATACAATTTTATTTCTCTTGCTTTTAACCTAGTGAACTGTATGCCTCAGAACAGCAACAGTTTTGTACAGGACACATTTTAACAAATACTTAGATGTCTGAACAGAGTGAATCCACTAGAGTCTAGTTGAAAATGGGAAATGCAAACAAAAGTGTAATGTAGAAAGGCATAGGGAGAGTTTCAACTCATATCAACTCATTGAGGAATATCTGGGACACTGTGCTTCTGAATTTCTGGTTCTGTCACCATGGCTTTATCACTTTGTAGATGAAACTCAAGCCTGGAAAATTGGACACTTCCTCAGGATGTGAGATAGATGCCATGTGATACACTTGGTAGTTGATAATGGAACTGTTGAAATGGATGATCTCAGAAAAGAATGAGTTTCTTTCTTTCTTTTTTTAAAATTGGTGACGATTAGAAACAGGAAGAAAATAACAGAAGTTGACTTTTTAAAAACTGACCATTTTCTTGGCTGGTGAGGGTACAGGGCAATAGCCTCCTTTATATGTTGCTGCTAGGAATGAAATTCCTTAACTATTTGAAACTATTTGAAAAACGATCAGGCAATTCATATATGAAAATCCACACATATTTGCACACATTTTGACTTGACAATTATAATTCTGGAATTTTATCCTGAGGAAATAATCATGAAGAGACATGAACCATTTATCAGGATTACATCTAAGTATTGTTAAGAATATCAAAATTTTGGAATTCTGCTCAGTTAATAGTGCACTGGATAAATAAATAATGTGCATAATTAAAATGGAGTACAATACATTATTTAATGAAACCATAAAAAATTAATCATCTAGAAAAATCTACATTTGATATTTTAAGTTAAAATAGGCAGGTTACATAACAACACTGAGTTGTGTATAAAGAAAATACTGGGTTGACAAGTGGAAATCATTTTATAAATCAGTATATATATAATATGATCCCATTTTTGTAACTGTATACATAAATGGTAATTGTTTACATATGAAAATGTGTAGAAAATATTTTGAAAGGATAAAACTAAAATGTTAAAATTGGTTACCTTTGGTAATATCATTAGTAATCATTATATCTTTATTTTCTAAAATTGTCTGTTATGAAAAAATTCTACAGAAGAATGTCTTTTCAAAGAAATATGCCAAGAAATGTATGAAGAAATAGTCAGATGCTTTTGAATCAAGTTAAATACAAATTAAAACAATTAGATATAATTTTTCAAAATTAATAAATACCAAAAAATGATAATATCTAGTTTTATCATGATATAGTTAAGTATGCCTTTAAAACAGGCACATACTTTTGACATAGAAAATCAACTTTTAGTAATATATCATAGGAAAATTGTCAGACTCATACAATTATGAATACAGAGGGGTCATTTACACATTTGTATAAGATATTGAAAAGCTAGTATTTGATAAAGTACAACACCTATTCATGTAAAAACCCTCTGCAAAGTAGGTCTAGAGAGAACATACCTGAACTTAATAAAGGCCATATATGAAAAACCCACAGTGAACAACATATTCAATGCTGAAAACCTGAGAGCTATTCCCTTAAGGTCAGGAACAAGATGAGGCTATCTACTCTCACCACTTTTATTCAAGATAGTGCTGGTAGTACTAGTCACAGCAATTAGATGCAATAAAAAGAATAAAAAGAAAAAGAAGTAAAACTCTCACTATTTGAAGATGAAATGAAACTATATATAGAAAATCCTAGATACTTCATAAATAACTACTAGAACTGGTATATGAATTCAGTAAAGTCACTGGATGCAAAATCAAAAACAGAGATCTGTTGCATTCCTATGCACCAGTAATGAACAAGCAGAAAGTGAAGTTAAGAAAACAATCCTCTTTACAATAGCACCAAAACCCATAAAATATTTAGGAAAATAAACTTAACCAGAGAGGGGGAAAACCTGTCCTCTGAAAACAATATAACACTGATGAAAGAAATTTAAGATGATGAAAAGAAATGGAAAGATATTCCATGCTCATGGGTTGGAAGAACAGATACTGTTAAAACACTTACACTACCCAGAGCAATCTATGCATTTAATACAATCCCTACAAAATACCAACAACATTTTTCACAGAACTCAAACAATCCTAAAATTTGTATGGAACCCAAAAGACCTTGAATGGCCAAAGCAATCTTGAAAAAAAAAAAAACAAAACAAAACAATAGGAGGTATCACAGCAATGGTATGGTACTGGCATAAAAATAGACACACAGATCAATAGAATAGAAGAGAAAACCCAGAAATAAAACCACCATCATATGGTCAATTAAATTTTGACCAAGAAGTCATGAATGAATATACAATAGGAAATGGAAATCTTATACAACAACTTATACAACTTAACACAAAATAACAAATAATCCAATTAGAAGGGGCAGAAGACATGAACAGACATTTCTCCAAAAAAGACATCCAGATGGCCAATAGACACATGAAAAGATGCTCAACATTACTCATCATCAGGGAAATGCAAATCAAAACTACAATGAGGTATCACCCCACACCTGTCAGAATGGCCAAAATCAAAAACACAAGAAACAACAGGTGTTGGTGAGAATGTGGAGGAAAAGGAACACTCATGTACTATTGATGGGCATGCAAAAACTGTATGGAGTTTCCTCAAAAAATAAAAATAGAACTACCCTATGATTCAGTAATCAGATCACTGTGTATATACCCTCCAAAAAAACAAAACATTAATTCAAAGGGATACATGCACCCCTATGTTTATTGCAGCATTATTTACAATAGTCAAGCCATGGAAGCAACCTAAATGTCCATAGATAGAGGCATGGATAAAGATGCGGTATACATACACAATGGAATATTATTCAATCATAAAAATAAATGAAATCTTGTCATTTGCAACAACAGTGATAGTAATATAGGTTAATGTTAGGTGAAATAAGTCAGTCAGAGAAAGACGTGTACCATATGATCTCACTCATTTGTGGAATTTAAGAAACAAAGGAAACAAGCAAAGAAAAAAAGAGACAAACTGAGAAAGAAACTCTTAACTATATAGAACAAATCGATGGTTTCTCAGAGGGGAGATTGGTAGGGGGGTGGGGATTAAAGAGTACACTTATCATGCTGAAATAATTAATAATAATAATAATAATAAAGAAAAACAAGATATAATAATAATTTACCCAATAATTAGGGGTTAATTTTTTAAATGGTACAACCAGATAACAGAATATATTAAACTGCTAAAAATGAAAACTTGAAGATTATTTATTGACAGTGAAATACATTCAAGAGATATACTGCTAAGAGAAAAAGGCTATACAGTGATATTATAAATAATCCTATTTTAATTACATATTATGTATGATAGGTATGCAGAAAAAATCTGGAAGAATTAACTGACAAATATACAAGTGTTCTCTATGGGTGGCAGAATTATGGATGACTTAACTCCTTTTTATTGCTTTGTTTTGAAATTTTTATAATGTGAGCATGTGTTACTTATATAAACGTGAATTTCAAAATGCCTTAAAATTATATCTAACTGGGCAGGAGTATGCCACCTCATAAACGTGGCCATCTATTTTCACAGAATAAGTAACAGTATTTTAATGTTAAAGGATAAGTTTCCCTTGGGGGAATATATAATTGACATAGCATGGAGAGAGGTGATTTCTATTTATTTTCAAGTCAACATAACACAAGGTGGGAAACGAAGATAAAAAGAATAAAAAGGAAAAGAAGTTACTTACTCTTGTTGTATAAGCAGCTTCTGGGTCATCCTCTAGAACACGTGAAAGTCCAAAATCAGAAACCTTACACACCAAATTACTGTTGATCAAAATGTTACGAGCAGCAAGGTCTCGGTGAACATAACCCATATCTGAGAGGTACTTCATGCCAGATGCTATCCCTCGAAGCATCCCCACTAGCTGGATGACCGTAAACTGGGCATCGTGTTTCTGAGAAGTATTTCAAATATATAATTAAGATGCATTGCTCTTTCTTAAATCTTGGTTAAAATCTCACATACTGAATTGTAATAAGAATGACTGTATACATTTTAGTTCCAAGCACTGAAGCCTCACAAGATAAGTGAATAAACAGATACAAGGCTAAAACAAAATAGCATAGTAGCTGCATTACTAAATACTCCATAACAAGAAGGACCCTAAAATTCTTTGTCCTCAGGTTCAAAAGTATACCTTTCCTGGTCTTTATGTGACATACAAACTCCTCAGAAGTTTTAACCTCAGGAACCACAAAATGAAATGAATCTTGGGGCTGTTTTAGTTGTACATATTTGTTTGATTGTATATTCATTCTTCTTTCTAGTTTTCCAGATATTTTATTAATTGCTTCAAAAAAGGTGGATGTAAAAATTTTAAATCACCATAATCCATTCAGAATTGGTCACAAATATTTACTGAATATTTGTTTTTCTTTCAAGATTCAGTCATAAGTCATAAAAATAGAAAACAATAAAACACAAGTCAGAGTCCTGTATTTAGAAAAACTTCTAATTTACTTGAAGTTTAAAAAAGAAATACAAGGGGAACTGGGGATTAAGCATCTGACTCTTGATTTCATCTCAGGTCATGATCTTGCAGTTAGTGGGTTTGAGTCCCATGTCAGGCTCTGTACTGACAGAACAAGGACTCTTTGAGATTCTTTATCTCCCTCTCTTTCTGCCTCTCCTTAGCTCTCTTTCTCTCTCAAAAATAAATGAACTTAAAAAAATAGAAATACATGATTTATATAATAGATAGGTAAACAAACACACACATATACATACATATGTTAAATATGTGCATGGATAGATAGATATAAAATTCTATATTTAGCTATATGTACATAATAACATTTTAAAATAATATTTATTATAATGGTTTTAATGGCCTGATTTGAAAAATATTTGTTTTTGCAATGCTTGTGAAAATAATTGCTGATAAAATTGTGTTTGCCTTGGAGCGCCTGGGTGGCTCAGTCGGTTAAGTGGCCAGCTCTTGATTTTGCCTCAGGTCTTGATCTCATGGTTATTGAGTTTGAGCCCCACATTGGGCTCTGGACTAAGTATGGAGTCTGCTTGGGATTCTCTCTCTCCCTCTCGCTCTCTTCCTTTACCCCAGGTGTACATACACACACTCTTTCTCACTCTCTCTCAAAAATAAATAAACATTTAAAAAATTTGTGTTTATTTCATCAATATTAAAATAAGTATAATTTCTCATTTATAGAAAATTTAGAATTCTCTTCGATGATAGTTTATCCATCAATCTTTATTTTATAGTACTGAAATCATATTTTTATTTTATTTTTCTCAATTTTAAGTTTATTTATTTATTTTTGATGAAGCAAGAGCATGGGCAAGGGAGGGACAGAGAGAGAGAGAGAGAGAAAGAGAGAGAATCCCAAGCAGGCTGTGCACTGTCAGCATGGACTGATGTGGGGCTCCAGCTAATTAACCGTGACATCATGACCTGAGCCGAAACCAAGAGCCAGATGCTTAACTCACTGAGCCAACCAGGCACTTGAATATAGTGCTGAAAGCATATTGAGGACAGAATATAAGTCTTCTTTTATCCCTGCAGTCACTGGTGGTTGGCAGTGCCTTGTTATCCATAAACTTTTTGCATTTCTTTGAACAAATTTTTACTAAAATAATTAAAAAATAAAGTTTACAAGTTTAAATAATTAAAATATATACATACATTATCAATACATATCATCAAAATATGTCTCTGATGTTTGCATCAGCAGGATATCTACCAAAATGATATGTGTGAATTGAGACTACTTAGGCATTATAACACTTGCTCATTTTCTGAGACAAAAACTCTGTGTGAGAGAGAGATGTTCTTCCTATAGCAGTCTGAGGTTACTTTAAAAGAAGAAAAGAGAATATCTGTCTTATATCAGTGTTATTTATGTTTTACTAAAAGTCTTTTTTTAATTTTTGTTTTAACCAAGGTGAATCTTAGCAGTACAAAAAGACTGAAGAAGATTGCATAGATTTGTTTTAAAAATTTAAGCCATTAACCTTAGACCATGCAAGATAAAGATGAAATTTTAGTCTTCCTCTTACTATTTATTCCCCCCAAATTTAAGTTTAACTTTAAACTTTGTTATCTAATTGCTGGCAAGATATTAGAGGTTGCCTCTAACATCTTTAGCATTCATTGTATTTATGCATATATGTACATTGATAGAAATATATGACTATATATAACTCTTCTACTTACACGCAAGAAACTGTCCAAGGAACCATTCTCCATGTATTCTGTGACAATCATAACTGGTTTACCTGGATATATGACAAATAACAAGCAAATAACATGTGATGAATATATATAGAATATACTAAGGTATACCTGATGAATTTAAAAATGTAAAAGCTTTCCCTGTCTTCCTAGTTTTGCGAAGCTGCAAAACAAAGAAACAAACATTTTTCAACAGAAAATAAAACTAACAAAAATGGAAGAAGATTGGCTTTCAGAACAACAGCCTGTAACCTATGATATCTAAATCGGCTTATTTGGCATGGTTCTTTGTGAACCTAAAATATGTCCCTCTTCTCCCCTTTAGTTTCATCTTAGCTGATCTACAAAATCAAGTATTTATACCTTCCAGCCCAAGATAGGGCCAGGATTTCCATAGTCATTTATATTTCCTACAGATACTTATAGAACTTTGGACCAGGTGCTCCTTTTTATGCTGGTTAGAGCAAGTAAATCAAAGTCGCCATCTTCATGGATCCTACATGTGAATTTCGTAAGACAATTAAGACTAATAATTATAACTTTAAAAATATATATCAATTAATATGTTAAAAATTATAAAATCTGTGTTTAAAAGGAAAATAAAAATAAAATTGCTGGTGGCAGTAACTTATAATAACTGTTTTAGAAATATGTGGTCTTAAATGCCATTAAACCTTTCTATGAACATTTAAATTTATTTATATAACCTTATTACATTCATTGTGCTCCTTTAATTGTTTTATATATGATAGCTTATTAATTATTATCATTTCCATTTACACATGAGAAAATTGAGAAATGTAGAGGGTAATTAACTTACCAAATGTCATACAACTAATAAGTGATAAAACCCAAAGTAGCAACCTGAATACAGTGTGCTGTTACTTTTGGAAATTTATGCTGCAGGAAACATTTAAAATATGAAAAAGCATTAGATACAAAAGAGCTAAGTATATTTATATAGAGATTTACAAATAGAATTATGTTCAACTATAGGTAATGATTTAAGACAATTATTGGGTATCAATTCTATGGATTATTCTGAATTAAAATGAGAACTCTGAAGCCTAGCATTTAAGATTATTGTTACAGTTCAATATGTGAACAAAGCTGAAGATATGCTCTATATACATTATGATAACAACTTGGAAAATAAATAATGAAAAAAGAAATATGGAAGGTGGATATTTTTGATATATGGGAAATACTAGAAAATGTTTTGTATAGTTAGAATAACATAATATTACATATATGTACACATATATATTATATACATTAAATCAGTCATCACATCTTCCTATACTTTAGTAATATATATTATTTCCATTTTATGGTGTCCTCAACCAAAAGCATTGTGGACTTAGGAAGCTAGCTGACGTCCCACAATTAGCTAGTTCTCTAGCAGATCCTTAATATGGCTGTCTCTGATTTCAAAGCCTATACTGTTACTACATTATAATTCTCTTCCTTTATTTTTGCAATAATATTGTTTTAAATATAATTACATTATATTACAAAAGGAAGGAAAATTACTTGTCTTCCATGTCAGGAGAACCTGAATCAAGTCTTGACTGAGTACTTCTCAGTCAAGAAAGACCTTGCTCAAGATGGCTTTTTAACAAACATCAATGCATCCCTAATTATAGAGTATACTTTGAAATTTTCCTCATATGTTCCTTCTATATCATGAAAGTTATTTTGCCATTCTGATGATAGAAAATAGCGTTCTTTGCTTGCTTTTTCTTTCATAGGTAAAAACTCTTAACTCACACTAGTTATGAATTATGGCTTGGTACCATGAAGGTTACACTTGCTATATTTAGCATTTGAATGCATCCCAAGCTATATGTCTTATTTAATAAGAGGTTAAAATATTTAAATTCTGTAATTTTAAGATAATTTTTATATGTAACAATCAATTGATATACAAGTCTATGTTCCATTAAGATACTGATTTAGTTATATATTTTGGGTAACATATCATAAATAGTTAATTGGGTAAATGTATGAAAAGTCATTTATGCAAAAGCTTAAGCTTCCAGAACTTGCTTTTTCAAAATTCTAAGTAAGCTTTGATTTGACAATATTCAAGACAAAAGGGAAGATTCAACATCTCCTTGGAATCCTCTATCTCTCTTGAACTGATAAATCCAATACCTATAGACCTATCCCAGAGACTGACCTGAAATTAAAAGAATGTATGAACAAACAAACGAATGAATGAATGAAATCTTTCATAGGCATGTTCTCCATAAATCACTATAATCGCTACAATTTTCTGTTTTTGCTTTAATACAATTCTGTGATGAATAATATGCCTGCAAAATTCAATGCATACATTAAGTGTAGTCACAGATAGTTTACCTCATACAGTCAACTGTCAATTACAGTGGCCAGTTACCATGTTTTTGTACTACCTAGACCTTTGCTTATCACTTGTTTCCTTCTGGCTCTCAGCCCCATGACCATTACATTTCTTGTTAGCCTGTCTAGGGGAATGTTTGGCAAAGTAAATAAAAGTAACTGAAAGAAATCAAACCAGTCAATTAAGCCAAAGCCTCATGACCATTCAGAAATCAGATCAGGCCGCATTTAGTTCTAAACTTTAGGTATTTGTAAACACATCAGTTAAGATGGGCAAGTCTGAAAATATGCTTTACATTAAGTTCAAAGATTCAGCAAACCCAAATGTACAAAGAATAAACAAAATCACAAATATCCTACCTTAGAAAGCCTTAATTTCTAAGTTTTATTTATTTATTTTTTTAGTGTCTAAGTGTCTATTCTGCCTTTGTTTCTCTTGTGCTTTTGATTATATAAATAAGGTTAAAGCAAAAGAAACTCTCCACAACACTGGTGAGAACTAGTTCTAGCATGTATTAAGTACAGCTGGAAATCATAAAATATCAGCTCATCTGTAAATGGATGCAATGTATTTTTATTCAAGTTTGCATGCTCTTTCACATGTATTTTCAAGAGCCTATATCATTCGCTGTCTTCAGAGATCCTAAAATGCATCTGAGTGTCTATACTAAACTCACCAAAGTTATTGCTGGGTAACTGGCTGAAGTGAAACTCCAATAAAAATGAGCAAAACAAATTGTGCAGTGGAATCTTGCTTTTGTTCCTCAATCCTGCAATTGATTTTTGAGTGTAGATGAAATTATGACCTTTTATAATTAAAGGGTTAAGGGAAACAAATCAGTCTGTTACAGTCAGTTGGTTCATTTCCTCAACAATCCCCAGTGGCTCAGATATACTACTAATCATTGGACCATTGTTTGATGACAGAAGAAATGTGATTCAGAATACCTAAGATTTCCATGTTCAGCACTAAGTATTCCACCACAGCTTTCTAATCACATTTTTTTATAAAAAGAAGAGCAGGCAAATGTAATAAAAATAAAGCCATACATAGAGATTTTTATTTCAATTATCAAATAAATATTGGCTTTAGATTAAAATGTTTTCATTAAAACATAAAGATTATTTTTCAGTGATTGACATATTAAAAACTATTGGAGTGCCTGACTGGCTCAGTGGGTAGAGCATGCAACTCTTGACCTTGATGCTGTAAGTTCAAGATCTACATTAGATGTAGAGATTACTATAAAAAATAAAATTAAAAATAATTATTGAAGTTTAATTCATTTTCAAAGAAATGTTATTAATTCTTATTACCAGTAATTGTATCTCACATACTCTATGTCTCATTTTCAAAACACTTAAACACTCTCTAAATATATGAGTGTGGTTTATAAAATCAAAACCTTTGACCTTAGCAGCCTGCACTCATTATTAGTATCATTGAATCAGAATTAAGGTGGAAGCCAAAAAGCATACATAGAAGAAGGAAAACAAAACAAAACAAAAACAAATGAACAAAATCATCCTGACAAATACACCTCATTATTCCCAGGAAAAAAGACTAGAATCACCTCTGATTAGGAAGAAAACGTTTTGGTTTTAGATTTTCATGTACTATATCTGACTGAGAGAAATATTGTGATGACCTAGAGTATTTTTCCATGGTTTCCCATTATCATATAAAAATACGGGACAATCTTTTCCAAATTTCATTTTAATCAAGACATTATTCATTTCAAAAATGATCCCCTTTACAACCACTGGTCTATGGGTTAATGAGGGCAGGGACCAACTCCATGTTGTCTATGCTCTAAATCTAGCACCTAGCAGACTGCCAGTTAAAATCGATCATCTCCTGTCAATCATTTCAGGATGTCTAAGGATAATCTCTCTCTTTAAAATTAGGCTAAGAAACACTTTCTCAAAGTCTTCCTAATCAACCATGCTCCATCAATCTTAATATGCTGAATGCTTTACATTCAGCTGACTTTACATTTTTAAAGTTTATTTGTGCTTAATTTGAAATAAAATTTAATACTTTTAAAGACAGGAACAGATGAAAAGTACAGGATAGGCAATGTGGTCAATAATATGCTGTACATTTAAAACTAATATATCATTGTATATCAACTGTACTTAAATTAAAAAAAAGACAGAAACAGTATTTTTACTCTCCCTTTGAATACAAAGCTGATTTGTATAATAAGTACAACAACAATGAATAAATATATTAATCTGAATGTGCTAAGTCTGATTTTTCAAGGATAGCTTAGTTTTTCCCTTTTCAAGCTTATTCTATCTTTCATTTATTTTCTTGTCCAATTGCAGAAAATAAGACCTTATGCATATTAGTGAATTGAAGTGATAATAGTAACATTCTCATTTCCACTTTAAAATGAATGTTTTTCATATTTTATTATTGAATATGATGTTCATAGGCTTGTTTGTTTTTGTTTTGAGGTTTTTATATTTATCAAACATACATATTTTCTATGTAGGATGTGCTAGGAAAACTTTTTAAACTAAGATGTGTATTTTCTGTATCTCTCAAGATTGACTTTTTCTTTTCTATTAATGTTGTGAATTTCCAGTATGACTAATAGTAAACTAACTTTGCCTTCTTGGAATAAACTAAATTTGAGTATTATGGAGTATCTTTTTTGATACATTATTATTATTATTTTTTATATATATATTTTTAATTTATTTCTAGGAGAGAGAGAGAGACAGCATGAGCAGGGGAGGGTCAGAGAGAGAGGGAGTCACAGACTGAAACAGGCTCCAGGCTCTGAGCTGGCAGTCAGCACAGAGCTGGACGCGGGGCTCGAACCAACGAACCGCGAGATCATGACCTAAGCGAAAGTCGAGGCTTAACCGACTAAGCCACCCAGGCGCCCCTCTTTCCTTTATATTATTAACTCTGGCTTTTAATTACTCCACTGTTAGTGAGTTTTTGTTCATGCATTACAGCTGTTTTTCTCTCTGAAATATTTTTATATGATTTGATATTAAGATATCATTAGTCCAATGAAATAGGGGTGTTTCTTTTTCTCACTTTCTGCAAGAATGTGTGTATGACTAGAATTACTCAGAGAGTTATTAAGTAAGTTTATAATTATAGTTCTTCTTTAGAAGAGTTAGTGTATATTTAAACTAGAGCTCTTTGAAAGTAGATCTTTGCACACATGTATCATGTTCTAACAAACGTTGTTAAGCTGCATTTAACCTTTCAAAAATATCTTAAGTCCATACTATTTAAATGCAGAAAATAGACAACATATTTTTTGTAATTCAAATGTGGCCAATTCAAAAGATATAAATGGAAAATATTGAAAAAATAAGGAAAGTCCTTAAACATGTAAAAATAACAATTTTTTTCCCTGTCTTATTTTTGTTCCAATATGTTCATTAAAGATCTTCCTCATTTTGTTGCTCTGAGTACACTCTTGACTCCTTTCTCAAATTACTCATGAACATATGAGAACTTGGGTTACCAGAGTTTATTCTAACAAACTACTTCTATAAATTATTAATAAAATAAACATAACATACATATCAGCCATCTTGAATACTACAGGGAATTAGAACCCTTGAGACAAGCACAGAAGAAAACTTTTAGAGAGAAGCAAACAGGACATAGTAAAAATCTGGCATTGTCACCACAGAATGACATCTTATTTCAGTGATTATTTTTTCTCATATATGCAGGAGAAAGAAAAGTACAAACAAATGACTAAGCTTTTGGTGTAAAGTGGATGCTCATACCAGCATAGAAATGTTTTAATTATGAGAAACTGTCCTAATGTTCTCCTCACTATATTCCTTAATGTTCCAAAGTTACAGTTAAATTGAATTATTATTATTATTTTTTAATTTTCAGAAAATAATTCCTCTCTAAATACCTACATCAATTGTATCCAGTATAATTCCTTTTATTTCACTGAGTGCATTGTGGCCAATGGAGGTCTTCTTGGAGTATCAACATCATTTGACTAATGGTGTGATGGCAGAAATATCAAACATTTGCTAAAAACAAGTTCCATCTTTTTTGAACTTCAACTAAAATTGATAACACATGTGAGTACAAAATTCTGAGCGGAGACTGTGCCCCCAGCTTTCTGCTACTTTGAAGATCAGAGAGTCTCTCACCTTCTCTTGTTTAAGACCATCAGGCTCAAAACGTATCATTAAAATTGTTTATGGCTCAATTCAAATAAATGGAAATACAATGATTGAATAAAAGGTTTTCTCTAAAAGACTTGAAAATGATACACTATAACAGACCAAGTGTTTCAAGCATAAAATTAATAGCAGTATTTAAAAAAAAAATTATCATTGAGCAAAAAAAGAATTGTTTTCACAATACTTTTTTCTATACAGCCAAGGTTAACTGATAAAAATCTCAAGCTTACCAGAAGTGGTAATTTGGATTTTCATAGCTCTATTTCACTTAACAATGTATTCCTACATAATCTTATTTGATCTTTAAAGTATCTGGTAATAGTGAAGTAGAGCTGCTCTTCCAAATTACAGGTGAAGAAAACGAGTCTCTGTGAGTGGTTTCATTTGTCAGAGGTCTCACAACTAGTTGGGGTGAGCCAAAACTTAAACTCTAACCCTCTGACTCTTTTTTTTTAAGTTTATTTTTTTTTATTTTGAGAGAGAGAGTGAGAGAGAGAATGAGAGAGAGAGAGACAGAGAGAGAGAGAGAGAGAGAGAGAGAAGGCACACACAGTCAGGGGAGGGGAAGAGAGAAAGGGAGAGAGAGAATCCCAACAGGCCCTCTGCTGTGAGCACAGACTTTCGGTTGAGCCTCAGACTCTTGGTTTCAGCTCAGGTCAGGCCTGAAACCAAGAGTCAGATGCTCAACCAACTGAGCCACCCAGATGTCCCTGATCCTCTGATTCTTAATCCAGATACTGATATATTTTTTCCTTAAAACATAATTTTGTTTATTAAATTATAAACTCTTCATCACTCCTAGTCTGTGTGTGTGTGTGTGTGTGTGTGTGTGTGTGTGTGTGTGCGTGTGCGTGTATTTAAACTTTGCAATTGGATTGTTTTAGCAGTCATGCAGTCATATATTCTCAGGAAGCATAAAATAATAGGAATGGATGAATAGCTTCTGGTGACAAAACTGCCTTATTTATATGTTAACACAACATATAAACTTTAGTCTAAGGCACTGCTATTTCCTCTCTGACGTTATAGGGTACCAGACTTAGAGATTTTAAATATGCCACTAACGGAGTTCAAACTCTAGTTCTAGGTCTGCTACCTTATTATGTTCGCACTATATGAGATGACTGGGATCTGTATAGTCAGGTTTGGCAGCCTCTTACATGCTTATTTGACCAGGGAGATATATCAAATTTAGAACTTTTACTCTAAGAATAAGACAGTTGTAATTCATATTAGAATGTTACAGAGTCAGACTTGAATAAGGTAGTTAATGGATAATACCTGTGATTTTTAAAGTCTTTTTTTCCTTAATGCAACTTTTTTGGTAGTTTGGTCTTGGGGATTGTTTTATGTTTTTCTTTGCCAACAGACCAAAGTTCATATTTGATTATTTCATTTTTATATTTAAAGAAAACCTGCCACAATAATTATGGTTTAATGTTGCTCATCATTCAGTTTCCAATGCCATTGCTAGCACTTTCTAATTAGACAAGCGACCTGCTCTTTACAGTTATTGTTTGTTCGAATGTAAAATGGAATTATTGTATCTAATTCACAGGGTAGTGGTAAGAATGAAATGATGTCAATAGTACTATTTCGGGCACATAATAGTCAATGCATAAAGAAAATCTTATGAAAACTGGGTTATAAGAAAAATGGTTACATAAGTAGAAATGAGTTTCCTTCCCATTGGGGCTCAAGATCTTGACGACCACTTGGTGAGGATGATATAAAGGAGACCAAATGGCTAATTGTATATTAAGACATTAAGTAGTATAGTCTTTCCCTGGAGGAACAAAGGATTCAAAGGTCTTCCCAATCCTTACTACTACTAACAGTGTTTTTATTATTAATTAAAAAAATAAAACATGTTCTTCATCAGATAATATTTTAGTGTTACTATGTGTATGGCTTAAGTTTTAGGAGTAAGAAGGTAAAAAAACAATGCTTCTTACAACACTTAATGTGGGCTTACAGTTTATGGTTAAATTCTACATTATTCAGTTCTTAATCCCATTTATTATATTAAAAAACTCTAAAGGAAATCAAAGTACATCTCAATTACACCATGCTCTTGTGAGAAAGGAACTGGCTTTTTAGTCACATCAAGATGAGAATAGGTATTCGTCCCATTTGGAAAGTGCTCCATGTAATGTTAAAGAAAAATATCATTGTGAAAAATATAATGTGTAATGTCTGTTGGTAACCATAGAATATGTAAATGTGGTGCCAATGAATTATCCCCTAAAGGATGCCAAATTTCCTGCCATATGTTGTCTTTTGGTCTAAGTAGTTTGCTGCCAATTTAGCTTATTCTTCATCCTGTGCTCCGAAGTCTCGAGGAAAAAAAATCCTAGAGCATTATCAAGAGGTTTTCATTGGTATTGGAGCCAAAAATCACATATCTGCCTCACGGGATTCCTTCTGAGTCTGGCTGGAGAAACTATCATGGAAATAAGTTCAGATTGCTATCATGGGCTGGGAGCCAGAGTTTCTCCAAACCAGTCAAAAATCCATCTGGGACTCTAGATTAGAATTATTTGAAATCCACAGAGAACCAGGAAAAGGCCTTGGGTCTAATGTGATCCCAATCTTTACAGCTCAGAAGTATTCCCCAAACCCCCATAATTTCCCTAAAGCCAGGGGGGTAAAGATTTGGAAGTTTAACTAAAACTGGTGAACAGTAAAAGAAAAAGCAGTTAGCTGGGAGTTCCCAGAAATTCCTGTCAAAACTGAGTCATCGTTTTGCCTTGCTATTTATTCCATATAACAGAGACTTCTTCCCAATTCACTTAACTACCTTTTCATCAGTGTGTCTTAATACAGTCCTTTCTTTTTAACTCTTATTTTTTTTTTCAATTTTTGAGGATCTAGAATAGCACTTTCAATATAACACTAGTTAAATATCTTGGCTTTCTTGTTGAAGAAAGACATGTTAACCCCAAACTAGTCTCTGTGAGGACGGACATCACTATGAAAGAAAATATCAAATTCTGAAATGACTGAGTAGGGTTTAAATAACCTCTGCATAACATAGGCAAAAGTCAGCCTTTTGACTTGACCTACTTTTAGTAACAACTCCCTCCAATCGAATGATGTTGGGATGGTCAAATTGTCCCATAATGCTTGCTTCTCCCAGGAAGTCTCTCCTCTGCTTTTCTGTGTAGCCCACTTTCAGGGTCTTGATGGCCACGGAAATTTCTTTTTTTGAAGGTAGTTTTAAGCGACCACTGCACACCTCTCCAAATTCACCTGTTAGGATAACAAAACAACAAACAAAGGTAAGGAAATCTATAATAAAAATATTATTAGTAGAGAGTAACTGTTTCATCTCAGTAATTACAAAGTATTTGCACCTTTGACCCACGAGATGTACACTGTAAATCTCCAACTTATTTTAGAAAATGGTAACTGGAGACTCCCTAAGAAACTCCAGGACATCGAGAGCCCAGTGGGAAATGGACCTTGTGAGTTGCCATATATTTTGAAGTACCACGCTGTGAACTATGTTATATGAAAGAACAAGTGGAAAGTGGAAGGCTATATCGAATAGGGTTTTATGTCCTTGTTCTCATAGCTACCATCTCCTCAAGGTAATCATCAGACCAGTATAGGTATTATCAGTTTAACAATGGATTAAATTTCAGATGTTTCCAGACATTCTGTTATTACGAAGAGGACCAATTTAGCTATACACTCAGACTGTCTAAATATGAGAACAGAAGCATCGGCTACCAATTCCTTTTATTGGAGTATTGGCATGTTGCACTCGTTATTGACATACTAGTTGTAAAGTTCTCTGAGATTCTGGAAGGAAGAAGATAAATATACTATTTTCAAAAAAAGGTAGCATACTTTTTTCTATATAGAATCACTCTAAATATTTTCAAAGTCTTCAATAAAAAACTTGTTTTAAATGCATAATTAATCCACAATCTACCAAAATTGGAATGTTGGTGACTTTTAAATAGTCTAGGGAGCCTAGGTGGCTCAGTCAGTGGAGCACCTGACTTCGGTTTAGGTCATTACCTCACAGTTTGTGGGTTCGAGTCCTGTATCAGGCTTTGTGCTGACAGCTTGGAGTCTGAAGACTGCTTTCAGATTCTGTGTCTCCCTTTCTGTCTACCCCTCCCCTGCTCACACTCTGTCTCTCTCAAAAATAAACACTAAAAAAAATTAAATAGCCTAATCCGACTGATATAAAATTGCCTAGAACTAGTTTGGGCACTATCTTCATATATATTGTTATTGAGAAAATTTACCCATAACTTTTTCAACCTTTTTTGAGCTCCCTGAGAGTGGAGACCCTTTAAATTCATTTTTCTTTTTTTTTTTTTTTTTTAATGTTTTATTTATTTCTAGGAGAGAGAGAGAGACAGCGTGAGCAGGGGAGGGTCAGAGAGAGAGGGAGTCACAGACTGAAACAGGCTCCAGGCTCTGAGCTGGCATTCAGCACAGAGCCCGACGCGGGGCTCGAACCCACGAACCGCGAGATCATGACCCAAGCGAAAGTCGGACGCTTAACCGACTAAGCCACCCAGGCGCCCCTACATTCATTTTTCTGTCCCACCAGTTGCCATAGTAATTGCCACTATGTAGTGCCATGCATAGAACGTGCCTTGCTCATAAAGGAAATCCTAATCTTGTGTAGCTTACTACATCTGATTGTACAACACTTTAAAAATGTTTTTTAATATCAAATGAGAGATTTTTCAGAAAAGGATTAATTGCATAATTCATTGTTAGGCTGTCTATGGAATGACAGAGGATTCTTGGTCCAACCTTCTCATCGTGAGTTTTTGTACAAGCCCTATGCCCCGTGGGTCAGCCAGAGAGGAGCTGTCAAGAAGGGAGATGCTTCTTCTCTATATTTTGTTCAAGCAAGTGGTTCAACCCACAAAAGCAGCAGGTTGTCCTATTGATTTACCAGCTGCATTACTACGAATGGCTTGCCTTTCTCCAGGAAGCTCTAAACTTCCCCAGACTTGACCTTTTCTCAGGAATCCAGTTTTGTCACTGTTTTCAAAACCATGACTTATGCTGTAACTTGTCAAAGTCACATAAGGTCCAAAAGCAGCTATTTATACATTTTAAAAATAAATACCCATCAGTTGGCAACAATATGACCGGCACTTTGAAAAATACAGAGTTATAATGCTAAATAAGTCAGATCTAATTTTTTCTCTTTGAAGGAACAGGGAGAAGATGGCAATATTTGTAGCTAGGGTGTTCCTTAGAATTATAGGGAGAATCAGGGGCAAAGTTTGAGAACATTCATTGATCTTTTGAAATCCAAGGAAGAATATGTCATTATAGAGAGTGAGTATTAGGAGAATTGTGATGCAAAGTAAATCATTGTTAGAATCTGTAAGCACGAGTAAGACTTCCTTTCCTTATACTGGGCTATTGGAACCTTGCCAGAGAGCTCCAGTTCATGCTGCATAAACATTAACTTTGAGCAAACCATAAGAAAGCATCCATAATACATTTCTATTTTCTGAAATAAAGTTCTGCCATTATCATGAGTCAATACACTGTAATGGACCATGTTTTAAATTTTGATGTTATCACCACTTATTCAATGTGACAAGTCATTTGCCAACAGATTGCAGGACAGATAGCACTGAGCTGTGGGACAGAGAACAGATTCTAGGGCCTAATTGCCGCTGTCACTTATTAGCTGTGTGATTTTGAGCTAGCGCCTTTTTTAAAATTTATTTTAAAATTTTTTTTTTTATTTATTTCTTGGAGAGAGAGAGAGAGAGACAGCGGGAGCAGGGGAGGGTCAGAGAGAGAGGGAGTCACAGACTCTGAAACAGGCTCCAGGCTCTGAGCGGGCAGTCAGCACAGAGCCCGACGTGGGGCTCGAACCCACGAACTGCAAGATCATGACCTAAGCGAAAGTCGGACGCTTAACCGACTAAGCCACCCAGGCGCCCCGAGCTAGCGCCTTTTTAAAATATGTATTTCTTTTGAGAGAGAGAGCATGCATGTGCATGGGGGAGGTGCAGAGAGGGAGAGATTGAGAGAGAGAGAGAGAGAAAGGGAGAGACAGAATCCCAAGCAGTCTCTAGGCTGTCAGCACAGAGCCCAATGCCAGCCTCGTTCTCATGAACTTGAGATCATGACCTGAACAAAAATCAAGAGTTGGATGCTCAACTGACTGAGTCAATCAGGCACCACTTGAGCAAGCATCTTAACCTCTCTGTATCTTTCTCTCCTTATCTAACATGGGAACACCAATTGCATCTAACTCATAAAATTTTTGTATAATTAAAGAAATTAATGTATGTAAAGATGCATAATGTCATTTACAAGTTAGTTACTATTTTCTTCTCTGAGTTCAGACCCACCTTAAGAAGGATAAATTATCTATCTACTTCTGAAGAGTTAGATCAAATTGAAGAATTAATACAAAAATGTTTTTTAAAATGTTAAATTCTGTATTAATGTAAGAAGAGGTGGTTGTGATGTTGATGGTGATAAAAAGGTTAATGTCATTCTGGACAAGTATTTGTAAGAATGGAATTTTGTAAAAGTCCCTCACTGGGGGGATCAGGGAGAGAGTTCAAATTTCAAGTGGGTCAATTAGGGTTCCTTTCCTTCTTTTTAAGGAAATATCTGACATATGTAAATGTATATCTACTTTCAAAATTCAGAAGATGATGTTTCAGTCATGCTAATTTTTTAAAAACACCAAAACTTTGAAATGTGATTATTTTATCAGATAAATACTAGAAATGGTCACCAATATATTATACTAAACAGAAATGTTAAACATTAATTCATTTCTCTTTATAATAAACAACTGTGTTTGAAAAATTAACAAAGATTAGGCAAATGCAATGCCCTATCTTTCCATCTAGCCAAATTTTACATGGTCTTATTCAATTACCTCTTAACCTATAAGGAAAAAAAACATCCTGTCATTTCTAAGTAAAAGCACAACTGTAAGATCATTTGGAAAGCACTGCTTGATTGTTTAATCCAATAACTGCAGTAGGTTGTATTCGTACTTTGAAATAAAATATGCTTTATGAGAATGGGTGCACCATATTCTGGTTTAAGATGCACAATGCAAAACTGTTCAAAATAAAATTCCTTACCCTCCTTTCATTTAAAATATGTAATTTAAAATAGGAGAAATGAACAGAGTATAAGTAGCCTTATATTTTTTTGTATATTTATCAGATACCATTATTTATCAGTTACTGTTATTTTATTTTATTTATTAGATACCATTTTAATGTGTGTGTCTTGTCATACACCACTGTGTTCTAGCATTATCAAATACCATCTCTTTTTTTACTAGTGGATAAGCTTTTACTAGTGGAAAGGGCCCCGAAGTTCAAGGTCCCCATGTGTCTGTCTGGCCTCTGGACACTGGCTGAGCACAAATGAGTTTCTCGTCCTCATATCATTTGACTGCAAAGCCTGTATGCTACAGGTGCTCCTCAGGTTTCCATGCTAGGGAACAGTGCACTCTTGTGGGATGATATTAACACCAGCGCTACAGGAACCACATGCACCACAGGGCAGTTTACAAAGCAGAACTGTACAAATGAAAGAGAGAAATTAATATTTATTTGTGTTCACTAGATTAACACAGATATATGATGGACGTGTATACTCTTAAGTCTTAATTGTGGAAAGGAAGCACATACTCTATTTTCCTTCTATGAATTATTAGTTTCATATTTTAGTATCACCTGCACCTGTGAGTTTTAGAAGGCTGAAATATTAATAAAGTCAGAGAAGATTCAGTATATTATCATTTTATTTAGATAATATGAATTAGATTTTCCTGCTTCAAAAGTAAATACTGTAAGCTTTCTAAATGCTGCTTTGATGTATAGAAAGAGAAACAGAGAAAATAATATGCACATTTGTGTAAAGAAGCATCTTGCAGAAAACGTGATCTGATGTTATTCACTATTCAATGGATTAATTTCTCAGTCTTTCTCTTTCCCACATCAACATATCTATTTGGCATTTGTTTTTAAAATAATATTGAAGAATGAGGTGATGGGCAGAACTATTGGACAAGATTGTTTATTTTTACTTTTGAGTAGCAGTTTTATTCAAATGTACCTTGAATGTCTGTGGATGTTCCTGTGTTTATGTGTAAATGTAAAAATAGTGTTATTCTGTAAGTATCTATAACTTTTATTGGAAATGTGCACCTGTTATTCACAATCACTCCAGAGGTGTTTGTTAATGGAATTATAATTGAATCCATTAATGATTAGAATGAAGAGGTATCTATATGAAAACAAGCTTCAACACAAATGCATTTAAACTATATAAAGTAATAGGCAAGTATTAAAATGGAGTACTTTATGTTACTTAAACTATCCACTCAAATAGTTTTGAGTCAATTTGTGTAAAATGCGTCATTTATGATTATGTTTTGTGTTGCCTCCTTTTTTTTAATTTTAAAGAGGATTCTAAAATTGCCTGTTTTAGAAACTCAAAATTTTCACTTAGTGAGCTTGTCTAAAGTAAGATGCACTTTTATCCTGTTATCCCTATTTAATCAAATAGGCTTTGTGACACATGATCAGCATAGCCAGGGGAAGACGGAGCTATTGAGGCGGCCGCCTCTGAAATTCAATAAATAAAAAGCTGGCCATGGTCTGTGAGTCTGTAAGTCTGGCACCTTTGAAATCATTACATTCCATTAAATACTCCTTCATTTACTTATTGCCTGCCTTTGATGTTGAAACCAGAAAAAATGTCCCTTTTCATAGCAATATAACTTAGGTTTGACAATTTGCACATTCTTAGGCAGAGTTCTTATTCATAGTTGCAAACCTGTAATTGACACATAGGTAGAGAGTGGGGGTTACTGTGGTGGTTACCTGCTCCAACGACTTTGTCAATGGATATGTTGGTGGCATCCAATTCCTTAGCAAACTCATGAACTGCTTGAGTAGGGTCTTCGTATGTGTGTGGGTCAACATAAGTCCTGAGACCTGGAAGTTTTACTGTTTGAGGGAAGGGAGAAAGGCATTATTGTAGCTGGATTTATACAAACTTTACTGAGAAAATTTTATAACCATATTATTAGTGAAAAAATATCCCTGTTATAATAAAGCGAACCAACTGTTAGTTTATTCTGCAACTGGCAGAGAGGTTGGAATAAGCGTTGAATGATTTAAGAAACAAAATTCCCCCTAATGAAACAAAAAGAGGAACCACAATGAACTTTCTCACCAAAGCACCAGGAGGAAAATGGATGTTCAAATAGGGGAATCTCAAGGAGAAGATCATTCAGAATTGAGTAGACCCAGAAATTATACCATCAGCCCTAGTGAGTGAACACCATCACGCTATTACACATTTATGATTCTACAAATAGTGCAGTAAACAAATATTTATGACAATGCTACATCTGACAATAAATCAAAGTTTGTGAAATACTTTCAAAAGGTGGAACAATGGCTAAAATTATAGATAAATTAATTAAAGTATATAAAATGGCATGTCTTTTGTTTGACACTATTCCACTCTTAGTAATATTCACAGTCAAAGTTGTCTGTTGTAATTAAAGATCTGCTTAAACCTGTGAGGATATGTATATACAATATAGGTCTTATATGAATATATTAATATATCAATTTATTGAAATCCTACTGTATAGCTTTTCAGCATAGTTAAAGGCATTATAAATTCTCTATATTTTAATAATAGTGCCAAAAAGCTAAATTCCAAACATAAATTATATTTATAGCTTATTAAATATAAACCTCCTTCATAACATGTATATTTAGTTAATAATTCTGAAAGTGAAATTTTTTGTGATGTTCTATAATTAAATTAGCATGGTTAAAAGATACAGGAGAATCATTTTGGATTTGATTTAATACTAATTAGATTCCTATTATTTGGAAAAAATAAATCATATTAGAAATAATTTGGAATGTTTAATAAATTTCTCTGCAGTAAAACTAATTCCCCATGTGAGGCTTGAACTCATGACCCAGAGAGATCGAGAATTGCCTGTTCTACCAATTGAGTCAGCCAGGCACCCCTAAAACTAAAGTTTTATCAAAGGGAGCTTACTTTAGGATCTACTAAAGTACATAAGCATGCTCTAATACTAAAGGATATTGCATATATACTTATATGATGGATTTTTGTTTTTAATTTTGTTAATTTTTTAAAAAATGGTTAAAAAATATTGGTAACATTGTTTTAGCAAGGGGCAAAGATGTCTAATAGTGATATATTTTTTTCATTTATGACACTATATTATTGAAGGATTTTTTTTATCCTAAAGTAACAAAAGAAATCAGATGTTCTCTTTTATAGCATCCTTCATAATGAAAGCATCTTAACGGCAAATTGCAAGTGAACATTCAGTGATGACCAAAGACGTCTCTGACTCAGTTTTGTAGTGTGGATGAAATGGGTGTAGAGACTGATGATAGCAGTTATTCTGGAGAACCTTCAGCACAGTGGACATTAGGCCAACAGGTCCAGCATTTCATAGTTCGGGCTGAGAAATGATCATTCACTGACCTATAGGACATCTTCATGAATGCCCTGGTTACACCACATAATAAGTTATGTTCCTGCAAAGGATCCATAAAGATTTTGAGATAGGAAATAGAGGCATAAGTATAAATGGATTATAAAAAATAAATGGTGGTTGGGAAGTAAAAATCCAGTTTTCCTTAGTTACTTCTCCAGATGATTTTTGAGACTCTAGAAAGAAATGGGTAGGTCAGGGAGCAAATGGAGAAGAGAGGCTAACGCTCCTCCTCCTTGGCCTGTGTTGACACTGGCACTGCAACACAGCAGCCTCTCCATCCTGAGGTCAAGCACAGATTATTCCAGAAGATACCCATTCTAGAGTTACATCCGTAGAAATGGGGAAATGACAAGTCCTTTGCCCTTGCTTTGGGTAAACTGTGAGTAGAGCAGCTTTTGAAGCAAGAACTCTACTCTTGATGGTTTTCTATTCTGAACAGCTCAGTAAAAAGAATTAGCTAGGTGTCAGAGAAAGAAAGTTCTTGTATACTTGTTATTCAAGTGCCTCGCATGAGTGCCTGCTATGGGGTTAGTGCCCAATAAATGATAGAGATTATTGACATTATATGTATTTTCATGTTAAGAATGTTTATTCACAATTATCAGTATGATTGAGGTTTCTGGAGAGAGAATTTGGGCCAGAAATGTCCATTCCTTTAGAGCTCCCAGATCAGTTTGCAAGCTTCTGCCATTATTGTAAACATTGTTGCTTCCTACACAAACAGAGGGCAGAGTCACTTTTTAGTACAGTGGTCTATTATAATTTATTATTACACTAAAACTATTTCTTTTTTTAAATATTTTTATTTATTTCTGAGAGAGAGAGAGAGAGAGAGAGAGCATGAACAGGGGAAGGCCAGAGGGAGAAGGAGACACAGACTCTGAAATAGGCTCCGGGCTCTGAGCTGGAAGTCAGCACAGAGCCCTATGAGGGGCTCGAACCCACGAACCGCGAGATTATGACCTAAGCGAAAGTCGGACGCTTAACCGACTAAGCCACCCAGGCACCCCACACTAAAACTATTTCTAATATTATCAGTACTAAAACACTTTACCCTTAAAACAAGCAAACATATTAAGAAAGGCTTGCATACTTGTCTTGCTTAGGAGTAAGGAAAACAGTAAAAGTAACTGTACACTACACTTACTGAAATATATTAGGAAATAAAGTTCTGTCAGAATCTTTTTGTATAATAAATTGTTACATTTGATGGAAATTCACATCAAAGGGAGGCTGAGATATATGATCATCCAGTTTTGATTTATCTCTAGTAATGGTACAATAAAGGACCAGTAAGATTAGGACGTTTAGTATTCCTTTTCAAGGAAAATTAAAAACCTTTTAAAAATAAGGTCAAACTTGGGGCGGCTGGGTGGATCAGTCAGTTCAGGGTCCAACTTGGGCTCAGGTCATGATCTCATGGTTCCTGGGTTCAAGACCCGCATCAGACTCTGTACTAACAACTTCAGAGTCTGTGTCTCCCTCTTTTTCTGCCCCTCCCCTGTTCACACTCTGTCTCGGTCTCTCCCTCTCAAAAATAAATGTTAAAAAAAAATTTTTAAGTGAGGTAAAAAAATTAAAAACAAAAAAAAGAAAACTTTTCTTATAAACAATTACAAATGTGTTACCTTGAGGAACTTAAGGAAAGCAATTTGGAAGCAATTTACTAGCATCAGGATTTACAAAGACCATTATAAAATGAGTTGTCAGACACAAAGTCTCTAACATTTTAAATAAGCCCTGGCTTGAAACAGCCTTGAAATTGTGCTTTAGAGCGACCCTTCTATACCTGCCAGGCCTAGGGAGTGTATGTATTACTAAATAATCTGAACATTCAATCACCATTCCCAACTGAAATCAATCAAATTTAGTGCAATTAAATAAAAATCATGGAAACTTCTTTTCTATCCACAGGAAATTTGGGAAACAATAGAAATATAAACACAAATAAAATGGCCTGTTCGCCGTGGGAGCTTCTGCTGCTGACTTTTCACTGCTGACCCCAGAGGTTCCAGGAATCAGGTGATGCAGGATACAAGGCACATAATCCCTTCACACCAATAATTAAGGGCAACATACAGAGTAACTGGGCTGTGTCAAGAAAACCAGATAATAAACACATGTTCACGTGTTAAGCTGTACTACTTTACAGCTCGTTCTGTGCAAACACAATAATTTACATTTCCATTTTACCAGCATGAGTTGCCCTAAGGATAGCAAGAAATAAAACGGCCTAGCCGCAGAGGGCAAGGGGACAGGATCTTAGGAGGTGAAACACATTTCTTTCCTTTTGAAGCAATATTATAGGATTTGTAACAAGACTGGAGGGAATAGTTCATAGCTAGAGTTTTTTAAAGTAATAACAAATAAATGGTCTGAAATAAACCAGCTGTAGCATTAAGATGCAGAAAGTTTATGACAAGCATGTACGTTACCTTATGCCCTTACAGCTAGGATAAAATGCATTTCTTTTTTGGTTGTCTATCATAAAGACATTGCGCATTCGAAGAAAATCAAAGTTTCGAGCAACTCCACCAGAGAAACCAACAGCTAAAACAGACTGGAGTGACGGAGGAATGTGCTTACCAGTGGGACACAGAAATTTATCATTGTTCTAGATTCATGAGATTTACAATTCGGACATTAAAAACCCAAGTCAGTATGGTTTTACTCTAAAGGCTATATTTACATTGACTGTTCAACTCAAATTAAGAACAATTTAATCCACAGCAATGTAAGTACTCTAATTTATGCATGGCAGCTGTGACTCGGTGTTTTTTGGGGGACAGTAAAAAAAGCTACACAAACCTCCTGCACTTTGTTCATTCATTCTCTTCAGACTTTTGAGGTGGCAACCTGACTCATCTAGAAGGATGAGATGTTGCCAAGAGGAGGGTAGCACTTTGGCTTTTGCAAATTATTCTGCGATGACTGCAATGAGAAGGATAAAACAAATAACGCTCTTTGTAAACTCTGTCACTGTGTCCAGCTCACATCAGTTTACATTTTGGAAGACATTCTCTTTTTCTTTTTCGTAAGCTCCTGTGTGCCTCCTGCACGTTGGCAATAGGTAATCAAGCTGCTAACTTGAGTTAAAATGAGAACTATAGTTTTCAGATGCAAAGCCATTGATGGATATAAAGTATCATGCTGAACTGAAAATAATTTTACAAGGCAATAGTGAATCACAGAAAGTGATGCTTACAAGACTACATCAGTCATATTGAGGTGATTTGAGAGCACGAAAGTATGAGTTTAGTCTGCACTAATTTCCATAAGAACGTGCTATTCCCTTTGAGTCCACTGATTAGTAATTGCCACGTCGTTTGGAAAAATTAAAATGCCTGGGATGATTTGTTTTGCCACAAGAAGAAAAATAACAGTCCTCTTATTAGATATAAACACTTTGTTTCCCAAAAGAGTATTTCCTTTAGAAAATATTAAAAGGAGACTAAATTGATTGGTATTAAACTATGAGGGAAAAGTGCTGGCTTTTCTACCAGTGAGATATCGTATAACTACAAAATAAACAGTTTATTTTAAAGGCTCTCTCCCGGTTGGATGACAAAATAGACTCCGGCATTTCACATAAACAGAGGTTGTTTATATTTATTTGGGAGTTCGGAAAGGGAAAAGGTTCCTATTTAGATTTTAGCAAAGGATGAAAAATAAGGAAATGGAAGATACGCTTTGCCTTCCAGCTACGCAGAGCTGACTATATAGTACATACTCCCCATTATGTGCATTATTTGGCTATAAACCACAGGTTATCCTTCACTTTAGCTTAAGGATACTGAAATGTGACCATGTAAAAATTACTTCATGCAGAGCCATGAATTTCCTTCCCCATTTTAAATTAATTTAATCTGCTTAATTTTTCATAAAACTCCTCTAGCATTCCCTTCTTTGTGGGGGAAGTTATCCAATTATATATCAATGACTGCTAAAACTAAAACGGTAAAACCAAAGCACCAAAACAGCTTAGGAACTTACAATGTCCATTCCCAAAATGAAGTCTTTTTTCATCTGCACCATGTTTTGACTTGTTATAGCCACAGAACCTGGAGCGAAGTCAGGGGAAGAGAACACAGAAAGGAAATATATGAAAGCAATTATCTATGCTCAGAATGTGCAAAGCACAAAAAAAAAAAAATAAAAATAAAGCATTTTCCTCAAACAATTAAATGCTTTAGTGAAAGTTTAATGACTTCATATTTTCTAAATCCTTTATAGAAAGCCTCTTTCTCTGGGGACTCCGGAAAGCTGCCTAATGAGGAGATATGCAGAGTTGCTTCCCCACTGTGCAGACCCCTTCAGTTCAGTTTTTATAATGGCCTTAGAAAGTGTTTATAGTATTTTTTTTTTAACAACTGCTGTTAGAATGAATGAAGGGTAAAGTCCTCATTATTAGTGATTAGTGCTGTGTCGTGTTGCCAGTGTTCTGGGTGAGAAAGTGGCAGGGAAATCTGGGGTGCATTTCAAGAGTGAGAGAACATTGGAAAAAGAGAGTAAAAACCAGAAGTGAGGTCAAAAGGAAGAAGAGAAGTGGTATGAGGTTGAAAAGTGGGGCAGGAATTTAATGGGAAAAAAAGAAAATCAAAACTAAAGATGGAGGAACAAAAGAAAGGGAAGGGAGGAAAGAACAGATACAAGCAGAGACATTCTTAGCTGTTAAAATACTTCATTCACCACACTCTTCAGATTTTAGCTACACTTAAGGGGAGCGAGCAGAGCAATAGTGAAAGTCAGTCATGAAAGTCAGTCATAAAAGAGACTGCAAACTCACCTCCCTATCAAAACGTAGGTGACCACTGTGAGGAGAATAATGGCCACTGCCGCTGAAATGGCAATCATTACCACTTGGCTATTTTCCCCTGAGATGGAGAAAGCTAGGAGATTGAAGAGAAAAAATAAGAAAAGACCAGGCATTAACACATCATAGCATGGAAAAGCTGATAAACTCAATCATAGTTATTCTGCTTTTACCCAAAATATGGCTTACTGCTTAATACAATGTAAACAGAATTCCCCACTTTAGTGTAAAAACAGACACTTCCTATAATGGTGCCTGAAATTTCTAACTAGTAAGATAAGATACTCTCTTTCAATGGCATCAATCAAATGGGACTTGAGTGCCTAATCTGTGAAATATCCTGGACTGGTTTTCTGTAGGCTCATTGCAAAGAAACTCATAGGTTAAACCAGAAGTTATCAGAGGAACATAGAGACCAGGTAGATTTCCCTGAATGAAGTTATAAAAGCTTCCTAAAATTTTTTTAGTGCTTATTTAGTTTTGAGAGAGAGAAGACAGGGTGAGAGCGGGGGAGGGGCAAAGAGAGAGGAAGACACAGAATCCGAAGCAGGGTCCAGGTTCTGACCTGTCAGCACAGAGCCCCACGTGGGGCTCGAACTCACAAGTGGTGAGATCAGACCTGAACCGAAGTCGGATGCTTAAGCGACAGGGTTACCCAGATGCCCTAAAAGCTTTCTAATCAAGCTTGTTTAGCTTCCAATATCTAGAGTTATATAAATGTTTTTTTAGCACATACCCCCAACAAATTATTCTCCCTGTGTTTCCTACCTTTATAAGCAGCCCATCACTCCCTCACTCACCTAGATGAGATGTTGGTAAAAATGATTCAGGAATCAAACCTGGCCTGCCACAAGGTTTTATATAGCTCAAGAGCTTAGAATGGCTTCCATTTGCTTAATGATTGTAAAAAGTCAAAAGAAGATTTTTGACATGTAAAAATTATGTAAAATTCAAAATTGGTGTCCATAAGTGAAGTTGTATTGGAGCACAGCCACATTCATTTGTGTATTATGCTACACGAATTCATTCTACGGCTGCTTTTAAGCTACAATAGCCAGGTTGAGGAGGAGTAACAGAGATCGTTTGCACACACAGCCTAAAATATTTACTGTCTAGCCCTTTATGGCAAAAGTTTCCTGGTTTATGGAAAACATTTACTGATCCTTGAGCTAGACCAGTGCTTCTCTAACTTCAGTGTTCATTCAAACCACTGGGGAATCTTTTGGAAAAGAAGTTTCTGATTCAGTCTGTCTAGAGTGGGGACTGAGACTGTGCTTTTCTTTTCTTTTTTTCATTTATTTTAGAGAGGTGGTGGAGAGAGGGGCAGAGGAGCCTTAAGCAGGCTCCACATTCAACACAGAGCCCAGTAAGGGGGTCAGTCTCAAGATGCTGGGATGATGACCTGAGCCAAAATCAAGAGTTAGGCACTGAGCCACACTGGTGACCTGAGACTGTGCTTTCTTTATAAGCTTCCAGTGATACTGATGACTGATTCCAGACCACATTTTGAGTAGCTAGGTGTAGACCACAAATATGAAGTCATCTTGTCTTCTCCCTCTCCCCATCCTTCACTATCCAATTAATCACCAAACTGTTTTAAGTGTTTTAGTTCATGTCTTCATTTCTCTTCTGGATTACAATTAGAAATTCCTAATTGGTCTTTATTTGCTTTCCTTTCCTATCTTTTATCTGGCCAGTAGAGTATTTCTTCTAAACCATGCATTTGATCATGTCATTGTCATGCATAAAAGTTTTGCAGGGCTCTCCATCACTTTTAAGATAACATACAAGTTCTGTAGCAGAGCAGGTTAAAGCCATTCAAGATCCTGTTTCTTGCCTACACCCCAGCCTCATTTCTAACAAACTCTATAAGCATCCTAGTCTCTAGACTTTCCAAAATATACACAGCTCCTGGAACAACGTCTTTCGCATGCCCATATTTCAATGTCTATTGCCCTTGTAGTAAGTGCTGATTGAACAAATGAATGAGTGAGGTATCTAAGGAGCTTAGAAGAGAGAATTGGATTACTTGAATACTATCACCTCTCCAGAAGCCATTATCAAATACATATTCAACCTGATCAAAATCTAAGTTTGGAAGGTTTTATTGAAAATAATGCAGTTTTACGAAGACCTATATGATTATTTGAGACAAACAGCAAATGGGCTATAAGAAGTTTTCTAAGCAACTGAAAATAAGAGCTCAGAGTGTTGGAAGGAAGGCACCCTCATCATGTAAACTGCTGCAAGCTCTTTACTCTTTACTACCAGCAAACTGTTGTTCACACCACTGTGGCAGGCATGGGAGTGCCTGCTCGGATCGTCCTGCTAAGTCTGCAGCAGGCAGACAGCCTCCAGCTGCTGTACCTTCTGGACCCACCACAGCCTTCACGCCCTGGCCACCCTCCCCTCGATGACTAAATGCCACAAGGGACTGGAGCCAAGCCCTCCCTGCTCAGTGCAGGACTCCTCTAAGGGGTCTTCACTCTGGGACTCCCCACCGCTTGGGACACCCGCAGAGTTGTGCTGCTGGCTATGTCCCTTCCTCCTCCAGTCTTCTCTTTCCCTCCACCTCTTCACAGACCTCTGACCTACATCCCAGCACGAGGTGCTGCCTGACCACTTCTGTTCTTCCTGCCTCCTACCTTCTGCTGCATTTTCCCCTATAAAGTTCATGTAATTCCATCTTAACATCTCTATCCCAGAACAACTGGACGGATGCATCCCTATCCATTGGATATAAATCTATGATTCGTTTGTAAAATAACTTAACTTAGTGATTCAACATGCTCCATAAACCTATAATAATAACGTTATCTCATGCTTTCCATGTTTTGCATACATTGTAGTAACTTCTGAAATGCAACAAGTTCTGCATTCTCTGTGATGTTTAGCCAGCTGATGAGATACAGGTCAATGAAACTGGGAGAGGAAACATAATAGAAGGAAGAGGAATTTTCTATTTCTTTTTCTGTCACAGACAGAATTAAATTAGGACATCTCTGCAATGTCCTCTAGCTCTATATCTATGAATCCTGGCGACTATCTAAGGCACATGATCAAATGGATCATTTTTGTTAGTGAAATTACCAAACATTTTTAATGAGTGATTTTGAATACATGCATTGTAGAGTTGTCTAAAAATATGTGGAGCACTTTAAAAAATTACTGTCTACTGCATGTCTTAGAAACTCATTTTGAATATGTTTTCCCACAAACAAACTGCTTCCACTGTTTCTACTCATTTCCCATTTTAGAACATCCTGCACATACTGCTGACTTTCTCTCCCTAAAGCAGACTGGTTAGAAGCTCATTCTTATGAACCAGAATGCTTGGATTTGCACTTCTTTTGCTGTGTGACATAAGATCACTGGGGTGATGATCAAATGGGTTAATATAACCAAACACTTAAAATAGTTCTAAGCACTTAACAAATACTTAATAAATGTTACATATTTTTATTATTTCATTTCCCCAGTAAAAAACTAGCGAAAAGTGCTGTAGATTCAGTTTCTGCCCAAGGAGGATTTCCAGACAGTTGACTTGTCTGCTTTCCCAAGCATGTCAGTTTCATTCTGTTTATACTTCTTGCTGTGGAGATGCTACCTTGACTCTAGGGAAGCCCTTTACTCCTATAAACTCTACAATTTCAGCACAATATATATTTTTTAATGTACAGCTGCAGCACTGGATTAGTACTCCGTAATGTGGAGGTTCCAGGTTCACTGACTCCACTTCCTCGTTATGCAATCTGAGAAAAATCACATAAACTGTATCTTAAACCATCTATAAAGGAAATAATAGTACTCAAATAACTACAGAACAGAGTCAAATAAAATGCTTATGAAAGTGCTTAATGGGGTGCCTGGGTGGCTGAGTTGGTAGAGTGTCCAACTCTTGATTTTAGCTTAGGTCATGATATCAGGATTCCTGTCAGTGCAAGTATACTTGGGATTCTCTCCCTCTCTCTCTCTGCTCACTCCTGCTCACTGTCTCTTTCAAAATAAACACACTTAAAAAAAAAAGATAATGCTTATTATCATATAACTACATGGGTTCTCGAATCTGAGCCATCATTTACCAATTATGTGACTTTAGAAAGGTTACTTAAAACCCTCTATGCCTCACTTTCCTCATCTGTAAAGATAATAATAATTATAAAAAATAAGACATTTGGGGTTGCCTAGGTGGCTCACTTGGTTAAGCATCCGACTTCAGCTCAGGTCATGATCTCATGGTTCATGAGTTCGAACCCCACGATGGGCTCTGTGCTGACAGCTCAGAGACTGGAGCCTGTTTCAGATTCTGTGTCTCCCTCTCTCTCTGCCCCTCCTCTGCTTGCTCTCTCTCTCTCAAAAATAAATAAACACTAAAAACGACATTTTAACCAAGTTCAAAAGATATTATCTAAACTCTAGGTAAAAACAAACTTTGCTCTACTAAAAACTATCTATATGTTTTATGAAAGATAACTTTTCATATAATTTTTAAAAATAAAACTAGAAAAAAGTAGAACAGCAAAATGTTAAAGAAATACAAACATCATTTTTTAAATTTTATTAAAAAAATTTAAATTATTTTTAAAATATCAATATGCAACAAATAAGACTCAAGTTCTTAGAATGAATTTCTATAAATATATCATTTTGATTAAAAAAAAGAGAGTTGGTTTTTGTCTTTCCCTGCCAAGACCAAAGCTACCTTTTTTTAAATCCATATTTAAAGTCTGGAAGAATTCTATGGTAAAAAAGAGTAAACTGAGTTTTTAAAATAGTAAACTGAACAACTCAAAGATATTTATATGTGAGGAAAAAGACGTTAAAATGCTCATCTTTTTCTTCTCATTCTCTTTTCATCTGCTCTATCCATCAGTGAAACTATTGCAAGTATAAAACTTCTTTGGCAAAACCCCAAAACTCTGTAGTTTTCAATGGAATATTTCTTAAACCTCAGACACTGAAGGCTCATTAGAGGTTCATGCAAAATGCCGTCACAGCAGTATCTGTAGTAAATCTGTATTCACATTAGTATATTGGGAATTTTTTATTCCCTTTGAAAATTTACATATCAGCTAGAGTTAAGTGCTGATTAAAAAAATAAAATATGTGTATCTAATGGTGATCTGCCCCTCCTGCCCCTCAATATGCCTAATTTCTACCACAGGATATAATGAACATGTGTTTTTTTGCTTGCTGGGATTTGTGATCTTTCTTGGTAAAGCACATGTAGGTTTTGTTGTTCCTAACTTAAATAGCCATTTAAAAGTTTGAAAAAAAAATTCAATTTGTAATCATTTCAGAACAGGAAACTGTTTCACGGGATACCTGGTGGGCTCAGTTGGTGGAACATGTGACTCCTGATCTCGGGGTTGTGATTTTGAGCCCCACTTTGGGTGTAGAGATTACTTAAAAATAAAATCTTAAAAAAAAAAGAAACTTTCCTGCATTACTTAAACTTTACAAAAAGATTGAGAACTACTAATGCTAAAATGCAATTAAAGTTTGTTATGATGTCATCTAAAATTTTAAATTTGTTTTAAACCTGTTCAAGATGCACTTTCATGGTATTTTAGAACATTCTGTTTCTAATGTTCTCAGAGAGCCCTTTCTTCTTGGAGGCCCAGAGGGAAGACTGCCCGTGGAGTCGTGAGTCCTGCCGTAGGCAGAAGGGCCGCCTCCTGTCCCCTTTGCAGTCTTTAGTCATGGTGGAGAGCGTGGTCCCTGCATGAAGCCTGCGGTGATTACTGAAGGTGCAGCAGCTGGAGGCTGTCTGCCCACTGCTGTCTTGGGGGCAGGGACATCCGAGCAGGCTCTCCAAGACTGCCACAGAGGTGAAAACATGTATATCCATCACAGGAGGATTAGCAGAGGTCTTGAAGTGTAGGTTAGTGATTTTGAGGATTAGCTCTCCTTTGAGTTAGAAGTATTACCGCGTTTCAGTGTGAGCTGATAATTTCTAAGAACACTCAATTCCCAATACCTTGCAGAAAATACAGCTAGTAATGGTAGCGAAATTCACCATATCTGACAAAAGGTGTGCCATAAAAATAGCGTAACTATTTGATAGAGTAGCTTTTATATTAGATTGTTCTTGTAATTTGTGTTTATCTTTAATGTTTCTTTTTTTTCACATTTATTTATTTTGAGAGAGAGATAGTGCGCATGAGTGGGAGAGGGGTAGAGAGAGAGAGAGAGAGGGAGACATAGAATCTCCAATAGGCTCCAGGCTCTGAGTCAGCAGCACAGGGCCAGACACGGAGCTAGAACTTGGAACGAGGAGATCATGACCTAGACCAAAGTCAGCTGCTTAACCGACTGAGCCACCCAGGCACCACTTTAATGTTCTATTAGGTATGGATTGTGCGCATAATAAAAATATTACCGTACCAAAACCAATGTGCTTTTAGATCATGAACAAAATATTTAGATAGGAAATATCATGCCAGGAGAAATGCCAAATTGGAACAGTCAACAGAGATGACTGGGTGTCCCTTCAGTACCGTGCTGGCCATTGTCAGACCCTCTCTGGATGATCTGTTTCTAAATGGAGTTCACCTTTGATTGTCTTCCTAGGCTATTTTACAACTGTGAATTTAAGTTGCAGGAAAACAGTGATGTGTAACAATTGTTCCCATTACAATTAAAATAGAACATTCACTAGAGAGATAGAACTGCTTTATGTACAGTAGAAAAGATGACTCCAATCATTACATTTATTGTCCTATAGGATATTAATCAGCCTGGAACAAATTAATAAATTTAAGTATTCCTGATTGCCTAGAATACATATATACACAAATATGTATTTATATATGTATATTTATCTGTTCTTCAAATTTTACTTTAATTTAAAAAATAAACCAGTTTAATCTTTTGTAGGATGCAATAAACAGAAATAAATATATAATAGTCTCCTCATTAATTAATACACTAAATAAAATCCTTAACTTGAACTTGATCTTGTGTTCACTTTGTATTAGTACCATGGCTATGATATTTATTAGCTTTCTGAAAATTATAGTTTAGCAGAGAATTTTTCTAATGTGAAGCAAATGCATTTGAAAAAGAGAGAAATGCTACTGGGAAAATGTTTGCCAATTTTAGACCAGTCTATGCCAAATTTGGTGTGAGACACACAAGACTATCCAAATTGCTTGTGAATGTGAATGAGGTGATAAATCAGGTTTCAAAAATCCTTAGTCTCCAAGTGATACAAGATTGAATGTGTTAAGGATTAAAACAATATTAAAATCCTCATGGATCAGCAAGTTTCTTTTCATAGTTCACTGAATCATGCAATGAACCTGGTATAGCTGGATGAACAGGTACAAGGAGTATGTAACCATATTAAATAGCGTTCTTCAAAGCAACTTATGGCCAGTAGAAGACCAGTAGCATTCCAGGCCTTGGAATATGTTTTATTTGTAAAAATGAAAAAAAAAAATCCCACCCAGGTGCACACCCACACTTATACAAATCTACAGACCCAATGCTATATAAATTGTTAAATATTTCAGGCAATATACTTTCAATGCATCTAAATGTGTAAACATTATCTAAATTTAGATGGAGAGGAGAATGAATTATCAGACACCTTTGCAACAGACCTCCCCCTACACCCTACACTGAAATAATACATACAGTCCGGGCTAGTTTCAAATTCAAACTTGCGACTGTTGCTCCCGTATCCAGCAGCAGTTCGGGCTCGGATTTGGAATACATAAGTAGTGTCAGGCTTGAGGCTACTGATGGTCACATTCGTGCCTCTTGCCCTCAGAATGGTATAGCTTGTCTCTTGCTCCTGCTTTGAGGTAAGAAAAATCATGTTAAAATCAAATCTTCATCAGGTAATTAGATGGTAAAAAGGTGAGCCACCCAAAATCAGTTCTTGCAGATTTTACCAACAAAGGACGCATGAAAGAGATGACAATTATTTCACTCTCCGAATACAATAGAGGCATTTTTAGGCTAAAAATACATACAGAATTTCCTAACTTGGATAAAATGATTTGTGCCCTGCACATATAGCAGAGGTTAGTTTTCATTCTTACACGTTAGTGAATATGCGAGTGATATGCTTTCTTCATTGCCAAGCCTGAATGAAAACTTCAGTCCAATTTCAAAAATAAACTTACAAAGAAGAAAATATTCTTTTGAATTAAACTTAATAGGGATACGCTACTGATTCTCAGAAAAATATTTTATCAATTACAAAATACTAAAATTTAAAAAGGCCCAGGTTTTATATATAGCACTACATTAATAACTTTCTCAGAATCAGTTATCTGTGCACTGTGTTTAATCTAAGTCACTGTGATTCTGTAAAGGCACATATCTTTGGATCAAAGCCTAGAGATATTTCCCCAAAGGATCTTCTCCAGGAGACTCACATTGTACAGAAGGAGATTCACAGTGAACATTAACAGTAAAGTCTTTTAGTGTCACGCCTTGTGTACAAAAATTGGATTTACACAGAATTGTATTTTCCCCCTAAGGCACATTAACATATAGTGAGCGCTTTTGGGTAACCTGATTTTGAACAATGGTGGAATGTCCCTGCACCATGGTGGGGCCTGGAGTGGACATCCTCAACCAAAATGACAGAACAGTACCGGAAAATGTTCAATATTACAGACCCATTTTAGTTAGAGATGCTAGGTATGTATTAAGTAGAATTTGAGTTGGTATATTAAATAATAAAGAGGATCAAATATATTTATTTTACAGAAATAATTCATTTTTTAAAAACTTGAGCATATGCCTAAACTTCACTGTTTATCATCATTAGTGAACTAAACAGTCAAAAAAAGCTAGACCTTGAAAAAAAAGAAAGAAAGGAAAAGAAAGCTAGACATTAACGAGCTTAAATTCTAGTGAAACATTCAAAATGTTTCCAAGTATCATTATATATATATATATATATATATATACATATATATGAATTCATATACATATGAATAATTTTTAAATTTATGTATGTAAGATAAAAGTAAGTATTTATATAAATGTATATATTGAAGATAATATTGCAAGTAAGTTTGTATCAAATTTTAAAATGTTTAGGGATTAAAAAGTAAATTCAGTCATTTTTTCCTGCACTGGTAAATATTGTTTAATCTAAGGATGTGCATTGTGCTTTGCTGGTAGAGTCTGACAGAAGTTCAGAATTTTGTGAATGTTTGTCAAGATATGAGCATAGATTAACTGTATTTCTGAATTAGCCTTAAAGGTCTAAAGGTTGGATGTTTCCTGGTTTTTCTATCTAGTGTGAACTGAAGCAAATAATTATTTTTTTTATTTTGTTGCATTGTCTATAAACATGGATTCTTTTATTTGCCCAATCTTTTAAAAACAAAAGCTCATAATCAGATGAGTATTTCACATTGTTACAGTGGAGCACCAAAAGCTAGGATGTAAGTTATTTATACAAGACTTTAGCACAATAAAGTTGATTAGCCCTCTTTTTCTTTTTTAATGAAAGAGATTCCTTTCCCTGCATGTGGCAGTATGGAAGAAAATGTCATCATACTTGTTTGTGACCTCGATATTAACCTTGATAAAGAGAATAAATACACAATGTAGATAAATGTTTACACATTATGTTTACACAAATGTTTACACATTATGATTTTTTTGCACAACTATTCATACCACTAATTCTCCTGTCTCTAATAACCCACACTCGTTTAGAGCAAGGCTTCTAATACAGGGAAACACACTAATGGAAGAGTCATGGCTGCCTGGAATCAAACCAGAGACCTGTTCATTAACAGTGAGCTTATGAGCAATTCAAATAATGCCATTGATTCTGTTTTCTTATTTGTGGATGAACCTATCTGCCCACTTTTGTAGGATTATCAGACAACTCAAAATTAAATAATGTATGCCAAATTGTTCTATGAAGTGCTCCATAAATGCACAATTTATTTTTAATTCACCTTAAAATACTTTGTAAAGTGCACACAAATATGGTTTGTTCATGTTGGTAGCTATAAAACCACCCAGGTCTGATAAGATTTAAATATATCTTGCTTTCAAACCTCACCATAATTTATAACCAAAGAAAAATAAGTGCCATTTAGAGTAATGAAATACTATATCCTAAATTCTACTTAAAAATAATTATGCACCTATTTTTATAATTGTATTACTGAACCACAATTTTATGATGTGGATCAAACTTATCCATCTATACCTACCTTTCTAAATTACCTTGTACAATATCAAGAAAGCTTTTCATTGTCAGTTCAATAACACAATGGTTTTGTTATTAGTTCAATGTTCCTATTTGTACTGAATGAAATTCATGTGAATGTGAAGGTCAGGAAATGATGCCTAGGCAATAAACTAAGGAACAGCCCATCAGTAGATGAATCACTGAAATAGTTGGTAGAACAAGTCTCAATGTGAAAGGACAAGTCATTTCTAATGCCACAACTAGATAGCTTAAATTTGGTACTGACATTTTTGCTGTGGCTTATTGCTACAAAATGGGGGATATTTGGCACAATGATTTATTATTTCATTTCATTTCATTTCATTCTATTTTATTTTATTTTTTAAATGTTTTATTTATTTCTAGGAGAGAGAGAGAGACACAGCGTGAGCAGGGGAGGGTCAGAGAGAGAGGGAGTCACAGACTGAAACAGGCTCCAGGCTCTGAGCTGGCAGTCAGCACAGAGCCCGACCCGGGGCTCGAACCCACGAACCGCGAGATCATGACCCAAGCGAAAGTCGGACGCTTAACCGACTAAGCCACCCAGGCGACTCGGCACAATGATTTTAAAACCCCACTCTACTTATAAATCTAAGGTATCAGAGGACCAGAGTTCCAAACAGAGCTCTACCGTGCCATTGATTTCTCTGCAAGTGCACAAGTCATAACAAGGTAACCTTTTTCCCTACACAGCCCAACCCTTTAACATCATCTCCCCACCTTTTCATAGTATTTGACCTCGTAGTCCAATATGATCCCATTAGGGTGTTCAGGTTCCTGCCAGGATAAAGAGATGCTGTTTCTGGATGTTCGATCCTTCTTGATCGTCATGACAGGTGATGGAGCTGTAAAGAAAAAAATCGGAGGGGACATTGGGAGGACACCAATCAATCCAACTGGTAAGGGTGGTAAAGAAGAGCAGAGAGAGAAGGGAACAAGCAAATTCAAGCTATCATTGCTTTAATCTTCGGCAAGAAAGCACTGTCTCCATTTCAGAGGCTCTGGAGTATTAATCTGGCCCCATATCAAGCCTCAGCAGCTGGATTATAGCCTTGGTACATACAAGCCTATGGAAAATGAGCTGAGATTTTCAGCTGCTGGTGGACTGGTGGCAAGTGAGCAGATGTTTTCAATCTGCTACTATAATGTAAGCAATGAAATATATTTGATATATTAAAAAAAGAACAAAACATCAGGGCTACCTATTTGTTATAATGTTGCAAAGTTATTAATGCCAGATTCTTCAGCTCATTGATAACATTTTCATATGCAACTCTTTAAGAAGACTGGAATCCATTATGCACCAGGAGTCCCTTGGTATCTATAGGTAATAATATTACTTAGTGTATTGTAAAATATACAGGGTTTAGAACATATTATAGTAGGTCTTGACTTTTGACAAAAATCTCACATGAATAAAATTATCAGGAAATAACAATTTTCTGCTGTTACATTTTTATTTCTTAAAATATATATATTTAATAAGAAATACTAAGGAACTGATTACTTTTGGTGTCACAAAGCTTGGGATATATTTTGGGGTGTCTTATTGGGTGCTGATTCTACACTTGTTATGTTTTGCTATGCATTACCTAAAGTATAGAATATGAATCAAAATCATCTGTTTGGATCAGATGTCATAGGGTCACCTTCATTTCTAATGGAATATTAAATTAATTTTAAGTGATATCCTCTTTTAAATCCTTCCATTAAAAAGAAAAATGCGTACTATCCTTCAGTGCATTTCTGGTTTCAAATCTCAGCTTTGGTACACTGGCCAACTGAAATATCTCACTGTGGGGCTCAGCAGCAGCCTGCCCTAATGGACCGCAGCAAAATAAATTGCAAACATGAAACAAACAAAAATAAAGAATTTTCAAGTACATTAACTGTTGAATTGTTTTCACTGCTTAAAAACCAATTTTCTTACAGATTTTTCTCAAATCAAGAATTATGAGAATGCAGTGTATTTGTATTCATTCTCCCAAGTAGCTAGCATTAGAAGTTTCGTATTTGAGGATTTGATGTCCTGTGATTGTCGCATGCCGACGTTTGCATCTAACCTCTTAAATTGTTCCCATTTATAAATGCCTTTCATTTGTATTCCTTACTTAAAATAAAGCATTTGTTAAGCTTGCCTCATGACCCTGTATTAGAATGGGTAAATGTAAATGAAAAATCTGCCGCAATGCATTTCCCATCCCCCTATTTCTACTATTTGTAAGATCTTCTGACTCTTTTGTAATTAGAGCATGATTCAATGGGCAGGGAAGGATTATTGAATCTTTTGCCAAGGAAAAATGTAGTTGTTGCTTTTCTGATGGGAAAGTAAATACACTTTTATTCATATTTTTCCTATTAGCAATTAATATCCTTTCATGTAATTTAGCATCGTTTACTTCTCATATTTAATTTTCGTCTATTCAATATTATTGTTTTATTTCTTGGATTGGCCTCATAGCACCCTCACCCCTCCAACCTGTACTGGTTTGCTACTTTGAATTGATTCTTAGCAAAGAATAATTTATTTTGTTTATATTTCACTAAAATGTTATAAATGTATTCAATGTATCTAAATATATCACTCAGTTATAAATAAATAAAAAAGTAACATTTTGAGAATTATTTTCTTTTACTTTAATTTTAACACCTAAAAAACCCCAATTCATTATCCCATTGCTAATAAAAAAGTTGTAGCACTAATGTCCTGTGAAACAAATATTGTTTTTGTACAAAATGAAAAATTGCACTAAGTTTCCTGCTGAAATAAATTCGTAATGGAGTTAACTTTTAATATATACTTACAGAGCATTTCAAAGATGCTTACTGTTGGAACACCTTATTAGTAAACCCATGGAGACCCTACATTGAATCTATATCACCATGAAACTCGTTCATTTTTCCTAATAATTAAAATACATTTTTCAGAGAAGTTTTGAAAATTACCATGCATGGCATCTCCCCTTAAAAAACAACAGTGACAAAAAAAAAAAAACAAAAAAAACAAAAGCAAAAATCCCCCACAAAACCCACAAAAACCAAAAACAAAAAACAAGAGAGAAAATAATTCATTTTCTAAGAACAACTGTAACATAGGAAGGCTATGTTAACGTTTTAATGAAAGCTTTGCAGGCTGTTTGGGATCTGCCCAACGTTTACTGTTTCTGCACTGAGCAAGGCTCTATAACTGCTCAAATTCTTCAAAGGTCTTTGAGCAAGCTGCAGGGCCCTGTTTGACTGTAATAAATAGTCTTTTGTAATTCCACACTTACTTAAGTAGAGGCAATTGCTCGGAGCTTGTGCCATCTCTAAGTTAAATGAACCTTTTCTGATTGCTGCTTTTAGGCCTCTGTTAAGTCATTTGTTCTGCTCTTTTAATGCACGCCTCTTGTGTTGGCTACGTTTCAACAGTGTCAGCCCTGCGCACCAGCTGGGATCCCGTCACATTGAGGTAATGCTCATCAATATTTTAATATTCATAAATAATTAACAGAAATTGTTTTTCTCTCTCCTAATAAATAATTTTAGGACATAATGAAACATACTGCAGGAAGAGATGAATTCTGTGAGCACTACGCTGTATCAATGCTTTTGAAAAGATTTTCTAGAACACTCCGAATTCATGTCTTGAAGTATAATTTGTCTACATTTCCTTATGTGCTTGTAGAATTTGTAATATAATCAGAAACACTGATATGGATTACATTTCTTTAAGTTAATTTCCAGGTATTAAAGAGTGATTTGTTCAAAGTGCCAGTTTCCAAACTGCATACAAATCTTTTAAATTTATTATTATTTTTTAATATGTAAGAGAACATGGTATTGCAATATATACCATAAAATAGATTTGACTTTTTGGTCTTCATTTCTTTTTTTTTTTAACTTTGATGTGAAAGAATGGTGAGTCATAGTTACATGGAATGAAAAAAAATATAGGGGCACCTGGGTGGCTCAGCTGGTTCTCTGACTCTTGATTTTGGCTCAGGACATGATCTCACAGTTCCTGAGATTGAGCTCCAAATCAGGTTCTGTGCTAACAGAACCTGCTTGAAATTGTCTCTCTCCCTCTTTCTCTGCCCTTTTCCTGCCCGTGCACGTTTGAGAGTTTACTCTCTCTATCTCTCTCTCAAAATAAGTAAATAAACTTATATATATCCCAAAACTAGAAAACTCTCTCAGCTAGAGTAAAAAGTTACATAGGAGGAGGAGACACAGGTCGTTCGCAGCAAAATTCAGGTGTAAAAGCTAAAACAGCAATTACTGGTCAACACGCCAAAAACTGAAGATTAAGAGTTTTAATCTGAGGCCTCTTTTATATACGTCAAATTATATATTATTGAAACGACTCTCTCATTAAGAGGAAGAAGTTGATGACAAAATAGGCTCTATGAACCTGGTCCAGGCTTTTATGCAGGTTAGTAAATACAGAGTTTTATAGGAAAGAGCATATGAAAAAGTGGTAACAAGAAAAATTAAAACAATAGGTAGGAAATAATTTTTAGTAAGCTAACAGCCTTCTTTAAAATAATGTCTTGGTGTGAAAGTACAGCTTGGTTGTACTGATATTTGAGAGGACACAATTATTTGATCCTTAGCTTTTGCTGTTTGGGGTAAACCGGATATACCTGTCCTCTGGGAAATAAAGAATGGGGACATGGCATACTTACAAAGTGAAATGTATTATATTTTAATTGAAATATTTCTTAAAAGAATACACATACAAGAAAAAAGGTTTGGGAGGGAAAGAGAGCCTCATGAATCACAGTTAATAATCCTCCATGAAGCTTTCCCTTTTTTTTCATAGTTTTTTTTTTTTTAAAGTTTATTTATTTTGAGAAAGACAAAGAGAGACAGCATGAGCAGGGGAGGGGCAGAGAGAAAGAAGAAGACATAGAATCTGAAGCAGACTCCAGGCTCTGAGCTGTCAGTACAGACTCTGATGTGAGGCTCGATCCCATGAGCAAGATTATGACTTGAGCCGACGTCGGACGCCCAACTGACTAAGCCACCCAGGAACTCCCATGAAGCTTTCCTATACTTACATTATACCACTGAAAAATTCTGACCCTTCAAGGTACTACAAAAATTCTGCAGTGTCACAGCTGACTTGCTCAAGGCTCTTTCAATTAATTCTTCTTCAAAAGTTTTTTTTTTTTTTTTTTTTTTTTGGTTATGACATAGGACTATACTGGTATTTTTACCCTATGTTATCTTGTAATATGTGTTTTGTAAAAACTGCTATCAAATGCTTTCAATTTCTGTTCTGGGGAAACATCACTTTCTGGGAACCAAGGATTAGATGTTCACTGGGTATCTACTTGCCTAGTTCCAGACCATTGCAATTGGCAGCCTCTTAAATCAGAAACATGTAATGGCTAGTCTAGAGGACAGTGAGATAAGAGAAGTATAACCTTTAATAGTTGGTCATTAAACCCCAGTTATTTATTTATAAAGGAAAGGCAGTGTTTTCTCCCATTGCCAATGTAACTCAAGCCATTGACTGCATCTAATGAAATAATCGAAAAAACAAATTTCAGTGAAGAAGCAGAAAATTCAATGAAGAAGCAGAAAACTTAAAGAGGTTTCCATGTAAAGAGATTGGGTTAGAGATGGGGCTTGTATGGTTTACAAATTGTATTTGAATTACACATACACATGATATACTTGCATGCCAAATCTGACAGACATGGAAGAGATTCATTATTTTAACTGTGGTGTATTTAAGTTACGTTTACTATTATTTTGCAGCTAAAATATGACCCATCCTTAGAATCAGGAAGTCAAAACTTCAAAATTCAACTCCTAAAGGATCTAGTTTGGTTTGTTTGTTTTTATTGGGACTTTCCTCCTTCTGGGTTTGGGAATTTCTAATGAACCTCTGAGGTATCTGTGGTTTAGAGATTGGACAAGTTAAAGTAATAACAAAAAGGGCTCAGTATTTCTTTTCTAAGTGAGCCAAAGCTTTTTAAAATTATCTCCATGGGAAAATATTATGCAGTAAATGGTTGAAAGATTTTTACTTTGAATCAGACATGCCTTTAAAAGCATTACTCCCTTATATTTTTGTACCATTCATTACAATGCCCACTTAAGAACATTTCCTTCTTGGTTTTTTAGGAAGTGAACCCTTCTATTAAATCCAGAAACACTTTTGGGTTTGAATTAGCATGATCATTCATAGCTTAATGTTCTCCATCTCACCACCCCAGTCCTGATTTCCTCAACCTGTTGCTGTCCAGAATTTCCTGTTTGGGTCTCAGGACTCACTATCTTTACAGCCTAACCAGTTTGAATTTCAGAGTTAAACTTTATGTACTCTCCCTCACCAGCAACCCTGCAGGCCAACAGCTTCAAAATCTGAAAGCTGATAGACTTTCTTTATTCATTTCTACTTTTCCAGCCCTGCTTCAGTTCAAACTCTTGCCATTTTTCACCTGCATTGGATTCTACACTTTTCATCTCAGTTCTTCCAGAAACGCAACTTTCTAGACCTTTTGATGACTTACCATTTTATAAGTAAATGAAACATTAACCCTCCCCTCCTTCAAAATTTCATAATTTCAAATCGGTCTTTTCTAAGCTTTTTAACTAACTATAAGATCCGAAAGAAAGGTCTGGTAATCTACACTTTTAAGTTCATACAGAAAACTCTAAGATCACACATTTGGGAAGTTCTGAACTACAAGGAGATACATCAATTGAAATTCATTACATAATTATTTAAGGTTCTTCATAAGACAGCAACATACGTACTAGCTTTATTATTTATTGCTCCCCTTTCAAAGGAAAAATCTAAAGATAATTTCTTTGGTCATCTGTCCGCTACACTCGCTGTCTGGAACACTCAATCTTTTCCTTTCCATCTGAAAAATCTCTTGTATTTATAATCCTTAGAAATCCATTGCTAAATAAGAATTCCCCCATACTGCCCTTCCTGAGTCCCTCAGGCAATGGTTAATCAGCTTCTTCCTCTATTCTGATGTACAGAATAATTGTTCATTCTCTTATTATTTAGCCTACTGCATTATGTTGTAATTACATAATTTGCTTACCAATATGTCTTCCCACTATATTATAAGCTCCTCAGAGTCTTTAGCGCTTAATGTCATGACAACCTTGCATAAAACTAGCTATGCAGTTTGATTAGCTTTGCAGTAAACTATACAATATATTTTGTGGTTATTTCCTTTGAGAGATAAATTCTATTTTGCTCTTGATGTTAAAATAACAAAATCCAAAGCAAAATGAAAACTCTAACATGTTTAGCAGAGATACCATTATCTATAAAATTATGTCATTAATTTTCTATAGTAAAGAGAAAAGTAATTTCCTCAACTGAACCAATAGCGCCGGCATTCTCTTCCAACTACTACAGTCACAACATTCTGACACATCTGGTCACCAAATGTGTGAGTTTTCCTCACACTGACCAATTCTATGATACCAGCTGGGTTTCTTACAATTTAAATTCTGATATTATCTACTAGAAATAGCATCAGAATCCATGGGTTAAGGGCTCAGTCCCACAGGATTGTCCTCCATTTAACCAGTTGCACCTAGTAGGCTCTCAGGTAACTCACAATTTTGGTCTGACTTGGCTACTAATCAAAGGTTCCCATGACCTCCTTCTCCCCTTTTATTTCTTTAATTATATGGCTCACAGCCCTGAGGAAAATACTTACATATATCAATTCATTAAAGAATATAAAGAGATACACAGAGCAAGGTCTGGGAGGGTCCCAAGTACAGGAACTTCTCTCCTGGTGGAGTATGGGTGTATCACCCTGCTGGTACATGACTCTCCTTCCAGACCTGGAAGCCCTCCACATCTCATAATATTAGAATTTTTACAGAGGCTTCATCAGGTAGGCATGATCAAGCTTAACTCCATGTTCAGCCCTTCTCCCTTCTCAAGAGAATGGGTGGCAATGCTGAAAATCCCAAGCTTCTAATCATGGCTTGGTCTTTCCATTCACCAGTCCCCATCCAGGAGCCATCCAGAAACTTACCCAGAGTCACCTCATTAGAACAACAGATACACTTCTTGCCCAGGAAATTACAAGAGTTTCAGGAGTCTTGTATCAGGAACTGATGCTAACAATTAAGTACTAGAACAAAAAATGCTCCTATTGCTCGATCACTTAGAACATGACAAGAGTTTGGGGAACTTAAGTGGCTCAGTCAGTTGACATCCGGGAACTGTTTTGGCTCAGGTCATGATCTCACAGTTCATGAGATCGAGTCCCACATCCAACTCTGCTAACAGTGTGGAGTCTGCTTGGGATTCTCTCTCTCCTTCTCTCTCTGTCCCTCCCCTGTACTCTCTCTCTCTCTCTCCCAGAATAAATAAATAAACATTAAAAAAAAGAAAATTACAAGAGTTTTAGGAGCTCTCTGCTAGGAACTGGGGACAGAGACTAATATGTACTTTCTGTTATCTCACATATGTGATATGGCTTTGAAAATCTATGGAAGGTAAACCACAAGTTTTTAAAAATAATGTTTCAATGTGAAAGAGATTAATATTGATAAGTAACTATTTTAAAAACTCTTATTGTTCACTTGGACTTGATTAATCTCTAAAATAAGGAATCACGTAGGTAGGAAATAATAGCAATTAGAGCAAATAAAAGTTTTTTCTTAACTTTCTGTCATTGAAAAATACAGTACACTAGCAAAGTTATCATAAAATACTAAGATTACTGAAGAGGTTATATATATCTACAACATCATTACTTTTAGGACAAAAATAAAATATGTTTCTTAGATTTGCTGAGATGTTCTACAATATTCTTTCCTCTTTAGGTCTTTCAGAGGGAGATGCGTACTTTCAAAGTTTCTGCAGTTTCTGAGCCTAGTGAGTCCTATCCAAAGACATCATGCTTTGATATGCAGGGCAATGATGCTGAGAGTTGGTTCTTCATCTAAATATTTGCGTGTGTATAAGTGTGTGTATTTGCATGTGTGTATTTTAACCTAATGTTCTTTCTTACACAGATTATATGGTGCTAGAGAACCTGATTGTTTTTTTACTCTTTATGTGACACAAATGATTTTCAACTACATCTGGGATATTCTTTTTCTTCATCAATTACGCATGAAACAGAAAGTACTTTCAAAATTCCTAGACAGGCATTTAGCTATGCACACATTATTTTAAAATACACAATATTCTTTATTTCTGAAAATATTTGCTTTACAATTCTAGCTATTTTCCTATGCCTAAACTTAGAAAAATATGTTCCAGAGATAATATAAACAATCTACATGGAAAGGATAGAATCTTCTCTCCCAGACAGACAAAACTTGTTTGAGAAATTACTCACTTCATATCTCAGTATCTTAAAATTTCTCAATATCTTAAAATTTCCAGAAGCTACATCTTGACTTTGTGAGTCTTAATGTCTAAATCCAGATTATTTTTTTGAAAGTTGCCTTTAGAAAAGTTTTCCTAGTTATATATTTTGAAAATTTGCTTTGATGGGATTTTAATATCCCATGTTCCCAACCAATGTAGGATTACTTTCAACAAGATTTCCTGCATGTTGTCTTAATTGAGTGGTTTCCACAAAATAAAGACAGTAGTGTACAAGCTTCAAAATTCAAGTGAGTAATCAAAGTAAATAACTAAATATGAACGTTTGGGCAAAATCAGATAATATCTTATACAACTTTTTAGTGCAGAAAAGGTTATTTTAGTATAGACAGTTCCAAAGATTAAGAGGGATGATTGCTGAATATGGCTAATGGAAATATGGTGGTGGGAAAAGGGTTATGCTGCAAAGTCAAGCCCAGATGAGTGAAGAACAAAGTTTAGATTATAACTAAGGTAACCACATTGTGAGTTTTTGTTTGTATGTTTCTTTTAAAGAGTGGCTGAGGTAATAGGTCTGTTCTAACTCAGTCAATTAGAGGTAGAGCTGCTACATTCCAGCAGAGGACAGATGGAGCTGACTCTGGACCTTGATGGTACCCTCTGTCGAGCCTATGACAAACGGCTTGCTGCCTTCTAATTTACTGCAGAAGTGGAGAGGTGCAACTTAGATACATTGTTAGTGCAGGAGACAACTGACATTTATTCTGCTTCCACTTTACACATAATGGTAAGAAATATAATAAAAAAGATTACCCTCTCGGGCTGTTTGGTTTATGTGCTCAATCAAGACAGAAATGGGGAGAAAAATTTATATTATGTATAGTAATATTTATATATAAAACATATTTATATAATATTAATGTATTATATAGTGCTATATTTATTATAATACATAAAATATATAATATAGTTATAGTAAACAAGACAAAATATATACTGGTCTTAAATAAATTAAACTTAGCAAACTAACTGTAGACAGATGGAAAGAGGCCACTGATAGAAATAGTCTATATTTTGAGTGAGATACATATCTTTGTCAAAAATTACTGCATTTTATACTTACAATTAATATGACTCACTATATATAAATGTTACTTCAATTTAAAAAGAGGCCAAAACAGATTTTTTTTTGCTCAGATCTTACTATGTAACTATATTAACTACCTCTTCTTATTTTCTGTGTTCTCAGAACTCTGGCCTCTGACGTCTTGCTGACTGGGGTAGATTGCCTCTCCCAAAGCTAGCCAATTCCTGCAAACAGCAAAGATTGGCCAAGAAGTGTGCATTTCAGATGCAAAGCAATAAATCCAGAGCCTTCTCTATCTAGATGTATAGCCTAGGAGGCAATATTTCTCTGCCTTCATTGTCTCACAGCCAGGTACCAGGCAGCTAGAGAGTCCCTATACCTCAAAGTCCACTGAAATTATTCTAACTAGCCAGTCCTAGGTGTATGTATCCTGCATTGCCTTTCCCACAGAGACTGCAATAGAGTCTCTTGCCCATGCTTTCTGCCTGCTTCTTCTGCCTCCTGACTGACCCAAGCATTTCTCTGTGTGATCCTCCATGGTGCGGCATTCTCCCCTTCCACTGGGAACTGTAAGGAACAAACTGTCTTCTTCATAACAATCATCTCCTGATTGATCTGTTAGCCTCACCATACCTGAACAATAATAAAAATAATATTTTAAGACAATTATAGTAGTGGAATATTGTCTAGAAGTTATTTCAAGCAAGTAAAAGACTTCTTCTTGACAGCACTATGAGATATCTAAGGAAATACCTGGAATGCGCACAGTCTTGCTGTAATTTTTTGTCTCTCCCATCAAATCCAGAGATTTCCATGATGCAGTGTTTCTGATGTCTAACTAACTAAGGTTTAAAATCAGCCTACAGCAGCTTTAATAGTACATAGTTTTAACCTATTATGCTATTTAAGAAAGAGATCCTTCGGATCCTCTGAGACCCTTCAGAGATCCTCTGATCTTAGAGGCTTGCTATCTGTTGGCCTCTTGTGTTTCTGCTCATCAACTCCATGGTTTCAGCCACATCACATCATTAAACACTACACACTAAATCATAAGCTAAAGCTCTTATCTGGACCTACTTCTAGTTGGCATACTTGAGGCCCAAGGTAAATCATTTTGTTCTGTTCACTGGATCTTTTCATTTTTACAAGTAAGAAGAGAAAAAAAAAAGAGAAAATGATCCATAGTTGTGTCAGTCCAGAATCTTCAATAGGTCATATTTAAATTCTGTTGCGTAGGGTCAGTTGGGATCTCTGTCACAAGTAATAAATAGCTAACTTTAACTGAGGCACCAAAATTTGAAACACACACACACACACACACACAGACATTCATGCATTTGTTGAATTCATGTGTGGTCCTATAATAACTTCACTTTAACTTAAATACATTCTTGAGTGAGTAAGAAACTGATTTACTCCTGGAGGAATGAAAACTGTCCTGTCCTTATACGTATCACATGCATAGGTAAGCAACTATTACTTCCCACTGTTGTATGAATCATGAATTTTTATAGTGCATTATTCCTCCATAAATGTACACCATAGAAGTATATGTTATATCCAGATATTATTGATTCTGTGTGTGGAAGCAGAAAAAATGTTGAGAAATTCTGCTCTGTGTATGGCTTACGTAGGCCTGGCCCCCATGGCTTGTATATTCCCAGCAATTCTACCCTGAGTGGAGCAGAGACTAAGTGAAGCAGGGAGAGAAGGCTTCTTTATGAATAATGGAGGCTGATCTATTCCTTTACAGTGATAAAAGCCCAAACTTCCCATACCAGAAAATCTGCAAAGGCTGGTCCAACATTCAAAATCAGATTTTCAAAATTAGCTTGGACCTATCCAATTTATTTACATACAGGAATACTCACTGGATTGAAAAAAAGTGGAGGAGGGGCAAGGGAGTATTCCAGAAAGGAAGATTTTGGGTGGGTAACTATATAGACTAGAGAATAGTTTATTATCATAAAATCATCTTACTGAGCTGCTCTATAATGTTTATTTTTGAGAGAGAGGGAGAGAGTGCAAGCAGGGAGAGGCAGAGAGAGAGAGGGAGACAGAGGATCTGAAGCAGGCTGAGTCCTGACAGCAGAGAATCTGATGCAGGGCTCCATCTCACCAACGTGAGCCAAACCTGATCATGACCTGAGCCAAAGTTGGACGCTTGCTTAATGGACTAAGCTACCCAGGTGTCCCTAAGCAGCCCTACTTCTATGTTACCTTGATGCTAGGTAATTATTTATGATATGTTTATACTCTTAAAAACAAAATAGTTTTTATTTGTTAATTTGAAAGAAATCACCTGAAAATTTTTAGTAAAATAGGAAAGAGTTAAATGCATTTGACAATTACATGGATCCTCATATGCACTCTATGTCTCTTCAAATTATGCATCCCAAGACCTTTATCTAATTTCAATTAAAATTTAACAAATTAAATAGTAAAAAAGAGGTTGTGCTTATTAATTTTTTGTAGTCTAGCTGTCTGAAGGATGCAGGTGGGAAGTATGCTAATTTGGGTATGTTTTGCATATTTACACAAACAAAATGCACACCAGCAGAGACTTACAGAATTTCTGAAAGCAATCATGCCTGCAAAATTTCTATTTTGGCTGTAAAATTTGCATTGTTCATGCTTGCATTTAGTAATACTTCCCAAACTCTTTTTGTCCCAAATTCCCTTTCTCTACCCATATCACTTGATTAAGAAATGTAAACATTTAATTGCAATAAACAACATTTTATTCCCCACAGATTCTAAAAAATACAAGCAGAAAACAAAGGAGAAATTGCAAAGGCAGACTACCTGCTGTTTAATTTCCATGATGCCTGTGGTTTGACCTCTTTACTTCCAGAAACAAGATTAATTTATCTAAAGAATTTTTGTCCAGTACCTTTTGAACTAGAATGAGGTTTGGAAGAATTCTAATTCTCAAGTCCATCCAAATAAGGGAAATGCACCAATATATATTTTTGCAATTATGTAAACGCCACATAATTGACCTTAGCATTTTAAGGACTAGAGCAAATTAATTTTCACATGCAACATAAAAATTTTAGCACATTCAAAAAAAAATAGATTTAAGTTGTTCCATTTTTGGATAGCATAAGTAAAGCTAAAAAGAAAATTATGTGAATACCAAAATAGTAATACTTGTTAAGAATTTGGCTTTCGTTTTAATGTGTGTAATTTCCTGCATTTCCAATTCCCAATAGCTAACAGACAATTGTCTTTAGTCTACACAGAGCAACAGTTCTTAGACAGAGCTGCGTTAACTTCAGTTTGCAGAGGAAGACATTTTACCCAAACTGTGGAAAAATTCTTAACATTCACTCCCAAGCTTGTGAACTAAACTCAAGTCACTTTGTGTTGAGTTTTATTTATGAAAAACTAAATTCAACATAAAGACTCTTATTTTAGATTTCTATTTAAAAACAGCTTAAAAACAGTGGTAACTTTACCATTTACTTATTAGGGTGATAAAATTATCCAAAATTGATGTATGGCAATGGTTGAATCAGTCAGAAGAGGTACTAAACATTATTGGATTGTACACTTGAAATGGGTAAATTTCATGAGATATTAAACACACACCATTAAGTTACACACACACACACAAGTATGTATATAAAAGACTAGGTTTATATATAAAAGAATAATCTGAAATAAAAATAATAGTATACATGGTTTACTGATACTGAGAAGTGGTTAAATTGCATGACTTTGCATAATTTTAAACGTTTTTCCACTGTGTTCCAAGTATTATTTTTTTCTAATTTTCAGGCTTGTTTGTGAAAAAAACAAGGACACATCTGTGTGAAACCATTATATAGGCATTATTACTTGTTACTGACTTGGTCTGTCAGATTCCTTCTGGAATTGAAAAACAATAGGCCAAGAATCATTATTATTCATGTTGCTCAGTCTGTGGTTTAGCTTTAGAAACATGCTTTTCAAGTTAAATTTCCTTCAAAGTGCACCTAGCTAGAAAAAAATCAGGGAAAAATGCTAGAGGCAAAGCAAACTTGAGGTCTGAAATGTCTGGCAGTCCATTCTCCAAACACAACTGGGTTTTTCTATTCCAGCTACATTCTAGGGGGCTCAGAGTTGGTTTTCATACATGCATTTATGAATCTATGTATATATCTTGCTTTCCTGGATGGTTAACGTGTGATACTTTTATTTTTTGTTAACCTGAGGAATAAGTAACTGGTAATTTGATTTGGAGCTATAATGGTTTGGTTTAATACTCTGAAAGGGGATCCTGGAACAAGAGTTCTGTAAGACCAGACACTGGGTCCTATGCAATGTATAAAATTTGCAAATGAGTACATGTGGAATGAATATTCCACTAACATTATTAGCATCCAATGGATAGCCAATTACATACTATCAGTATAAAGTCCGTGCTCTTCTCATTGATAAACTAGAAAAAAAAAATGTTTTTAAACACATTACAAGTTCTTTTGGTAATTCACCATGAGCTTCTAGTGAAATGGTGGATCATGAAATCAGACCAGAAAAAAATCAACCCAAATAAAACAAGTTTTGAACAACAACAACAACAAACAACAACAAACCAATGTCTTTGTTTTAAAATCTGTATCACTTAAATTTGTAATAAAGTATGAAGCTACGAGAACTAGAGACACAAAAGGCAAATTTTGAGAAAAATTTTCCAACACATTCCATGAAGTCAGCAGGGAAGGATTGTTTTTACAAGAAAACAATCAAGCAATTGTAGGAAGAAAACATGCAGCCAAAGAATTTATTCAGTTAACATCTATAATTTAACAAAATAACATATGTTCAAAGTAAGTTTTTGGAGATAAATTAAAGGTCCTTATGGACTACAAATTGCTAACTACCAATGTTCATTTAAGGAAAAGACAAGTAATATTGATGACTAACCATCCCAAAAATGCCAGTTGCAAAACCAGTTTCTGAATACTGTGTCAACTTTGCTAGTATCTTTGAAATCTTAAATCAATACATTGATATCAATACATGTTTAATCCAAATATAGGTGGAAGATATGTAATATATGTGTTTATATTTTTAATTATCAAAATAAATATAAAATTATAAAGAACGAGTCCAAATATTTTGTGAAATTTGAACATAAATTCTTTAAACTATGTCAATCATCAGAAATCCAATACCAGTAAAAAATTATAGACCCATAATTGATATTTACAAAAAGAACACTGATGAAATGTAAAACCTGAACACAGTAATCTTTAAAAAAATTTTGTTTTAACATTTATTTACTTTTGAGAGACAGAGAACAAGTGGTGGAGGGGCAAAGAGAGAGACACACACACATACATAGAATCTAAAGAAGGATCCAGGGAGAGGGCAAGATGGCAGAGAAGTAAGGAGCTCCGTACTTGCACTCACGCCCATAAAGAAGGATCCAGGTTCTGAGCTGTCAGCACAGAGTCCGACGCGGGGCTGGAACTCACAAACCCCAAGATCATGACCTGAGCTGAAGTCAGACACTCAACTGACTGAGCCACCCAGGCTCCCCCATAGGTATCTTATCTGCACTTTTGCCTTCCATGTTTTCAGCTACCTGTGGTCACCCATAGTCTAGTGATAGATGACTTATTATCAGAACGTCAGTAATAGCCTAATGCTATGTCACAATACCTATGTCATTTATCTCACTTCCTCTCATGACAGAGGCATTTTATCCTCTCACATCATCATTATCATAAGAAAGGTGAGTACAGTGGCTCCTGGGTGGCTCAGTCAGTTAAGCATCTGACTCTTGATTTCCACTTAGGTCATGAATTTCTGGTTTGTGAGTTTGAACCCCATATTGGGCTCTGAGCTGACAGCCTGGAGCCTACTTGGGATTCTCTCTCTCTGCCCCACCTCTGATCCCTCTCTCTCTCTCCCCTTCTCTTTCAAAATAAATAAACATAAAAAAAGAAGGGGGAGTATTATACGAATTTTGAGGGAGAGAGAGAGAAGAAAAGAGCACATTCACCTATTTTTAATTGAGATTGTTCAATTTTATTATTAGTTATTGTTAATATCTTACTGTGCCTAATTATAAATTAAACTTCAGCATACGTATGTATGCATTAGAAAAAATAGTATATATAGGGTTTGTTATTATCTGTAGTTTCAGGCATTCCTTGGGCATTACTGTATATATTTATATGTATACACACACATATGTGTATATACATGATATACATGTATTGTGTATATATAGATATATAAATACATGTAAATATATATATTTTCTATGTAATGTTCAACTGCTGATGATTTTTTATTTTAAATTCACACCTTATTTTATTTAATTCTATTTTATTTAACAGCTATCTTAAAAAAATGAGAATTCTTTTTTCTGATTCCACAAAAAGGAAATGCTAAATTAAAAACATTAAGAAACAAGGGGCGCCTGGGTGGCTTGGTCATTTAAGCATCCTACTTCGGTTCAGGTCATGATCTTGCGGTTAGTGAGTGTGTTGACAGCTCAGAATCCTACTTCAGATTCTGTCTCCCTCTCTCTCTGCCCCTTCCCCATTCATGCTCTGTCCCTGTCTCTCTCTAAAATAGATAAACAACAATAACAACAAACTATTTAAGAAACTCAGTTAAACCAGTTAGGAAATGGGGGTACTCTCACTCATTTGCACATACTTCTCTAATTTGAATCCCTCCACTCATACCTACCAATATCTTCTGCAATGTAAATAATGAGATAATTTCTGTTTCTATTTTACAGAAGAGAAAAAAAAATAAATGGTCATTTTTAAAAATAAAAACAGTTAATGACTACCATTAACCCCATACTCTTCTTTCCTACTATTCTACTGGAATAAGACCAAAGAAGTATTGAGGCAGTTCTCTGGAAAGACACTTCAGACAGTATAATTTGTATTTCATCTATTAAAACAATAATCCTAAAGAGTTTTAAAGCTCTCATTATTGCTCTGAGGCCCTTTCTAAATTAATAATGTAATGAGTATCTCTTTACATGTTCCCTTTTACATATCTTTGATTAATTTTTAGTAAAAAAAAACATTAAAGTAAATACCATAAAATTATTTCTTTCCCAAAGAACTTGTGTATCTATTACATGCCAGGCACTGTGGAAGGTAAGATGGTTTAAACAATGTAAAAAGCAGATGTGAAGCCTGCCTTTATAGAGATTGAAAACACTCTCATCACTAGAGTTGGATTTCCTTACAAATTACTGATACCCCATGTTCCCTCAAATCCATATGGAACTTATTATCTCAGTTAAACACTAACTGGTTTGAAGTACTCCAATCCATCCAGGATACCTAACGCATATCTCGTTGGTGTCCCAACAATATCCCTTTGGAATTTACAAATGGAGGATAACTTTTCTATTATAAGCTGCCAGCACTTACTCTACTTGGGAGGGCTTTCTTTGAACATCAGAGTCAGTTCTGCCAAACACTTGGCAGGGTGGAAATTTTAAGAATTAATACTCCTTCAATTACGTCTCTTCCTTGGAACAGCTCTCAGTCAAAGGTTGACGGGGAGTCAAGGTGTAAATACCCAAGCTTTCTCTTCATTTGGAAGGTATAGCTCTAAAGCAAATGTGTTATACCAGCTCTCACCACTTAGACTTAATTTCTGGTTTCCCACTGGGCAACCTGATCAATAACTCACCTTCCAGGGTTTTCCTTCATTCCCCTGTTTCATTTTCATACTCCCCTACCTGTGTCTCCTGGGATAATATCCCCAATAAAAAACTTGTATTCAAATTCTCATTTCAACATCTACTGGAGAAATACCAAGACGCCTTGGGTCTATGAAGATTATCTGGGATACTGATGACAGCCAAGTCTGTCTTGAGCTCTATTTAGATTTTCAAGATACTTAAACAATTTATGTCTGCTCTAGTTAATAGCTAACTCTGTCATTAGGGATTTTTAGTATCCACTGGGTCTGAGCTTAGGGAAACCAAACACATAAACAGCAAGTTTACAGTTACACAGAGCTAACGTGCACATACATATATTCCTGCCCCAGCATTATTAATGCCTCCAACTCACTCTTGATGTTGTAAATTGTAATACAGATAATAATATTAGAAACTGAGTAACATGACTACAGTTGCTACAGTGGGATGTTTGTGATACTATATGGAAGGTCAGTTGCATCACTTGTGTTCAGTGGGGCCTCTTTTTTTGACTACTCTAAGTAGGGATGACTCTTCTGATACAAATGGTTAATTTTTAATAATTTTTATCTAGTTCTTGTAGGCTCAGAATGCAGCATTGTCAGGTTAGAGAAGCAGAAGTGTTTTATTTCTTGGCCATTCTTGGGGATTGCCAAGCGAACCAAAATGTATCATGACAATGGGGCCTCGAACACGAAACAGACATCCCAATACATACCCAGACCCATAGAATTCTTTTAAGTGGAAAGCAGAGAAGAGAGTTCCACTGATCTGTTGACCTTCCTAGTCACTGATGACATTGCTGGAATATCTCATATGTTTCTATTACTTTCAATTATTAGTACCCAGTATACCCTAGTGTAAAATGGCAGTTTTCTGGGTTTGAGAAATAATGGCTGGCACTTTTATTCCTTCTTCCTCTTTTCTGGTCTTGTGGCACTGGGGAGAGGTTATGGATCAATGAAAAGTTCACACATACTGTGCACACAACTGCACTGTATTTGTTGAGTTCCACCATTTCCTTGGCTGATATCTGCTTTTAGAACTGTGTGCTAGCTTTCTGTAGCCACTCACGACTTTTCTCAGAAGACTTTGTAGTCTCCATCCTGTGTGGACCCATTGTGAGCCACTTAAAACATCCCCAAGATATATTCGGTCCCAAATTTTGAAATTTTCTTTTCAATGTAGTATACATACTTCATTTTTGTACTACTTTGTGATCTTTGTCACCAATTTCCAAGCTACAAAAAATAACTACATTTTAGCTTTCCGTTTGGAAACTCATTTGAACAGATTCTTCTATTGTCTTAATAAATTCTTGATATTTATTATATACAGTATTATGTACAGTACCTGTATCATAATAAATAGACCAAATGACTCTGTCTTATCTTAGAGTGAAATTCTTGTAGCTGGGATGAATCAAGCCATGTGATGACACCTTCATCATACACAGCTCTCAAAGTTTTACAGAGTGCAATTTAATTCTGTGTTAGGGTAACATGTTATAGAAGCCCACAAATAGAAGGCTAGAATTGGATTTAAAGTGAGCTAAAATAGATCTCTGAATAAATCCTTCCTGTCAATTCACATGGTGAGTGAAAATTAGAGTTCAGTAGGAATCAGAGAAGGAGGCAGATAAGCAAATCCCCTCTGGGAGAGACTCCTTCATAGCGAGGTGATGATACTCTGGTATCCTACTGTCTAACAGACTTCACCAAAAGAGATGCCTCTCCCGTAGGAATTGAAAGGACTGGGCTTAAGGAGGAATCTTCCATTTCTTGCTCCTTCAGTCCCCATATTACCATTTCACAGCGATTACTCTAATGTATTGTTTTATGAGGTAAGGCAGATGTTAGAAAGAGATGTGAAATACATATAGGCTGATGTAGGTAGCCTACATAAAATGATGAGGGTACTATACATTTGTATTGTTTTTATCTTATCTAAGAATCAGTTTAAAAAATGGGTTTGAATAGTTATAAATGAATAATATAATTTCTTTAACAGTAAAGATCAAAGAAGATGAGAAAAAAAGCCCAATTTATGTCTTATAGGGTTAATATTTACATGTTACTCATCTTTGTAAATCTTTATTCTTGCAAAGATTTGAAATGAATGAAAATTGATTTCAAGAATAAATATGAATATTATACAGCATGAATTCTATTTGTGACAAACTAATCAAATGAGAAAGATACAAGAATAAAAATAAGACAAACAAACAAATAAAACAAAACAGGAATGGACTCATAAATACAGAGAACACATTGACACTTGCCAGAGAGGAGGGGTTGGGGAGATGGGTGAAAAGGTAAAGGGGATTAAGAGTTGCAAACTTCCAGTTATAAAATAAATAAGACATGGGGACACAGAATACAGCATAGAGAATATAGTCAATAATATTAATATAATAATAATAACCGTGTGGTGACAGATGGTAACTAGACTTACCATGGTGAGTATTTCATAATGTACATAAATGTCAATCACTATGTTGTACACCTGAAACTAATATAACATTGTATGTTAACTATACTTCAACAGGAAAAAAAAAAGAATTGAAACCACCTTTATGGAGTAAAAAAACTACAAAAACAAAGTGATAAAATATTTGTGAGGACTACATATTTTCTTAATCAAGATACATTTGTTTGATCAAATCACTTTTTTCATGCAGCAGTTCTATACTGATACATTCTGGGTTCTTTTTGTGGTTTAAATTGATTTTCTGAATACTTCCCTTTAAAATATATTGCCAGAGCAAAGCGAGATAACATACCTTTTGGTAAGAGTCAGATGTTAAGTTTTTCTATTTGTTTTATTTATGATTTAAGGTAACTGCCTCATTCATCAAGAATAATGCAAACCACAGCCTTCAGGAGACAGAGACTAAGCCGTTCAAATGAATGAGTATAAAGTGAATAGCTTGTGCCAAAGGATGATTCATTTGATTTAAAACACATTTGTAGAACACATTTTAGAACTGTGCACACTTGTTAATTTTTTCCTTTGTGATTTTCCTTCTCTTTTGCAGGTTGGCAATCAAACCAGAATTTAGACAGTGCCAGTTTTGAGGAAGTGGTTAGGAGCATACCTGGAAATGGCACATAGGCCAATAAAACAGGTTTTTTCATTAGAAAAAAAAAAAAAGTCTGTGCTCAGTATTAACAAAAGCTGCTGTATGGTTTGGGTTTTTTTATTTTAAAAAAATGTTTGGTAATACAGAAGCCTGAGCTTAAGCATGGGGGTGACAAGAAATTGCCAGAAATAGTCGATGTGCTCCATCACAGTGTAGAGCCATTCAAGTTCCAAAAGTGGATCTGAGGCCTCTTCAGCCTTTAGGAAGTAACTTGTGAAACTGAGAGCTGTCTCAGGGTCTTCTCCTGATACAGCCTATTATCTTATCTGCAGAGAACACAGGGGTTGACTCATTCTACATACATCAAATGCATCAATCTTTCATTCCGAGGCAGGTAAATGTCAATCCCAGTTTGATTTGAATCTCTCAAACCATATTGATCATTAGTTTTGAAGAAATTTGCAGTTAACATTTTCTTCTCTGCTTCTTTTTTTCCATAGGTTCTAAATTTTTAGAACTGAATAAAGCTTTTAGATGACTTCCTAAGCTAAAAGTGAATCACAGAGAATCGCCCTGTAGAAACAATGGACCTGATACAAAAGCCTACCCCCAGTCATACTCCAGTACTCTTCAAATTTGATTATTTAGAAACTGTTTCTTTTCAGCATAGGTGATCAAAGTTGACCAGAAAACAAAAAATTTCCATGAAAGAAATTATTTCCCATCTTGAAATCTGCCACTTGTTTTTCTCATCTTTTCTTTTTTTTTTTTTTTTTTTTCATATTACTGTGCTTTATCTATTAAGTAGAGGGACATAAATGATAGCAAAGTCTCCCATCAACAAGTTTCCCCTAATAATTCTGATTGTGTGACTGCATATTACAAAACTAGAAAAAACAATGACTAACAGTTAGTACTTAGGAAACTCCTTACACCTCCTTTGGAAGGACCACTAACATACCAGCCCATTCTTCCTTAGTAGACAAAATAGAAGTGGACCTAGAACAAAGTTTCCTGTATAATGGATACAAGAAAAAGAAAGATAGGTAGGTTTATGTTCATTAAATGAGTGAAGAAGCTAATCTTTCAGTGAAATTTAAGATATGAGAACAGACAAGAGGCAGTTTTATTTAAATGTGTATAAGTAAGGGGCACCTGGGTGGTTCAGTCAGTCAACTGTCTTTTGATTTTGCCTCAGGTCATGATGTAACGGTTCGTGGATTTGAGCCTGGCATCAGGCTCCGTGCTGACAGCATCCACTGAAATACTGGGGAAATGATAGTTTCTACTTTATAGGAAATTTTTCAAAAAAGATGGTATTAAATGATATAAAGTACAGGATTAGCACAGTGCCTGCCACACAGCATGTCCTTTAACATTTGTAATCCAACTTCTGTTCCCAAATTTCATTCTAAAACGGTATTATACTTCCCCAACTACCTCCCAACTATAGTAGCTTTTGTATTCTGATCTAATTCTGTGAAACGCTAGTATTTAAGTCCTGAGGTCACCCCTTCCTTCTTCTTATATCTCTTTCACTTAAAAAGTATCTAGAAGTGCCTATTTGGATAAGGACCAAGGAAGGCTCTGAAGAAGACAAATGTGGGCCATGCCTGGATCATGCCCTCAGGATCTTAGAGTACAGTAGGGAAGATTAAATGCATATAAAATATCATTCTAATGAAACTTAGAATAGAAGAGCCCCAGAAGAGATACTGCTAACTCATAATGCAGTGCTCTGGAAGGTCAGATGAAAGCACAATGACTTCCAGCTGCGAAAAATCAGAGCAAAAATAATGGAGGTGCTGGCATTTAATCCGGGCATTTCAGAATGGAAGACATTTGGACACATAAATATTTAAAAAGCGTATTTTAGGTGAAGGTCACCAAATTTGACAAACTTCCTAGAGAACAAGAAAGTTTTAAATTCACTTTATAACAAGGAGTAAAGGAGATGATGGTTGGAGATTTTCATAAATACCTCACTTATGAAATGTCTTAATTTCAGGTTAAGAAGTTTTGTACTGTTTTTGTTTTCTGTGAATGATAGGGAGCTATTCAAGCTTTTATAGCAGATAAGTGACATGGTAAAAATGTTATTCAATAAGATTGGTCCTGTCATGACTCCATCATGGTTCAATAGACATGGATAAGGTGGGGAACCTGCCCATGAGGAGTCACAGCACTGAGTGTAAGCAAGTGACAGAGCTGTGAACAATTCCTGTGGAGGAATGGAAGGAGCTTGCTTACCACCATTGGGAAATAGAAAGCTTCTTGTGCAAGGTGATGCATGAACTAATTTTTGAGAGATGAGAAATGAATGGGTATGGAGGGAAATAGCAAAAATTCCTGTAAGTGGAAATCGCTAAAATGGTTTAAATGGCATGAAACGGTAGAGAGTTTATGAAGAGTACAAGAAATTGGATTCATAGAGCATAAAGTGGAAAGGCATTAAAAGTCAAGTAAGCATGGAGCCGGTCATGGAGAGCTTTGGAAGCCCTAGTAAAGCACTTGGATTTAAGGTATTCTGCAAAATAAATGAAGTGGAGGAGGAACTCCAAACCAGTGGTTATTGTAATAGGCCAGATGAGAGATCATGATGACAACCTGAATTTAGAGACACCCGTGAAGACAGGAAGTATATCACGGAAATAGGAGAGAGCTTGTGCTGGTCGAATCAAAGGGCGTGACTATATTCATTTGATAGACATTTAATATCCACTCTATTTCAAGCACTGAGGAAATATATCAACAATGCATCAATGTACAAAAGTGGACAAAAATCCCTTGTCCTCATAAAACTTATATTTCTTGAGGAAGACTAGAGAGGGGACAAAAAGAAAATAAGACTTCATAAATAACTTTGGATATGATTATTTCCTAGATGAAGTCTGAGCTTTGATTCTGAAGTCAGCCTCTTCCTCTATGCTTAGAAGCTATTGGTTGCTGTTCTCAAGATCTTATTTTGGGTCTGCATTTTTTAAGTTTCTATCTTTATCCACTCTTTTTCTCTTCAACTCTCATGACCCTCAACTGTACAACTCATATTTAAGTTCTTTCCCAAGAATCAGACTCTGTCAACTGCTTACTTTGTATGACCGTTTGGATGAATCACCTGTATTTTGCCTTGTTCATGTGAATTCTAAAATGTTCTATGGGGCATCTGGGTGACTCAGTTGGTTGAATATCCTATTTTTTATTTTCATTCAGGTCATGATCCCTGATCAAGCTCCAAACAGGGTCCCACACTGAGCATGGAGCCTGCTTAAGATTCTTTCTTGGGGCATCTTGTGACTCAGTTGGTTAAGTGCCTGACTCTTGATTTTGGCTCAGGTCATGACCTCATGGTTCTTGAGTTCAAGCCCTGCGTTGGGCTCCACACTGACAATGCAGAGCCTGCTTGGAATACTGTCTATATTCCACTCTCTCTGCCTCTCTCTACCAACCAGCTTGCATGCTTTCTCTCTCTCAAAATAAACAAATAAACTTAAAAAAAATAAAAGATTCTCTCTCTTTCCCTCTGCCCCTGTCTCCCACTCATGCTCTCTCTCTGTCTCAAATAAAAAAATATTAAAATAAAATGCTCTACATTATCTTATGCAATCTTCCTCTTTCCTTATCTTAATCAATGGCTTCATCATGCTTTATTTCATACTTGTTTCTATTATTTTCATATTGGAGTAGCTGCAACTCCCCCATGCTCTTTAATTCACATCTAGTTAATTTATACATTCTGGTTTTTATATCTGAACAGTCATCTCTCTATTTTTTTCAGGTTTAGTTCAGACCTTACTGTCCCCCCATTTGGGTTATTATTAGTTTATTAACTGGTCTCCCTTGCCACTTTATTTATATCCCTAAATAACAGGTCAGATCATGTCTCTCTTTTACAGAAACACTTGCATCCTTTTCCTTTAAACCCATCCCAAAACATCTATAACATACACAACCCACTAGATATTAAAAAAAAAAAACATTCCCATGTATGCTTGACATACAAGAAATATATATCAAATATATATACAAATATATTTGTAAATATTCCTCTAAACTGAAGAGTATAAATTCTTAGTATTTTTCCCCAAAGTACACATTATATAGAACAGAGAATTAAAGAGAAGTGGTGCAGCAAGACTAGCCTGAGCTTCCAAGTCTGGCGGGACCCTAGCAGCCCAGAAAGTCACCTAAGGCTACTGCCCTGTAAGAGTTCAGGAAGTAAGAGGCTCAAGAAAAGCCAAGATATTCTGTATCTGCTTCTGTGCCTATAGCCCTTTACTTCACTTAAATTCTATATCCTTGACTAAGTCTGTTTGGAAATATTCGTGAGTTAGTGTATGTCTGCTTCAGTCCAACTGAACACCCCTGGGAGAGTGTAGACCTCAAACCACCTTTAGAGTCTTCACTCCCTACTCAGTGTTCTCCTCTCCTATGCTTCACTTGAATGGATTTGCCAGAAGGAGACAATTATCTCCCTGGCCTCTCTGCTTCTTGTCTTTAATGATCTCGTTCCCTTTTGCACCTATTAAATCCTTGTTTATCTTTCATTGACTACTTCAAAACCCACCTCTTCAATAAAATTTTTCTCAATTTCCAAACTGTAAGTAATCATCTCTTCTCTATTCTGCTACATTTTGACTGCATAAACCATATTTAGTTGATTAAATGTTTAAGTAATTATATATTCTTGGAGGGGGCAAGCATGTATTAATTACCATTTTATCTCTCCAGAATACATAGCACAATGTGGATTGCATAACAATAGTCAATAAATATTTTTGGAATTAAACTGAATAATAAAACATTTCATTGCTATAACAATGCAATTGCTTTACAAAATAAATGTTAAGAAAAACTTTAAAAGCAGCAAAGACTGACCAAAATGCAAAAGAAAAAAATAACTCAACATTAGTTAATGCATACTTTGGGGGAGGGTCTGTATATTATACTGATTGACCCAGCATTAGTCTACAAGAATCTGGAAGGAAATCAAATACAAGTGGATGTTAAAATCCTTCAGAATTAAATGGATCCAGAAAATATCGATAAAATAACGACAATCTTTAAAATATGCATGAAGTTGAGAAAAAATAAGCATTGTCTTTTGAAGCCAGCCTAATATTAATATACATAAATCTAGTTTTCAATGGAGGCTTCCCATCTTCTGTTTCTACAAATTCAATATGCATGGCCTTAGGCCAGTCAATCTAAGCTCAAACTGAGTCAAGACATCGAATGTGAGAGGGCTGCAGATTTTCTGCCCGTCTGAAACCCTGCAATTGGGAAAAACTCTCTCCCAAGAATGTCTAAGCGCTTGCTGACAGCTCTGGTTGTAGAGTGTTTTAAATATTCATAGAGCTGTATGTTTTAAATATGTGTTAGGGATCCCTACTTTTATTTTCAGAGACTTTAAGCCTGTAGGATTGGTTTGAAGTAGGTATATACTGTTGTGTGGGAACACTTCTGAGTGATTTGTTAAAGCAATTCCCTGTTTAAGAATCACTAAGCTGGAGGCTGTCATAGATAGCACCACCCAAAGATGAAAAACAAGCTATTGGTGGTCACACACTACCCTAGATTTAGGGATGTCCGTCAAAAGCAGAAAAGAGGAAGATGTGTCTCATCAAATCTCATGCTCTTTCCAAAATTCTATCCAAAAGAGGTACATTTGAAAGTGACCTCCAAAAGTATGTTGGCATGAAAATGGAAAATGTTTGCCAATAAAAATCACTTATTTATAAGTAATGTGCCTTTCCACCAAATAAATTGCTACTGATAAGTGGTAACCCAAAGGAGGTCTTGAAACTCAATATATTTGGAATAGCATTAGGAGAGAGGATGTTCTCTGATGCAGTAGACATTGTATTCCAAGGAAAGCCTAAGAAAAGACTCCCAAAGAAGAATCAAGACTCACAGTAAGAGAACATCAACATGGTCAGTGGGTGAGTCCAAAGATTCTTACTGTTTGTGGAACAACTTATCCTGAGGTTTCTCATAAACATACGGTCTAGAAGTTCATTCAAAAGAGAGACTGCAATCACACACACACAATGGAAATTGTAATGGTTAACTTTATGTGTCAACCTGGCTAAGCCATAAGTCAAATAGAAGTCTAGATGTCACCATGAAGGTTTTTTTCAGTGAGATTAACATTTAAATCACTTTGAAGCAGATTGCACTCCTTAATGTGGCTGGGTCTCATATAAACACTCGAAGGCCTTATGAGAAAAAGGCTGAAATCTTTCCCATGAAAAAGGGAATTCTGTCTCCAGACTCAGCTGCAACGCCAACTCTTTCCTGAGTCTCCTGCCTGCCAGGCTGCCCTGGAGATTCTGGAATTGCCCTCGCCCACAGTCCCATGAACCAGTTCTTTAAAATAAACCTCTCTTTCTTCACACACACACACATACACACAAACACACACACACACACACACACACACACACACACACACACGTAATTCAGTAAATGCTTTCCAAAAAACTACTTATAAAACCAAAATCGATGTCAATAAAGAAAAGGAAAGACAATACACAGCTTTATTTAACATAATTTGATAGAACTATTTTGTTTGGTGCATCACCAACCATTTTACAAATCTCTTCACAATTTGACCTTGTATAAATGCTCTTCACTAAAATTCTGGGAGGAAAATGGAGATAGCCAGACTAAAATCTTAACTTGAGTTAACAAATATCATCCTGGTTAATAGGAACATTTCCTTCAAATATCATCCTGGTTAATAGGAACATTTCTTTTTAACCGTGAACAGATACAAAATGTCATTCGTCTGGTATATTTTTGGTTCTCATTGCGCTGGCGATTCTTCTTTATAGGACAAGGGTCGATGACTCAAGCTCCTCTGATACTTCTCCCATGTTGTGTGCATCCTGCCATCTGTCAGTCTGGTGCTTTTCACTAACACTCAATCACATATGTTACATGCTTTCCCCTTGGCTCCACTTCCCAGCACCCCAACACATGATCACGCTCTTTATACAACATTCAAGGAAAATGTCTTTTCACTCCTCTTTCTGCATTGTTCACTATAGTGGTCTTATGCAGCTTTCTGGCTGTAGCCTTTGAGAAAATAAATAAATAAATAAATAAATATTTAAATAATAACAAAAACAAAAAAAAATTAAATGTATTCTGGGAGTGCCTGGATGGTTCAGTTCACTAAGTGTCTGATTCTTGGTTTCAGCTCAGGTCTTGATCTTAAAGTTCATTGGTTCCAGCCCTGCATCAGGCTTTGTGCTGACAGTGCTGAGCTTGCTTGGGATTCTCTCTCTCTCTTGTCCTCCCCTGCACTCTCTCTCTTTCTCCGTGTCTCAAAATAAATAAATAAACATTAAAAGAAAAACCTGTAGTCTCTGTGCAGGTGACATCAGCTAGGCTGTGAAGCCTTATAAAGAAATGCTGAGAATAAAAGCAGTTGTCTGGCACCAACTGCAGGAGAAAGGCAGCTGCCTTCTGTAGGTCTAGTAGAGCAAAGCTCACTCCTGGGCAGCAGGTGCTACCCTAGCAATAACTATGCAGGCTAATCTCCCATCAACCCAATGATTATTTGGAGAACAAAAGGAAAATGATTGAGTTTCGCCCAGTAGCATAGACACATATAATGAATGCTAGGTGGTTCTTTCCTCAAAATGGGAGACATATACATCCCAGAAAGAAACGGATGCAGACTTGATTAACAGCAGCTAGTTCCGCTTTGAAAAGATGAAATGGGCCATTATACTTAATTTTGCAAGAAATATTTGTGGTTATTATTTCTGATTTGGGATCATCTCACATAGCTGTTCATAAGGTTTAAAACTTCAATATTATATTTTCGTCGCACAAGTCTTTTTAGTTCCTTCATATTGTGATCAAGTCCTTGGTGAGGGAGGGAGTGGTCCTCACTCTTCCATGCTTTCATTTCGAATATATTTAAGACACAGTGCTAATTACTGCTAACTACATATGTACCATATGTTACATACATATAGAAATCTTACTTTGCCTACAGCACCGGTATAGGTCATCATTCTATGATAGACTCAGTTACCTCCCGTTGGAAGAAGTAACAAAGAGAGAATTATTAAATCATGATCACAGGCAACTTTCATATGGTCCCCACACCGCTGGCTTTGTGAAATTCAAGTCATTATCACCTCTACAGGCTAAGGGAATAGCAGGGAATGGGCAGACAGGAGAGTGACACAGAGTCTATGGAGCTAAGTGCTCAGAAAATGCTCATCTTACCTCTAGGAATTTTTAAAGGGGGAATTTCATTAAAGTAAAAGCAACCTTTGAGTGTTCCCTAGACTGAACTGTGAAACATGTTTGAAAAGCAGAAAATCCTTATTTATGGCAGGAATGTTTGAAATTCAAAAGATAAATGCCATTCGGAATGCAAGCATGTTCTAGGTATCTAATATGTAATGGGACACAGCTGTAATAACAGCCACTGAACCAGGGGCCTCTCTATATCATGTCATTAGTTGACTTGTTATAAGCCGATCTTCTGGCCCTTTTTATAAGGGCCACTGGGGTAAAAAATAAATATATCATGTACTGAACATCTGTGGTTCTGTCACAAAGCACCACTCATATCAACTTTCAAGCTCATATCTTGGGCTACACATGACACCCTTTTAAAAATGGATCTCAACAAAAGGTATAGATAGGAACTTATAGGTTCTTATTTCTAAAGGACAAAGGAAACAATAAGGCCTGAGCTATGCCTTGGGCAAAACTAATGCGTCTTTTTTTTTTTTTCTTATTGTGTTAGTGTATTTTTCGGGCTTCAAAACCATATGTGCACTTTAGGTAAGATTCTGAAGATGAATATTTTATATGTGAGATGTTAAATGAGGAAAGAAATACCAAGTATCCAATCTATTGACTTAATAAGTCATCAACATCATGAGTCAGCATTTAAGAACATGCAATTATTAGTAGCAATTCCTTTTTGAGTCTTTTTAAAAAAATACACCTAAATGTTCATATGAGAAATTCTTTCATCTTTTTATGATGAGCTAAAAAATAATGCCTGTGGTCTAAAAAAGGAAATAGGAGAAGTAAATAACATATTTTAAATAACTAGGAGATTATACCAGCTATAAAATATTTCAGAAAAAATGCAAACACCATTAATTTACATAATTAAATAATGATATTAAATGTTAGTATAGTTATAATAGGCCTATTTTTGTAGAGAAGGTATAGGTGGAAGGAAGAAATCCAGTCAGGATGCACTTTAAATAATCTAAAATTATTATGGATATGATGGAACCAGCATGGTAGTAATGAACATGCTAAGAAGTAGCCAGATTCTTGACATATTTTGAAGGCATATGTTTGTTTGAAAATGCTGATGGATCAGATATAAGCTGTGAGAGGAAGAAAGGAGTCAAGGAGGACTCCAATAGTTTTAATCTAAATAACCTGGAGGGATAAACTTGGCCTTACCCAAAATGGGGAGGCCTGTGGGTTATCAATTCTGTATTGGCAACTGGAACAAGGTCGTATTGGTGGGAAGCAGAGAGTGACTCTAAGAGCTCCAACTTTACCCGTAGTGGTTTGTGAAAGGTTCTTAGGAACAGATGTTTATCTAATTAGTAATAAATTTTTAGCAAGTGATATTAGTTTTCTATTTACATAAGTGAAGTATCTTTCAAATAGGCTTCAGAATACAAAATACTGAGGCTTGATTTAAGTACACTGTTAAGCTGTAAGAGCCCTGGTGATATGTGGTTGAACCAAATTCCTCAAAGTAGTAAATTGTTTATGAAAGACTGGGAATATCACTGCATTGGAAACACTTAAGTTCAAATTCTCCTCAGCCACTTATGTTAGATAAATGGGGATGGTTAACTAAAGTCTTGAAATGGGTTTTTTCTTTTATAAATTAGGGTAATGATACTCAAATTAGAGTTGTTTTAAGACTCCATGAAAAATATCCAGGAGAGTGTTGGGCAAAGTCCTGGCACTGTACACTTGGTTGTGTCTTTACATAACACATACTCTGATTTTTGTGTCCATTCAACAGTTCCTTAGGCTACTACAACTTAAAGATACAAATTTCTACAGAATAACTAATGCCCTCCAGTCCATCTAAAAGTAAATAACTACTAACAGCAGAGAGATGTTTATTATCAGAATATAATAAATTTTAAAACTTCATCCAGTATTCTAAAACTTACAGCAAATGGTGATATAAACACCAATATTACATGTGAAATCCACGTAGATTTTAGAATCTTTTTAAGCACTTCCCAAGAAAACAAACTCTTATCTCCCAATAAAGTGTATATGCAGGTCAACCTGGATAAAGAACTATGAATAATTCTTTTATCTAATTCTTTTGATAGATTTCTCTTTTTGAAGCTAATTTCAATAGGTTTTTACTTGTAATAGAGTGAGGAATATCTTTTAACCTTCACAAATAGGCAATATTTGTAAACATGGACGTCCTAATAAATATTAGAAGACAGAGTAGTAAAACTGGCATGTCATTATGGCATCAGTGCTAAAATATGTCCGTGTATCTTTAGAAAATTAGAACTCATGCTTATAATATTATTACCATTTCTAAAATTTTGGCATTTTCTTAATCGCAGAGATGAAGAATGTCTTCCATAATACTTACTATCAATGATTTCAGTGCATTCTAGTTTCATATACTTTATGTACTAACTCTCTAAAAATGTGTGTATTTAACAAAATAGAATGTTTCATTCCATATTAATAATAGAAAGCTTGGCTCATCAGTAGATGAGTAAACAGACAGACTGATAAATAAAGAAAAAACAATGTGGAGAGATTCACCAGATAGATCTAAATATCTGGTCTCATCCCACTTATAAGTTCACATATTACTACTAAGTGCTTTATACAATCCAGACACATTCAAATGGAGGTACCATTAAATTTCACATGCAACTATCATTCAATTTGTACATAAACTTCCTTTTTTCCTTTTTGTAAAAATCTCTGGGATAGTACTTTGGTTTTAGCATTACATCACAAAACACATCATAAAAAGGAAGTTTTTAAAGTCTCTCCTTTAATAATGATAAAGAAAAGATGAAAGGATCCTACATCATTTGGCATTATCTGTGAGTTCAAGATAAATCTGTTTCATTGGGTAGCTTCACTGGGCTGCTGATGCTCATTGAAGTCTCCTGGCAGCTGGCCTTGCCTGCCTTTTCTTGGCCAAACCAATCAATTTCATGCTGGTTTCTTAAAACCTTTAAGATCTCCTACTAAACTGAGAGCTCCTTGAAAATAGCAGCCACATCTTAATCATCTTTTTATCCAAAATGCATCTCACATAGTACCTGGCTCATACCAAGTGCTCAGTATTGGTTAGGCAATGGAATAAAGGAATTAATCAAGCATGTTATTTACTGGCAAAGAAAACCAGGAGTTAAAAGTTATTTTGATTGTCAACAGTGCATTTGTTACTCATGCTCCAAAAATTCATTCAAGATATTAACTACCAAGTATTGGCCACTTATAAGTAATAAGCCTTATAAATGGTATTACAGTCATTGGCTCTCAACTTTACCACATCTCAATGTAGAGATAATCCTCATTTAATAGATAGGACAGTTAAAAATAAAACTAACCAAGTTCAAGTAATTTAGTGGAAAAGAGACTTTCTCTTTTTAAGTCCATTAGACTTTATAAACTTTTTATAATTTCACTCTTTCTGAACTTTATGTTCTTCTTTAGATATGTATATATACACACACATACACATATAAATAGTAAGTTGTAAACCTAGCGTTTTATCTAGCTGTTTCATATCGGAGCTTTAATAAGGACATCTACCTTCTAACTGCAATAATAAGAATTTATGAAAATATCTTAGAATGGAAGTATATCTCAAGGAAGACTGATGAGATTCATTTTTTACACTATTCAGAAATAAAAATCTCAAACTACCATATCAATTCATATCAACAAAGTTCTACCATATCAAAGTTCCCCTACCATATCAATTCATATCAACAAAGAACTATGTTATGTTCTAAAATTTAGTTCTTTACTGGGAGTTAATGGATTATGAAGCAATGTATTTCAGATGTCAGCTATGAAAAACCTTTTTGAAAGCATTTTAAATAGAGAGAAGAGCAAGCCTTAATAAATGACACAGAAATAGAGAATCCCGTTATCTGGCATGTTGGAAATCTGCATGAATAACTGTAATATGCATTTCTTATACACACAATTATCCTCCATTGATGGAAAAAAGATGGACAAATGCTGCTCAGAATCTATATTCAAATGACAAGATAAAACAAGCACATAAAAGAACATGAGCCTAAACAATTTTCTTTATTCTCTATAGTGAACATAATTTTTTGGCATTTAAAATTTTTTCTTGGAATTATAATAAACTTACAGAAATCTCCCTTAAGGAAACAACTAATATTCTAATGATTAAAAGTAACAGATGAGCATTTCCTAAGTAATTGATACCAAATCCAGATAACGACACAACAACAACAAAAAAGAGAACAGGACAATATATCTGAAAAAACACATGCAAAAATCCACAACAATGTACTAGAAAACCAAGTCCAATAATACATTAAAAAAAAATAATTCACCATGATCAAGTGGGATTTATCCTGGGTTGCAAAGGTGGTTCAATATTCACAAATCAAACAACATGTTACATCACATCAAAAAGGGAAGGGATAAGAACCATATGATCCTTTCAATAGATGCAGAAAAAGCATTAGACAAAGTACAACATTCTTTCATGATAAAATCCCTCAACAAAATATGTTTAGAGGGAATACACCTCAACATAATAAAGGTCATTCTCACGACTTTTATTCAACACAGTACTGGAAGTCTGAGCCACAGAAATCAAACAACAAAAGAAAATAAAAGGCATCCAAATCAGTAAGGAAGAAGTAAAAGCAGATAACATGACAGAACAAACAGGTAATATATACGGAAAACCCAAAAGACTCCCATCAAAAAACTGCTCTAACTGGGGCACCTGTGTGGCTCAGTGATTTGAACGTTCAACTTCAACTCAGGTCATGATCTCATGGTTTGTGGTTTGAGTCCTGCATCAGACTCTGGAGCCTACTTCAGATTCTGTGTCTTCTTCTCTCTCTATCCCTCCCCTGTTCACACTCTGTTTCTCTCTCTCTCTCAAAAATAAATAAATAATAAAACATAAAAAAGTCTGATAACGAATTTAGTAAACTTGCAGAATACAAAATTAGTGTGCAGAAATCTGTTGCATTACTATACACCAGTAATGAGGCAGCAGAAAGAGAAATTAAGATAATAGTCCCATTTGAAGTTACACTAAAAATACTAAGATAACTAGGAATGAACCTAACCAAAGAAGGGAAAGACCTGTTTTCTGAAAACTATAAAATATAGTCTTATAAAACTATAAAACACTGATGAAAGAAATTTAAGACAATACAAAGAAATGCAAAGATATTCCATGCTCATTGATTGGGAGAACAAATATTGTTAAAATGTCATACTACCCAAAGCAATCTACACATTTAATGGAATCCCTACCAAAACACCAACAGCATTTTTCACAGAACTAGAACAAACAATCCTAAAATTTGTAGGGAACCACAAAAGACCCCTGGCCAAAGCAATCTTGAAAAATAAAAGCGACGTTGAAGGTGTTATAATTCTGGTCTTTAAATTATATTACAAAGCTATAGTGACCAAAACAGTATGATACTGTCACAAAAATAGACACATAGATCAACAGAATAGAATGGAAAACTCAGGGATGAATCCACAACTATATGGTCAGTTAATTTTCGACAAAGTTACAAAGAATATCCAATGAGAAATAGACCTCCTCTTCAACAAATGGTGTTGTGAAAACTGGATAGCAACATGCAAAAGAATAAAACTAGACTTCTTTTATACACCATACACAAAAATAAATTCTAAATGGATTAAAGACCTAAATGTGAGACCTCAAACCATAAAAATCTTAGAAGAGTGCACAGGCAGTCATCTCTCTGACACTGACCAGAGCAACATTTTTTTTTTATAAACATGTCTCCTAAGGCAAAGGAAACACACAAAAATTAGCTATTGGAACTATGTTAAAATAGAAGCCTCTGTACAGCAGAAGGAAACTAAAAGGGAACATACTGAATGGGACAATATATTTTAACCAATGACATATCTGATAAAGGCTTAGTATCCAAAATATATATAGAAATTATAAAACCCAACACCTAAAAACCAAATAATCCAATTAAAAAATGGGCAGAAGGGAATGCACATTAAAGCTACATGTGATATCACCTCACAACCGTCAGAATGGTTAAAATCAAAAACTCCAGAAACAACAAGTGTTGGCAAGGATGTGCAAAAAAGGAAAACCTCTTGCACTGTTGGTGGGAATGCACACTGGTGCAGCTACTCAGAAAACAGTACAAAGATTCCTCAAAAAGTTAAAAATAGAACTACCCTGTGGTCCAGCAATTGCACTACTGGGTATTTACCCAAAGAAAAGAAAAACACCAATTCAAAGGATACATGCATCCCTATGTTTATTGTATCCAAGTGTCCATTGACTGATGATCCATATATATAAATGGATATATATATATATACATACATATATACATATATACATATATATACATCCATATATATAAATGGATATATATATATATATATATAATATGCAATGGAGTATTACTCAACCATAAAAAATAATGAAATCTTGCTGTTTGCAAGGAAATGGATGGAGCTAGACAGTATTATTCTAAGTGAAGAAACTCAGTAGGAGATAGATATATGGCATCACTTAGGTGGAATTTAGAAAACAAAACAAATGAGCAAGGGGAGAGAGAGAGGAAAACCAAGAAACAGACTCTTAACTATAGAGAATAAGTTGCTAAAGGGGTGGTGGATGGGGAAATGGGTTAAGTAGGTGATGGAGATCAAGGAAGTCGCTTGTGATGAGAATCAGGTGATGTTTGGAAGTGTTGAATCACTATATTATACACTTCAAACTAATATAACACTGAATATTAATTCAATTGAAAGAAAATAATTCTTACATATCTGTCCATTTCTTTTCTTTAATCTTTACAGATATCCTTTGCTTGACTGTCATTTTATTATTCTTATCTTCCCTTTATACTAACTGAAGTCTCTGCAGAATAGACAATATTTCTAAATGCCTTTTTGACATTTCCATTAAACCTTCTTATGGGCACCTCAGTGTTAGCTCAAAGCCAATATATAGACAGATGTGTGTGTGTGTGTCTGTGTGTGTGTGTGTGTGTCTGTGTGTGTCTATGTGTGTGTGAGAGAGATAAATGAAGCAAGAATGGCTACTTATACTGAGAGTTGTTACACATCACACATATGAATTATAATCTTGAAAGAATCGAGCCCCAAGCCAATCACATCAAATTAGAGTATTTCAGAGCCTAACCTCAGGTTTTAATGTTTAGATCTGGTTCTTGGACAAAATTGTGACCAGAGACAAATTGTCTTTCTCTTGATTTGTTATAATTATTGTTTTGTAATAAAACAAAAGTAAAAACCAGTAATAACAAATTGTCAAAATAATTTTTTAATTACTGTTTTAAAGTTCATTTCTTCGGGGCGCCTGGGTGGCTTGGTTAAGCGTCCGACTTTCGCTTGGGTCATGATCTCGCGGTTCATGGGTTCGAGCCCTGCGTCGGCCTCTGTGCTGACTGCCAGCTCAGAGCCTGGAGCCTGTTTCAGTCTGTGACTCCCTCTCTCTCTGACCCTCCCTTGCTCACACTGTCTCTCTCTCTCTCTCTCTCCTAGAAATAAATAAAATATTTAAAAAAAATAAAGTTCATTTCTTCATTTTGGGAAAGATATAGAGAGACAGCACAAGCAGGGGAGGGAGAGAATTCCAAGTAGGCTCCCCACTATCAGCACAGAGCCCAACATGGAACTCAAACTCACGAATTGTGAGATCATGATCTGAGCAGAAACCAAGAGTCAGATGCTTGACCGAAGGAGACACCCAGGTGCCCGAAGATAACGGTTTTTAAATTAGCATTGATTAATAGTCAGTATAATCTTTCAAAGCTACTTTAGAAATTTACAAGTTTTGTTGTTTGGTTTTAACAAGAAAGATGTGGATAAGTAGCTTTCTAATAAGGCAATTCAGAATTTTAGTTCTTATCAGAATTGCTCATCATGTGAAATTTTGATTTCAAAAGAAAAAAAATCAGTCAAGATTTTACAATAATATAATGGTCTTTATACAGTTTTTTTCAGTATTACTTATATTTTGTGCAAAGCCATAGAAAAAAGAATACCTTAACAGTTAAGGGCAGGAAATTTAGAGCTATGTAATCATAAACAAGACATTTGACAACTTATAGTTATAGATAAATGAGATAATTATGTAATAGACTATAGTGCAGTGTTAATCATATTAAGAGGATTTAGATCAGCAATTATTGATGAAACTGGGTAAAATTGTGCGCTTCGCATGTTTTAACCTTGGCAGTCTTTGTCCCAGTATGAATGTTATAGAACGTCAAGGCCCTGGCACATGGGGGATGCCATAGTTCATTGTCCTTTTAATTTGGATATTTATCCCAACAATTGTATGTCAGATGACAGTAAAGTCCTGTTAGCAAGGGTTGCTTTTTTTTTTCAATTTGGATGATGGTGCTATATTAGGATTATAAAGCCAGAAATTTGGACCATGACATAGTCATTAACACTGAGGAATATTTTTATAGATAAGAAAATATAATTAAAGGTTTATTATGGAAAAAAGTTTATTATGAAAGAGGCTGGGCAGTGTTAGTAAAATGTTTGCTTCAGAGAACAGGGCATCTTTTCCTTTTAGATATGTGCCTCTGTTCAATTTCTCAATGATTTGCACATATTGCAATTATTCCCTAAGGACCTTCCATATTTAATGTAACCCTTAAAGGGTAGAGCATGTTTAGAAATTGAATTATTGTATTTACGTGTTTTGAGACAAAATATGTTCTTATTTTGCTTGGGCAGAATAATAATAAAGATTTCTGTTAAATAAGCATTTCTTTTTGCTCTTAAAACGTGCAGTGAAGATGGCACATTAGCCTTAAAAAGCTATTTCTTTCTTAGAATTCACATGCTTTAGTTAACACTTTATTTCCTCCTCCAGCTGCTTGATGATATCTCTGTTCTTGAGAACACCCTTTGGGAGAAGCCAGAAAGAGAGAAGTAACTATAATCTTCCAGGCACTTGTCTGCTCCCTTAATTGTAGTTGTGTTAAGGACTAGAAATGAAGATGGGACGAGATTTAATTTAGATCCTGGAAGCCCCCAAACTGTCTTCATCAGCAATTTCTCCTCACAGTGGTGGCTTTAAGCTCACAAAAAAATTCCAAATAACAATGTATGATGATGCTTTTGTTCAGCTTATTGCTCATGCTGCAGATATATAATCTGCCTCTGTACCAGGATGTGATGGCTGAAAGGCATCATTAATGTGTTAAATGATGTGAAATGCTTCTGGCACAGTATGACACATCACTGCAGAGAGGTATTCCCTGATGCACAGGTATCTGCCTCACTTTCAAATCAGAAAGAAAGCAGCTAAATTACTACACAAGCAAAATGCACCAGGAAAATTATAATGTATACATTCACTCATAATCACTGAGCCTGACTCAGACCTCACTCAGACCCAGAGAGAAATAAAAGGTTAAGATTTCCACTCTCAGGGTTTATTAATCATACAGGTGAAATGAGGAGGGGAGGATTCATCATAGTGCATCCCTGGAATCATATCTCCATTCTTTTTGTGGTTGATTTTCAATATGTTTTATGATTCCAATTCATAAAACTGATTCTACAAACCATCTTCCATGTTCTGAAAGAACTAATGTAGACTCTTCTGGTATCTAGTTTACTTTGATGATACATAATCACAAGACAGCATACATCCCTACAGAGACTACAGCAATCTGTGTCCATATTTTACTAGGAGGTGCAGCTTTGTACCTTTTCTACCTTTCTACTGAAACATTCGTTTCTTTAGACATGCTATAACCTGACTGACTATCTTTGATATGAGGTATTCCACTATCATATCCATATATGCTGTTTTTTAAATTCAAACAGAACAACAAGGGATATAGAGTAAATGTATTTCAAAATCAGGAATATAGAAGATTTAGAAGTATCTGTTTTATCAATGTAAAAAATTAGAGTAAAATGTTAAACTTAGGCAAAGGAATGATCGATCTAGGATTCACTTAAAAATTTTTAACATTTATTTATTTTTGAGAGAGAGAGAGAGAGAGTGTAGAGAGAGAAGACAGAGTCTGAAGCAGGCTCCAGGCTCTGAGATGTCACACAGAGCCCAACATGGGGCTCGAACTCACCAACCGTGAGATCATGACCTGAGCCGAAGCTGGATGCTCAAACGACTGAGCCACCCAGGCATCCCGAGGATTCACTTTTAAAAGGATGTATTTTGGGGGCACATGGGTGGCTCAGTCAGTTAAGCGTCCAACTTCAGCTCAGGTCATGATCTCAGGGTTCGTGAGTTTGAGCCCAGCTCATGAGTTCAAGCTCCATGTAGATTTCTGTGCCGATGGAGTCTGCTTCAGAGCCTGGAGTCTGCTTCACATTCTTTGTCTCCCTCTCTGTCTCTCCCCTGCTCCTACTCTGTCTCACTGTGTCTCAAAAATAAATAAACATTAAAAATTTTTGTAAAAGCAGGATGAATTTTTATTGAAGCTGTATTAAAGATATCTATTTCTTTTTCTACTAATGGACATTATTATTTCATTCTGTGAAAGAGCAGGCCACAAAACCATTGGCCAGAAAGCTTCTAAAATCCTTTATAGGACATGAGTCAATAGTGCACATTTAAAGGTACACTTAATGACTTATTAATATTATAGTAGCAATGAAGTTCTGAATTTTGTTACCAGTATTGCAAAAGATAAATAAAACAAGAAAAATTATAATTGGATTTTTAGTCCAATCCATTCATGTGATGTACAGCAACTTTTGATCAGAAGAAAAGAAAAGATTTGCCTGTGGTCACCAGATTAAGTGGATGACAGTAGCTTCTGTCTCAAGCTGAGGACAGAAATCCTTTCATTACATTGGATAGTCTCTAAGATGTCATCTTTCTTGCAGAAGTGAGTTATCCTTCAGTAGGACATCTAAATAAAACTAAGTTCTCTTTCTTTTCAATAATATTATTTACTTGTCATTTTTTTAGTGGGGTGGCAACTGTAAAATTCCCAGAGTAATATCAGGCACCTAGAAAATCTTACAGAAAAGTGCTTTGCTTCCCTTTGTATTTTTATCAGACTTAATCCACAGAAAAATATTAATTTATTCATTATTACAAATATGAGCTATAGAATATCAGTTTGTTTTTGCTAAAGGTGTTTCAGTGGGACACCTGACAAAAGTTGACTAGTATCTGAGATAATATCAGGGAATAATGTGAACATCTTCATTTTGATAAATGCATTGAGGTTACGTAAGTAGATGGATTTTTTTTTTAGGAAATGTACACTGAAGTAGCTATTAGCAAAGAGGTACATCCTGTGCAATTCACTTTCAAGAGGTTCAGAAATAGGGGTGCCTGGGTGCCTCAGTCGAACGAGCATCTGACCTCACGGCTCATGGGTTTGGGTTTGAGCCCAGTGTTGGAATCTGTGCTGACAGCTCAGAGCCTGAAGCCTGCTTCAGATTCTGTGTCTCCCTCTCTCTCTCTCTGTCTCTCCCCCACTTACAATCTGTCTCTCTCTTTCCCTCTCAAAATAAATAAATATTAAAAAAATTAACAAAAAGTGGTTCAGAAATAAATAATATCTATACAGAGAAGGAGATGGGGGAGAGAATGGTAAAACAAACACAGTAAAATGTTAACCTTTAAGGAATCTGGGTAAAGGTATATGCACATAATGTGTACTGCAATACTATTTCATAACATTTGTAATATTTTCATATACATGAACAAATCATATCTTATGATACGAACTGTACATGCATCACTTTAGCAGGGTAAACTGAAAGAGGAGGGAATGTTCTAATTACTCTAGGTAAAGTATTAGGGTGAGGATAATGTTCAAAGAAAAAAATAAGTTTAAGTGGAACTAGAGAAAAATATTTAAAATGTGCATGCCTGTAGCAAAAGAAAAATATCAAGATTGAGGAGATACTCAAAAGGAAATAACTAGAGCAATACCAGGACCCCGAGAATGGATGGGTACTTCTTTCAACCATCACAAATTTAAAGAAACATAATGGCATTTACCTAAGTGTCAAGCTAAAGTTAATTAGTCCAATTGTTCTGGGGCTGATGATACTTCAATACCAACAATCTGGCTATTAGGAATCCAAGTAGAAAAAGGCCAAAACCCCTAAGTCTTATTTTTAGGGGGCTAAATTTGTGGCTCAAAAGTTTAAAAATGCCATGTTAGACTTGAAAATAATAATTGCAGATAACATTGATATTCATATAAATTCAATGATGTCATTTATTTTACTCTTTTGTTATAATTAAGTCATTCATATGCTAAGAATTTTTTAATTTATTTTTTATCTTTTTAACATGTATTTATTTTTGAGAGACAGAGAGAGGCAGAGCATGAGCAGGGGAGGGGAAGAGAGAGAAGGAGACATAGAATCTGAAGCAGTCTCCAGGCTCTGAGCTGTTTGTTAGCACAGAGCCTGATGCAGGGCTCGAATTCATCAACTGCAAAACCATGACCTGAGCTGAAGTTGGATGCTCAACTGACGGAGCCACCCAGGTGCCCCTAAGAATTTTATTTATTAACTTACTCCCTTTTCTTTTTTTTTTAAGCTTGCTTATTTATTTTGAGAGGGTGAGGGTGAGAAAATCTTAAGCAGGCTCTGTGCTGTCAATCTGGAGGCCAATGTGGGGCTTGAACAGCTAGATCATGACCTGAGCTAAAATCAAGAGTCAGATGCTTAACTGAGCCACCCAGGTGCCCCCCATGCCTGCCATTCTTTTCAATATTATTTCTTAAAACACAAATCTAATGAAGTTACTTTTTCACTCAAAATTGGTATCTCTCCCCAATATCCCATTGGCTTTCCTTTACTATCTAACCTGGTTTCTTGTTACCCATTGATAAAATCAATTTCCTCCTCTCAATCTAGCCTTGCTGTTACTTAGGGAACTCAACTCCAATAATGAGTTATACATATTTCTTTTTCTTTATATCTATCTGATTTATTTCTATTTTTCAATATACATCTGACTCTTTTTCAAAGGTTTCCCTAAAATCATTAACTGTGACACCTTAACTCATTTCATTGCTTAGTGTCTTAAGTAAATTTATTTATTTCATATAGATTGTCTTTAATTCTATACTCAGATGGTAAATTCCTGCATGGCTGGGGCAGATGTGACATGCACATAAAAGAGGTGCTCAAATGTTTTCGTTAATCCATCAACACTTTTTATATATATCTCAGTGGATTTTACTTCCTACTCTTTTTTGTCTTAGAGTCTTAACACAATTAAAAGATGACTATTATAATTAATCACATCATTTATTTAATAATGTTATGACCCGAAATTTAAAAAACTAACACTAAGTATAGAGAAAAAGCATGAAGATTCAAAACAATTGAAAGGAAAAATCAAGGGCATGTGATAACTTCTTAAATGTAGAAGATGAACCAAAGACGTTTCTAAATGTTAGATTAGAATCTGGTGAACTGGGGGAAAGGATGGTTGTCTTAGTAGTGAGGACAAAAAATAAGGAAAGAAAGCTATTTGAGAGAGATTATATTTTAATTTTTGAATTATGGAAATGTCCATTATAAATAATTCATTCATTCAGTAAACATTTGAGTAATTACAAGGTGCTAGAAGGCTTTGTTCTCTTTGTTCTAAGTTCAAAATATAAAAAGGTGAACATCAGACAAAGTCTATGGCCTCATGAAGTTTATATTCTTCCTAATGATTTAACATGGAGACACAAAGAGGAAATCATTACTGGCTTCCAGGAGGGGACTTGCTGTCAAATGAGGGCAGAAATCAAACCATGAATGAAAGAACAAAAGGAGAAGGATTATTCTGTGAAAAAAAATCTAATCTTAGATTGAAAATCAGGAGAAAAATAGGATGAAATCTTGATGAGTCAAACCTTTGGTAATACATGCACACACTTTTGTGTGTGTTGTTATTGCTGCTACTGTTATTTGATTATTTGTAGATCCCTCTAAGATGAATGAACACCTATACAACACAAAAGGCAAAGGGAAAAAGCCAGGAGAGGGCATGTTGAAGATACTAGATGGGGAGGACATTTGCTTTGACAGCACATTCTATAAAGACTCAGGAATCAGTGGGAGTTAGCAAGTACTGGTTGGGGGGGTGTGAGGGAAAGGGTGGGGGAATTAGATTTAAAGAAACTGGTAGGGAAGAGTAGCATTTTCTTTTTCCTCTGAACTTAAGTGAGGACAGTGTAAGAGGAAAAAACAACACTCTGATAAATCTCCTCTAATCTCAATACTTAACTCACAGAGCACTTCACTTCTGGTTACCAAATGTGTGGGAACTTCCCCACATCAAGCAATTCTGACCCATAAGCTGGGTATCCTACAAGGAATTCATGTCTGATACTATCTACCTGGAATTAGCATCAAGTCTCAGGGTTAGGAGCCCAGTCCCACAAGGCTCCCCTGCCCTCATTTTAGCTGCTAATCTCAAGTCCAAGTTGTTACCTGTAATGCTGTCCCACCAGCTGTAAGTCAGAGATTCCCACTACCTCCTCCATGGATCCAATTAGTTTGCTATAGTAGCTCATAGAACTCAGGAAAACATTTTACTTTCTAGATGGCCAGCTTATTATAAAAAGATACAACCTGACAACAGCCAGATAGAAGAGATGCACAGGGCAAGGTATGGGGGAAGAGGCACAGCTCCCACCCTCTCTCCAGGAATGTCACCTAACAGTACCTGTCTCTGTTCACCAACCCAAAAGCCTATCCTCTGGGCTTTTAAGGAGGCTTCATTATGTAGGCAAGATTGATTAAATCATCAACAGCCTCCTCTCCCTAATCCTGGGCTTGGGGGTGGACGATAAAGGAGTTGAAAGTTTCAACTTTCTAATTACGGGGTTTGGTTCCCGCAGCAATCAAACCCCATCCTTAGGGTTGTCCAAAAGTCAATTCATTAACATAAACACAGGTGTCGTTGAATGGGGGTTGTTATGAATAACAGAATAGCTCTTTATTACTCTTATCACTTAGGAAATTCCAAGGGTTTTAAGAGACTTGCACCCTGAACTGGAACCAAAACCAAATATATTATTGCTTATTATAAATCACAATATCACAGAGGGAAAATCAGCTGTGGAGAATGAGGGCGTGAAGGATGAGACTGGGTTTTTGGAAGAGTAGAGATGATAAGGAAGATCTCTTGCAGAACGCCCCTAAGTAACCCTGTGATAGATGGCTGAGAAGCAAGGACCAAGTTTACTAGGGATGGAATAAGTTAGAGTAAATGTTTCAGCAAAGACCCTCTCTGTCTCCAAGGCAGCATTTATTTTTGTAGCCACATGGCATGAATCCGAGGATAACAGAAAGAATATGAGGATAGAAGTTGGAAATGGCATTGGAGTTGGGACACATAAATGAAAGTTTGATCTCTTGATGAAATGTTAGAAAAGCCTCTAGGATCTCAGTTTCTCCAGCTATAAAATGGGGGTGGGGTGGACCTCAAAACTGAAAGCCCCTCAGGTCTCTATTAGTGCTCCTTATTTTAGTCTGGGATCATTACAAGCTATAGGATAGTGAGAAGGGGGCCGATTCTATTATGGAGGCTGAGAATAAACAGACAGATATTTCACTCGTGGAATGATTGTTTCCAGAAGTGAAAGGTAAGTATGTTCATTCCAGGACAAAAACAGGAAGTAACAATTTACCCTAGTTACAACTTTACAGATTTTTGCTTTGCAATTTGCAATGTTTTCTGGATATGTTTGACTAACAGATTTACGGATAGATACAATCTTTATGGAGAGACCGTGCTTTTGATCTCACTGGGATACCTTGTGAAAGTATTGAACTAACATCTGAATTTACAATATAATCCCCTACAGTTTAGAAGGTGCCTTATCATTTGATCATCACATGGCTTTCACAATGTAATCAAGAGAAAAATCAACAAACTCAATCTCACAAACTAAATTAAAAGGGACACATTCATGTACTCCCTTTATATCCTTGTCAAAGATAGAGAGACTAGGAGGAATTTAAACACCATGGCATCATATCTGTCACAGCCATATCTTTCTAGAGGTAGAGAGCTCATTTTTCAAGGCTACCAGTCCATTAACCTTCACAAGAACGAAAATAAAGCAAAACAAAGAAATACTCCCTGGAGAAATGGCATTGCTCCTAATCTTGCTTATATCTCTTACTGTGGGGATTTGAAGATGGAGCAAAGACCTGTAGCACCCCAGGCACACAAAATGATACCCTGAAATAAATACATAAATGCCTGTGGTGCATACTGTAGACAAATTTGTGATTATTATTATTTTTTTAAATGATAGTGGGGTTAGAGAGAGTAACTGATATCACCCCTGCTGAATCTGTCTTACCCTGCGACTTGTAACTGGGAGGGCCAAAGCATCAACCCCATTCATTTTTTAATGTCTTGGCCTGCTCTTGTTTGCCCTTACCTAGATTCACTCACTGACTATATCTGGAACTATTAGTTTCCTGATAAATGCATTGTCAGAAAGCCAGAGGCCAATGATAACACAGGAAAGAATGAGTTCTTGCTTGTTTTTATACGTTTCCATTTGACTTGGGAGATAATTATAACCCAGATTGATGCTCTTATTTTAAACAAGGTAGTAAATCAGCATGAAATATAGGATTGGGGAAAGCCATTTGCCACATAATTATAATTTCTTAAAATTCCCGTGTTCACTGAATCTGAGAAGCTATAATCATGCAATATATAGCAATAGCATTACTCATCTTTTTCTCTCATGGAAGACAGTTACATAAACTGAAGTTACAAATTTTTAAATATTATTAGTTACAAAGCTTAAATATCTTTAACTAAAGCAAAGCAAACGCATATGTTGTTTGGTCTGAGACCTAGCTTCCAGTGGGAAAAAACACAGATTCAGTAAGAAAGATTAAAAAGGTGATTCAGCACACTTCACTTAGAAGCCATGTCTTTTCCACAAATAAAGTTTATTTATCACCATGACCATATAAAAGTGTAAGTGTTTCATCAATATAGGAGACCAGAAGCAAAGAAGGACCCAAAGAGGGATTTGGAATCAGAAAGGAACAGTTGAACATGGACTCTCCCAAGAGTTATATTCAAAATACGTATTAATGACACAGCAGGGATAAGGACCCTTCAAGAAGGAGGAGTTCCAGTGTAGAGCTCTGAAGACCCCCTCTTATGCCAGCATTTATCTTTCAGCTGCTAGACTATGGGAAAGAATAGGTGGGGCTGAGATACTGGGTTTCGGGGGCTACCCAGGATACCTGAGAAATGAATACATACAGATGTTTTTGCACAACTCCCTTGCAGAAGTAGTTAAAACTACTTTGAACTAGTATAACCAGCGAATTATATACTGGCACATACTTAATGATTATTAGCCCCGGGTGACATCTCTTAACTGTGTACCTTTGGTAGTTTCACTATCTCCCTGAGCCAGCCAAGTGAGAGAAACAAAAGCGGTGACTTTAGCTAGTTATTTGGCTGGTGTTCTGAGACCTCTTCCAGCTAAAGAGAGAATCCAGTTGTCTTTCCCTTTCCCTGTGGCATCCAGTACACTTTCCACTATCCCCAGGGCGCAGGGCGAGTCCCCTGAGAAGGCAGAGGGGCTTCCACAATTTAAGCCAAATGCAGGTAAGAGGCAAAGTTGCCTCTCAATCCTGACGTCCAGCTCAGGAGTGAGCCCACCTGGGAGCAGACAAGAGAAACCATAGGTCTAATTGAAGCATTTCAGGGTGCATCATGTCTCTCTCTCTCCCTTTTCTCCCATTTTGGCTCTGCTATTTATTTGTGCCTAATGGATGCAATGATATTTCTTCTTGAACTGCTTAGAACATAGTATCCCTAACTATGATACCTTACAGCAACAATTATGTACAATGGATATCTATCAGCTTAACTCTGCACAGCCTTGGTTGACTACAAAGGAAAACTCAGACTCATTCATCACAGTTATCAATAATGGAAACATCGTGATCACCTTATTTCAAAGGGCCATCACGGATATGCCACTTGTGTATACTGTGTAAAGTATAATGACCTTTCCATACGTTTGAGAGACTCACAACTAAAGTCCCATAAGTAACTGTGGATACCAGAGCTAAAAAAAAAAAAAAAAAAAGCCATATTAAAAAAAAATCATAAGAATTATCAGAGAATGAGAAAACACATAGAAGATTTAAGGGGTGATTGAAAGAACAAGATTTACTAACAGTGAAGAGAAGAGAAATGTTGTGGATGTAAGATACAGAAAGGTGAGAAGCTGGCTGTTGTTTCATTTTTCCATTCTATATTAAAGAGCCTTTGCAGGGCCTTTGGGTAGGGAACATCTGTGGCTCAGTCGGTTGAGCATCCGACTTCCGGCTCAGGTCTGATCTCATCATTTGTGAGTTTGGCCCTGGCATCAAGCTCTGTGCTGACAGCTTAGAGTATGAAGCCTGCTTCAGATTCTGTGTCTCCCTCTCTCTCTGCCCCTCCCCTGCTCACAATCTGTGTGTGTCTCTCTCTCAAAAATAAATAAAGATTAAAAAAATTTTTTTCAAAAAAAATGCCTTTGCTTACAACCTACCAATGCAGTGTTTTGTTGTAATGGAAAAGAAGATTGTCAGTGGGAAATATAGCAGAAATATAGAAAATATAAAAGTAAACTCTATTTGCAAACATTTTTAGATCAGTGATTCCAACTGTTCTCCACCAAGACCTCTTTTCACTATGCTTCTCCACAAATTCCCTATTTTGAATTTTAAATAAATGATATGTATCAAATAAAATGAATTTTTTTCTTATTCTTAATTAATCAGGATTACCTCTATCTGAGCTATAATACTCAGTTTCAGAGGTGCATAAAGTTAACTGAATAACTCTACATAAACATGATATAATTATAACTAAGGCAAAACTATTTGTAGTTTTAGGTATCCTATATAACGTTTTGCAAGCTAAGGTTCAATGTCTATTAAGTTGTTTGAAAATAAAAATGTTTCAAGGAGCCTCATAAGCACCATCTCCAGAGCCTCAATTATTTAAAGATTCTAAATTGAAAAACAATGGGTTAAACTATTAAAATTATCTAATAAATATGATTTATTCTTACCTGATGAATTAAATTTAGTTATTTAATGTAGCATAATTGCCTAAACGTGACAGAAGAGAACATTCTGGGACTCTTTCAAATCACTGCCTTTCCCTACCCTTTTTTCCACACTCGATTTCAAAATCATGACTTGGCTCTGAGATGGTGAGAGCCGAAAGAATCCAGCACGTACTCACCAGCCTGGTTGGTTGTGATGCTGACTGCAGCGAACTGTCTTGGTGGTGAGCTCAGCTCTGACACCCCGTTAATAGCATCGATCTCAAAGGTGTAGTTCGTATGTGCCAGGAGGTCTGTCACTGTCACTGTGGTGTTGGTGAGTCCAAACTGTCGAGGGAGGAAGCGGACATTTGGGCTGCATGGCTCACACTGTTTTACATTCCACCCACATTTTTTACATATGATGTTGAAGGTAACATCTTTCCGGCCTCCTGTGTCCAGGGGCCAGCTCCAGTCCAGGATGACCGAGGTCTCGTTTATATTAGAGATAACATTTCTTGGTGCAGATGGAGGTCCTGTAAAGTAGTTCAACAAAGATTAATGAGCCTCACTTCTGTTTTCTACTACAAGGGAAATAGATAATTTACAATGGAACTGAAAGAGGTAAATAACCATCTTGTCTCTATTATATACTTTTAATTCGTCCTTAGAGGATCCATGAGATTATAGACACATGAATTCAAGAGCACTATCGTCCCTAAGCCATGGGCGGGGGAGTTTTGACTCAAGGTTGAAGATACATTCACAAAGTCCAACGAGGGTATTTACCACTAAATTCAATGCCCTTGTGAATAGTTATGAAAACTTTACTATTAGTTTTATAAATCTTAGTCCTTTTTCCCTATGACCTATGACCTACATGTAACAAGAGGGAATAGAAATGTAAAAACCCAAATCCCATGGCTGTAACCTCCCCTATTCTGTCAAATGTAATACAAGATCTGAACCAAGACACAGAAAATTTTCTTTCTTTCTGGGGGTCCTGTTGCAGGAAGTGCTTTAAAAACTAATTCATTTTGCGTGATAAATGTTGCATTTGTGGTGAGCCGAGCATGGAGAGTGAAGCAGAGAAAGCTTTCAATTTGCACATGGATAACGGAAGGAAATGGGCCAGATGCTTTAAAAAAAAAAAAAAAAAGAAGAAGAAGAAGAAAGAAGCACAATAACAAGAATAAAAAAATAAATAAATAAAAGAAACATGGAAGCATGGGTTGCAGCAAAACTACTCACGGGTACAAGCCATGGATGGAGGGTCTCTGTCTGCTCGGAAGTACTTATTCTCACACCTGCAGTTCACTGAACCATCTTCGTGAGTAGAACTGTGCGGCGGGCACTTGGCACATTTCACATTACCATCCGCAGCCTTGTAGAAGCCTGGTCGGCAAGCTACAAACAAAGCGACTCTTTTAACATCCAGTGATCATTTTGAAAATGTAGTTTTGAAAATAAATAAAATGGATTTCAGAATGTTAGGGGATGAATTCATTAGGAATAAAAAAAAAATCCATTTTTTTCCTTCCAGAATTTACAGAAGCAAATAATGTGACCCAGTGTAGTTTCTCTACATATACTTTTGAATTTGCACCAAATGTTAAAGGGAAAAAAAAAACCCTGAAGATTTAGATTATTTTGGCACTAGAGTGTGATGAAATTTCCAGCTCATGTTTTCACAGCTTTGCTTGGCATTGAACTATTTGTGGAGAAAAATACAGCAAAGCCATGTCATCATGTAGCCATTCCCTTTTAAAACATGATGCAATGTGTACACTATCTGCGCACAGTAAGCACTACATTACATACTCGCTCGCTTTCTAATTGATTTCTGTGTGCACAACCCCATCCCTACAAATTGTAAGCAACTGAAGGAAGAAATCATGGCTTTGTTATTTCAAGATTCATGATGCATGGGTTCTCATGAGCTATATATCTTTTTCTGCCTTGACAATGTTGTTCTAGTGCTATAACTTCTATGGCAGTGGTCTAAACTGAAGATTTTTAAAAAATTTCCTTGTCTGTATCTCAAAAACATAGTGACATATAATTTCTATTTAAACTGATCTACTTGTAAATAATTATTAGATTAATGCTTTCTAAATAACTGTGCCCTCTTCTTTCTTTCCAGCCATCTCTGAATGATGTGTTTCATTAAGCCCAATGAAACTGGTCGTGAAATATTTATTTCAGCTGCCCATTTAGTATTCCTAATATATTTATTGATTTTACAGAAATATTGTTATTTTTAAATCTGTATTGTTTTTGTTTAATCTGATGTAAAATTCAAAATGTTGTAATGGTTAGTGTGATCTGTTTTCAGAATTACATGGAGAACTGAAATCATAGTGAAAAATCCTAAGAAGTCTCTTAACATTGTTTTGAGGATTAAAGTCAGGGTCCAAAATTTTTAAGTTTCTTCCAGATTATCTCTGAAGTCAGTGATTTCTTAAATGTCTAAAACTCAATTTCAATGCTATGTTGAGATGTAATAGTTTAAAGCACTTATATATAAAATATGCCCTGTAGGTGATCTGAATCCCAGAATTTTTCTATATCAGCTTTATATTGTGAATAACAGATTATTCACATGCAAGTAAAGACTGTGTGAACAAATCTTAACTTTCACAATCATTAAATGCATTTTGAAAGGTAACACTTTATATCCATAATAGTGTATCTTCCTACTGAACGTTTCTTGAGAAATACATTGTCAAGGGAAATACACTATCAAGACAAACAATTAGAATAAGTTAAAATGATAGCAATCATTAATCTAGTCTTGCTGTTTTCTAGTTTCTATCAAGAATGGCCACGCTAGCACCATCTTACATTAAGTGGAACAACTTTTGGTGTCACATTGAGAGCCACTCAGATAAATTCTATTTTCCTGACCAAAAGTGGATTAGGATTATAAACTTTTGATCATTGTTCCTGAGCATTGGTTAGAAACTTCCACTCATATCTCATGTCATATTGCCTCTGGGAGAAATGATAATAAAGTATAAACAAACTATGCACTTAACTTCTGGTTTCAGTTTAGCTCACTGAGTGCCTTTAAGTTTGTAAGATAGCAATGCTTGAGTCTTTAAAAGATTGAGTTGCAGTGTTTCAGTTTATTTTTTTTTATTTTTTTTTTTTTTGGTTGCCTGTAAGTTTATCTGTATGTTTTTATTTGAGGTTTTTATGGTTTTTACAACATTTAGCATAAAGGTATTCACTAAAAACTCAGTCACTTTTTGTTAATATTATAAATGGCTATACTCTGTGATGTTTAAAGAAAAGACAAGACAATCATATACTCACTTGTTAGCTACAGCACCGGACTTCTAATAATAACTTGAAAGTAGCTACAGTTAATAAACCTAAAAGTTAAGAATGGGACACAAACTATTAACTAGACTTTATCTAAATATGATTAAATAACCTTAGATATAATAATAGTAAAAGATAGGTAGACACATATATATTCTATTCAATGAATATTTGTCAATCATTTACTCTTATTCAGGCTTTTTGTTAGCCTTGAAGATACCAATGTCCCTAATTCTGTCCATCTTAAAAGGGCCCTTGCAATTGAAAGTGGGCAACAGACGTTTAACACAGGCCACATGGAGTAAGCATTCTGTTCTGATTGAGCTATTGGATGAACTAAAGAGAAGGCATCTCATTTGAGAAAGATCATGAAAAGATGGCAAAAGATTGGCCTATAAAGTAGCATAATGAAATACACAAATAGATCAACAGGAAAGACAAACTGTTAAGTAGAGAAACATGATGGGTGCTGTTGGTTGCATACTAAACACCTAAATCTGCTTTCTGCTTGCAAATAGAATTTTGATTTTGTTCAGAATTGCACTCTGCCAAGTACTTCCTGACACAGACATAATCGCAAATAGTTATGGATGGCCAAAGTGATGGCCAAACGATGGGCAAAGAGATACAAACAGAAATCTGATGAAAGCCTTTGGGATACCTTTTTCTTTCTTTTTCTTCTAAGATGATCCAAATGTAACAGAAGCCATTCCACCTATATTATTTCAGCATTGATTCTTGGCATAATGGTTTACATGTGACAATAAGTTAAAGGCCAAGAAAATTAGATGTGTAATCTGCACTTGCTGATTCAGCTAGCACCTCTCTCAATATTTCCAAGAATGTCAGAAAAATAACATCCTATTTGTGTAACTCACCATGGGCAAGTTTTTTTTATCTCTATAGCAGAAAATATTTCTAAAGGATGTAAGACAAGCAAAGAATGTAGGTGAGAGGTACTAAATAGAATTATAGACTCATGGAGCTAAAAGGATCCTAATAAATCACACCGACCAGTCTGTGTGTTGTACGTCTGAGGACCCAGAGCTCCAGGACTTGAGATGACACATAGTTAGAGATAGCCTCTACACTGCATCTCCTGGAACCTGGTAGCTGGCTGACAGATTTCACCTATCTGATTTGTTGATTTCCATAAAATTTCAACTTTATGCATAATATGATAATAGGTTCCATACAACACCCTAAATTTTGTAGATATCTTTACTCTTTCTGAAAAGCTTTCATAGGTACCATCTCAATGGAATCTCACAGTAGTTGTGTCAAAATCATTGAGCAGATACTAATCTCCTAATTTTGCAGAATGGACAATTGAAGCACAAGCAGAAAAAGTAGCATCCCCAAGATAACGAAAATTCAGTTGGTCTAATCTGAAAAAGAAGGAGCACCTGGATGGCTCAGTGGGTTAAGTGTCTGAGTCTTGATTTTTGGCTCAGGTCATGATCTCACAGTTGTGAGATGGAGCCCTTGTGTTGAGCTCCGTACTGATGTGGAGGCTGCTTGGGATTCTCCCTCTTTTTCCCTTTCTCTCTGCCCCTTTCTGCTCTCTCTCTCTCTCTCTCTCTGTCTCTCAAAATAAACATTTAAAAACACAAAAGAGGCTTTTTTTGTTTTTAATTTTATATAAATTGCTTATTGAAGTAAATTATTATCTAGAACCATGAATTTTTTTTTCTAAAACTCTAAACTGCTATTATGACACTGAAGAACTGTAATCTGAAACTTCATTAAACGAATGCCACGTCTTTTGTCATCTACACCTAGTAAGAAACTATTTCAGAAAGGGTAATATTTTCTTGCTTTTCTCTAGGATTTTCTATTTGATGTCTAGCATTATTACGGAAGACGGCCAAGCATGTGTTTGCTGGAAGGGCCGAGTCTGCCACCTCAGAAACTGCACGACCCACTACCTGTGGGAGTCATACAAGTAAATTTTTCCTTTCTTGCTACAAGCAGGATCTTTACATCTTTTAACAAAATTGTTCAACAAATTTGAGAATATGACTGAATAATTTATACTCACTAGTAAAACTACACTATTAGGGAACAGTCTCTTTAAATGCATGGAAGAAATTTTTTATATGAAGTACTTCCTTTTGAATTTTTCCCACTGACAAATAATTTCCTTTCCTTAAAGTTGATTTGTGCTTAAATACCTATGTATCTATTGTAACTTCTTCATCTTTCAAAAAAAAATCCTACTGGACGAATGTGAAACTTTACCTCTAAAGGGCATAAATACTTGTGTTTTAGTATCTTGCTTTGAGTAGTAAAAGCAATGACTAATTTCAAAGAACTTCCTTTATCCTTGAATTGAAAACCAGTGATAAAACAATCTGCACACTTCTTTCACTTAAGTATTATTTCAGAGACTGGAACATTTCAGCACATCAAAAAATCAGGTAAAGGAGTAGAAAGTAATGTTTTCTTTCATTACTTAAGGGAAATCTTAGTCAACTTACTATAGAACATCAAGAAAAAAAACAGGCAGAAAAGGGTACTGACTCAGATTCATCCAGTTTTATTTTTTTAAATGTTTATTCATTTTTGTGAAAGAGAGAGAGAGACCGAGTGTGAGTGGGTTGGGGATTGAGAGACAGAAAGAGGGAGTCACAGAATGCTAAGCAGGTTCAGGCTCTGAGGTGTCAGAGCCTGACACACGGGGCTGGAAATCACAGGCTGTGAATGAGATCATGACCTAAGCCAAAGTCAGAAGCTTAACTGACTGAGCCACCCAGGTGCTCTTAAGTTTTAAAATAATAATAGTAATAATATTCTAAATAGTTAAGGCCTTCCCTGGTGCAGGCCACCTACTAAATCAATATTGAAATAAGACAGATACACACATATTCAAAACCTGCTACCAGGGGCCTGGGTGGCTCAGTCGGGTTGCATGTCCGACTTCGGCTCAGGTCATCATCTCATGGCCCCTGAGTTTGAGCCCTGCGTCAGGCTCTATGCTGATAGCTCAGAGCCTGGAGCCTGCTTTGGATTCTGTCTCCCTCTCTCTCTACCCCTCTCCTGCTCGCACTCTGTCTCTCTCTCTCTCAAAAATAAACATTAAAAAGTTAAAAAAAAAACTTGCTGCCAAAATGACAGAATTATAATTTACAGATTTCTTCAGATAACCTAAGTTATAATTTTACCAGTGTTTGACTGATAAGAACACTGGTAAAATTATTCACAGATTTCAACCTCAGAGTAGGCAAACCAAGGAGTACCTAAACACTTTAATATTGCTTAAGTTGAGACAAAAGGTCCACCCTTGTTTATGTGTTCCCATAAATGTTTTATTCCCTTCCTGTAATGAAGATTTTCGAAATAAGTGTGTCAGGAACTCTCACCTTTGGTTTTGTGTCGATAAGTCAAAGTAGGATGATCCATGAATATAAGTTAATAACCATTAAAAGCCAGAGGTATCACTTCCTGAAACTGAAACCTTACTGGATATCAGCATGGATTTACTAAGTAATGTGAGTTGTTTAGACAGTGTTGGTTTTGTTTATTGATATTCCTCAAACAATATGTATTAATCTCCAAAATGAGGGGCGCCTGGGTGGCTTAGCCGGTTAAGCGTCCGACTTTCACTTAGGTCATGATCTCGCGGTTCGTGGGCTCGAGCCCCGCGTCGGGCTCTGTGCTGACTGCCAGCTCGGAGCCTGAAGCCTGTTTCAGTCTGTGACTCCCTCTCTCTCTGACCCTACCCTGCTCACGCTGTCTCTCTCTCTCTCTCCTAAAAATAAATAAAACATTTAAAAAAAAAAATGACGAAGACACTTTATTGTGTCTGGTCCTACAGTGATAAAAGTTATAATCCTAGGTTTAAAAAGCCAAATTCTAAATGGCATGGTTATTTTAGAAATGGATCTCCTCCCTTGAAAATGTAATTGCTAAGACAATTTTCATACATTTTAGTGTTGTTTTCATCAAGAAATTCTTCAATTTCTCTTCTTTTTAACCCAACACTTCAAGTTGTTTTCAGCATTTTATAGGAAGAACACTGGACTAGAAAGGAAGAAATGCAAGTTTTGATGTAGTCTTTTCTCCTAAATAGGTGTTATCTCAAAGTCACTGCCCAGGTGTACTCAAATTTTAATAAAGTCTTTGGGATAGTGACTTTCTTTTCTAGAAATAAGTCTGAAGTTCCATTTTTAGTAGTTACTCTGTGTTCTCAGGTTAGACCTTGAGCAATCCAGAGACAGGAGTTACTTCCTATTCATTTTATGCCCAGTGTCTAGCAAAATGTCCAGCATCTAGAAATTGATAAGATGCAGTTTTGAAGTGAATGAGTACTGTGTAATCAGTTATTCTCTCTACGTCTCTAGTTTTTCATTTATCAGATGATGGACATTGGCTAGCTTATCTCTAAAAACTCTTCAGGTTGACATTTAAAAGATTAATACTTTGTGTACCAAAATTTGTAGGATTCCTACAACTTTCTAAGGAGAAAGAAAAAAAATACTGTATATCAAAGTATCTTCACTTTTCATCACTGCTTTAAGAATTAAAATAAGCTACTGAAATTATAAAATCGCATAGGGTAACAAGACAAAGAAAGAAGGTTCTCTTCTGACTTAAAAGAAATATACTTGAAAAAGAAATGACAGATCTTTACTCTTTTCAGTGTTTTCCTGTGTCAGAGCAGTATGTATTCAAAGGATGCAATGATTTCATGATTGAATGCACTGAGAAATAAATTGACCCCCAAATAATTCTGTTTTATAGTCTCAGTTTAACCAATAGCACAGTTAAGTCTATATTAATTATTCTTTTATATTTGGTAAGATGATTTTTTTTCTTTTTTAATGACAAGGGAAATGAGCTCACTATTGAAAACATAATTTAAGAGAATACATTTCTCTTCTGTTAATCTGTAGTGAGGTTTTACTTGTCTTTTCCTTGGTAATCTAGATTTTTAGTTTCCCTAATTTAAGTGCTGAGTTAGTGAGAATATGCTTGCTCATTTATTGAGCAAACCCAAAACTTTTTGAAAAACCCCAAGTTAGTCCTCAGTGGAACAAAAATGATAAAGCCCTTGCCAAATGTTAATTTGCTATTGAGAAACACTAAAAATGTTAATAAATAATAGAAGGAAGCCAAAATAATACCAGTTTGTAGTGAATTAATTAAAAATATTTTGGGAATCTGCCGATTCCTTATTTATGAAGAAGTAACAATAAAACAGGAACTAAGTACTGCAGGTCAATAGGGGAGTAAAGTAACAATCAGCTTCAGAAACTAACAAAGGAAAAGTATGAAATAGAGAGTATTATGAGCACTGCGTATACAATGAATAATAATTATAAAAAAGCTTCAAGATAGAATCTTGGCCTTATTCCCAAATTACATAGCATACTTTCCTCTAAGTCCTAATTGATGGGTTTGAGCCAGGCTGATACAGAGAATGGGTCAAGTTACCATAGTAAAAGGAAAACAAATGCACTTAGTAAACCATGGTGGCTACTGTTGAAAGAAAGTAGACAGCCTTTCAATTGCAAAGTGAATTTTGTCTCCAGTTGACTAATGTGGTTGACTTTTAAGAGAAAACATGGTCCTAATTAAGGGTTAAAAGGCTCATTTCAATTTGAATTAACTTTAAATTAAAAAATAAAGCTGTTGGTAAATAGGTCCTTTTTAGTATTCAGACTTTAGCCCCATATACACAGGGATATATTATCAATTCCCAGCCATAAACACAAACTAATGACCAGAACCAGCACTGACTAAACAGATGATTTCCTGGCCTTGCAATTCCAGGCCTGACAGGGTCTATTTGCCAGTACAAGGTCAAAGCAACTGTTTATTCCCAAAATGAGCTGCACTCCACAATCTTACAGGAACTCTATTCTTTGCCATTTGAATAGAGGTACAATGCTTTGAGGCAAGGCCCAGGCATTTCAATACACTGGAAGTGGCAATGTTCAGTCATTAAACCCTGCCTGCAATGTGCAGCATTTACAAAGTGATCAAGTGTTTCCTTCTTCTGTTCCTTCCACTGTTCAATAAAAAAGGCCTAAGGCAAAATGCTACCATACCATTAAACACAACAGAATCAATCACAATCTAGTGTGGCTCAAAGATAGCTGAGTAACAAGACTTTATTGTGTTTGTTGTTGTTCTATCAGATTTAGCAAGACAGGTGCCAGTAAAACTGAAATATATCCAATGTACGCTCACCACAAAGAGAATACTAAAACAGCCACCCATCCTAAGGATGTTGTGTTCCGCCTGCTTTTCAGTTGTCTTCCACCTTCGAGGAAGAGCTGTGTATCCTGAGTAGCACTAGTTGAGTTTTTCTATCTTTAATTATCAATGCCCAGAGAGCAAGACCCATTAATTAAGTTTACAAATCCACAGGAAGATGTATGTGACGAATAGGTAAATAGTAAAAGAGGTGGAAGGGGGGGGTATGAAAGTCAAAATCATGTTTATGGGGTTTTATTATGGGGAATGTAAAATGCATAGGGCTCAGATATATACTCAGGGCATACTGAGGGACAGCCTGCCCTTTTGGAACAGTGCAGAAGTTTTCTTTAGACCTGGAGAACAGTGGGATGTCTAAGAAAACTATTCCCAGGAAAGGGTTTTGGAGAAGGAAAGTCACCTCTATATTTGAGTAGGCCTTCCCTACAACAGATTAGGATCTTCCAGGCTGCATTGGAACCTTAGCTAGAGCATGGGGAGGTCACCACTCCAATATATACATTATAAATAAAATCAATAATTTTAGGAAAATAGAACTTCCATAATAGATTTGAAGTAACCCAGAGTAGGAGTTTGAGACACAGTCATGAGCTTTAGGTTCATGTCAGGAAAGTAAGAAACGAACTATGCATACTACATGTGTGGCTGGCTTGGATTTATGCATCAAGATCACACTCTCAATCACTAATATGCACACAAACACACATAAACTCACACACACTCTCACCAAGGTTTTTATAGTTCTTGTTTCCATTATACTGCTCTAGGTGTTTCCTTTTTCTTCTCTCTTCTTTAAAAAATGCAGCATGGGGGGAAATTATCATTGACTATGAATGTTGGTAGCTTCACTAATATGAATTTCACATTTCTAAAGAAATTTTTAATGTTTATTTATATTTTGAGAGAGAGAGAGACAGACAGAGTGCAAGCTGTGGAGGGGCAGAGAGAGAGGGAGACACAAGAACTGAAGCAGGCTTCAGTCTCTGCACAACCTGCGCAGAGTTTAACGCAGGGCTCAAACTCATGGACTCTGAGATCATGTTCTAAGCTGAAGTCGGACCTTAACTGACAAGTCACCCAAGCGCCCTAGTGAATTTCACATTTTAATCTCAAGTAACTATACCTCACTTGGGAACATTTATACAGAAAATAGCACAATTTTATTTAAATCATGAATTCAAAGGGAAACCTATAAAAAGTAGAAAGCTCAGAGGAAAAACAAATCAAAACAAAATTCTGTAAATGTTACAACACACAATGCAAAAATATTTACCCTCTTAGTTATATTATTAATTATCCACTCTCCAAAAGAGATCACCCTATAGAATTTTGAGAAGTGGTGACATCATTATATTGTTTCAGAGGCCCTTTAGACTTCCTTTATTTTTTAGATTAGTTTATTTCAAAATAATGTCCTTTTTTTTCCTGAGGAAACATCTGCAATTTTCAAATTTATACTTCAATACATACTATAATCTATCAGCTTTCCATCCCATTTCTATTTTGTGAGATTCATTAAAATGACCGACAATATTATGGTCAAAAAGTAATGGATTTTTGGGATACTTGGATGGCTCAGTTGGTTAAGCCTCTGAATCTTGATTTTGGCTCCGATCATGATCTCATAGTTCATGAGATTGACCCATGCATTGGGCTCTGCACTGACAGAGTGGAGCCTGCTTGGGATACTCTCTCTTCCTCTCTCTCTGCCCCTTTCCTATTTACTCTCTTTCTCTGAAAATAAATAAATAAACTTTAAAAGCAAGTGAGGTGTTTAAAATAAACCAATAATGTGTCATTTATATGTCAAGTATTTCACTTTATGATCACAAAATATTACCAACTAAAAGTGTCCAATTTAAAAGTATTCAATACTTGCTTTGAATTCAATATTTACAAATGGCCAACATTTGTAAGGGAACATAGAAGAAAAAATTAATTCGTATAATTCAAGGGTTTCTTTTTTTCATTTCTTTTTTACGTTTAAAGTAAATATTTGCTCCAAGATAAAAACAGATTCCTAGTCGGCATTTTCTGAAATTTCATTCCCTAGGTGGATAAGAACGGACTTCTCAAAGAAAGCACAAAAAATAAACAGATGACCATAAACAGATGCCCATGGAACCAACACAACCATTAGCCAAGTAAGTGTTTCATAAAAATTTCAACCAATCATCTATTTTGAAATTGCTTAGGAAAGACATGAATGTTCATAACTGTACAGCACAGCATGTCTATATATTTGAATTTTACATAAAATCAATTTCATACTATTCAAGAAAAAAAAATTTTCTTTTTACATTAGAAAATGAGGTTTGCAAAGAAAGGAAAAGGTCACTAATAAGGTTTCATATATGTAGGTTTATTCTAATATGTATGCCAAAAATGCAAAATATCTCCCTACACCCTAATTAAGGTAAAAATAAACTTCTCAAAGTATAGGGAAGAATCTCACGGGCAAGTAACACAGTAATAGATAATAGTATTTAATGGCATTATGAAAATAAAAAGAATCAGGCTTGAATTCCTTAAAGTGGTTAATTTTGGGGGCACCTGGGTGGCTCAGTTGGTTAAGCGTCTGACTTCGGCTCAGATCATGATCTCCCAGTCTGTGAGTTCAAGCCCCGTATTGGGCTCTGTGCTGACAGCTCAGAGCCTGCAGCCTGCTTCAGATTCTGTGTCTCCCTCTCTCTCTCTGCCCCTCCTCAGCTCGTGCTCTTATGTCTGTCTGTCTCTCTCTCAAAAATAAATAAAAATTTAAAAAATAAGGCGGTTAACTTCTAAATATAAGCATAATCCTGTTTTCATTGTTATGACTATTATTCTAGAACTTTACATGCAACTTGGGAGATAGATGCATTGAATGAAAAGGATAGGAAGATTAAATTAACTTATATTCATGTAAGAGGAAGAGAGAATTAAAGGGCAGAAAGAATGGGAGAAAGATAAGAAACTATTACAGAGTAAATATTAAACCACATTACTTTTAGCTGGCAAACATCTATCACTTTTCTAGTACAAATAACTTGGACACATTAGATGTTTATAATATAAGGATAAAGAACTAAAGTGGAAGCGTGTCTGCCATTTTTGTTCACTCTTTTTGATCATTTTACATATGATGATGATTTGGTCACCTGTGCTTAGAATTGCCACCCTTGAAGTGAGGGGGTTGTGCGGAGACAAAGAGAGAAAGAGAAAGGGAGAGGGAGGGAAGGAAGGAAAAAGTGGTCTGTGTACGGGAGTGTGTGTGTGTGTCTGTGTGTGTGTATGTGTTTTGTAATTAAAACCACAGAGAAGATTATGCAACTGTTTCTTCAAGTCAGAGATCAATATATTCCGCCTACCTACCCTTTAGAGTTACTATTTAAAATTGCATTGATTGACTTGAGAATTTCATTTAGGATAATTGTCTTCTTATAGTCTGCAAATTTGGGGGTTTAGTTTTGCATAGGAGGCTAGAGAGGTGAGGGACTGGCCTGGGGATGGGACATTAAGTCACATCTAAACCCAGCAGCCTCAGAAAACTCAGGCAGTATTGTATGTAAATGAGGAATCACTAAACTCTACATTTGAAACTAATTTTACACTGTATGTTAATTAACTGGAACTTAAATAAAGATTGGGGAAAAAAGAAAAAGACAAAAGAAAGAAAATCCAGGCATTATGCATTATCAATTAGCAGCGTCTTCCCCAGATCAATCTACTTAAATTGATAGTTCTCAGCTCCATGTAATATAACAAATACCATTTACTGAAAATCTCCTCCATGTCTAGCGCTGCACTTGTATTTTACTTCTATATTCACAGTGATCCTGGGAGACAGGTATTACCTATTTTTCCTGAGAGATAACTGAGGCTTATTGATATTAGTGCACTGACTACTTATCCCTCTATTAGGTGTTGTAAACAGAAACAAAATCTAAGTCTGAGGATTTCTTAGACACAGGTATTTATGTATTTTGTATACACTGCTTTCTCATTCTGTAAAATTTTAAAGTGGTATCTGATGTAGATTGGCAGTATATCCAGCACTCTAAAATTAACAACAAAAAAGATACAATGTGACTATAGAGATAATAGACATCTTATTGGGCACACAAAGAAATAGCTTACTTCATTTTACTGCAGTAAGTGTAGACAGTAGTTTTCAATAATATCTCAAGCTTATGTGCAGCGAGGTGAATGGCTCTGACGTAAGACATTTCTGGTCACTGGGAAGAGGGAATGCTTCACTGTTGTAGGTTAGAAAGGTATTTGTGAGTGGGATGCCTTTGCAGAGTCTGCCTGCTCACTATAGAATACATTTCCTACTTTACGTTATCAGCTGAAACAAGGAACTTTATTCTGTAGGGGGAAAAGGCATACTCTTAAATAGTTTCTGATCAAAAACTTAAAGGGCTAATGCAATTCTACTTTATTGCTTTAGTCCCCTAGACATTAAGAACTCTTAAGCAGCCTAGGAAAGTAAAATATTCAACTTTGTCTATTATATAGTTGATAGATAATTTTCACTAAAATATAACATTGTTTTTGGAATTCTGCAAAGTGTATATTGAAGAGCAAATGCTCAGGTTACCAACAAGAGTGGAAAAAATAGCACTTTTCTGAAGACTTTGGGGTAGACTTGTTGCACTTCAGAAATGATGCCTAGCAAAGTCTTCTGCACTGCCCCCAAACTGTACTTGTCACTTTGATTACACATTAAGCCCAACTGAGTATCAATAGATTTAGAAACCAATAAAATTTTCATAACTTAATCTAGAAAATAGTACATCTAAAATGCCTACACATAATTTGTAACTGCTGGATCCATATCATTTTCCTTCTAAGGAATCTTAGTTTCATAGTACTTTCAATTTATGTGATATAGAGTAGGGAGCTATACCTAAAACAAATAATAAATTTTTGTGACTAAAAGAAATTCACTCATGTTCAGGATTAACTGAAATCACCCAAGGGCACCCATTCTGACCTGCCTTCACATTTCACAATCTGCATTCTTACCAGCAGGAGAAATTTCCACTATCTGAAATCCTTCTTCCCAAATTGTGCTCAAGTCAGTTGATAACAGATATGCCTTGTAACAGTAATATAGTTATTAGAATTACATGTAAACTAAATACTGATGACCTAACCATGCTTTCATAAAACATATGTATCAGTAACATTCTATTCTTTAAAACTCAATTGCTATTATATCACTGTAGTGTGATAAGATAATAAGCACTTCATGTTCCCCCCTCCCCCTTTATTCTTTGGCACCTATGAAAATGCTTGGCTCACAAAAAGCAACCAATACATTTTGAGAGAAAAATGAAAGTTGTATTCATCTCTCCATAGTAATGTCCCATTATAGTATTTCCCATGCACAATTACTAGGTTCAACAAATCATAAACATCTTAGTGTAATAAACCTTCCCTTAAAGGATCAGTCTCATGCTATGAATCAATTATAAAGTTTCATGATGAAAATACATTGAAGAAGGACAATTTTTATAAAATTATGTGTTCCATTAGGTGCTAAGTGTAGAAATATATAATGTAATATATGTAATATATACCTAATATGTAATTATCTTTATGATTACTCATAATCGTAAGTCATATTTTAAAGCTAGAAATAAAGAAAACTCTCAGTTACTTTTTCTTTTAATTTTTTTTGTGGAACAGAGAGAGGAAGTGGGAGACAAGGGTAGGGAGAGAGGGAGAGAATCCCAATCAGGCTTCATGCCCAGCACAGAGCCTATGATCTCATGACCCATGTGAGGTCATGACTTGAGCCGAAATCAGGAGTAGAATGCTTGATCAACTGAACCACCCAGGCACCACCCCCCTCAGTTTCTTCTAAACATTTCTTTTAAAAAAATTCTTGAATTATGTTTAAACAAATATGTCTAGGATAAAAGAAAATATGAGTTATTTTTCCTAAAGAAACTTTTTTTTTCCTAAATGAACATCTTAAGTAAGTTCAGAACAAAAAGGAGTAAGAGGATTTAGAATTGAATAATAATAATAATGATGATGATGATGATGATGATATAGCTACCATCTGACCTTAAAATTAAGGACTATCATTTTCCATGATACATACAAAACATTACAAGATTTATATAATATATAAAAAACAGAAGCAAAAAATGGACGACATATCATTTTGGGGTAAAATCCCTGAGGCAAGAATTTTGAGAGTTTTGAAAGTGAAAGAAAAAAATTAAAGCTGAAACAGAGAGCCTCAAATTAGTCTGGGGAGGCATGCAGACAAATTAGTCCTTGCAGTGCTCTGAAGGTTATATTTAGGTCTTATTTTCATATAGTAAGTGTTGTGGGAAGTCACTGAAAAGTTTCATGCATGAGGTACATCATAATCAGATTTACATTTCAAAGAGATCATTCTTGTTCCTACGGGCAAATGCATTGAACTGAGTCAAGAATGGAGTACACAGGGGACTACTAAAATACTCCAAATTAGAGATGTTATGACATAGACAGAGAATAGTTATGGCCATAGAAGGAAGTATATTCATTTGAGATATATTATCTAGATTATATTAACAGATCTTGGAGATAGAAGTGATGAAAATATAAGGTGGAAAAACCTTAAGAAGTGGTATCTGAGTTTTTTGTTCAAGTTGTTTGGTGTTATTCCTATATTTTGAGTTAGGGAATGAATGAATATATGGGTAAGGACACACAATGTAAGTCTGCATATGTTTCACTGAGTTAGCCAAGCAAGCATCTGCTGTACTAAACTGTGTGGCATTTATCATATTTGTACTATAAAGAAACTGATTCCAGAGAGCCTGGGTGGCTAAGTCAGTTGAGCATCTGCTCTTGATTTCAGCTTGGGTCAGGATCCCAGGATTGTGGGATTGAGCCCCAGGTTGGGCTCTGCACTGCAGAGATGCTTAGATTCTCTCTCTCTCTCTCTCTCTCTTTCAAATAAAAATATTTTAAAAAAGTGAAGTTGGAATAAAAACAGTAAAAAAAGAAACTGATTCCAATATTCTCATTTTAATGAAAATGCCAACTTAAGTTTTCTCTGTCACATAAGCTTTTGTTTATTGTCAACAGATGAAATGTTTATCAAAAATATGGGTTTCCAGAGAACACAACATGATCAAGCAATCTATAGTTTCGTTTAAGGTAAAAAAGATTACAATAAAATACTAATAGAGAAAGGTTCCATGTCACAGACACATTGGGAAAACTGTCTTTACTGAGTTGGGTGATTCTTTTCAGAATAGAATATTGATTTTGACTTGCTCACGAACCAGATATGTGGACTCCAAAACAGAAAACTTGTGTTCTGTGGACTCCAACATTTGCCTGATTTTTATCAGTAGACACTATTTATCCCAAAGCAAAAAAGGAGAAAATTTATGAGCATATCAACAAAACTATATCATGACTATTGACCCAACAATTTAAAATGCAACATCGATTCAGGAAAATCAATAGGAGATATTAAAAAAAAAATTTTTAATGTTCATTTATTTTTGAGAGACAAAGACAGAGCCAAGTGGGGGAGGGGCAGAGACAGGGAGACACAGAATCCGAAGCAGGCTCCAGGCTCTGAGTTGTCAGCAAGAACCCAACGCAGAGCTTGAACTCGTGAGCCATGAGATCATGACCTGAGCCAAAGCTGGACACTTAACCAACTTAGCCACCCAGGCATACCTAATAAGAGATACTATTTTAATGTGCATATTGTAATTGTGAGGAACACAGTTTCAGACAGATTAGGTTCAAATTTTAACTCCATCACTTACTACCTATGTAACTGAATAAGTTAAAAAGTCTCTTCATACCAGTTTCTCTGTATCTATAAAATGGGGACAGTAAAAGAATCTTAGCAGGATTTTTTAAGAATTAAACAAGTATATGGTAAGTTTCAAATACATATTATAAATTAGTAAGTATTAATATATATTTATACAAGCATTTAAACATTCATGATATACCCAAACATTTCTAAAATCTATGACATAAACCAATAGATTTTTCAGTGTATTTGATCAATATTAAACCACATTTGCCTTTTCTAAATAGAAAATTGCTAATTTTCTATTTTTGAGATGTATTAGGCATTTGTTTCTCCTTAAAGTATTATTGCAATATCTTTCTCCATTAAAATTTTATTTGTTAAGTTCACAAAAACATTTCACAAAAGAGCATCCTCTTGTCCAAGTACATGACCGATGGTTATTCAGCCAGCCCTTCACTCTATCCAGTATTTCCAACTACCTCTTTGTGACTCTGGAGATTTCCATAATATCTCATATCTACACAACTTATATTTAATATAGACAAACCAGAGTAATCTTTCGCCCTTGGTTCCTTGTGGATATGCCAGTCCCTCTCATTACACACTACGAATAACTTTACCGTTTGAAATCTTTGTATTTACTTGTGGAAGGACCAACACAGAATGGGTCCCCTCAGAGGCAACTGAAATGATTACCTCCAACTTGTAGCTCACAGCCTCTTAGCTTCTTTATTCAGATTCATTCTTCCCACACCCAATACTGGCGGTTTTATTTTTATTTTTATTTTTATTTTTGGCTGCCATATGCACTAGTAAACACTTACAAACTTGGCTGACTTCCCTTCACATCTTGTCCTCACTTCTTGAGGAATCTTTCTTTCACCGAGCTCCAAAATTAATCTGACTTTGAAATTCTTTCATTTTCCTGAGTCTTATTTCTCCATAGGTACATACTGTTGCTAAGGTGATGCTGATCTTTTTAACTTTCAGCCACTTGTCCAAATCTGTATCATGTTGGCACTGACCAATGCCTCCCCTGTCTGATAGCTTTTCTGACAGTTTATGAGAAGTAAAAGGCTAGAGCTATTAGTCCAAATCCTATGGGAGAGGTGTCCAGATTACAAAAACCACATTCACATATGGCAATAATTGGCAGCTCTTTTAGGCGATCACAGACTTATTTCTAAAGACCCAATGGATACTTGAATAATTCCTTGGTGCCAAATAGGAAACTCTCCTGAATAAGATAAGTATGTACTGGATTTTTGTATGGTTATTGCTTTTTTTGTTCCCAATGGACTTTCTCAATAAAGGAGATTCATTTAAATAATTAATGCCAAAATTTATATAATTTTACCAAAATTCTAGACTTAACTATGGTAATTGAAACCTGAGAGATAGAATACTTCAGTCTCACATTGTATAAGGTATTATAGATTTAAGAAGCCAATATGTTTATACATCTAAATAGAAGCAGTAATTCAGCTTTGTAAACAATATTCTTTCAAGAAACTTACTATCATTTATAGAATGTCATTTTAACTCATCTTTCTCGTTCTTTTGATTTTGCAAAAGTAGTACAACTTGAAGTCTTTTCATGTAAAAACATTTATTAATTCAATATTTAAAGATTCGATTTCATTACAGTATTTATTTATACTTTAAAGCCTGCTCCTTTGCCCAAACTGGTTTTCAAGGCTCTATTGTACTCCCTTCTGCTTATCTCTAACCTTTCTGTTAAATTAAACATTCCACAGACTCACAAGCAATTTTTAAAGGAATAGCAGATACTGAAAGGAGCTGCTCAATTAATAAAGTGGTTTCAGAACATTTCTCAGAGCAGAAACTATTTTCACTTATTTTATCTTAATATTTAACTATTTGAGCTTACTATTATTTTAGTTTGAAGTATAAGTGCAGCTTCCATATTCAAGTCTATCCTTCCACGTAGGAGGAAGAGCAGCCTCAAATTGAGAGGCAATAGACTCGTGTTCTAGTCCTGACTGGCCCTATATAGCTAGGTGTTATCTTATGTTGAGGGAACTTGTCCCAGAGCCTAGCCTCAGAAGGTGGTAGAGAAGAACTTGACACCAAGTCTTCCTTCAGCTCACCTTTTGCTTCCATTATGCTCACAGCATAGAACTTCAAGCAGCTAGCAAATGTTTCCTAAATCAGTTTAACCTGGGTGCATATGGTTTTGATAACATTTTACTCTTACATGCATGTTACCTTACTGAACCCTGGTAACATTCTAACATAACAAATCCGTGGTATATACTTCCTCATGGAGAAACAGAAAGAAAACACAAACACCTCTCCCCGAATTTATATTATCCATCATTCTTTCTTCTATCGATTACTATGGGTACAGGATTGACTTTTTAGTAGCAAGTACAATGTTGATTCTATTTTAGAAATTCCTTTTTAATTTTACTTTATAGAGAAATTTATAGCATCTATTCATATAGGTAGGTTGTTACTTCATCATCACATGAATAAAATATTTTTTTTTAGTCAACAGTAACATGTTTGCACATTCCATTAATGATTTTTCAGAACTTGTAAAACACTTGCAGATACTTTTTGTGATGTTGTATTTCTATATTCATCACTCATCACCTAAAACCAATTTTTGGTAATTAAGATCTTAAATAAGCATATAATTTAGTTTAAATGAGGATTTAAAACCCTTGCCAGGTAACTCCGTGGCTTAAAAGAAATTGCAGGATTCTTTTATTTAAAATCCTATATCCTAGAATAAATAGACTTCCTCATCTATTTAGCATTGGTCTCCCAGGATCAGAAGATGACACAGATGGTTCGATGATTACATTGGAAAATATGTTTCCCCTAAAGCAAAGATAATATCCCCGTAGTCACCTTTAGTTTCTTATCTCAAGTTACTCTTTCATTTGCTGAATTTCTATTCCTCTGTGTCAACTATAACTTGAAAATTAAACACCTTTGGGACACTAGGGAATAGCACGCGATGAACACTATTCTGACCACAGCTGGAGGCCACGGAAATGCTGCTGCACCAGATGAAGTGAAAGGCTGGAGCATCGTGGGAGGAGGCCAGCAGGGAGCTGGCACTTGCATCTGGTTTCCCCCATTATTTTCTATTTGAATTCTAGGTACATGCATATTTGCCTGTCATTCTTCTAAATACAGTATTACTAATAAAACATGCTGTACAACAATGCAAATAAAACAATGAGTTACCCTTCTTAGAATTAGGCAATTTTTTCAGTGTTAGAAATTTCTAGTGCTTAGAATTCTGAATATTTGGAACATAGCCATTGCTTAAGTACATACATTTTTATATTAACAGAAAACATTATTTATAAATGTTTTATATGTCATATAATGTATACCATTATTTTAGAGATAAACCTAAGAGTATTTTGGTTTTTTTAAGATTATTTATGTTGAGAGAAGGAGAGGGGGAGAGAGAAAGAGAGAGAGAACACAACTGGGAGAGGGGCAGAGAGACAGAATCCCAAGAAGGCTCTGCACTGACAGAAATCCGGAGATCATGACCTGAGCTGAAATCAAGAGTAGGACACTTAACCAACGGAGCCACCCAGGTGCCCAAATCTAAGAGTATTTCAGATTTGTTTCTACAGATATTTATAGGAGGCACATTAAGAGCAATCTGTTATACCATGAGCCTAGTCTACTGACAACCTTCTTATCTTTGTAGGGAATTCACCAGGTTGTCTAGCATTAAAAGAGAGAGAAGCTATTTCAACATTTCATGGCATCGTTTTGTGCAACCCAAGGACCCCATGTTCACAATGAATCAGCCTGTCTCCTGACAGGACACATTTGGGGCAAGGCCCCTCCTCTGGACAGAGTTCTGATGAGTGGCATCACTGTGCTTAGCCTCTTCAAGTTTTAGTTTTCTCATGATCCTGACTGGTATACTAACTATGTGGCTTCTCTGTTGGTAATTTTAACACCTGGGTATGCTTCAATTTCAGTATGTTATATTCTCATTATCTCTCTGTGGGGTTCTCAGCCCTATTACATTGAAAATTCATTGAGAAGAGGAATTATGTTCCATACATCTTTGTATATTATATATCTTAACACTGCTTGATACAAAGTTGGTAGTTAATATGTATTGAGACAAATTAACTCTAATACATACATATATATGTGTACGCATATGTCTGTGTGTGCATTTTGGGTGGTTAGCACACGTGCCATGTCACAGTGTGGGCTCTGCTCCTGATCACTCTCCTGCCCCCACTTCTACTCTCAGTCTCTCTAACCAAAGCTCTTAGATTCTGTAGGAAAAAGTAATTGAGAAAAAAGAGAAAATACAGTTATGAGTAGAAGTTTAGAAAACTGGCTACATTGGCTACATTTTGTTTTTGCAAAACAAAATGTTTTGTTGATTTGCTTTCATTATTTTATATTTTAATTTAATTTAATTTTATTTTATTATTAAGTTTTTCTTTTATTTTAATTCCCATATAGTTAACATATGGTATAATATATGTTTCAGGTCTACAATACAGGGATTCAACACTTCCATACATCACCTGGTACTCATCATGACAAATGCACTCCTTGATCCCCATAACCTATTTCCCCCATCTTCCCTACCCCCCACACCTCCCCTCTGGTAACCATCAGTTTGCTCTCTATAGTTGAGTCTGTTCCTTGGTTTCTCTCTCTCTCTCTCCCTCTCTCTCTTTCTCTCTTACACACACACACACACACACACACACACACACACACACACACACACACACACACTTTCCCTTTGCTCGTTTGTAAGCTGCCTGCTTTTGGGAACCTGGAAAAAGTAAATGATACTGGGAAGGCGATATAGGGTGTGATGAATGGGATATATAAATATTAGGGTCAATGATTTCAACAAAAGCATGGGCAAGAGTAAAATATTCTGAATGAAACATGAAAAGTGTGAGAACTGAGGAAGAGTGGATTGAGCTATCAGACCTGTAGCCTGAGGAACACTGACATTTGTTGTTCCTTTGGGGTGTGTGTGTGTGTGTGTGTGTGTGTGTGTGTGTGTGTGTGTGTGTGTGTGTGTGTAATTCTGATTCCACAAAATTGTTTAAATGCAATTAACTTGTGCTTTATAACTCTGTCAATCTCTAGTTGTGGCATTTTTGCATTTTTACACATTGTAAATGCATACAGCTTGGCATCTCCATAACTAAAAGTTCTACAATTAGGTTTTTGATGCCTGTAAGCTCTTGTTTAGAGATGCAATGCAATTAACCATAGGAACGAACAACATATCTCTTCTACGTGAAGCTAGCCTGCCATTTCATCATTTATGTGAAAAATAAGATATTTTATCTGATCATTTTGTGCAAAGGAATGAGAGCCTGGATGCATGGATGGATTTTTAGTAAAAGTCAAATTACTCAACTGAAAGAGTCTGAAGTAGAAGGGGTTTGAAAAGAAGCCAAGATAACCAAGTTATACAAACTATCATCATATCCCAACCCTCCCCTGTGACAAAACCATCCAATCAAAGGATGGGGAAGTTGCTTAGGAAAAAAAAAAACACCTCTAATAGATGTTAATAATGTACAAAATTATACCTTAACATCTCATTTCAAGGAGAGAACAGCAAGTCTTGATTTCTGTACAGAAAGCATGATTTCCATTCATCAATGGTATAGCTTTCTAAAATATCTCCTCAAGTTATTATGGTGTTCTATAACCAAGCCTGATTGTAAAATATGATGTTACAAAAAATCAATAATAAAATATTCATATGATCCAAGATTTTCCCAAATTGAATCTGACTGGGTCATGGCAGTATGCTGATGTATGGAATGCAAGTAATATACTATATTATTGATGCCTGTCAAATAACGGAAATTGTTACAAATTAATTCATCCCTAACCTAATTAACCCTGTGTGCAATATTATATGCATTCCAGATGAGTACTGTTTTGCTCTGGCCATAAAACTAGGAAGGACAATATTTCAACCTATAAAATCGCCTTTTAAGCCACTTAGAAACCTCAAAGAATATTGCTTATGTAGAAGTGATGCAAAAGAATGCATTACCTCATCTGCTTGAATTATTTTTGGTCTGATACAAAATGTTCTTTTTTTAACTGTAAAAATAACCTAAGGAAAAGGTCTCGTCTGTCTTACATACTGAGTAGATGGCATACATTCATATTAATAGCTTACATTATTAGAAATAAAAATTATGTTCTTCTTGGATGGGAAATGCAGAAGCCTTAAAACTTTTTTGATATTCTAATGAAAATATTGTTTTCTATCCAGGATATCTCATAGTTCTGACTTTATAGGTCAATGTATATCAAGATACATTTTATCATAGTATATAGTTGGAACTTTTTTTTTTTTTTTAACTAGTGGGCAAGTTGTTTCTTTTCAAGGAAATTTTGTTATTTTTCTTCAAGTATCTCTTTATACATATCCTTTCCCACCACCATTTGTCAGTAATGCCCTGCTCTTCCGCAATACAGAGCCTGATTCAAATATACCTAGATTTGAAATTTTCCTGTGCTCCAAATCTGTCTTGGATCAACAGTGCATTAATATTATATTTATAAATATTAATGTTGCCCATTAATATTTATCAGGTCTTCCTTTTCTTCCCTGCTAGTTGAAAACACTAGCATGGTATACCTCCTAGTTTTCCTAATTATTAAACAGTAAACAAAGAAAAAAAGGTGATTCCAAAGAAAAACTCTAATTGTGAAGATGTTTTAAATTATTTCAATCTGACTTTCTGTGACCAACATTTTGTATCACATTGCAAACTTTTCTTTTAACGGCTGCCCCAAATTTCTATTTTTATAATTTTTCTAATTTAGGAATAATGTCATATCTGGATAAATAGATTTTAAGAAAGGAGAGAGAGTGGCCTTGAATAGCAGTAGAAAGTGCATGCAGATGATGAATGATCTCTGGGAGAATCAGGGCTTGGCTGCCTTCTGAGTGATTGCTTCAAAGTTATTTCACCTCTTTGAACTTAATTTCCACAGATGCATACTGAACACAGAAATGTCTGCCTCAAAGTGTGATTGTGAACACTGAAAAGACCATTTGTAAAGGGTTAATATAGAGCAGGAGCTCCTAAAAAGGAGCTTTTATTATTATCTTACAGTTATACTTCACAACCGGTACTTGTAGACAATGTTAGCATTTTTCAATTCTCAGCATTTCAGTCAGGGCATTGTTTTAACATATGTAACTATAAAGTGTGGCCTCAAATCTATGGATTTGGTTAGTTTTCTGTAAAAGCACATTAGGCACTCTTAAGGCAAAAGCTGTAGCATATTTTTAAAGAGAATATTTCTGCCTTCAAAATCTAAAAACGCTGAGAAAAAAAGTGCTTTGTGGTTAATCTCCTTTTTAAGATATATATGGTATACCATACCTTAAAAAATATATATGTATATATTTTTACATATATTTTTACATACAAAAATGTATTATTTACATACAAATATATACACCTATATAACTGTATATGTATCTACACATCTATATTTACATTGAGAAGAGAGACCTGTGTATTGTAGTCACATGTTGTCAAAATACATTAGTGAAATATCGTATCTGATAACAAGTAATGTGAATTGATGCCCTGCTGATTAGAATGTCACTGATGTTGTGGCCTGTTGTTCTTGACACCACAGAAGAGGATCAAGGCATCTTTCATGGTGATGAAGTTGGCAATATAGATGGGAAATAATGCCAGAGAGACTGATTAAGTGTTAGCACTCCCACCTGGTGCCATGAAAATAGGACAAAACATCCATAATTCAGGGTGATTTTCTCCTCCTGTGTTAACTTTTGTGCCAAACTATAGGATTTGAAAGAGTTAAATACTGACAAACACTTTCTTCCCCACAAGTGCTCCCCTGGTAAGGAGTATGTTCTCAGAGGGCTTCTCTTTCAGTGTGAGTCCTTTCAAGGAATGCTTTTTATATTCATATTAAGTATCAGAAAGGTATTTCCAGTGGGTACAAAAATATGACTCATCCATTTTCCCTGCTTCTATATCTGGGCTGACAGATACCCCACTCAAGCTGTCTCTTGACTGACGAACACCTCAGTGGGCATGTTTTTCTTATGATAATGCTTCAGAGATAATTCAGGGAACCTGTATCCCAGATTCATATTCTTAAGGAATAATGTCAATTAGAATATGAAGTTCTAAAATGAGAATAAATCTTCACTTGCGACCATGCTTCATCTACCATAATTAAATGTGCCGGCACCTACTGTCTTAGTTTGAGCCTCACTCGCTTCTCTCCAGGAAGCTGTCTGAGAGGTAAAGCCAATGCAAGGCCTGAACTGCTAAAACTTCCTTGGTTAAGAAGATAACATTGCCTCTTTTTTTTTTTTTTAATAGAAAATTCTCTTCCCAGGTTTCAAGCATCCTAAATCAAAAGATAGCAATATTCATTCAACCTTAGGGGAGAGTCTCGTAAAACAAGATTAAATGTCATTGCTAAAGCAAATCAGTGGTAACACATTTGTGTGAGTCGCTACTATCCACAAGACAAAGAAGTTCTTATTAATTTCTGAAGGTGCACTGAATCATTCCTGTCTACTGAGTGCCAAACTATGGCTCCTGTTCCAAATGTCTCATTACATAATATGACTGACACAATCAAAGCATGCTCCCCAACATGTCCTTCTCAGGTCCATTTTCTTGTTGGCAAACATGCCTGTGAGAAGATGGTACATTCTAAAAAACACCAAATCAAATAAGTTTTGCACACACATTCACATGTCTCTCTCTCTCTCTCTCTCTCTCTTTCTCTCTCTCTCTCTCTCTCTTTCTCTCTCTCTCTCTCTCTCTCTCTCTCTCTCACACACACACACACACACACACACATTTTTCCCCCAAATATAAACATCAGGGAGTAATTTGCTGGATGGACCCAAATGACATAATGATGTAACAAGTATTCTTATTACAATTTGGAAATTTTAGTCAGGCTTTATGGTCCATTTGAAGGCACTGTGTTTATAGTTTGTCGGCTGCCATCTAGGTGCCAGATAGCTGAATGCATCTTATGTTACCGATGAGGTCATCAGTGAGTAGCATGCTGAGAAAGGCAAGGCTATCACCGGGTTCTGGAAATGAGGCACAGTCATGAAAATGTGTGTCTTCATTTGTATCCTTTCATACTTTATTTCCATGCACTTTCACTTTATAATCAGTGTGCTCTGGGTCTTTGATAAGCACATTGCAAACTGCTTTGCGTCACATCACATTGATCCCCCACTGTATTAAAGCCCTCCCACTGTTTGAACAAAGTATCTTATTGATCCCATGTAATCCTCATGCCCCGTCAGTTTATACAAAAATTTAGTCCTATTCTTTCAGTGTCACAAAACAAAACAAAAATGTAGATTAGAAACTACCTTAAAAGTTAGAAAAGAAGCTTTTTATGTAGGGTCAAAAAATTGATTTGACCATGTGCTGATAATTTCACGGTGAAATTAGTGACTGGATTTGACAAAATTTGAAATTTGACTACATAATCTGTGGCAAAAAATTGGCTTCCCATGACATATTTAACTAATGTGTAATATTCTGTAACAGTAGGTCCCTCGAGCATAACCAAATGGAGAAAGGCATGTTAAGGGCTTAGTAAAATGTAAAGCAATATAAAATGCTAATGCTTAGAGTATGGGTTTGTCTCCTTTTGTGTGTACAATACAATATCAAATTAATATAATTATCTCAATTCTAAGGTTACACCACAGAGTCACAAAAATTGTGGAAATTTTATAAGAATAGTTTGCTTTACAAAAACTATATATTTCCCATGATAAGAGATGTTATTTTATCTGGCTGATGGTATTTAGAAGCTAGAATGACAAAGATAACAGAGTGCAAGTCTAGCAATTTTTACTTTATCCCTTTCTGTTACTATTCACTAATACAGTGTCTCTTTTCTTAAATTACTTAAAAGTCACATGAGTGGTTAAACATTAGACTTAATTTTATAAGAATTAAGACATATATAATACCTATGATGACAATAGCAGGGGGAAGGGAAAGCTATGCTCATAAAAATTTCCTATATTTTACCAGAAGCAATTTACTATCAACCTGAAGTAGATTTTGATAAGTTAGAGATGTAGAAGTCATTAAAAAGCACCAAAAAGTAACTAAAAGAAGTATTATTTAAAAGAGGAATTGTTTAAGAGGAAGTATTATTTAAGAGAGGAATCAAAATGATGCATGAATGAACTGTTGTAGCAAAATCATGGTATAAAAGAACCAGAAAAGATTAAAGGAGAAACAGAAAGGGGGAAAAAAAGCACTCAGAGAAACAGAAAACAAATAGCAAATGGCACACCTACAGCCAAACATATTAACTTTTACATTAAACGAGAAAGAATGAAACTGTCCACACATATGGTAGAGTCAATGAAATTGGGTCAGAAAAGCAAGATTTGATTAGATAATATCCATAAAAAATACACTTTAAATTCAAAATCAAAAATAAGTTGGAAGTGACAAAATGGGAGAAGATACACCATGCATATAATAGAATAAGAGAATCGGAGCAACCATATTAACATCAAACAAAACAAACTTAAAGGAAATAAATGTCATTAGACATAAGGAGGGACATAAAAGAACATCACACTGAGAAGAAAATACACTTAGAAATGTATCTGAATCTAGAAATATTACAGAAACACACAAAACAAATATTGGTAAATTTTAAAGGAGAAAGATAAAATTAGAAATGAATACTTGAAATTGTTTTTATTCACAGACTACATGATTGTTTATACAGAAAATCCCAAGAATTCTATAAAAACAAGTTATTGTGTAATTATGAACAAACTGTTACATTTTAGGTGTCTAAAAAACACCATCTTCAATTTCTTAGAAGTTTTCTTAGGATTTTTAAGACTTATTAATAAATAGATAGGATAAGATTTATTATAAGCCTTGAGTACTATAAGTCCTCCAGCAAAGAGTTTATACAGTGATTTCTTTTTAGAGTCTCTATTTCGATGCTTTAATAGGTTCAAAATACAGTGCTGTGTGGTGTATTTGTTTATTGTGGACTTGACTGAGAAGTAAAGAAATTCAGACAATTAAGTTTAATACCCATATATGATTATTAAGTCTGGTAAAATATAGAGATCGTTGAAATAGATATTTTAACTGAATATGAGTTTTATAATATTATACAGATCTTCTAAGTGATCATAAATCAGTTCTCATTACAGGTACCTAAGGCAATTAAAAAGTCACACAAATTATACTTTTAAGGTTACCGTGTTTAATGTTTATTAAGTTAAATATCTACAACTAGCAAGATAACAGATGAGTTACTAGGACTTATATGATGTGCTAGGGAATATAGGGAATATTTACTTGGAGATCCCAACTGCACCACAAGCTAAACAATGGCCAGCATTTCCTGTTTGTATACTTTCTTCACTTCTTCCTTTGCCCAAGCCATCTGGTTTTTCATGGACCGCCACTGTGTGGCCAATGATGGAATGGTCTCCTGACAGTGCAATCAGAGAAACTTCCACAGACACACTGGCCACACATCTTTAACAGAATTCACATTACCCAGGTCCCTAACATGCGTCTCTTGATCCTTTGGTTCACCATGTGTTTTGTATGGAGGATAAAAGTGAGGACCTACACTGGTCTAGCCTTGTGTGTTACCTCAAATTGATGGACATGGAATCCATGCTTGACTTTAGTGGATCCTGTAATGGCTCCTGATACCACAACAGGCCCATCTCTCTTCTGCATGAAATGGATGGTGTCCTCCACCAGCCCTGGCCCTTCAGCACGCACCCAGCCTTCATCTCTATGACTTGGGAGGGCAGCAGCAGATGCCACATAAGATGCTGACACCACATTACATGCTGATTTTATTATTACCAAAGGTCAGAAATATGTGACCCAAGGCCTGAAATAAGTAAACCAAAAAACCTTTGTGGAGGACTCAGCTGATCACAGGAAGTGAGGTGCCAAGACCCCGAAAAGCCACACAGAATTCATACTTCCACCTCTATAACTTTAATTGTAATTTAATTTACTTTAAGGATTTTCTTTTCATTTTTGGTGTCCCTCTTTTCTTCTCTTTTCCACAAAATTATGCCTAAGTTGTACCATCCCCAAAGCCACTCTTCAATATTCTGGCCAATTCCACATCAGACAAGTCCCAGAATATTTTGAGACATTACATGGAAAATATTCTACGTCGCACTGCCAGCTATGAAGTGTTGAAAATACAAGTGTCTGTGCCAAGGAAGAAAACTCTGAGGTCAAAGAGCCTTTGGAAGTATTAATAAAATAGATAATAAACAATTCCAGAGTTGGCATTTGCTGAAGAAAGACAATCCATATTCCCTAAATTGGAAAAATAAACATGAATTTTAAGAGAAACTTAATGGCTTGGACCATGACTCCCCTAAATCCATTGGGTCTTTTGACTAGCACTAAAGAGAATGTTGAACTTGAGCACATTTTTTTCAGAAAATTTTTTTCAGAAAATTCTGAAAATGCCTTGACTCATTATGATTATAATTTGTTTCTTTCCAGCCTAAATGGATGATATACATGGAAACAAAATGCAGAATTTTAAAATCTGTCTCAGTTACTCAATTCCCAATATCACCTTTTGTTCCATTTTGGACACCAGTGTTTGCATGGTTTGTTGGTTAACACAGTAAAAGTCAAAAGCAAGAACAAAGAAATGGCAACATTCACCAAAAAGTCCATTTCTCCAAAACGTCAGCACTCCTTTGTCAAGGTTAATAGTTAGGGGAACAAAGAAAAATGTGTTAAAGTTAAATTCTTTCATGTTATGTGTTCTTCTCTTAGCAATCCGGATCTGAAATACATTTTCTTTCTCTTTCTTTTTCTTTCTTTACTTTTTTTCCCCCATGGGGAGGATAATTATGAATTTTTTCTTTAAAAAATAAGAGAGAAACTATTAGATAACAGGAGTGATCATTCACAGAATACTTACTATTTGTTGGGTATCTTCCTGACATTTTATTTAATTTTCACTACAATCCTTTATATCAGTATCATTATGAGCTCCATGATAAAGGGGAGAAAACCAAGTACAGATAAGTGAAATAACTAGCCAGGAAACGGATAAGAATCCAGGCATTTTGGTTTCAAAGACTGTGCTTCTAATCTCTATGCTTATAAAACAAAACAAAAAAAAACTAAAAGTCTAAAAGACTAAAATTTTCTTTTTTACTATGTTGATACTTAATATATTTGTCAACACATCAGCAGTCCAACTTAATTATCTAGGTCTTATATTCAAACAGCTAACAAGACATAACAGTGATGCATTACTGGGAGATTTATTTTATTTATTGACTTCCAGGAAGGAGTTCATTACTAATTAATAGGTGTTCTACTTAGCAGAAATTCTGCCTTTTGGCAAAGTGAATAAGTGAGTTTTTGGAGATTGCAGTATGACCCAGAATATGAAAAAAAATGTAAAAAAAAGGTGGCTTATATCAAGAAATGGAGGAACTAAAATAATTTTAAGTAACCTACGTCTCCTCAAAGTGCTCTTAAACTATTTATCAATAAGAATATACAGCTTAGAAACACTATTGAACACTAAGATTTTTAGGAAAGCATTTCACAATTTTCCCAAAGTAGTCTGACATTATTCTGTGCATTTATACAGATAATTGTGAGAATCTCTTCAATTTCTACTTTTTCTTTAAAAGCTATTATATTTTATATGTTTCCTATCCCTTAAAATTAGTGCTCTTGTGATCTAATATGCTTTTCTACCTACTTGTCCTTTACTTTTATATATCTCCTTTATATATAAAGAAGCCTGGTTTGAACTGCTCAACGGGTTGCACAGATACCAGCTCATTAAAAGCTCTACTGTGAGACAGTCTGTGGACATTTTAGAAACTGTGTCACTTTCTACTAAGAACAGAGAATTTAAGGCTTGTGAAGCTCACCCTGTGGGTTTTCCATCAGAGATGTGACTTACTATATGAATCTTCATTCTGAAGTAATGAGTCCCGTTTTTCTGAGCTTTAATTCACAAGATGTGGAACTTATAGTGACAAAATCCACAGGATTTGAGAGTGACATTATGAAACAGAATATTTGTGCGGGTGGAGGTATTTCACTGTGTAGAAAGAAGAAAGGAAGGATAGACCCAGATATCTCTCCAAGCCTTTAAGCCTGTATTCAGTTACTTACTAAAAACATTTACAAGTTTGACTTAAATTATTGTTGACACAGGAAACACAGGCTTGGCACTAAAACCAAAAGTATTTTTATTTGCAGGCTATCAAATAAATTAATTAAAATAACAATAACAGTAAAGACTAAACTACATGCTTCATGCTCCGAGTATGAGAAATAGGTTAATAAAGGCGCAGACAGCCGTAGGGCTCTGTGCATGTGCATATGTGTGTGTACATGTACATGGAGGTCAGAAATGCATGGCACTAATCGCCAAATAACCTCATGACTTTGAGAGTCTAAAACTAACAATTAGTACTTATCTCTCTCATATTCTCTCCACCTGCACGGGATTCTCGTAACCTCGCCCACGTTAGATATTGTCAGTTAGGACTGCTCATATGCATTAGCCTGGCCTCCAATGGTTTATAGGTGAACTCAACACTCCTTTCCTAAACAGAACAAACAAAAGAATATCCTCTCATAGTCCCCTTCTCCATGCTGATGTGACTAGTAATTTTTTATTTCCAAAACAATTTATGGAAAAGGTATCCTCTCCTCTTTCTACTTTCTGATGCCCATTAACTTTCCAACTTTTATGAATTTAATGAGAACTACTGAGATAAAAATCAAGACCAATTCTCCATTTGTTAAAACTCAAAGGGCTTCTTCTTCACTTTCTTGCAGTCTACAATATTGAAACATTTTTTTTTACTAATTTCTCAAAAATTTCTAAGAATTTTCTCAAATATTTTACTATCTTTTCCTGTTTGTCTCCCAAATATAGTGATTCAGGATGAGTGATCATTTATATGAAAAGGTAGCCTAAAAAATGATTGAATATCTTCCTGAACCCATTGTCTTTGCCACTTAATCTGGTTTACATATGTAGTCAACATTAACCTTCTTTGCTTAAAAATGTTTATTTATTTTGAGAGATAGAGAGAGAGAACACATGTGTGAAGGGTAGGGTCAGAGATAGAGAGAGAATCCCAAACAGGCTCTACACAGAGCCCGATGTGGGGCTTGATGCCATGAACCATGAGATCATTACCTAAGATGAAATCAAGAATCAGATACTTAACTGACTGAGCCATCCAGGCACCCCACAATATTAACCTTCTTAATTATTATTATTGACACAGAATTATTGAGTAGCATTTGATCATTATTCCCAGCTCCTTTTATACAAATCTCTTTACCACTCTGCAAATTTCAATACCTCACTCCATCACCTGCACCCAGCTATAACCATAATGAGGGTTCATAATGTTTACTGAGTTAAACATCATTTCTCAACTCAAAATCTATAGTTGCAAATTACTAGCAAAATCATATTAAAATTATATAATTATAATTATGTAATATTATAATTATATTATCTAACTATAGTTGATAAATAATTTGTTCCCTTTTCACTTATTCCTACATGTTTTCTCCTACTTCAGTTAGGACTTTTAGTTTAACCTTCACTTCAACATTCTCAGTTGCTTCCTGAACCAGGGCTCGGCATTTTCTCCATGGAGTGTCCCTCCCTCTACTCCAAGTCATACCCAGCTTCCTCTACTAAGTTTCTGTTCACTTCTCACTTTTGATGATTCCAGTTAGCATGGATGCCCTTTCTCAAACTTCTTTTCCTCTTTTTTTTTTTCTGTAGTATACATCTATCACTAAGTCTCTATACATACATATATATACAATGTATGTGTGTATATACATGTGTGTATATATTTGTGTTTATATATACACACGTATATGGAATATTGTATTTGCAAACTGTACCATGTACTTTACCTTTACTTATATTTTCAAGTGTAGGTCTTTTTCTTTACTATTGTACAGTTAGATCTTGGGTAAAAGTTATTTAACATTATATTATCCTTCTTCATACATTTCACACAGTTTAACCAGGACCAACATATAATTCATAGCCAACAAACTGTTGACAGTTGCTTAACTGGAGCTAAGAATATTTAAGAATTACCAAGACTTCATTGGATGATTCAGGCAATTGATGTTTTTAATGATTACATTCTATGGAATCACTCTTAAATTCCAATAACTACTGGATGCTCTTGTCCATCACAACTTTCAGCTAATTTTTATTCATCTTTTGTGATTAAACTCACAACAGTCAAGAAAATTTGGGAAGTAAAGACAAGAAATTAAAAAAAAAAAAAAACAAGTAACACAAGATGATCCCTAATCGGATACATAAAAGCACGGTTACTATTTGAGAGAATGAATAACTGCTCTATTTAGAACAAAAATTTTATATGGTTAATCTGACTTTTTCCATACTCTTGACTGGTCTAATAATGCTACCAACTGAATAATTAAAACATTTACTTTCTACGCATATTCAGACTTCTCTCTATTTTTCTATTAATTTATTTGGTGGTTTTGTTTTCTTTGGTCATCATTAGTTTTTTTTTTGTTAAGACTCTACACTTGAAAACCCCAAGGCTACCCCAAAACTGGTCAGGAATGTTTCCCTTCTAGAAACATTCAAGATAATTTAGGATTTTTTTGTTTTCCATGGTTATGCTAGGTGATAATGATGATGATGACGATTTAGTGTCACTAGGCTTAAACAATCTCAGGTACAATATAGAGAAGAGACTTTAAAATCTATACATTGGAAAAACTGAAATTTATCAAACTTCCTGGCACCTAGGAAAATGTAGTCACTTACACTAGTGCACATAATGAATATAAAATTTAATGTCAAACTACTGTTCTTTACATTTGAAGTTACAAATATAGGTCTAATACTTTGAAATGAGAGAGGAATAAACAACTATTTGAATATGAGAAATTTTCAAATTTGAGGCTTTTTTCTTTATTCCTAACCAAAGAAGCCCTGGAAAGGTGCTTCATCTATAAACCATTGTATCAAATTCAAAAGGACCAATTTCACAGTTGGCAAGTATCACCTGACAAGTATGGAAGGCATAGATCTCTACGCTTAGTTTTCAGCCTAGCCAAACCACAGCATAGCCAGGACCAAACAGACGCAAACCCACAGGGCTTTTCTGAGGATTACTCACAATTTGCTATGAATGAATGGCTAGACTGAGCTTAGGTGAACCGACCTGGAAAAGCCAGAGAGTCTGATAATCTATCAGACCTGAATTTCATAACATTAATTTTACTGCCATTATACAGCCCATATCTTTGTTTCCCAGAGGTCTAACCCAAAATTCAACTATAATTCATCATTTAGAACTTTAATATGGTCACTAAGTACTTCCTGGAATACTTTGTTAGGATAGTAGGAGTAGGAAAATTAAATTTTCTGAAAGCCAGTGCTAACATGAGTTCTATTGTAACTACAAATATTCACAGTGTCATCTAACAACGAACCTCAACTTCTTCTTTCATCATAATTTCGATAGATTAAATTCTCTGCCTATAGTCTAACAGATAGAATAAAATAAAAATAATAAAGTAATTAAAGAAAATGGGTTTGGAGAATTCAGTTAAAATGTGGCCTCACCATTTACAAGTTCTATCACCTTAAACAGATCACTTAAACTCTCTGTGCCTCCAGTTTTACCTGTATTATGGGGACCAAACCAATCACTCTCTCATACTATGATTATTGAGATTAATCACTATTAAGTGTAGAATACTTAGGATATCTTCTAAAACAGAGCAAGCACCTAAAGAACAGTGGTGATGATGATGATGGTGGTAATGAAGACAATGATGATAACAACGACAAGCACTATTGTATAGCTATATTCCACTGCTCTATCAAGATGTAACTGTTGACTGTATCAATAATAACTTCACATAATAGTAGTCTCTTATTTTTGCATCCATGCTTCCCCTTTAGGAAATTGACCTTCCCACGAAAATTACTCTTGCTCTACATGATACTTGACTTGGTACTTTATTGCTAACTTGTTGGAATAACAACAGTAAGTTGCTTTCACAAAGTTTTATTCTCTGCACTGTAAAACAGTGAACGAATCTGACTGAACATACATTGTAAGGAGAAAGGAAGCAAACTCAGGAAAGCAGGATATGAAAGTGGGAGGAGCCGAAAAGTTGATGATGGGTAGCACGGACAATGGTGCAGACATTAAGGTCAGTAAAGATACATTACAGTTTTCCATCTAACAGTCAAGAACCCCAAACATATAGTAGAACGAGTGAATTTTAAAAGTAAACAAGATACTAAAGAGTAAATTTCACAAATGTGAAGTGGCCTACTCACTCATGTTTCACAATGAGAAGGTAGTAACACTGAGAAATATTTATCTGTGATTTTCTAAATGTCAATTTAATATTCTTTCCTCTACCTTACATGATGGGTTCAAAAAGTTACAAACTTTAAAAATTATTTACAAATTTTCACAGAATAAATCTAAAGTTACAAAATGTCAACTCTCTCCTCTATTAATAGGTGGTTTAATCTGTCATGCAAAGTCATACTTTCCTTAACTTTTCCTTTTTCCTTTAAACTATAGCAATTTTCATGTGCTGTGCTATACAGCTTATCACGTTGAAAAGCATAAAATCACAGAGGGCTAAAATAGATACTCATAATGGGAAGATGGTCAAAACAGCAAGAAAAGAAAGATAATAAAACAAAAAAAATGTGTGAGAAAATGGGAAATATTGCAAGTATATATGGGATAGTTCTTTAACTAAAAATGATTCCCGGGGCACCTGGGTGTCTCAGTTAGTTAAGCATCTGACTTTGGCTCAGATCATGATCTCACGGCTCATGAGTTCGAGTCTGTGTCCCACTCTGTGCTGACAGCTCAGAGCCTGGAGCCTGCTTCAGAGTCTGTGTCTTCCTGTCACTCTGCCCCTCCTCTGCTCACATTCTTTCTCTTCCTCAAAAATAAATAAACATTAAAAAATTTTTAAGTACAAAAAATAAAATAAATAAAAATAATACCTCATGCCAAAAAGAGGGATGCTCCATGTAAAAATGGTTAAGTAATGCGGTTTTAAATAGTCAGAAATGAAATTTTCATTTTTTTAATTAAATTTTTTAAACGTTTGTTTATTTTTGAGAGAGAGAGAGAGACAAAGTGTGATAGGATGAGAGGCGGAGAGAGAGGGAAACACAGAATCTGAAGAGGCTCCAGGCTCTGAGCTGTCAGCATAGAACCCAATGTGGGGCTTGAACTCACAATCTGTGACCTGAGATGAAGTCGGACTTAACTGACTGTGAGACACCTAGGTGCCCTGAGAAATGAAATTTTTAAAAAAGTTTTAGTCATGTGACTAGAGAAGATCAACATCAAAGTAGGATGCTCATTAACTTAATGACGTTTCTGGAAACACTTTCATTTATAAATTCATCACATATTTATTGAGTGGTAACTATGTTCCATAAACTTTTCAAGGTGCTTAAGATTCATCAGGAAATAAAACAAATAACATTGCCCTCTTGGAGCTGACATTGAGTGTGCACTGAACAGCAGGGAAGGAAAGGGGAGCGAGAGAAAGGAAATAGACAATAAATCATGAATATAATAAATATGCATAATATATTTTGTAAGATACAATAACAATTAAAATGAAAAACATAATATGGGAAGTTAAGAAAGTTAAGAGGCATGTGACAGGAATATTTTAAATAGAGCAGTCAGCTTGTCATGGATTTGAGCAAACACTTCATGCAGGTAAGGACATTATCATGCAGATATGTAGAAAAACTGTTCCTGGACTGAAAAACAGCTGAGACAAGGGCATTAGGATGAGGATACAGCTCAGGAACTTTAGGGAGTCCAGTGTGGTGGAATTGACGGAGAGAGGAGTCCCTAAAGTCAAATTATGTATCAAATTCAAAGTCAGTATAAGAATTCTGGTTTCTATCCTAAATAAATGGGGGAGCCATGGAGGATATGGGCAGAGGAGAAAATGAATTGGCTAATTTTAAAAAATCCTCATGTCTGTGTTAAGAATCGATGGTAAAAGCGTAAAAGGGGCTAAACCAAACCTCAATAATACATCTCATACTAGACTAGATAGGAAGTGGGGAGTTTGTTGCTAAAAGACTAAGTCTGGTGAAGTGCTTGTGATGAAAATTTTATCAAAAGCCACAGCTTGCTCCAAAGATCCAACCACCTTTAAATTTATATCCAAGTGAATAGCAAAGCAGGGTCTATGGATACCGCAGGAATGGGAAGTTCTCTTAGTCATGAGTTTCAACGGATTATCAATGTAAAAGAAAATAAAGGTGTTCAATGGTTTGAAAATAGGCATGGAAAAGAAAAGCAGTTCTGCATCAGCTCTCATTTAGTGATATACATAAAGAGACAACAAGTTTGAACTCCTCTTGGTGACTTTAGACATAAAAGCACAGAGATACACAAAGGCCTATCTGAACTCTTTGTGAGTGGCAAAACTTTTCTGTACTAAACTTTTTGTTTTCTTCCTGATGTAATAAATCCATTTTTTTCATACCATAAAAAAAATAGTTGGCTTTATTTCTAATCTCCTGAATATATTATAGAGAGTAATAAAAACAACATGAGATAGCTATTTGTTTGAAATGTTCCCAAATAATCAAAATATCTCTCAAGCATCATTTTAAACGTGGACTAACTTGTGTCCTTCACATTTTTGTAAAGGAACTGATATTTATAGACATATATATAGGAGTAATAAGATGCTGACAACCAATTCCAAGGTAATAAATTATTCCCTCCTATCTGTCTCCTGCCCTTTTAACCTTCCTTTCACTTTTCCTTACTTCTTTTCTCCAGCCCTTGCTTTCTTCCTTCCCTTTTTCTAGATATTAAAGTTTATTTTAAGATTATTTTTAATAAAAGAAAAGTATTTTTAAAAACTGGTACAGGAAAGAAGCTTTTGAAGACAACAGTGAACAGAGACAGAAAAGAGCATCAATAGGAATCACGAGTGAAAAAGAGATACAACACGTGCAGGGAAAACACCATGAGTCAAAATTATTTTAAGAGTCAAGAAATATAGTTTGAAAAAAAGTAGGGGAAAGAATAAGTTCAAATGCTACTTTACATAATCTTATCATAAATACTGTTATTGGACCATATGATATTGTTGTTTTTGAAATTCTAAAGTCCTTTAGAACGAGAGACCTATCTATAAGAGCCATCACAAGGAACTGTACTTTAGGAGAGTGTTAGCAAGTAGGGAACCACTATTGCTCTAAATTCAGAGAACATAAAGACATTGTGAAGATTTGTAAATATCTTAAAACATGTGGGGAGAAGGATACTAGAAAAATAAGCAGCCATGTTATACACATGAAATGAATCCCATATGGTATTCTTCATTTCTATACGTCTTTCACCACTTTGCTTCTGACTGAAATTCTCTAATCATTCCCACCTACTCAGTGCCTTATTCTCAACTTGTACTGAGTTAGTATAGAGTCAAAGTCCTCAAATGGATATGGAATAAAAGGCTTTTGTACCTCCCACAAAGCAAGCTAAATGTTAGGATCTCTTTTGTTCCATTATATCAACTAGAATAGAGTATAAAGAGAGGCTGTTACAAAGCAGATAAAAAGATGATCAAGAGCAGGCAAAGAAATTAGAAGGAGGAAAACTCGTGTCATTATAGAGAAGGATTTTATTCGCTACTAAAATTTAAAATTAATGTTACAACACCAACATGATTGGCTTTAAAATGTGGAATAAATACATTGCTACTTTAACAACAGATGATACAACTTTGGAGATTTTATAGACTGGAAAATAAAATGAAAAGGCTGAAGCAATGGCATCCCCTAACATGAAATTTGTTTCATTTATTTGCTTTATGTATGTATGTATGTATGTATGTATGTATGTATGTATGTATTTAAATTGTCCAGACAAGATTCTTTCATTGGTGTAAATAATTAAAGTTTTTCTGAAGTGGTCAAGTAGTCGGAGTTTATTTTACGTACCTGAATACATCCAAAGTTAAAAAGATCAATATTCACAAAATAGCCACACCACATTTTGTTTCAGTTCCTTACACCCCTGATGTGCCCTAAGCTTCACACACTTATTCTTACAGAGTTATCAATGCCAATATAATATCCTAGACTGACACTCCAAGGTTACGTTATGTTGAGCTTCTTAGAAAAAAAAAATTAGAATACAACCTCATTCATGGAAATTGGTGGAAAAGATTATAATTTCAACTTTAAATAAGTGTCCTGTGGTATTTTACACTTAACTCTCAATTTACAGAATTTGTATTTACTGAGATGCATTAGGATTCACATGACTGAAATTATTCCTTGAATATAGTCACTGAATCCATAACAAATATCCACAAGGATGGGGAGATGCAAATATTTAAATATGTAAATCAAAGTATCATGTGACTCAGTTTAATTAATATGAAACCCAATTTTATTACTGAAAGTGACATTTATTAATCCCTTGTGTGTGGTAATACACTAGTCTTTGTTCAAAGTAAGCTTAGTAAAATCTCTCTTAAGACTGAATATATGTTTTATTACTGAAAGTGACATTATCAACTGTTTCTATCAAAAATATCTCACAATATATCACTTGAAATAATTGTGGCAGCTTAAAAGTGGAAAATTGAGAAGGCTGAACATTTATCCTACAATGCAGCTGAAACTCAAAACATTTTTTAAAACTCTTTTTTTGACATTGTCACAAGAGACATTTTATGAGCCACATGAGAAATTTTTCCTAAGTGTTTTAAATCCGTGATTCATTTTCTTTTCTTCTTTTCTTTTTATCCCTAAATGGCCTTTTTTATTTGGGAATTCATTTTAGCCACCAGGTTTGACTCTGGATAATTCTTAACAACTGTGAAAATTCAGCTTAGGGAAAAAGTTCAATTCATCTTAGGGGGAAAAAAGTCAAACTGTGTTGCTATTGCATTTATTTAAAGAATGGGTCATAGGTTCTGAAGGTATGACTGAGTACCTTCACAGAAGCCTCACTACTTTATAAACAGGTCTCACAAATAACATAACTTAAAAGTGAAGGAGAAGAAAGATACTCAGAAGTCTCTGGAGAACAGATATGGTAGTATGGTAAGAAGACATAGGCTATCCATTTTGAGACATTTCACTTTTAAGCAACTGGCTCTGCCACACAGGATTTCCTTTATTAAAATAAATGGCAGACACTATATTGACTCAGTATATCTTAGTACAGAGCAGTGTGACATTGTGGTTAACAACTTGAACTCTGAAGTCAGACAGGGAAGGGTGAAATCTGGCTCCAAATCTTATTACCTGAGGGACACAGGGTAAATTTCAGACAATAGAGATAATTGTTGAAATATTAAATGAGATCATCTAAACAAAACTGTTGAGCATGGTGTCTGGACACACAGAATGTATTAAATATTTCCGTCCTACCTTTTTCTCTCTGCTTCCTCACTTTCACCTCTGTATATGCAGTTTTGTCAGTACAACTAACTTTACATATATTGATGATGTTAAATGAGTTCCAAGAATAGTTTATATTGATGTTAACTTTACTACTTTTATCACAGAAAAATAAATGAGTCAGAATAAATACTATCTTCCTGATAGAAAGAATGTAATCCAATGGAGGAAGGAGAAGACATTTTGGTCTTGAGATTTTAATAGTTCCTTGTCAATTAGAAGATTTACTGAGTAGCTACACAGTAAACAAAATGATGTAATCACAATTACCCAAGACATAAATCTATTGTGGTTCAAGTCCTGGTAAATGCTAGCACTGATGTTTTAAATTCTTCCTTTGTTTGGCTTAAGGGAAAACAATTTGACAACAAAAATCAAATAATCTTATGTCCAAAAGAAAAACTGATGTAATTGATACAGAAACATGCAGCTATTACAGGTGTCATACCTTCTCAGAATGTCGGCAGGCACAACTATGAGAGTAGTTGCTACATAGTGCTATAAAAACTTATTTAAGGCTAAATATTGCACGAATCAATTATATTTTACTGTTTGACATACAGTGTTAGACTCCTGACCAAAATGTTTCCTTTAAAACTATGTCTATACTATTTTAATGGTAATTACTGATAATAAGAAACTAGGTATGAGGCTGGATATGTTGAGATTCTAATCCTGACCCTGCCACTTCTTGCTGTCACAGAGCAAGGACACTTGCTTGAGCAGATGTCTCAGATCAATAACCTTATTTGTAAATTACAGACAATCATAAAGCTTATAACAATGCTGTGGTAACTGAATGAGATAGTCCAGGTATAGAATTTTGCATAGTGCCTGCATGAATTGCACCTTTAATAAATATTTCTATTTATTATTATTTTATTATACTATCATTACTTTTCTTTGGTTCATTTTAGTTTTAGCTTTTAGGGTAAGAAAGATGTTTCTTCTTCTGTTGATAGTTTCATTATACTTTTATCTAAATGTCAGTTATCGTAGAAAATTTCCCCTTTTTCTTTTCCGCATACAATCATCAATCACCAACTACTGCCACTGTATATGTGATCCTTCTTCTGTTTTTGCTCTTCATTCACATAACTACATATTAATTCCTTTTAGATAAGAATAATAAGTTTCTTACTATTCTCTCTAATATTTGTTTCCCTGTCACTTCATCCTGATTATTCTTGGTCAAAATGTGTTTCATCATCTTATTATAAACTTGTTCCACAATTTTAACAGTTTACTGTTGCCTTTACATAAAACAATAAGCTCAAAGTTTCTAAAATTTAGAATTTAAATACTTCTTCAAACATATTATCATCTTTCACTACCTTCTTACTTAAAATGATCTCTTCTTTAATCATTTTGCACAACACACTTCTAATAGGCAATATTTACCAAGATAGAAAGACTTTCTCTAAATGAATATACCAGCCTCAGGAAATTTACCAACACTATACTTTGTCTATGTAGGACTCTCTAAATGTATAATCCTCACTAAATTCTCATAATGTTGAACTCGTGTGTTTACAAACAGATTAGTGGTTAATTATATATTGTTTTACTCTACTCTATACTTAATTGGCCTATACCCCATACTTTTTATTCATTTTACACATATGCAGCAGACATTAATTTATAAGCTTTTATGTCTTTATCAGCACCTCTGATACATAATTTTAAAACACAAATAACTATTTTAAGAGATTAATATATAATAAAACTTCATGCTTGACTCTTGACCAAGATAGAGTACCAAGGACTGGATTTATCATATTATAAAAAATATATATATATGAAAGAGTAGTTTTTAAGTCACTGAGAATCAGGCAACAAAAACAGTGATCCTGAAGAAAAGGTAAACAGATCAGATGAACACTACAATGTAACATCTTACTGCCTTCTGATTTCCCAGGCTGCAACACAAGGTGGGGGAATCAAGAATCAAGACAGAGCTCAGGAAACTGCCTGATTTCAGGAGGTGAAGTTAAAAATTTCAGGGAAACCAGACAGACTAGAGTTTTCAGGAAAGAATACCAGAGAGGAGAGAACTGCACAGACAGAGATGAAGTCCATCTGTGAAAGATGCTCCTTCAACCTCCAAAGAGTACTGAGCAGCCCATGTGTGAGAAAACTCCCTTGAGGCCTGGGAAAGAACTACCCTAAAGGATTGGAGACATCATGTTTGGTGCTCCCACAGGGCTGGGAGAAATGCTTGCTTCCACCAGCCAAATTGGAAAATCTCAAGGTTCAAGAGACATTAGGTACGATACATTGAAGGGGCTTGCCTCAATAGGGAGGAATACTCAACTCTCAGTGTAACACTGCTCTGATTCCACATAACAAATCTTAAAAGCAAAATTTACAAGGATCATACTGTTTCTCAATAACTTAACTGTGTCCCATAAAAAAGTTCAAGAATACTTATAGGGATACAAAATTACTTAGCACTCAAGAAGGTGAAAATCACAATGATTATTACCCCCGCCCCGAAAATTATAAAGCATGTAGAAAACTACAACTCATAATGAAGAGGAAAATCAACCAATCAAAATCAACCCAGAAGTGTCAGAGATGTTAAAATGAGTAGGCATGGACATTAGAAGTGTTATTAAAACTATTTTCCATATATTCAAAAAGTTAAATGCACAAGTAAGGGTATAAAAAGGATCTAAATACATTTCCAAAGATAAATATTACAACATTTGATGGGTGTGTGGCTGGCTCACTCGTAGAGGATGTGATCCTTTTTCTCAGGGTTGTGAGTTTGAGCCTTATGTTGGGTGTTGAAATTACATTAAAAAATTATAACATCGCATATAAAAACTACACTAAACGGGACTGGTGGCAGCTCAAATGTTATCATGAAAAAGATTCATGAGCTTGAAGGCATAGCAATAGAAACTACCTAAAGTGAAGAATACAAAGAAAAACAATTTAAAAAGTGAAGAGCATCCATGAACCTGAGGTTTACTTTAATTTGCCTGACATATGTGCAACTGGAGCTCCCAATGGGGAGAATATTAAAAAAATAACTGAATTCTTTCCATAACTTGATGAAAAGTAAAAACCCATAGATCTAAGATCAATAAATCCCACTCCCAAGACAAAGAATGAAAATGAAAATAAAACATATTAGAATTTGGACAGTGCCAATAAAGCAGTACTTAGAGATAATATATAACACAAAGTATCAATATTAAAAAAGTCTCAAATCAATGACCTCAGCTTGCACCATGGAAATAGAACAGGAGGAGGAGGAGGAGGAGGAGGAGGAGATGATGATGAAGGGCAGATTAAATTAAAAGTAAGCTGAGGAGGGGCACCTGGGTGGCTCAGTCGGTTAAGCCTCCGACTTCAGCTCAGGTCATAATCTTGTGGTTCATGGGTTTGAGCCCCATGTTGGGTTCCATGCTCATAGCTCAGAGCCTGGAGTCTGCTTTGGATTCTGTCTCTCTCTCTCTCTCTCTCTCTTCCCTTTCTGAACTCAAGCTCTCTCATGCTCTCTCTCTCTCTCAAAAATAGATAAATATTAAAAAACTTTTAAAAATAAGTTGAGGAAAGAAAATATTTAAGATGACCACATAAATTGATAAAATAGAAAATAAAGGGATGGAGAATATCAATGGAATCGAAATACAGACCTTTGAGAAAATTGTTAAAATTGAAAATGAGGAAGTAAAGGAAAAATAAAAAATTACATATAGCAGGAATAAAAGAAATGACATTACTACACATTATATAGTATAGAAATGTAATGGTAAGTGGCTATTGTGAAAAATTTATTCCAATAAATTTGACAACTTAGATGACATGGAAAAATTCCCTGGGAGATAAAGTTCACTTAAAAAAAAAAAAAGAGAGAGATAACTTAAATAGTCATATATTTAATAAATAATTCAGATCTAAAAAGAACAAAGTGAGAGAACTAATACTTGTGATTTCAAGACTTAATTCAAGATGTTGTGTTGTTGGTGTTGAGATAGACAAATAGGTGAAAAGAACAGAAAAGAGTTCAGCAATACATTCACACATACAGTGACAAATGATTGTATAGAAAGGTAAAAGGGGATTTAGTGGAGAAAGTATAGATGTTTCAACAAATGGTGTTGAAACAATTAGCCATTTGCAAAAAAAACTTTTAAACCAAAATATGTATCACATTCAAAAATCAATTCAGATGAATCATAGACTTACTGACACAATAATTTTCTCTTGTATTTACTTCTAGAAGTTTTATATATATATAAATGTATATCTATACATATATACATATAAGTGCATACATATATATAAATGTATACATATATATAAAACTTCTAGAAGTAAGTACAAGAGAAAATTATTGTGAACTCATGTTAAGAACAAGTTGGCAATCTACGGCCAGCCCACAGGGCACATTTGACACCCCTCCACCTATGTTTCTGTGATGTGTGGGCTAAGAATATTTTACTTATGTATTTAATTGATTGAATAAATTTTAAGAAAAACAATGTTATTTCATAACACATTAAATACGTGAAATTCAAATTTCAAGAAATAATTACTGGAATACACTCATTTATACTTTTTTGTGGCAGTTTTCACACTACAAGCAGAGAAATGGTTAGTGAGGCAGAAACTGTATGGGTAAAATGTCTAAATTGTTTACATCTCGCCCATTAAGACAAAAAAAGTTGCCAACCCCTATGATAGGTGAAGATTTCTTAGCTGTGACAGCAAAATCACAGTTGATAAAAGAATAAATTGATAAATTGGATTTTATCAAAATTTAAAATTCATCTCTTCAAAAGACACTATGAAGAGAATGAGAAACATTATACCACAGACTGAGAGAAAATATATGTAAGTCAAATACCTGATGGAAGAATTGTGTTGAGTATATATAAAGAACTCAAGACCTCCATGGTGTAAGTCCCAATCTCCGAAAAGGATAAAGTATTTAAACATACACTTCACAAAAGAAGATATATAGATGGGGAACAAACACATGAAAAGACGTTCAACATCATTACCTTAATGGAAATGCAAATCAAAACTACAATAAGATAACAAATATGCACCTATGAGAGAGAATGGCAAAAATTAAAAAAATAAAAAAGACTGACCATACCAAGGGTTGACAAGGATGTGAACTGGAATTCTCATCTACTCCTAGCAGGGATATAATATGTTTCAAGCACTTTGGAAAACATTTTGGCACTGTCTTAAAAGCTTAAATGCCACAAGATGCACCCAGCCCTCTTTTTGGTATTCATCAAAAAAAAACATATCCTTAAAAAAATCATATGCACAAATGTATAGTCAATCCAGAGATTTTTGAAGTTTGGGATAAATTTCAGCAACCACATGTAAAAGGGAGAGAGAAGACTAAATAAGAATTAAATAGGGAGACTTTGTAGAAACTTCAGTAATAAATTTGAAAAATCCAACATTATGTTCATAAATAGCTTCTGAAAGCAGAGCATTTTAGGGAATTCAGCAATAAACGTTTTCTAAGTTTCACATAAAACTAAAGTAAATTAATTCTTGTAAGTGCCTTTCTTAACGTCCTCTACCTTCCTAATAAAATAATTCTTTATTCATTATTAAAGAGATTTCTGAAATGATTATAATTTCTACCAACTTTTTTCAAAACATAGACATAATTAGGGTTACTAGTCTGTTGAGTCCAAAATCTTATTGGCACTAAAACATGAGAGTTTGTTAACTCAATATTAATTTAATTGCCAGATAATTTACATTCATCTCTATTCCCCAGGCATTGGTGGTACCATACATTCAGATTAATCCTCTTTAAATAGCAGACTGAGGACCATACATTATCAGAAGTTCATTGAGGAAGCAGATATTTTCATTTATCCTGGCCAGCTGGCACATGTCCCATAAACCAGGCCAAACTTCTAGTCTCACAGGGTGGAAAGTTCTGATCTTTTAAGTGACAGAGTCATAAAATGGAGCAAATGATCCTTACATGTAATCTCATGCAACATCACACTTGAAGGTCCTCAGCGATTTGGTAATAATTCTTCAGTCTTAAGTACCTACAATTGACCATAAGTTATCTTATATCTGCCTTCTTCTATTGATTTTATTACTCAAGAATCTTGTAAATAACTTTCATCTCTTCTCATGTTTTTTATTATTATGGAAGACTGACCTAAATCAAGTGTTAATTTATAAAATTGATACAAATGTTCACTCTCTCATGTGCATGCTCTCTCTCTCTGACATAATTTTTAGAGGATATTTTTAAATAAAAAACTGAAACTTGTTTTTTGCATACTTCTTTTCCTCCATAATGCAAACTATGAGTGAAAATATGCACAGTTGAATTGTGCGTCACTTATAATTATTTCTTAGATATATAATCTTACCTATAAAATCTTGTAACAGAAGTACATAAGGATGGGAAGGTAGTCCAGGCCAGCTCTCACATTATATAAATGATGGTACTAGGGATGGAAGATATTCAGTGACTCACTCATGGCCATAGCGTGAGAAAATGCTTAAGCTGGACCTGGATCTGTCTTTACTCATTAATTAATTAGACAGTTCTAGTGATGAGGCATTTCATATGCTCACTACGAATCTGGTATAGAGAAAAAGGGACAGGGCCTCCTGGGTGGCTCGGCTGCTTAAGCATCCAACTCTTGATTTTGGCTCAGGTCATGATCTGGTTAGTGGGTTTGAGCCTCACATCAGGCTCTGTGCTGGCAGAGTGGTGCCTGCTTGGGATTCTCTCTCTGTCCCTCTCTTTGCCCCTCCCTTGCTCTTGCATGCTCTCTCTCTCTCTCAAAATATATAAATAAACTTTAAAAAAAAGAAAAAGAAAAGGCACAAAACTAGCCATTCTAGTAAGAGAGCAAGGTAGGGAAGACACCAAGCCACACATTGTTCAACTCAGTGGATTCTTGTTATCCATAGTCCTTTCCTCTAATCTTCCATTAAAGATACATTACAAACAAAATACTCATAACATTACATCAACATACAAGATTCTGAGTTTAATTTATTTCAGTTACAAAATACACCTAATAACTCTAAAAAAAAAGAAGTTACTTGCAAATCATTTTATCAAGGAATGACTGCTACTAGTTTTTACTTGATCTCTACCTCTAACAGTAACAGTGAAAAAAATTCATCATGAAGTGTTAAAATGGACAGGTAGATGTGATTTTTATTTACAGATATGCAAAATGTACAGTTTTACTGTTAACTGAGCACAAGGCTAGACTTGCTCTCAAGTATACCAAAAAAGAAAAAGACAAGGTATTATTCAGAAATTTTAATTAACAGTTATCGCAGTTCCTTTTTCATAACTTAACATTATTAATTTTTTAAAAATATTTTTTATTTATTTCTGAGAGAGAGAGAGAGACAGTGTGAACAGGGGAGGGTCAGAGAGAGAGGGAGATACAGAAGCTGAAACAGGCTCCAGGCTCTGAGCTAGCTGTCAGCACAGAGCCCAATGTGGGGATCGAACTCACGAACTGTGAGATCATGACCTGAGCCGAAGTCGGACGCTTAACCGACTGAGCCACCCAGGCACCCCAACATTATTATTTTCAAGTGTGTTTTTGAGGAGTTGTATCCGTTCTCTCTAAACTACACCTGATGCATATGCAAAAACATATTTTCCTCTATATACTTCCCGGATGGGACCATGCTTTCAATACTGTTTTTATTTTCTGATTCATCAGAGAGAAGGGGCAAAGAATATACCAGAGCAAGTTTGGCAGAAATTATCAAAAGATTGTTAGAAATAATAATAGTATTCATTAAAATAATATTCATAACTTTATAAAAGTCCATGGAGGAAGATATAAATTTTGCTTATAACTCTGGTATAATAAAACTTTACAGAGAAGTGCTTAGTTAGAATGATATGATCAACAGAAATGAACATTTAGGATAGCAATGAAATGGTGTAACAAGGAGCTGATAGCAGCCTCACAGTTTGTATTTTTTGACTTTACATTTGATGAAACACAGGTGAGATCTCAGAGAATGAATCTTAAACTGAGACCAAAAAAACATGATCTGTCACATGAGCTACTTTCTTTGATGAGTTTTCTTTGATGCTTATAATCCAGAGTTCAACTTTACCTGCACTGTTTTCATTCACAAGAAAGGCCACACAGTATAATGCAATGTAAAAGGATTTACTTCTAATTTTTTTAATTACTTTTATTGTTTTAATGTTTTATTTATTTCTGAGAGACGGACAGAGACAGCAGGAGCAGTGTAGGGTCAGAGAGAGAGGAAGACACAGAATCTGAAGCAGGCTCCAGGCTCTGAGCTAGCTGTCAGCACAGTGCCCCACACGGGGCTCAAACCCACGAACCGTGAGATCATGACCTGAGCTCAAGTCGGACACTTAACCCACTGAGCCATCCAGGCATCCCCTTATAATATTGAAATAAATTTTTCTAAAGTTTATTTATTTTTGAGAGAGACAGAGACAGTGTGAGTGGAGGGGGCACAGAGAGAGAAGGACAGAGAGAATCTCAAGCAGGCTCCAAGTTGTCAACACAGAGCCCGATGAGGGGCTGAAACTCACAAAACTGAAATCATGATGTGAATGGAAATCAAGAGTCGGACGTCTAACTCACCCAAGTACCCCAAGGATTCACTTCTATTACTCAAACTTGAGTGGAAAGAAAGGAAGAATGGTGGAGTGCCAAGGAGTAGGAATCATGACATTTTTGTCCACTATACACATTTCTTTTCCTCTACGTGTGTTCCTCTAAGTCTCAACTCTCTGCGTCATCCCCTTGCATGAGTACATGAACAAAAACTCCCATTGTTAACCTGTCACTGAGAAAATTCAAAAAATTAGATAAAGTTGTAATTTCTGAAATGAGGCTCCATAAATATATGCATTAAAATATATCTCTATATACTATATATCCATATATACATACTATAGATAATGTATATCTATCCATACTATATATATGTATACCATATATGATAAACATATATACCATAAACATTTCAGAGAAATTCAACAACTTTAAAATTGATTCAGACTCTCAAATAAACTTGTCTGGCACAGTCTGTCTGCTCCAAGATCCCATTACAAAGGATGGATAATTTTAATATACAGGATTTAATTTCTCTCCTTTTTCATAGAACACATTCATGAGTAAATTCTGAAATCATTAATTTTTAGTACCAACTTTAATACCAAATTTAGCCATCTATAAGGCAACTTGATGAGCATTCCCAGCTGTCACTGGAAATAAAGAATAAAAGGAAGAAGCAAGCATCAGTTTTTCTCTACCAACCCCAATTCCACATTAAAGAAACTCTGATACACAAAAGTTAAGGTCTACACACCTCTGTGACCCCTGATGACAGGTGGATACCACATACTAGCTCTGTGACAAGGACCAGGTCAACTCACTTTTCTGTTTCAGTTCCTCAGCAGGTAAAATAGAGGTCATAATACGAGTTACCGCATAGGGTTATTCCGATGACTGCAGAGATTAATATATGCAAAACCTTTGTCCTTCACATAGTAGGTGGTATATTACAATTTCTTGTTACTATAACAATTGTCATATCATAATTAATATGTCCTTTCGTAAAACTTTGCCGTCAATTAAGGTGAATGTATCTTCAAAACACTTAAGAGAAAGAAGTATTTCCATCAATCTTAGATTAAATAGAAACACTTTACATTTTGAGGTTTAAACTTTAATTATTCTGAAAGTTTTATTAGTCATGTCTCATCTTTCTATAACACTGAAGAAAGGCAATATCATTTGTGCAACGATTATGATGCTTTTGAGTTTAATATAACGAGTAATGTCCAAGGTTTATCTAAACAATATTTATTATCATACTAATTACATGGACCTTTGGATGGTTCTGTCACCTGAGAACACTGCTAGGTTATAGTCACCATTTGCCATTAGCATAGAAGGATTGATTCAAGTCTGTATCCACACTGGTTCTAAAACAACCCACAGTAATGGAATATTGAAGTCTATAACACTTTTCATCACATAATAGTTACTGTGCTTGTCCACACACAGGCACTTTAAAATAGATAAGCCATATACTCTGTATCCACTCAAGGATTCGAGATAAAGTCTATGAAAGTGGCTATAAACGTCAACATTATACAGCATCATAGTCCTATATTTGTGTCAGGAAGGCATATTGCCAGTTTAAGGCTGTAATCATTCATGTCCTACCAAGTAATGGTATGACACATCCATTTAGAAAGATGTTCTGCTCTCAGAGAGTATTATACTAAAAAGACAAATGCATATATATCCTAGACTATGTATGTGAGAAATTGCTTTGTATCACGGTAACTATTATAGATAAACATTGAACAAATTTTTATAAAAAATATGGTATTCTTTTGTAGCTCTTGGTAAGTCATCCTTTTTTAGGAAGCATGCACATCTTAGGCTATTTTTTCCTTAAAAAATAAATTCTAATGTGTTTTCTTCTCAGGTAGTCATATTTCTATGGAACTGGAATAGTAATCTGAGTTATGCTGCCATATATAGATGTATTTTTAGTTGTCAGGGGAAAAAAGAAAATAAACCATTTGTTGTATTTTTCTTCAATTTTTAAGAAAAATTCAAAGTCAGCAGTTTCGCCTAAGGAGAACCTTGAGTGAGGAGAAGAAATGGCTGAGGTACTATTCAAGATAATTGACCTAAATTTGGGTCAGTATCAAATTTGTAATGTCAGCAATTTCCCATTTCCCTATGTGCAAATAAGGGCATTGACCTCGGTGATCTTCATGAAAATGTCCTATTTAAAAAAAAAAAAAAAAACATTTAATGCTGACTTAAATATATTTGTTCACTCTTCTTTAACACCTTTCTTTTATCTTCAGGGTATTTATTTATTTAGTTAGTTAGTTAGTTAGTTAGTTAGTTAGTTTTTTAATGTTTTATTTATTTATGACAGAGAGAGAGAGAGGCAGCATGAGCAGGGGAGGGTGAGAGAGAGAGGGAGATACAGAATCTGAAACAAGCTCCAGGTTCTGAGCTGGCTGTCAGCACAGAGCCCGACGTGGGGCTCGAACCCAAGAACCATGAGATCATGACCTGAGTGGAAGTTGGACGTTTAACCGACTGGGCCACCCAGGAGCCCCTTGTCTTTCGGGTTTCGGCTGGGATATTTAATAAACTTGCTTACCTATGAAATATATATTCACAGAATGTTATAGTTATTCCAAATAGTGATAGTTCTCTCTTCTATTTAGCTGACATCGCACCCTCCCTTAACTGGTCAGCCAACAAGTAGCAACAAACCTTATAAATGTCACTCTTTTTGGGGCACCTGGATGGCTCAGTTGGTTAAGCGGCTGATTTCAGTTCAGGTCATGATCTCCTGATCCATGAGTTGAGTCTCACATACGGCTCTGTACTGACAACTCGGAGCCTGGAACCTGCTTCGGATTCTGTGTCTCTCTATGCCCCTGCTCCACTCACACTCTGTCTCCTTCTCAAAATAATAAATAAAAACATTAAAAAAAAATAAATGTCACTCTTACTGACCTTACTATTATCACTCCTTGACAAAAGGTCATTTTTACCATTGAGAGCCTGATTTCCTTGGTTTAGAATTTTAGTTTTCTTACTATGTTTCATATAACCTTGGCTAAGTATTTATTATTGCTATGCCTCAGTTTTCTCATCTGTGAAACCCATCTGTGAGTAAAATAATAGTCCTTGCCCTCCAGAACTGTTCTGCACTTTCAATGCCTTTATTATATATAAAGATAGGAAACTGTGCCTGGAACTCAATGTATGTTAGTTATTCTTTTTCTGTTCTTAATTATTCTGCAACTATGCTTTCTTTTTTCCTGTTAAAAACTAAGGATAAATTTCAAAATTCTTTCTTTCAATAAATAAATGGTTTTAGAGGAACAAACCCATGAATCAGGCCTACTCAATAAAGTAAATCATCTTCCTGCTCTTCACAGAGCTTATATTTCAGTGGGTGTAAAAAGATGGTATCAAGTAAAATCCATTTTTATTCATTTTTAATAAAGGAGTGCCTGAGTGGCTCAGTCAGTTAAGCATCTGGCTCTTAATTTTGGTTCAGGTTATGATCCCTCAGCTCATAAGATGGAGCCCCATGTCAGGCTCTGTTCTGCCAAACCAGAGCCTGCTTGGGATTCTCCCTCTTCCTCTGTCTGTCTCTCTCTTTCTCTCTCTCTGTCTCTGTCTCTCTCTCTATGCTCTCTTCTCTCCTCTCCTGCACATGCATGTGTGCTCACACACACTCTTTTTCTCTCTCTCAAAATAACCAAATAAACTTAAAAAAAAAAAACCAAATGAGATATTTTCAGGCATAGATAAGAGTCACCAAGAAAACAAAACAAGAACATGTGACAGAGATTAAGAAGGTCAGGAGGGTGGAGTGAGAAAAAAGGAAAGCTTTTACTTGCTCATATGAACAATCCCTTAACACTGGAGTGAATCAAGGCTCAGTTCTTGCACATTAACTCTGCTTTGTTTATACACTGTTTAAATATGACCCCCCAAAACACCATATATAATTGGATTAGCTTCCTCAAACCTGCTACACTGGCAGTCACCTACTCCATTAAATGAAATTTCCCCATTGCTAAGACCAGACACCCTGGAGACATCCTGACAACTTTTTTTTCTGTCATCTTAGATCCAAAGGAGCAGCAAATTCTGTCACCTCAAAATATAGCCAGTACTGTAGCAGCTCTCACCACTGACACTGATAGCACCATGTTCCAAGACTCTGTGATCTCTTGATTGTTATTATTAGAAACCTAACTGGTCTCTCTGTGTTTACTTTTGCCTACATACAGCTTAATTCCAACACAGCAGCCAGAGTAAGCATAAACTGGATGATGTGCCTCTTCTGTTCAAAGGCTTCAATGTCTCTGATTCATTCAGGATAGAAGCAGAAGTAGGCCAGGGATATACCGCCTCCCTTGTACATTTTTTATGCTACTTTTCTTACAACCCTCCACACCCTCCCTACTCTGCACCTGGTGAACTGGCCTCCTGCTTCCCCGCTTAAGGCCTTTGCTCTTCTGTGAATGTCTGGTATGTTCTTCTGCTACCAGCATGGTTGATTCCTCAGTTCCTTCAGGGTTTCATCTAAATGTCACCTTTGTAGTGAGGCCCTCCTTACTGACATTTTTAAAACTGTATCCTCAATCCCTAGAACTTCTTATCCTCCAATTTTGCTTCAATTTGCTCCATGATAATTATTACCTTCAAATACATTTATTTTTTAAATTATTTCTTAATGTTTATTTTATATTTGAGTGACAGAGAGAATGGAGCAGGGGAGACAGAGACAGAATCTGAAGCAGGCTCCAGGCTCCGAGCTGCCAGCACAGAGCCTGAGGCGGGGTTCGAACCCATGACCTGTGAGATCATGACCTGAGCTGAAGTCAGACAGTCAACTGACTGAGCCATCCAGTGGGTTTTATTTATTTTATTGATCTTATTGTATTATTTATTCTCCCTAAGGGTATGCATATCATAAATGCAGGATTTTTATTTATTTTATTTATCTTATTGTATTATTTATTCTCCTTAAGGGTATGTACATCATAAAGGCAGGATTTTTGTCTATGTCATTCCACTGCTGTATTGCAATTGCAGGTGCAACTGCCTGGACATCAATGTTCTTCCAAAGTTTAGGGAATGAATGAATGATTTATAGAATAAATGAATGCAGTCCTTAAAGGCTTCTCTGAGGAGCAACATTTGTTCTGCGCCCTAAGTATCAGGAGTCATACAACTAGCAGGCAGTCTGGAGGCAGAGAATACTCTAAGCAGATGAAACAACCCTAAAAATTGTCAGCTGTTGATTGAACAGAGAGAGAAGAGACATGAAGTTACTTACAGTTTTAAATTATTATTTTACTTCTGTGTTAAAAAAATAAATAAAACAGGAAGAAAAGTGTTTAAAGTAAAGTAAGTGAGGAAGAAAGAGGTAGGAGCTAAGTTCTGAGAAGGAAGGAGTGGGTACTTCATTTCTGGCTTTCTGAGGTATGGTAAGAAGTTGAATTTTACTTTAGAAGCAGAAGGAAAGAGTGCTGAAGATGATTGAAGGTATGGGTTGAGGAAAGTGATACAATCCAGTGTCGCTGTTGTTTTTAAAAGATCACCTGCCTAGCAAGGAATAGAAAGTTATTTTTTACTTGAAGAAAGCAATCAGGTAAAATCACATTAAAAAGATTTTTACATCAATAACCTGAAAATTATCTGTAAAATTAAGCCCCTAAGATTTCATATGTGAGAAGTTGATGCTAGGAAAAAATTTCACTTAATTCACGTTTTTTCAATATAACCTAAATATTCCTTTAGATTCAGTTTATCAGTAGTCTCATTACTGTTACTAAGAATGGTTTATTTTTTGTAAGGCTTCACATGTTTAACAGTTCCATTCATTTTTCCTAAGTCTTTCAAAAAACATCAAAATATGTAATTTATTACAGATAATAGCTATGGATTTTTAAAAATGAAAGTAAGTATTATATAATGAAATTATAAACCTGTGACAACAACACATGTTGGCTTTGAATACAAATTGGCTTAATGTATTTTTAAAATTTTTATATATAGTATTTATTTGTTACATATATGTACATGAAATTCTTCCTATATGTTACTTCAATAAGCATGTTAAAAAAATAACTGTAATACATAAATTATAATAAATTTAATATGAATATTATATTAATTAAAGTAATAACTAAATGGTAATAACATTTGTTAATAACATTTAGCATTTTATACTATGTCAGTACAAATGCAGACATTTGTGTTTACAAATGCCTTATATTTATGTTATCAAATAACTAAGATACATGACTAAAAGCTTAAGTCAACAATGATATATGGATAGAAAATTCCATAGAAGTTCCTAGGATTTTTTTCAGTGCAAATCTTATCATTGTGGAGTTGCCATTTTAATTAAAAAAAAAAAAAAACTAAACATACTCCATTTGTTGCATAATGATTATTTTCCTTGCTCACTTCTAGTGCCTATTTATGTAAGGGAAAGGAAGAATTTTCAAGTTTGTAGAAGCAGTTATGTGTCAAATATATATATATATATAAATGGTCTTTTTGTGTTTCACCACGCTGTACAAGACTTACATATGATGTGTCAGAATATAGAGGAAAAGGGGATAGAAATGTGTACTATTTTTGAGCTGTTTTGTCACTCATTTATCTTGCTTCTGCTCTGCTCTTATTAAGCTCTTATTTCTGCATGTGCAAAATGTTCATTGCCAAACACCAGCTGGGGCACAGCAGCCACTCAATGATACAGTCAATGATTTTTAAGTCATAAGTGGAGTTAGGAGAAGAAATTAAACATTCTCCTAACAATACCAGTTTACATATTATCAGACTCCCATTTCCACATATATATAAACATTAATTTAAACTGATGCCAAATTCCAGAAAATCCTTTCTTAATTTTAGTGTGTTGTGAAATGTATATTTACAAAAAAGGCCTTAATATTTTCAGACTGGTTGTTTATTCTTCTATCTGAAAAAGAGCACTGACGTTTCCTGCAAAGTAAAAATATAATTGGGTCCCCCCACCTCCAGTGTTATTACTGGTATCCACCTGGAGAAGAGGAGTGAAAACATAGAAGCATGTGTGGACCATTTGTCACTCTCTCATATTCAGACAACCAGCCCCCATTGAATAAACTTCAGTAACAATGCAATATAATGTTCTTCCTCTGCTTTAGGAAGCTGCCTACATACATCTTTCATGAAGATTCAGGTAAACAAGGGCTTGAACCTTCAGAAAGCCTGATGCTACTCACCAGTTTAAGCATTTTTTTTTGTTTGTTTTGCTATTGATTTTACTTTGCTACCATAAATTCTATTACCCATAGTGACTAGTTAAAACTTGTTCATGTCCTTTTACTGCATCTCAAAACAAACTACATACACCTGCATTCTAAACATAGTTATTTGTATTGACTACATCTACAATAATTCCTTTGCATGGCTATTCCTGTATTAAGTACAGAAACAGTCAACTGTTAAACCAATATTATACAAAGGTAATACAACTTAAATTCCAAGAAATAAAGGTAAAAATTTTTAATGGTATTTAGTATATGTGCAACTTAACATGACAAAAAATTGACATGGTTCACAGTAATTTATATTGCTGTATTTAAAAAATCATGAAGGATTCAGTTGGGTCTAGAAAATTGTTTTTTTTTTTTTTAGAGAAAAAGTGATAATATATTGGCTGCCCATGGTGGGTATTGTAATAACACACTTCATTTCCCAGTATTAGCACTTATATTCGATATGGGTCTTTCAAAAATCCAGTATAGTAAATAAAAACATGGGAGAAATCATGGTATGCATTAAATAAAATTATGATCTTCAATTAAAGGTAATGATCTATCAATTTCCATGAGTATGGATAAAGGGAGCATCATTTTCCCACTGTATAGGAAGGGAACAGGGTTAGGAAAGATAGATAAAAAGAAGAAGCCCTTGAATAAAAGGTACATGGAAGATGACCTATGCTTTTTGAAAATTAACTCCCAAGAAAGTGACTTATGATAAACCAATAAGAATAGTAGATAATTTTTATACCAGAGGATAAACATCAATGTTCACTGCTATTTCCTCAACACTTATGAGAGTGTCTGGCATGCAGTAGGTGTTCAGTAAATGTTTGTGGGATATCAGCTTAAATATCACTTCTCAGTGAACTTTGACAATAGGTTATTATAGTAATCATCATAATTCTGATTAAATCATTATTTGGATTACATACATATTTTTTTCTCAGAGATTGAAAATGCCAGAGAAGCCAATATAGTGTCCATACTTACTCACCATTGTATGTTGCCCTAGATGTATGTCTAGTCTATAGTAGGTATTCATTAAAACTGTGTTGAGTGAGAGACTGTATAAGTGGACCTTCACAGGAATGTGAATGCCAAAGTGGATCTTTAGTAAATAGCATCTATTTTTTCTAATCTATCATCATGAACTAATCTTATAAGTAAAATCTACAAGTCTAAACACAAGGATACAGGCATTTCCGCTTCTGGGAAAGCAACTCAAAATTCCCCCTTTCATAGATAGCAATACCGAAGACAGTATTTATATGTTTTATATGGCACATATATGATTGTGTCATACAATTATGTAAACAGCATGTCCTTCATATACTTCATAGCTGTATACAGAGGTGAGACATGCATGAATACAATGCAGATGACTTCACACACCAAAGCCATTTCCTATAACTATACTGATGCTTTTCTTGATTCCACTGAAATCTCATTACACCATGCTTTCCTCTCTGAAACATAATCATCCCCTGTGGAATAGCTCAGTCAGTACTGGGAGATGAGAATTTTAACGTCGCTACTCGGTGCTTTGATGTTTGTATGCTGCACAACAGAATAAACATGGTGGCAGTGCCTTCCCTTTCTCATCTCTGCTCTAGTTTTGCTTTTCAGTCCTCAAGTAATTTTATTGATTACTACTACGGTCTTTATAAGAGAATCAGAGAATTGTAGAAAGACCCATCTATAACCATTCATTTTTTAAGTCCTGTTTAAAAAGCCATCTAGCCTCCTACTTAAAGTACCAGTATTTCCTATAAAACAGTATTCAAAAGTCACTGTGAAATACAAGCATTGCTACATAAGTCCATTCATATTTTCAGGAAGTAAATGCCATTACACCAATTCTATATCTAGCAGTTTTGATGTAATATTGTATCTATGCTTCCCTTCATTCACCACACACACAGGCACATAACAAGGGATAGTGAAACACTGTAGTCATTAATTATATAAATTTTTTCCTGAGTTTATGAGTTTATGGAATGAATAAAAGACAATTCGCATCTTAGTATAATAAAAGAACATTGTCAGATACTAACGGCTTAGCAATTTTTAAAAAGATCATTTCTTCTTATTGAAGTAACTCTTTTTGTATCATATTTAGTCTAATGTGGGCTTTCCCCAATGCAGTCCATAATAATATTGAGTGCTCAGATATTAATTATTGTTATTTTTCTTTTCTTTGATGGTCATTGGCTACCGAGCAAAGAGGACTAGAAACAACAGTTAATGAGAAGACAAATCAGTAGTCAAATGTAAAACATAGTTGCCCTACCCTCTTTAGGATTGTACTAGTAAGTATTATAAGATCCACTATTGTGACAGATGGTCTATTAAAGAAAACTTAGTTAAAAAAAAAAAAAGGAAAGGAAAAAAAGTCAATTAGTAAAAATCTAAAAGTCAGCTTACACACTAGTTCACTTCATTGAATTTAAACAAATTAAGTAATTTCTTTGAAATTTTAGTAGCATTTATTTTGAACATTTATCAATACACAGCTAAGCCAGTAACAAAAGGCAGTTACATATTTAAAAAAAGAAAATATAAAAATTAATTAGCCATGGGCAGCATGAGATACATGAATATAACTTATTCAATGACTATAAATATTTAAGTGCTTGTTACTGACATTTTCTCTTTCTAGAATGGTAAACAGAGTGTGTAAATTGCATTAATAAGAAAAGATTTTCTTTAAAACTCATATATTTCCTCCTACCTGAATGAGGTTTTGTGAGTGTGTGCACATGCTAATAAAAAAGAAAAAGAAAGCTCTAAGAAAACAGAATATAGTTTCTTTGCTATAGCTATTTACTTGTGAGAACAATTTTAAATTTAAAATAAAAGGCTACTCCCAGAATTTAAACGCTACATAGTCTGCTATTTAAAAACCTAGGAAAAACCCCACCATGTACACATTTGGTTCAAATTTTCCACAGTTTAAACTACCACCAAGCAAGTCAAATGCATAGTTAAGAATCCTCAAGTTAAAGACGCCGTTGTAAACACACTTAAATATGAGCTGAGTCACACCCCTCCCCCGGCATTAGGCACTTAAAGTAATGAAATCTATCCTCGTTTTGGAAGTTAATTTGCACTCATTTTAGAACATTTCTTCTGGGAAATTAAGGCAAATCTCTGGGGCAATGGGCCTACTCATCAGGAATGCTCTACCCGAGAAGCTGATAATTTATATATACAAGTCTTTAATAAGATTTATCAAAATCTGAAAATAGAGCAATCTCTTTCCCTCTATTCTTAATTTGTGTACTCGTGGTTGTGGGTGATTGAGAAAGGGAGGGGAGAAGGAATCACAAAAATAGGGCTTTGCGCATGAAGTCCACAAGATCACAAGGTAGAGGAAGCCCACAAGCCTTCTGGAATGTCCTCCCGCTGGGCGTACACACGGCATTCCACTCAGCCCATGAAACACTGGATTGTGTAGCCATGGCAGATCCTGAGAGCAAAGGGAGGGCTGTGTTGCAAACGTTTTCATTTAATGAAGTTAGTAAACTAATCGTGTTTCCATGACTCTTCCTGACAGGTCGATTTCCCACCTGACAGAGCCAAGCTTCTTGGGCTCGAACCACCTACAGGGCAGAGGCCTGCTTCTAGCTACATGAGTGGCAAGGCCTGGATTGCCAGCATGTCACCGAGGCTGAGCAAACTTGATACCTCGCCTGAATAATGTCCCAATATGGCTGGGATTAAGCATAAATCTTTTAAAATGAAAAGTAAAGCAGGAAATATATATAACATACTAGCCTTTGGGGTAAAACTCCTCCAACAGGAAAGTATTTTGACTCTATTTTAAAGGACTGCTGGGGAATTATACATGTTTTAGAAAAGCATCTTGTAAAAAAAGTATAAACCCACCATAAAGCTTGTAAAAGCAAAGATCTTTGTCAAAAAAATAAAATCTGTTGGAGACAGCCTCATGAATGTTTTTGGAAAGGCAGCTGTAGCTAACCTCTTGATTGTGGTGTGAGAAGCAGGAGAGTTAAACACCCCACTGAAACTATATTCCGCATCCAAGGAGAGTCTGATGCAGAATCGCTGGGCAAAAGATTTTTTAAAAGGAGACAAAATAATAAATGATTTAAATTGCATTATCTAACACATAGGGAATTTTCATAAGTGAGAAAATGAATAGTTTCTGAAAAATAAAATTTCAGAAAACATTTGGAGACAAAGTGACAAAACTCTAGAGCATCATATTATGACAACAAAGAGAATACATCAGGATCACTTTTCCCATTAATTCAGTAGCTTAGAGTTTGACCTGTGAAAACCTCTGAAATAAAAGTTCTCCAGAGTGTGCTATTCCTACAGGAACATCCTCTGGCAACACTGAGTCACAATACTTTATTTAAAAGCATCCTGTTTTCACAAGCCTAGAACAACTTCACCACTGTCACCTCGTTCCCAACTAAAATTTGGGGTGCAGATTTATTTTTGTCTTGTCCTTTAGAGTTCTATGTCCATTTAGATTCAAAGTGTTTTCAAATATCAATCTAGTCATCTACTATGCCCATATAATAAAGAATTGTCAATACCCATCATAGTGTTGGCTAGAAATATATTCAAAGTTAAAGAATTTTTTGTACAGACACATTATGTGTGGATTGTAGATAACATTACTTCAAGAAATGTGCCTATATTGGGGCGCCCGGGTGGCTTAGTCAGTTAAGCGTCCGACTTTTGCTCAGGTCATGATCTCGCGGTTCGTGAGTTCGAGCCCCGTGTCGGGCTCTGTGCTGACTGCCAGCTCAGAGCCTGGAGCCTCTTTCAGTCTGTGACTCCCTCTCTCTCTGACCCTCCTGCTCACGCTGTCTCTCTCTCTCTCCTAGAAATAAATAAAACCATTAAAAAAAATTAAAAAAAAAAAAAGAAATGTGCCTATAACCATTCCACTTTAAAATTTAGAATTAGATTATGTGCTTATTACTACTATTTTTATTAGTATTATCATCACCATCATTGTTATTATTTGCACAAAGGCAAGAGAATCATCCATTTGGAGAAAAAAAAATAGCAGTTTTCAGAGAAAATGTGAGCCTTGATATGAGACTATTCCCTGGACCTGAAAATCAGTGATACGGTAGCAAGCAGAGAGATAGCCTGGCTTCTGATACTCCAGTTCTGATACTCCACATGCGTTTAGCTTGTTTCATGGGGAGGCAGGGAAGGAAATAGGTAATGCTATTTCATACGAATATCCATGCAATTAATCATGGACTTTACAAGATGACATCTTAAAAGGGATCTACGTGTTGAAAACAGTTAACCTGATCTTTAATATCACTTTGGAAAGTATGAAAGTCACTATGATCTACTTATGTTAAGACTGCAGCTGGAGAGCTTCAAAATAGACTAACTTTCAGATATCCTTTTTAATACATAATGTGTCCTTTAGTGCTGTAGAAAAATACATCATTTCCTGTGTTCTGTGGGAATCTAGACTTCCTGAGAGGCCTATTCAGATTAGAATCATAAATCTTTCCCTTGAATATAGAAAGTCTGGTAAAACTTTCTCTCTCAATCAAATCTATTTCATATTCTCTTCCCCAAATAACATCTAAGGAGTAAGGGAGGGACTGTTATCAATCTCTGCTGCTTTTGACTCCCATGTTTTTAATTTATATGCACATTTTAAATCGCCATATTAAAAATAAAAGAGAACAAGTTATCTCACAATACTGTATTATCAGAACTTTAATTAGGAGCACTGTGGAGAAATTTGCAAAACCATTCTCTTCACAGCCAGGCATCCATTTAAACATTCCTTCCTCCTCAATCAAAATGTATTCAGTTTAAAGAATTTGCTAGTGACAGGTTCAATCAATAATTTAAGCATCCTTGCAGAAGCATCCTCGCTCTGTACAGCACATTGCTCTGCAGACATCCTATCTGAGACGGAGGGGATTAAGAGAAGGTGTTAGGGGCCTTTTCATTCTATCACTTATTCTGTACAAGACTGACCTATTTTTATGTATGGCATTCTGTGACATTGACAAATCAATCAGAATATGTTCTGGAGTATAAATTACCTATGTACGGTCTGTGAGCAGAGACACTTACAAAAGATGCATATCCTTGAAAGCATCTATTTTAAAAAAGGCAGGCTTCCATTTTTGTGATTTCCTGAGAGTGCATTCTTGCCTTGTAGCCTCTCTGAGGGTTTTCCCTTTGTTTTTTTCTCCCCAGTCCTATGCTCACTGACTGATACTCATTCCATGGGTTCCAGCTCAGACATCACCTTATGCAACCTTCTCAGTTGATCACCTTATGGCCAAGTCTATCTCCTGAATTATGCAGAATAGGTAATGCATTGCATTATACTGTATTCCTTTTAGCTGAAGGAAAAGTTCGCTTTACTCATTATTAATAGTATCAGCTCTCGGCAAAGTTTATAGCTCTCTGTAGCTCATAATATTTATTTAATGAATAAAAGAAACTGAGACTTTTTCCATGATATACAGTTAGAAGAGTTAAACCAAATATGAGGAGCTCCACATAAAATCATACAACTATACATTATACACTGCCTATCAATTGTCAAAAAGACTAAAAGATTTTAAAATATTACTAAGAAAATTCAAGATTGGAGGAGTATGATGGGAATGAACATATCTGTCAATGAGTTATGTACATTTGAAAGACACTTTTAGTTATAGTATCTCATTTGAAACTCTCAGCATCCAAGAGAGATAAGGATCCAACCCTGTTTTTTTTTAAATAATGATAATTATGGTTTTTTTAAGTTTATTTATTCTTCGGAGGTGGGCAGTGGCAGAAAGAAAGAGAGAGAGAATCCCAAGCAGGCTCTATGCTGTCAGTGCAGAACTTGACACAGGGCTTGATCCCACAAACCCTGAGATCATGACCTGAGCTGAAATCAAATCAGCCACTTAACTGAAGGAGCCACCCAGGCACCCCTCAACCCTCACTTTTTACACACGAAGGCTTGTTGCAGTTTAAGTTAAGAACTTGATTAGTACAGGGGTGCCTGGGTGGCTCAGTTGGTTAAACACATGAGTCTAGACTTTCGCTCAGATCATGATCTCAGGGTCTGTGAGACTGAGCCCTGCATAGGGCTCTGCACTGACAACATGGAGCTTAAGATAAGCTTGCTCTCTATCTTTCTCTTTCTCTCTGTCTCTTCCCACTGGCTCCCGGGTGCTTTCTCCCTCTCAAAATGAATTAACTTAAAAAAATAACTTTAGTAGTACAACTACACATGCACATCTTCCGAAGTATAGACTGTGACAATTTAGGAAAGGTATAGTTGTAGGTATAGTTTCCTCAATCATCAGGATGCTTTATCTTAGAAACATCACAGTTCTAGTGCCAATGGATTTTTCCTTCTTCTGTCATGTCTTTTTGAATTCAAGAGCTGTCAGAGGTTTTGGAAGAGCACAAATCTCCAGGGAAAAGAGGATGTAGAATTGACATTACTCCCTCAAGGACTATCTCATAGCTTACCCAAGAATTGGAATTTGGGGTTGAAATGTATGTGAAACCAGGTATGGTAGAAAACATATGGACTTTGGAGTCACTCAAACTGAAATTCAATTTTAATGAAAGTACTTACTAGCTGTTCTATCTTGAACAAGTCACAACCACTCCAAACTTTAGCTTTATCTTTGGTAAAATTCTTCAAGTGTTGAGGTCTACTGAACAGAATGTTAGGAGAACTGGAAAAATATACATGTGAAGCACCTGACATACATATCAAGTAATGGAATGGGGGCATGAAATCCAACTGATACATATGTTCAGGAAAGAGGAATATCCTCATTTGATGATTATATTGGGAGACGTAGCTTCGTACAGATTAAGTATTAATTTCAGTTCTTAAATTTTCCTGTTAATAGGGTTACCCCCCCTTCCTAGTTACTATCCTAAATCATTGTTATATCTTCAAAAGTCCAAAAAAAAAAGTACAAGGCAGGCATTCAATTCACTGTATCAAAATGATACTCTGTCAACATACTGATTTTCACCTCTAGATTTTAATTCTGACACAAGTGATATCTCTTTCAGATATGTTTGTCTGTTCTCTATTAATTCACAGAAATCTATGGCATTCAGATTAAGACATCATTCTCTACTCATTAGAAAATGTTAGAATTTAATACAGATCATTAGACAAAGATTCTGGTGATTTTACCTAAATGATGTGCCCTAACTTTTCTCCTCTCAAAATTCCTAAATATTGAGTATCTGCAATATTTATAAAGCACTAAAGAATGCTAAAATAAAAAATAGTTGAGCACTGAAGTGACAAAAATGGAATGATTTATTTTCTTAAATGTTTAAAGGTAAATACTTTTAAAGCACGTCATAGATGGCAGAAAACTAACTCAAAGGTTTGCACACAGTGGGAATTGGCAACTAGGCAATAACAAACAAAGTCGACCCTCATTCTTGGTGAATTCTGTATTTGTAAATTTGCCTAGTCACTATAATTTATTGACTCCAAAGTCAATAAATACCTACGGCTCTTTTTTGGTCACTTAAAGGGTATGCACAGAGCAGTAGAAAATTTTTGGCCCAATATGTACATTCAAAAACAAGAAGAAATTTTGCCTTTTGATTCATCTCATTCTGTAAACAAATGGCCTTTTTGCAATCTATTTAGTGCCACATTTTTCACACTTTTTATATATTTTGTTAATGAGTTCAATGTTTACAAGGGCCCCAGAGCATAGTGCTAAATGTTGTCTAGTGTTCCTAAATGCCAGTAGGCTCTGATGCACGTTACAGAAAAACACATGTGTTAGAACATCTTCCTTCAGGTATGAGTTATAGTGCTGTTGGCCTGGAGTTTACTGTTAATGAATCAACAGTATATATTGAACAAGATATCATTAAACAGAAACACACATAAAGCAAGGCTATGTATTGATCAGTTGATGAACATGTGACCAGCTGACCTCAAGAACTATACTCACATTTCCCTAGGAGGAACAATTCAACATTGTGGTGACTTTATAGAATATAACTTCCCCCAAAATGAGAAGCAACTTTGTCTGCTACAATTATTTTACTCCTAGCGTCTATTTTGCTATTCTGATTTCCACCTGAATAGCACTTATTCACATGCATTATATTAAAAGCTCTCTTCTAAAGTTAGATTTTAAAGAAAAGCTGATGGAAATGAAAAAAAAGTTGGCTACTATTCTATGAATATATGATTTTATCTAAGATATTTGCAGTGAAAGATATAGAATGAATAGAAGAAATGCAGTAATGGACAGCAAAGAGAAAACTACATTCCCACAGCCTTCTAAGACTCTTTATTACTTTATCTCACTTGTACCTCCCTATTAACTATTTATGAGCATTTCTATTTTCAGTTAACACCTAAGCAAAGTGAGACCTAGAAAGACAAAGTACTATCTTTAAGAGAACAGGGGTAGAGCTAAAAGAGCTGGAGTAAATCTTTTGGCTCACAAAACCCAGAGAAATTACTTGAATAAGCTGAAAATATATCTTCTAATGATAATAGATATATTTCTGGCCTAATTGACCCTTTTCACAGATAAAGAAAACATTCATTTCCATTATGGAATACACACCCAATTGATGAAGATTATTATTTTGTAAAGGATATTAAAGGCAGAATTTATTTCAAGCCAGAGATGTGTGATTTCTTAAGGCTTTTATACTAACTGTCAGAGAACATTAATTTATTAAAATGCATCCCAGATTTACATGTTTACTTTAAAAGCTCTTTATATTACAAAGGTGTGAAAGATAATTCCCTTAATTTGTTTTATAATATTCCAACCTCCCATGTGCTCCATGGTTATTTTTAAGCATGATGAATTATGAATATGAACAAAGAGAAAACGAGTAAATATAAAAATGAATCAAGTACTAGGATCAGCTACACTAATAGGAATGATTTTAAGGTACTTAACAAGCAATTGTGAAATACGACTAGAAAAATGAGAAATATGATTCCATTTATTTCAAATGCACATGGACACTTAAATATCTGGTACAGCATAAGCCTTGTTTTCCATTTTCTAACAAGTATCAGAGGATTAAAATTCTTTGACACTTGTAACAGGCAAAGTTCAAAGATATTGTATTTATCTGTAAAAGTGTTTTAGTTCAAATGCTGATATAATTTTATGGTAGTCTGTCAATATAAGCACAGGTATATGGCATATGACTAAATTATGTGACTTATTAAGAAATATTTAATTTTAAGTAAAAATTAAAATTAGAAATCTTTTTATTTTTTAAGGTTATGGCCACAAACAAGTAATGGTACTTATGAAATAGTAAGTAGAACTGACTTGTTTGACTACATTTTCTCTCCTTATATTTCTGGTCATTTCTTCTTCCTTCTTTTTTCTTTTTCCTCCTCCTCCTCTTCCTTGAATATAAATCAACATCTAAAGTATCTTAGAGGTGGGGCACCTAGGTGGCTCAGTTGGTTAAGCATCTGATCCTTGATCTAAGCTCAGGTCATCATCTCATGGTTCATGGGATCAAGCCCCATGTAGGGTTCAGTGCTGATAGTGTGGAGCCTGCTTGGGATTCTCTCTCTCACTCTCTCTCGGCCCTTTCCCTGCTCATGCTTGCTCTCTCTCTCTCAAACTAAATAGATTAACATTTAAAAAAATAAAATAAAAGCATCTTAGAGGTGATCAAGTCCAAAGACACTGATGACCAAAGAAAGGCAAGTAACCGAAGAAAGTCACTTAGCCTCCCCATGAAAAATCTAAACTTACAGAATTTCGGCCATAGAAAAGTAAAATTTTACTAAGCATACTATGCAGAAATATATCCAACTTCACTGCATCCTGCAGAAAAGTAACCTTACACTGGATTTTTGTCCTAGATTGCTATTTCTGAGGGTTTTCCTTGTTGTTGTTCATCTGTTTCTTTTCTTAACTTGTGTCTTACAGGAGATACAAAAGGTGATAGAATGACTTCGTTTTTAAAGATGCTACTTCTTCAATAATATTGGGTTTCATGGTTCATGACCAATAAAAATAAACAGATTTTTCTTGTCTCAGTGCTGAAGCAGAGAATATAATGTCAATATGGAAATAATAAGTGGTGGGAATAATCTGTATTACAAAAAAGTTAAAAATATGTAAAAGGGAGGGCTTTAATCTTTCCATATTAATTTTCCTTCTTATTTTTTTAAAAAGTGTTATTGCTACAACTTGAGAAATATTTGGTGAAGGTGAATAGTTTTTTATTTGCTTGTTTGTTTTTAAGTCAAAGCACATTTTTTTATCAGAAAGAAATGAGAAAAGAGAAAAATGATATACAAGGGAAATTTTGTAGGAAATAATGTTTGAAAGTTGACATTGAATTTATTCAGAAAGTTATAACTGTGAGGCACAAACAAAATTTGATAAAATATAAATCCTTAAGTAGAACTTTTATTAACTTCCATTGGAGGGAAAGACATTAAAGAGGGGACACACATTTAAAATGGTTATAGTGAACTGAATTCATACTCAAGCTACAAAATTCAACACACTGTCGTGTCTCTTATGGAAATAAGACAGTAGTGAAGGTCAGGTTCGCTGTACATCAGGAGAAGCTGTCCACATGGCTAACATTGTTAGTCATGAAGAACAGGTGGGCCAACAGCTGGCCAAAGACAGACAGGCACAAACAAGAAGGCAGTGGACAGTTCTGTCAAAAGGAGGGTGGATTTCAGAGTCGAAGGTCAAAGGTAAACCAATAACCCCATCTTCTCCAAGTCAAATAATGACTAGCAAAGATAATGATTAATCATAGTACTACTAACAGCAACAATAATAATGACAATATGAGATCTCAGATACTAACCATTTACTGTTAAACACTATGGAGAATGATTTAATATATAATATTAGTGGATCCTTATATAATATTTAACCCTAATCCCATGAGTAACAAAACTCAATTGGAATTTGCACTTACAGAAGAGAGGCTAGCTGTCTGAGGTCTGCTCTATATATACTTTTAGTGCTCTGGACACCCTCATCAAAGAGGTTTTATTATTATCACTCACATTCTAAAGCTAACTCAACTCAGGCACTGAGAGACCAGTACTTGAAGTCCCACAGCTCATCACTGAAAATCTTGTCATTCAAAGTCAGGCAGTTTATCTCTAGAATCTATGTTCTAAACCAGTGGTTCTCAGACTAGAGCATGCATCATATTCACCTGTGTAACACATATTGCTGGACCTTGTACACACAGTTTCTAATTCAGTTGGTCTTGAGTGGAACCAGGGAATTTATATTTCTTCTTTTTCTAAAAAAACAATTTTATCTGAAATATAGTTGACATACAGTATTATATTTACATTTATAACACACTCCCCAGTGGTGCTGATGCTGCTGGTCTGGGGTCCATGTTTTGAGAACTACTTCTCTAAACTCTTTCTTGGATGTGGGACGGCCATTTAAATTCTCTGGACTTCATTCTCTGTAAAATATGTAAAATAAATCTGCCTCATAGGATTGTTTTAAAGATGAAATAGTTATCACATAAAACTGCATCTGACATATGATAAATGCTAAATACATTAACAAAACCTTATTGGACAGTAGAGTTATAGAATAATATTTGAATTAGACTGTGATGTTTTAAAGAGTTGGACAGTAGAAAGAGTCATGCCATAAAACTATCATTTTTTCAATTCTAAGTAATACTCACAGGTTAATCCTGTGTCCTTGTATACAAGATACAAAAAACCTTGCTTTGACCTCAAGTTTTTTTTTTTTCCTAACTTGTAAATAAGAAAAATTATATCATTTACCACAACACAGGAAGGTTGAAAAGAATAACTTGTAAAATTATTTTATAGCACTTTGTGAAAATAATGGAGTATATAAAAGCTAATAATAAATTCCACCTTCCTCAAAGAACACTGTAAATTTTCAGTCTCAGCTGATTTACTGCTATAGCTAAAGTGCTAAAGGTATAGACAAGAATTTTTTTCTTGAAAAATCAGCACAGTTAGGCCTTCTCTTTGAATGTGTCATCAATATAATTTATAACTGTCTAATTGTCTGCCATCTTGAAAATACATTCAATTTCCTCACTTTCAAGCATATTGATTATGTAATAAAATTTAGTGGCTTAAAAATAATAAAAACAGAGACATGACAGACCACACATGTTAAGAAAGAAGATAAAAGAAAATCAAACTTGGAGATTTTAGGAAGTCAAAGTATCCCTTTAAAGTTTTGAGAATGCAGTGAACTTGAAGATGAGTGATCCTTTCTTATTATTTCTTTCTAAGCAATGAAGATTAGCCACATGAACAGACATATCTTTCAGCAGCAATAGCATTAGGAAACATGTGTTTTCGGAAAGAAGAAAGTTAATCTATTGGGGGCAGTTTGAAACTGGTGTGGGCTCACAGACTAGGTGTCAGAAATAGTGAATTTTAATCCCTCTCAAGCACCACCCCATGCTATTGACTTGTGTGGCCTCGGGCAAGTGACTTGTTTCTTTTGGCATTTAAATGCATCCTCAGGAAAAATGGATAAGGTTACATTAACCTACCACAAATAATTAACTTCACAATTTTTCTGAACTACATCAGCAAGCACATCCCAGCTATTAGGAACTTCATGTATCCTTTCGTTTATCATAAACATTTGGCAGAAACTTTGTTCAAGGCCAATGTGAAATGAGCCCAGTAACAAAGAGAGCTTCCAACCAGTTAAAATTACTAACAAAATATACTCGTAGCCTAATGGAATCACACTGTTTTAAAATAAAATCCTATCAGTTTATCTGTTGTTCTTTTCTCAAACTTAAACTCAGGATCATCTCAGAAACTGTTAGGATTACAGTCATTATAGTATAAAATTTTAAGTCCTTGCTTGGTTCCCATTTACTCTCAGCTTTTAATTATTATTATTTATTTTGAAGGTTTTGAAAAAATCATTTAAAAAGTTAGCCAAAGCTCAAGTAGAAACCAAACCATGATTGATTCTGTGTTATGTGAACATACCGGGACAGACTTCATAAAGTTATTTTTAAAAATTTAATTGACTGAAAAGCAATACCTCTTTATGAAGGCTTTTCTTTCAATATACCTTCCTGCAACATGAAGGACTTTTAGTGCTTCGTTTAGAAGCATCCTTTCTTTGCTCTTCTGCTACCTGGCTTAGCAGGGAGAAGAGAAGGACTGTGACTTGCATGTGTCAGTCAGCGGTGCCCAAGCCTTTTCTTTGAAATGAGAACAGCATTCCAGACTGAATAAATCAAGTCTCTCCCTCTCTGCCTAAGAGAGTAACATCTGAATTAGCCACAGTGTAAAATAACCAAAGATAATTAATTATATGCTTTGGGTCAACCCTCATTCACTTCCAATTCAAGTGCACAGACATCTTCTTTTAATGGAGTTGCAAAGAAATTTACAATGATGCTCATCATCTTAAATGTCTTGAAGGTTTTCCCATTATCTACTATAACTTTTACAAAATAATCTTTGGTCAAATAGGCTAACTTCATGCACTGTCCTGTTTAGTTAGCACGCACCTTCTGCTCCATGTTTTACTCCATTTTGTTTCTACCTGTGCCTTAGAAAGAGTCTGATTTCTCTTCCTCCTGTTTGCTATACACTGCAAATATCCTTACATTCTCTGACAAAAAACACACCCGGGAAGAAGATGAGAAGAAATGTCAGGAGGCATTAGAGAGTTTCATTTTTTTAATGAAATGCTGTTTTAAATCTTTTTAAAAGGTTTAAAATTTCTTCCAAAGGTCTTAGCCATTTCAAGTTTGGATAAGTAAAAGCCTGTGTTTCTGAAGAAAAATGTGTTAGAACATATTAAAGCAAGTTTTAAAAATATTATTTATATTGGGTAAATATATATTTGAAATACTATTTCATATTTGTAAATGACTGTGATATTTTTCATTGTTAGGTTTTCTTCCAGTTTACTCTTGTTTTTCAGTTTATTTTTAATGATGTACCTTTTAATAAAACCAATTTCTCTTACAATTATAACAGTAATAAAACAATAATTATAGTGATTAGGAGAGAACACATAAAATATAAAGAGATCTAAAGTGTAAAAAAACATAAAGAATCACTCATAATGATTGAATATGCTGTTTAAGAAAAGTTATATCCTCATGATTGGAAGAAAATTAAGAGGACTTTTATAAATCTTTCCATGTAAAAATTGAGAGTCTTTTGTCAAAATCTATAAAAGTAATTGAAGTTCATTGATTTATATGTTGTGCTACAACTGAATTTAAATCTTCAGTTGAATATTGACACACCTAAAATATGAAACAAAAATGTTTAAAACTGTGCTAATATGAAGATACATTCAGATTACACTAGGTGGGAACTAAGCTGTCTTCAAAAAAGCAACATTTTCCAATGAACATGAGGGCTATGTGATACAGCAATTAGGAGTAGCTAGCTCTAAAGAGCCAGTTGACCTTGGCTCAAAGCCCATCTGTTTCACTTAGTAACTGTGACCTAGGACCAGTGACTTAAACTCTAGGTCTTTTTTACTCTTCTGTAAAGTGGAATTAATAACAAAGTATATTTCATAGGTTTTGGGGTATTAAATGAATCCACGCATTATGTTGTTTTCATTGTTGTTAAATGAGCTTGGACAGCCTTTCTTTGCAGCGCTGTGCTCATCTGGAGAACATACCTTTAATACCTTGGGATTAAAGGTATCCAGGAGATGGGGCTGAGGGTGAATCTGGGAATTTAAATGTGATTAGATGTCTTCTGCCAGTGTCCATCATATTAGAAACACTCTTAAATATAGAGAACAAACTGAGGGTTGATTGGGTGGGGGGTGGCTGGGTATGCTAAATGGGTGATGGGTATTGGGAAGAGTACTTGTTGGGATGAATACTGGGTAGTCATATGTAAGAAATGAATCACTGATTGCACTTCTGTAGCAAGACTAAACTGTACATTAACTAACTTGAGAATAAAATAATAATAATAAAAATAAAATAAAGATGTGGCACACAGAGAGAAATATTACCCAGGCCTTAAAAAGAATGAGATCTTGCCAACTGCCACAACATGGATGACCTAGAGAGTATTATGCTGAGTCAAGTAAGTCAGACAGTGAAAACAAACACCATATGATTCACTTATATGGAGAATCTAAAAACAAAACAAACCAATAAAAAGATGGAAAAAGAATCATACACAGAACAAACTGGTGGTTGCCAGAGCAGTGGGAGATGGGCAAGATAGGTGAAAGGGATTAAGAGGTACAAACTTCCAGCTATGAAATAAATAATTCACAGGGACGACAAGTGCAACATAGGGAATACAGTCAATAATACTGTAATAAAGTTGTATAGTGACAGCTGAGGACTATATTTACTGTGGTGAGCACAGAGTAATGTATACAATTGCTGAATCATTGTGTCATACACCTGAAACTAATATAATATTGTGTGTCAACTATACTTAAATAAAAAATAAATAAAAATAAATAATAAAACATACGCCACAGGAAAAAAAAGAAAGAAAGAAAATCCCGAGTCACAACAAGAAACAAAATTGCCTTGTATACACCCTGGTATATATTCTTACAGTAACTTCTTCCTGTTACCACATTCATCTAAGGCAGAAGAACTTTGACATGGAGAAGAGGGGTACAAGAAACAGGTTACCCAGTTGTCCAGTGAGTCCTCACTCTTAGGATCTGACTTTTAGAGTGGGGCAGGTCTCATAATGTCTACCTGACCAAAGAAGCAAATACTGCTTAATTCCTGAGCTCTGCAGTTGTTTCTATACTTTTCCATAAATAACAATTTCAGCAAATAAAGGAATATATCAAGAAACCAGAAGCTATTTCTTGAAAAGTAGGGGCATCATTTTACCTAGCTGACCCTAAATGAGAACAGGAATTAATTATATAATAAAAGTCATATCACATTTTACTTGATACATTTCCCCAAAAATATTTCATGAGATAATGGTGCATCAAGATGGTTTTTGTATTTTTTTTTAATGATTTCTTTATTTCTGAGAGAGAGAGAGAGAGAGAGAGAGAGAGAGAGCATGAGCAGGGGAGGGTCAGAGAGAGAGGAAGATACAAAATCTGAAACAGGCTAGGCTCTGAGCTAGCTGTCAGCACAAATCCTGACCCGGGGCTAACCTGCAAACGGTGGGATCATGACCTGAGCCGAAGTCTGACGCTCAACCGACTAAGACACCCAGGCGTCCCGAGGGTGCTTACAAAAATTATTAAAATAAAAGTCGTCAGGGGGGTATTTTCTTCTGAAAACAAAATATCTTTTCTGTAGAACACTCACAGTTGTTACCTGAATAACAATGATGTGCTTAAAAGTGAATGTGTGAGGGAGAATACCGAATGCAATATATCCCAAAATTATTTGGTCTGGGATTCCTCTTTTTTTTTCCCCAACAGTAGCTCTAAACGACTGATGTTCTCCATGATACCACTTTTGGGAAATTTAGTCTTAGATAAAAGGTTACTTAAAAACACAGAGAATTTTCTTGCATTTTTATTTCTTACAATTATAATTTTGGAGATGCACTTACACTAAGAATATTATGATACTAACAATAGTTAAGGCAGAGCAAAGAATAATCTTCTTATTGATGCTGAAAAAAATACATTTTAATGAATTTCCAAAAGATATTTTAATAACTTAGAATTCCTCAGTTCCACCCAAGTCTTGAAATTATCAAAAGCAGAAGAGTCAGTTTCCATCAACCCATATTCTTAATGATTCTTTGGAAGTATAACACGGAATCAGGCTTTTTCTCTATGACACTATTTTAAGCCCCAAGGTGGGAAAGTCAGATTGTTTTCTTTGAAGATAGAATTCCAGTTCTGTTTTTATCCATCAATTAGTGTGCCACACATGGATGTGTGTTTTAGGGATGTAACAGCAAAATGACTTATATTGGCTCTGCTCTCATTGTTTTCATCTGACTTGGAGACACAAACATTAACAAGTTTATTTCAGAAATTACTTACTTGTAATAAGTACTGATAAGCAAAGATGCACGTGATGATGCATTTTATGTGTCAACTTGACGGGACCAAGAGATGTCAGACATCTGGTTAAACATTGTTTCTGGGGGTGTTTCCAGAAGGATGAATGAACCTTTGATCTCTTATCCCTGGACTACATATTACACAACTGGCTCACCTGGGTTTCAGGCTTCTGGAATCAGACTGGAATTTATCTCACCAGCTCTCCTGGGTCTCTAGTTTACTAATGACCGATTGTGGGACTTCTCCATCTGATAACCATGTGATCATATATATAAAAACAAGAGTAGACTAGAAGAATATTTAAATGAATATCTGTTTTTTATTGGTTCTGTTTCTCTGGACAACCTTCACTTATACAGTGCAGATAAGTGTTAATGTGGAAATTTATAAGAAAGAGATCTCACAGACTTAAGAAATTTAAGTAGGGGCGCCTGGGTGGCTTAGTCGGTTAAGCGTCCGACTTTCGCTTAGGTCATGATCTCGCGGTTCGTGGGTTCGAGCCCCGCGTCGGGCTCTGTGCTGACTGCCAGCTCAGAGCCTGGAGCCTGTTTCAGTCTGTGACTCCCTCTCTCTCTGACCCTCCCTTGCTCGCGTTGTCTCTCTCTCTCTCTCCTAGAAATAAGCATTAAAAAAAAATTAAAAAAAAAAAAAAGAAATTTAAGTAATAAGTAAACCAAGACTGAAAGGTAAGTAGGATTTCATTGAGAAAGGGGTAGCGTAGATGTGGAATTGATGAAGAAGGGACCATAGAGCAGGGCTGACATCTGCGGGCATAGAGAATTGTGTATCAAGTCACAGAGGTTTATTTTCAGGTCTTGAAACCTAATGGAATTTGCTCTGCTGGGATTCAAACTTGCTTGTGATAAATGACCCCTTTATCCCTTCCATTTTCTCCCTATGAGAATGAGAATGTCTACCCCATTCTAGTCCAACCATTGTATTTTGAAACCAGGTAACATTTTAGTTTCAAAGGTAGACAGATGAAGATTTTGCTCCTAGATACGTCATATCCTGAGTCTCACTCATATCTGATTTGAATGATGAAACTTTAAACTTCATGAGTCTATGATATTTAAATGAGATTTCAACTTAGAGTGGATACTAGAATGGATTAGGATTTTTGAGAATATTGGAATGCGGTTAATATATTTTGCACATGGGTTGGATGTAAATTTGGGGACCACAGGGCAGACTATTGAGCCCCTCCCAAATTAACAGCATCCCCCCCAATTAATATACACTGGAACTCAAGAATGTACCTTTATTTGGAAATAGGGTCTAGTCTACTTCGATGTAATTAGTTATGATGAGGGATTGTCTTAATATTGAACAGAGTGGGCCCGAAATCTGATGAGTGGTGTCCTTACGACCTGCTTATGAGAAGACACATTCACAGGGAAGAAGGCCAGGTAAAGACCGAGGCAGAAATTGTCAGTGACACAGCTATAAGCTAAGGAATGCCAAAAATTGCCAGCAAATACCTGAAGCTAGGAAGAGGCAATGAAAGACTCTTCCCTAGAGTTTTCAGAGGGAGCAGGGCCCTGCCAATCCACTGATTTCACACTGCTAGTCTCTAAAACTGTGAGAGAATATTTTCTGTTGTTTTAAGTCACCCAATTTGTAGCTACCTGTCACAGCAGCTCTGTGAATTAATTCAGCTTCTCACCAGGGTAAATACCCAGAGATATTTTTGACTGTATCACTAACTATACATACTGATTACAGAAGGCTCCAAAGAGTCAGAGTTTATCTTCCTAGGTAGGTAGTCTAGGTAGATATAAATATGACAGTTTCTTCTGAGGCTAATTATACTACCTCTTGAGTTCTTTCCTGTGGAAAATTAAATTGTAACTTTGTAATACTGCATATTTTGTGTTTTACCTATGGATGTAGGTATTCAAAAAGGTAAACAAATAATATCAATAGCTACATTAAGGACAATACTATAATATCGTATTATCTATTATACTATAGCTAAAATAACGCTATCTGTAATATTAAATATTATCAACAATGTTATAATAAATGTGTATGTGTGTGTATGTCAGTGTCTGTGTGTTTGAAAGTTAGAGGTCATACAACTCTCTAAATAACAACTTAAAAATACAAAATGAATGAAAATGATTTTCAAGGAGCAATGTAAATATTATATGCCAGAGTTATGAATAAATCAATACCTGATGCCTGAAGTTTAAATAATTATTTCCTGGTATATAGATTTACTCAAATACCATGTGTAAATTAATTTTGTCAAACATCTATTTATTTAAAGAATATTTATTTTGATTATTATCATATACAAATCATGTGCTACATGCATGCAGCTTAGTGGCAAAGAAATGATCCACACAATTTAAAACTACATATAAAATAATAATTCTATGTAGGGTGTGGTCATGGAGCAGAACAAATATCTGTATTTTCAATCCAGTGGTCAGGGCACAGCTCTCTGTGCCAATGACTTTTAACTGAAGGCTGAAGTATTAGAAGGAGCAGCATGCACAGAAAAACAAAGCAAGAGGTAGGCATTATGATGGAAAACACTGCATGTGCAAGCATAGCCTAAGCAGTGAATTACATTTCCAAACACATCAAGAATAAAGAAGATGCAATGACTAAAATAATAAAATCAAATAATTCTAAATTTATAAAATGTGAAGCCATCTTTAAGAGTTTCACATAGGAGTGTCCTCATGGCCTTTTGAAGACTGAGTCTGAAAACAAACACCATAACTGGCTTCATGTGCAATCTCATCATCCACTAGCAAACCTTACTAGAAATTAAATGGCATATTGAGAAGAAGAGCACGCTCAACCAGCAAGCCGGTGTTCTTTGTTGGCGTAAAACTCCACAGGAAGAAATGTGTAAAGAATGGATGACAGCAGGACATGTAAGCAGCTGCTATGTACTGAGCAATAGATGGACAGCCTCAAAGATTTCAGTGGAATCGCTGTGGAGGCCGAGAGAGTCCTAACAGGGAACAATGGGAAACAACAGCCCTTCGTGAATCAGCCTGGTGTAGAAGTCAGCACAGAGGGAGATTTTGACTGTGTGCAAAACAAAAAGGCAAAGAAAAAAGTAATATTATGTTCTGTCAATAGTGCCTGCAGCAGCAATCTGAAAGATATTATTTCCTTGTTTCTTGGAGCTTTAAGACAATCTTATACATATAAAGTGGTTAGAAACAGTATTTTCTGAAAGTATGTTCCACATAGAAACTTCCAAAACAGAACTTTCCCAATTTATGATTGAGTTAAATCCCAATTAACCCATCATCAGTTGAAAATACCGTATAAGATGAAATGCATTTAATACACCTAAACTACCAACCACCATAGCACCATGCCTCAAATGTGCTCAGAACACTTATACTAGCCTCCAATTGGGCAAAAATTTTCTAACACAAAGCCTGCTTCATAAGGAAGTGCTGAACATTGTATACGACTTACTGCACACTGTACTGAGAGGGAAAAGCACAATGGTTGTACGGGACAGATGCCTGTCAATGTATCAGTGGTTTACCCTCATGATCGCGCCATTGACCGTGAATCGCGCTTTGCTGCTACCACCGCCCAGCCTTACGAAAGAGTATCACCATATCACCACCCCAGAAATAGATCATAATTCAAACTGTGAAGTACAGTTTCTACTAAATGTGTATCAGTTTCACACCATCATGAAGCCGAAGAATTGGAAGTTGAACCATTGTAAGTCAGGGACTTTCTGCACTTGAAATCCAAGATTTGCTAGTTAAGTCAACACTTAAATACCTATTATGCCCCAAGCATTTTTCTAGCCACTTGGTATCATCGATAAAACAAATATCTGTTTCAACTTTCATTCTGGCAGACAGACGGACAATAAACATAATAGTTAAAATTATTACGTTGACATAAAGTAATAAGTGCCCAGCAAAAAAAAAAAAAAAAAAGTGGATGAAAGGAGATTAAAAAGTTCTTTGGAGCAGTTGCATATAGTAGTATTAAAGGCCACTATACTTGATATTTATTAAACATTTGGAGGTTAGGCAAGGTAGTATGTGAAGCAACTGCTAGAGCAAAGGCCAGGAATGGACAGGTCTACAAGCAACAAAAAGGTGGCTATGGCAGCAGGAGAGGCAGTGACCTTAAGAAGAGTAAAGGAAAAGGTGAAAGTGGTAACTGGTATGAATTATGGATATTTTCAGACTTCTTCCCATAGGATACAGATTGATTTGCTCTGGATATCCCTACTACTTTACCAAGGAATTTCTATAAAAGAGGAAAACTAGTAGAACAACAAAATCATGGTTCAACATTTGCTATTAGATTTTTGTTTGGGTGCTTAGCAAGACTCTGGGCTTCTAAGTCATGTATTGACAACAAACTCCTTTAGCTCTCATTGTGTATATCTAAGAATATACTCTGAGGATTAGATCATAGGGTTTTATTTATGAGCAACGGATGAACTTTTTCTGTAAAGAGCCGGATAGTAAATATCTTAGGCTTTGTAAGCCACATTTTAGTACGAAAGTAGCCTAGAAAAATATGTAAATAAATTAATGGGTCTCTGTGTTTTGATGAAATTGTATTTATAAAAACAGGTGGCAAGCAGAATTGAGCCTGCTGACCATAGTTTGCCATGCCCTAATGTAAGCAAAGTCTCAATAAAACAGAACAAACAACTAAGGGGAACCTGGGTGGCTCCGTTGGTTAAGTTTCCAACTTCTGCTCAGGTCATGATCTCACAGTTCGTGGGTTCAAGCCCTGCATGGGGCTCTGTGCTGACAGCTATCTTAGAGTCCGGAACCTGCTTTGGATTCTTTATCCCTCTCTCTCTAACCCTCCCCTGCCTTCTCTGTCTCTCTCGCTCTGTCAAAATTTAAAAAAAAAAATTTAAAAATTAAAAAAAAAACAACAGAACAACTAAGGGCAGACATCTGTGTGGCTCATGTATAATATAGAGACAATGGTGAAGCAAGAATATCAAAATATTAAATATTTAAAAAAAACTATTGTTGATAATGAGATATATAGTCATACATGTGATAATATGCTACCATAGATTTCTTAATATAAAGTATACCTAAACCTAATTTTAAAGGCATAGGCTATCTATGAGAATTTCCTAATATCTGAATATTTCATAAAAGTTCTTTTAGATATACATTTGCTCTTTAATGAAATGTTTTGTTAAATTTCTGACCTCAACATTCTTTTACAGCTTAATTGTTTGAATCACAGAAATCTTTTTTCCCCCCACAGAAATGACATTAGAAGATTATAAGGCAAATTCACAATTATGTACATCTATTACGTATTTGAACTACTAAACAATTCTACTGGGGTTGGAGACCAGTTAAAGTAGATTTCCTTAGGAAAATTCCTTGTGAATATAAGTTATAAAAACAAAATAGTGACAGCTCTCCCCTTTCCTATCATCATCTTCATACCTCATGTCATATTAATACTTCAGACAATAAAACAATCAAGTTCAACTCAAGTTATTAAGTGAAGTTTAAAAACATGCTTTCTCTTGGGGCGCCTGGATGGCTCAGTCAGTTAAGCACCTGACTCCTGGTTTCAGGTCAGGTCATGATCTCACAGGTGAGACTGAGCCCCATGTTGATCTCTGTGCTGACAACATGGAGCCTGCTTGGGATTCTCTCTCCCTCTCTCTCTCCTCCTGCCTCACTCTCTCTTTTTCTCACAAGATAAATAAACTTAAAAGAAATGCTTTCCCTATATAAAAATCTCAATATTACTTCAGAATTGAGATCTCTTATCAGTTCTTCCAGGTCTTAAAACCTCTAGCCATTCTGGTCATTAACAAGTAAGGGACATTTGGAAAACGGGTATTTGTGTTTTGAAAGATGGTCTAAGGATATTAAATGTTGATGATACATTAGTCATTGAAAAAGTTTTGCTTCACTGAAGCAGAGTTGATGCTATTTAAATAGGAAATTTTAAGCTGAGCAAAAAGTTTCAAGATTTTACTACACATACAATTGTAAATAGATTTATCCATTATACAGCCTCTCTTATTATTTAGGGTGAATGTAGCATGGAAATATTATTAACCACAGAACTAAATCTATAAAATTATTCTCTATTTGATCAGTGCAGAGAAGAGTGATTTCAGCAAATACTATCTGCAGACACTGACTTTTTAATAAGCAAAGCAAATTCCAAGGTATGTTTCCAAAACTTTTGAATAAGAGCTTATAGGACTTTACATTGTTATTAAGTCCAGGGTCTAATGTGAATTAAAGTGGTTATTTTTGTGTGGAGAGGTATGAATACAAAAGATTAAAAAAAAAAGTGGAAAATGTTGACATTCTCTAGTGTCATTCTCCATCAAATTGTAAGGGTCAACCTTCAAAGAAAATGGCTATATTTCAATTTATTTATGAGCTCTCTAATTAAGAACGCTGAGAATTCTTTTGATTTCTGGGTATTTTTCCCCATTCAAATTTCTAGTATATTTAGAATATGGAAGGGAAATAGGTATTTCAAATCCAGAGTATAAAACCATGAGTTGCCCTTATCATGAGCTTTTGCTACTGTTAAAGAGAGAGAGAGAGAGAGAGAGAGGGAGAGAGAGAGAGAAAGAAGCTCATTTTATTTTTATAGTTTATTTCAAATAAACTCACCACAAACAATAGTTTTAAATCAAATTTTCTTTTTTTTTAATTTTATAAGTTACTTCATTTGAATCTATTGATCAACATGCAAGGTTTTCTAAGAATTAGAATTTTGAGAAGTTAGTAGTCTTTTAGCTATGAAATATCATCACATGAACTGAAGGAAAACAAATCAAATTATACCTTTTAAAAATAACTTTCCAAAAGAAACATATTTAGCAAGAGCAACTGAACTTTTGTCAAATCTGATTTTCTTAATGCTGAGTTTGTCTTTCCCCATAAACTTCCTTCTAAATTGACTTAATTTGGTGTTTAAGCAAACATGAAATGAAGTTGGTGTTTTATATTACTTAAAGATCTATGCATCTCCCTAAATTGCTCCTATTTATTTAAAATACCTTAAAGTTTACATTTTTGCAAGAAATTGATAATTGATTCTAACTTCTTTTTTTGAGGATAGCTTTCTAATAAATACATGCATGTACTTTAAAGTTTAAGCTGTAATTCTTATCCACATAGAGACTAAGAGAACAGAGTAGTAGTCTAATGATTAAAGACTGCTCTAGGCCAGGCATACTTTCGAAAACTTTTATTTTAAAAGAAAGTGTAACTTTGAGGTGGGGAGAAGGGCATGGCATGGGTGTGAATTGTATGTATCTTTCAATTTTCTAAATCCTTTCTTTTCAAATAAAACCTCCAGAGTCTCTCAAGTATAAGTGCATTGTATCTGTCCCAGGCATGTTCTTGAGGAATTTAATACCTAAAGTGAGGTGTAGTTAGTCAGTGGAAAAAGAAAAAAGGAATAAAACACTATAGCGTATAATTTATAGTTATTAACAGGGAAAACTATGGTTTTTTAATATTGTAAACCTATAACTCCTGCTGGGATCAGAAGTATCATTTGCAGAACTCTTTTAAGCAGTGTTTCGCCTCTCCACTTGTCAATGCATAAATCTTTTTCTATTGCCTAGGATAACTGAATGACATCTGGCAATGGAGAATGACTAAGCTAGGGGGGAGAAGTAAACTAAGTTTAAAGTAAATCAGTTAAAAGAACTGAATTCTATCAATGCCTTCCATAAACTTATTTGATGATTTATACTATCACCTTAAGTGAATATATAAATATATAGTATGTGTGTATATATATATATGTATATACTGCAAGCTACATTGTACCTGCTGTTGACATTTATTCAGGTAAAAACGTTGTGAATTTGAACAGCATTTGTAAAATATAAATAGACAAAAAGTTCAATGTTACCTAGTTATTAGGGACTATGGAAAAAAGTGTCCATTTGTTTTTAATACTGAAGGAGCAACTGGCAAACATGATGTGGATTTTTTTTAACCAAATGTATTTTGCATCTCTATTCCACTTGAGAATTTTTTAACACAAATAACCAAAAATATAAAATGTTCTCTCTTGTTCTGGACTTTAGTCTAGCATAATATATGTTTAGATATGGTCCAAACCAGTCCTGGAATTCAACATTTCTAAAAGAATTCAATGAAACATTAATTATCATTGTTCTTGGCAAGCATATGTGGAAATTTGGAAATGGTGTACAGTATGAGAAATATATGGAATCACATTTACTCTGCAAATATTTCATATTTCTTTTTAAAAGAACTGTTCCTTTAGCTATGACATGTTTTTGCTCTATAATTTATTATTCCTGAATAGAAGATCTATAGAAACAAAGACTTAAAGTATAATCTATGATTTTCTTTCCCTTAGGCTGCATATGCCATAATTATTTTTACACATATCCATATGCTCCATTTCAAAAGACAAAACAAAATGCTATCATAAACATGAACATAGATAATATATTTAAACGGAGATCTCCTAAGATACTTGGAATGATACAATGTCCCAATATATTTTTCTGTTAAAAAGAATATATGGCCTGTTAATCAATTTGAATGTTTTTCTTCCACATACAACAATATGATGGAATAAAGCAAGACTTTAATAGTTTACTCTATATAAGACAAATTGACAAAAAGTTAAGTTGTTATTCAAATAAAAAAGGTATTTGAGTATTATTGTGAATTATATTTGATTGTTTAATATATTTATCTTTATAATTATGGGAGAGTTGAAAGAGCATGGGCTCAGTAATCAGGTTGATTTGTGTTTAAACCAGAATTGTACCCTTTGCTTATTATATTACCTTGGAAAAATTATTTAATGTCTCTGAATTATGGTTCCAACTATATTAATTAGATTTATATCACCTACCTTCAGGGCTGAGATATTATGAAAAACATATCTAACACATAATCTTCCTTCATAAATTTCAGTCACCTTTCTCATATATCATTTTTAATGTTTATATATGATAAATTAATTTGGCCTAGAATTGTTACTGTGACTGAAACATTTATCACTTTCCATAGGTTATTATATTAGTTTCCCTGTTTGAAGAAATAACCATAATCTATTGAAAAGTATAAAAAAAATCGTGAAATGAGGTATATTCCCACAGGTTCTGACTCAAGAAAGTTTGTTTGCTTTTATCTTTTTTTGTTTTTCCTGTTTGTAAAAAAGAAAAACAAAGAAACAAACAAAAACCCTAATAGTTGATGAGAATATGCAAGAGAAGTTCAGTATGTCCCAGTAGTTGTACAGTCAAGTTTATTTTTAAAACTAAGAAAGTTGATTGATTTTATCCCAAACTACAGTTTTGGATACTGAACTTCTGAAGACCTTCAGATTTTTCAGAACAAAATCATTATACGGGATTCTTTATATCTAACTGCTTAGCGCTAAGGCGGACCTTTTTGTTTCATTGTCCCAAACAATTAATTCTACATTCAATGTTTCTCATAATTCCATGAAAAGTTGTTGCTAACATTTGCTAACTGCAGCCTCATGAGATGGGCTGTAGAACTTACTTCAAGGAACATGAGTCATCCTTGTTGCCAAATTTGCAGCCTCATAGAAAGATGTCACTAAGCATTCATTGGGAGAAATTTTACGATTATATTTAGTTGAGGCTTCACATAGAAATGGTATTAGAGACAAACACTGAGGGGAAAAATGGTAATATTTTATATCCAGAAGCCATCCCAAGAAAGAAGGTAACAGAAAAAAGCCTGAGTAACAAGCAATGATGAGATGGTTTTGTACCTTTTAAGCAAATTCTGATGTAGTTAGTATATCCAGATGTTGAACTCATAGGAACCTCCAGCTTCATTTAAAAATTAGATCAGTACTGGGGCACCTGGGTGGCTCAGTCAGTTAAGTGTCTGACTCTTGATTTCAGCTCACTGTTCCTGAGATCAAGATCCATGTTGGTCTCTGTACTGACAGCAGGGGCCAGCTTGAGATTCTCTCTCTCTCTCCCTCTCTCTCTCCGCCCCTCCCCTGCTTGCATGCTCTCACTCTCCTTGTCTCTCAAAATAAAATAAATAAAGTTTAAATAAAAGTATTAGGTAGTAGCAAGAAGAAGAGAAGGTAACTGAGACTAGAGTTTTGAAAGCCTGCTTGAGGCAATTGGTACCCAGTGGGGCACTCTGAGGACTTAAGGAAGTAATAGGACTGCGACAACAAATTAGGGAAATTAATTTTGTAGTTCTTCACATGGCAAGGGTGGGTAGACATGAAAGACAAAAACAAAGCAAAACTAAACAACCAAGACATAAAAAACCAAAACAACAATTAGTAAGACCTTGGTAATACATGTGACAATTGCTGAAGCCCTAATGCAATGTGGAAAATATACCAATTGACGAATAGATACAAAGAGAAGAGTCAATGGAGCAAATGTGAGGGTGGTTTAGTCAGTAAACTTTCTATGGTTCTAGGCAAGGAATAAAGGCACATTTGTTAATGGGGAAAAGTAGCTCAGGGGAGCTGCTTTTGTAGGGAAGATGCTGGCTTTGGTTTTGGATAATAGTAATTTTCTTTCTTAGTTTTAAAATGTATTCATAAATATAATACTAGAAGTATAAAACTTCAATTAAAAGACATTAAAAACTGGAGACTGTTGGTAATATTGGACAGCTAAGAATGGACCATAGTGAGCAATGTTGGTAGCAAGACCAGGACTCATCTTCATCTTCTTTTCTAAAACATTCTTAAGCACCCATAGTCCACCCCCACCCCTTGGAGCCATACCCTTCAGAGGAAGGTGACTGTACCACAGCTTCAGGGATGGAGGAGTGAATGGTTAAGCAATGAGCATGTGACTTGATTCTAATTGGTAAAACATGATATAACATCTGCTGAGAGAAGTCTGGGAGGAAAAACTGTCCCCTCTTTTAAGAGAAAACCTAGGAAGACAATCTCTCTTTTGGATATAATGCCAAGAATTTCCATAACCAAATTACTACCAGCCCCCAATGATGAATCTGCAAGGATTATGGCAGACCAAAGGAAGAATCTGGGTTCATTATATTTCTGATTTCTAGTAACAATATATCCTGAAACACATCCTACCTCTGTGCCTCCTACCATGTAAAGTTAGATACATTTTCCTGATTTTTTTTCTGCTCATTCAACTAGGGGTATCTATTATTGTACCCAAATGCAATTCCCACCGCTATAGGTATTTTAATGATTTTCCATGTCAAAGGGCCAAAGGGAAATAAAAATGGGAAAAATTAGTGGCAATGGAAGTTCATGTTTTAAATTGGGAAAAATAATCATGTAGACCCATATTGTGGAGATTAGAATAGGACCAAGGGTGATAAATTACAGAACTGTAGAAAGGCAGACTTTCTAGAAGGAGTCTGGTGAACAACAGAGCATTTGCTTCAGAGAGATCAGGAAAGATGAGGATTGAGAAAGAAGATCTTTTATATGGAGCCTGGAAGTTTCATATTGTGAACTCTAAGAACATCATTTCCACATGGTACCACACACAAAGAAAATGGGGCAAGGATTTTATGATGAAAAAGTACAGACAATATATGTTGCAATGATTACATTTCCTTATTAGTTTAGATTAAGGAAAGGAAATAAATAGGACAACTTGAGAAGATATATTGTGAAAGTATTTTTGTTTCTGTTTTATTTTAATTAGGAAGAGATAGGTACGCTCAAGTAAAAAGGGGTGAATTAAATGCAGGCACCATAAACAATAGGCAGTTGACATAAAGGAACTGAAAATTACTTCAAACATCTGTGTTCTGTGTTCCCCAAGGCTCCTTACATTAGCACAGTCTTTACTTTCAGTCTCTGTGGGCAGCCTCATCCACTCTCTTGGTTTTTAGCTGTACCTATTATTGATGAATTTCACAAATCATGTCTTTAGCAATGACACTTAGACTCAAATTTCAAGTTGGCTTAATAGTTATACCTAGATTTCCCACAATGCCTCTGAATACACACTTCCCCAAACTGAACTCTTTGCTTTTTTCACAGCCCTGTATTTTCCCCATGCATCTTATATCTTATCAGAAAACTGCATCACCTTGATTTCTCTCTCCCTTAGGTAACCTATTGTCATTGGATTTCATATCCTATGTACTTTTGGGGTGTGTTATATTCTTCAGCTTTATAAAACCAGTCCAGGAAGAGGCCATCACTACTTCCTGAACTGACAACTATAATATCCTCCATATTTATATCCCTAACTCTATTCCATTGCCAACATCTATCTATGTCAATTGTTTTAAGACATTCAAAACGAAACCCTCACACACATACCAAAGAGCAACTTCCCAGACACACGTTTATAAAAAGTTTCTAGGATGTTAGGTGAGAACTATATTACCTGTCCCCTACCTGATCTGAGAATACTTTCCATCCCTGCCTGCAGCATTATATTTCAGAAATGCCAAAATATTTGCCACCCTGCTTATATCTTACTTATCTCTTACCCTCAGAAATTTGTCAGGATATTTTGTCTGATTTCAGATTCCTTTACCCATTTCACCTTTTATGTGCCTAATTATCTCCTAATAATTATTCAAGTTCCACCTTAAATTTATTTGCTCTTTAAAATTATCTTCTATCCCTAAAGGTTAGGCTGAGTCTTTAGCAATTTTAGAGGAGGATGTCTGTTAATCTCTATTGCCTTGAGATAATTTTCTTGACTTGACATATTCTATCGTTTATCTCCTAACCAGGGAGCAGTTTGGACATAATAACGGGACTTACTTAATTTGCAATTATCCTCAGTCTCTAGAAAAGTACTGGTGCAGAGTAGATGTTCAACAAATACTATTGAATGGTATTGAATATTTTTATTATATACATACATAAATAGTCATGTAGATCCATATTGTGGAGATTAGGAAAGGACCAAGGGTGATAAATCACAGAGCTGTAGAAAGGCACACTTTCTAGAGTGAGTCTGGTGAACAATTGAGCACTTGCTTCAGAGAGATCAGGAAAGACGAGAATTGAGAAAGAAGGTCATTAATTTGGAACCTGGAAGCTTCATGTTGTGAACTCTAAGAATATCACTTCCATAAGATACCATGCACAAAAAAATGGGGAAAAGGATTTTCTGATGCAAAAGTATAGACTATATATACATATATACATAGAGAGAGAGAAAGACAGAGAGAGAGTTTATATATAAAATATATATAGTATTTGTTGACTTGATATATATTTGGTGATATATATACAAATGTATGTGTGTGTGTGTGTGTGTGTGTGTGTAACATTACTTTCTGATGATTTCAAAGGTAATAAGGGGCAAAATGAATACATCATTAAAATGTTAGCAGTGAATTTTGGAAAAGCCCAGAATGCTTCTTACTACAACTCATATTTAACTTTCTTAGATGCTATTCAAATTTCTGTCAAAGAAAAGTGATTGAAAGTATGTCCACTGTGTCCCAGAAAGTGCAGGGTGGCAACTGTCATGCCGTATATTCATACATAAAATAATTGAGCTGCCATAGCCCATGGAAATGATGGCAACTTTATTGTGTCCCTTGCAAGCTCTTTGACACAACCTAGCAGGAGAGTGAAAGAATTAGGCCAGCAGGGGGCCAGATCTATTCAATAAAGGATCATGGTATAGACAGCTATGTCCTATATCACATTAAAGCAATGTGGGAGCCATCAAAATGTTACTCCATCGTCTAAAAAAAAAAAAAAGGTTCATTAGAAAATACACAATTTCAACTTCATACCTTATTTTTTTCTAAAAATTAAAACATATTTAGTTCATAATAAAAGCTGAGATGGAAAAGTTTACTTTATAGTTTGCTGAGAGGATTTCTTTAAGCTTTTGAGTATCTAAAATACTATTTATTGCATTATAAAATAAAATATAAACTTCAAATGTTCATAACTGCACTGGAAGTTTTTACTGGGGCTTTTACCTCAGTTTGATATTTCTCACCCATATTAAAATCTTCAGAATAGCATGGTCTAAAATACAGATGACATAATTGTAACAATCTGCCTCATGTGTGAACGTTCACTGTCTTGGAGGGTTTCCCTTTAAAGAGTCAATATATCCATGGTTTAAATTGAGCATACCAGTCACCCAACATGAGAGAAAAGTAGAGAGGGGCTGGGATTCTGGCCTACTCTTTCAGTAAAAGGCCTTTTCTGGTATCCAACTGTGGGTCTAATTTATTCCCTTGGGATTCCCCATTCTAGTATTTCTAAATGATCTTGCATATTGCAGGATTTTAGGTAACCTTCTTATGCTCTTACTTTTACATCACAAGCAAGGAATTAGAAAAGCTGTCCTTGTACAATTTGACCCACTTCCCTGAAGACTTTTTAACCTGAAGCAAAATCCATTTAACCAGCCAAAGCTAGCACTCTGATAACAGTAGCTGCCAGCTGGACGGCCAGTTCCATGATGTACTCAGGCCTCCACATCGACTCCAGATGATCCTGAGACATCAGATTTAATTCACACTTCAGCAAAGGTGTTATAGATTAGTCTTGTCCATTGTGGTAGGATTTTTCACAATGATGAGAGTCAGCTAGATTTTTATATATTTATATTTGTTCTATCTCACCAGAACAATCAACATAATGAACCTTATAATTTTTTTCTTTTCCATTTCATTTCACTATTTTTCAAGATAAAAATAACCTTTTGACAATGTGTAAATATTACTCTTTAATATTTAGAGCATCAACTACTTTATTTGCAAGATATAAAAAGCCATTTTTTAAGTTTTTATTATATAATAGATATGAAAATAGGACAATGCTATTTTTAAGATTAATAACTATGAAATTCTTTAAAATATAAACAAAACACTGATATATATAGTGCTTTTCAACTGTCTTTCTTTCAAATACTGTTAGTTAATTATGTGCCTAGATACTCTAGAATTCATTAATATAACAGCCTTAAATTTATCTCCTAAGATGAGGACATAAAGGATGTATGAATTTTTAATGTAACTTCAAGTATAAAAAAAACAAATGTGTACTAATTATTTTTAGGTTTGGCATGAAATGAAGGTGAATTAAAACCAATACAGACACTGCTTTTCTGATTTGATTATTTTTTTAATGTTTCTTCAAATATCCATCCATGTTTACCCTTTCTGCAAGTCTCTTTAATAATTCAGACTGACCTGAATGACAGCAAGTGATGGGAGCCTAACAGTTCATCTGGAGGGTTAACTGCAATTGAACTTTGCCCAAAACAATCTGCTCAACTGCATTTTCAGAAGAACAAGTGTCACTTCATTTCCAAACACAAATGCTTAGCACAATAGCAAGAGTTTGGAAAAATTCAAAAGCCAAAACCTCCAGCGGGATCATTCAACTGTGTACCATGCCATTGATGAAATTTTCTTGTGATATGATAGCCACTAATGAGGTTGCATATCAATGTCATTATTATGGGTATAGGAACCATGGTGAATAAAATCATATGTTTAACATAAGAAATCAACAAGAAGAAAGAAACAATCGGAAATATGTCTTTATATATTCTATTCTATTGGTTTTCTCATATTAGGATTTGTGGAAACACCTTTATGAAAATTTTACAATCATTAAATTAGTACCTTTGTAAATAGAAAGAATGACAAAATAATATAAATCTATTTCAAGAATAAAAGAATGGTATAAAATATTTTTAAAGTTCTCATCTTCCTTTTAATGGAAAAATAATTCAAATACGTTGGATATATAAAAACAGATGACTCACGTTATAAATTAACACATACCATTTTTAAAATCACACTATTTGACTTTAAAATATTACCATATATTCCAGTTTCATTAAAGTTTTGACACATAAGCAAAGTAAACATTAAAAAAAGCAAAGTAAACATAAACTATATCAAAGTTACGTTCTTTCAGATTTTCTTAAAGTGGACTTTCCCAGAAACCCTGTACAATTGGCTTAAAAATCATTTTAATTTAGGTTAAAATCTCTCATTATGGGCAAATTTCTCTCATTTTTTCACAATTATTGTGTGTCAGTAATGCAACATTTATGCAACATATGTGTGCAATATATTTTGTATTGCAAAAATACAAAATGAGATGTGATGGGAAATTTTTATGTTTTTAAATGTAAAATAATCCCTAAGACCCTAATCCCAGCACTGTTTGTGAATTGTAAGTATAAGCATTGCTAGAGATAGTATGAAAGAAAATTTTAAAGGGAGAGGCTTTATATTCTCATACTTTACTAAATAGAATGGATAAAAGGCCTTGAGAACACAAACAATGAGACAAATGAACCTGGGGATTGAGGTAACATTACCTAATATCTGTCCAATGACTTGGAGAAACTCACCCATTTCATGGGTTTTAAATTATTTTACATTACAGAAAATATGAATTATAAGGGAAATATTAAAATATTTTACTGCAGTGACAATTAAAATGGTCCTCATGTTGAACTTTATAGTAATTTTTGTTTTTTATTTAAAACATAAAATATCAATGTGTGATCCTAACAAAGTTACTATTATTTTTTTAACAGGAATAGTCTATGGATTTTAGCCTGTGGCGGGAATGGCTGTCTCAGTAGAATTATAGTTCCTGAGTTGAAACTGCTTTAAAAATCATCAGCTCATATTGCAGCATTTGTAGCAATTAGATAAACACATTCCTCTTTATACTCTGAGTAGGATTCCCAACTCTGCCAACTGTGCATTTCCTTTCATATCCTCATTGATTAGAAAGCACCTTAAAAGAATCAACCTAGGTTTGAAATCATCATTTTATTGCTCCAAAGGACAAGTTAATCTTGTTTTCTGATAGTGAAGTATAATTTTATTTACCACCCATCAATATGATCCTAAGACTTGTTTGATGGCCCCATTAGTTTATCTCAGGGGGGAAAAAACCTACTCAATAATTATAGGACATATTTAGTTTTTCTTGAGATTTATTTCTTATACTTTTGTTTTAAAAAACTAAAAATAAAATATGTTATTATATTCTTTACTTACTTATGTTCCAAGATATAATGAACTATTTAGATGAGAAATAAAGAATATGCATTACATTCTTTTAAAACAATGTAGAGGGTGTTAAAAAGTGACTGATAAGTCACATGAGTTTCTTCATTTTTTTTTTAAGTTTAGTTATTCATTTTAAAGGCGGTGGGGGGCAGAAAGAGAGAGAGAGAGAATCCCAAGCAGGCTTTGTGCTGTCAATCACAGAGCCTGATACAGGACTCAGTCTCAGGAAGTGTGAGATCATGATCTGAGCTGAGATCAAAAGCCAGATGCTTAACCAAACGAGCCACCTGGGTACCCCGTTTCTTCATTTTCAAAATGAAGAAAATGATCATACTTGGCAAAGAGGGCTGTTATGAGGATTAAGCGTATTAATATGTATAAAAGTGGCAGAATAATCCCTGGCACAAATTAAGAACTCAGTATATACTAGATATTAGTAGTGGTAGTGGTATTAATTAGCTGGTAGTAATAGTTGTAGTAGGGGTATCTTAGCTATTGGTGGATGTAATAAAAATAGTTGTGATAGTATTGCTACATGAAAATCACCACCGCTATAATATATTTTAGCGAAATGCATAGGGTTAGTGGCAAATAGCAATCAATTTTCAATTAGCTAATGTTTAACTACAGGAGGTCAACAGTGACTGGCTGATTCACTGCTTAGTATGTGGTATGAATATTCCCAGCAGAAAGATAGAGGTAATTGGGTTTGAATAAAATAGTTAATCGCCTTTTTTTCTAGTTTTCCCTAAGGAAAATCAAGAAGAAATCAAGTAAAGCAAACATTGAAAGTCACATTATTGTCCAGGGACTATTTTTGTTTGCTTTTGTTTTTTAATGTTCAGACTAGATACCGGACAGATTCAAATTAATAAAATAGTGATCCTGAAGCCAGGAAGCTATGAGGTTTATAATGCAGTCTTCAATAAAAGGAAGTTTTTTTAAAGGAAAAAATGTTTATTTCTAAGAAAAATCAATTTTTGTTTGATTTTGCTTGCTATCCGCATGTTTAGTTTTCAAGAAACACTGCGCTGCTTTAATCATTTTTTATTCTATATTTCAATTTTAAAGTTCTGCTCTCAAAACTTGCTCCACCACGATTATTAAAACTGATTGCCTCAAACCAACTTGTCAATCTTTATAACTTAAATTAGTGCTTCTTGGGGGCGCCTGGGTGGCTCAGTCAGTTAAGTGTCTGGCTTCAGCTCAGGTCATGATATCATGCTTCATGGGTTCAAGCCCCACATCGGGCTCTGTGCTGACAGCTAGCTCAGAGCCTGGGGCCTGTTTCGGATTCTGTGTCTCCCTCTCTCTCTGACCCTCCCCTTCTCATGCTGTCTCTCTCTCTCTCTCTCTCTCTCTCTCTCTCAAAATAAATAAAACGTAATTTTTTTAAATTAGTGCCCCCTTGTGTTGGTTTTATTGGCAACCAATTGCCATTAGTTAATGTTGCTTTACTATTATTTTTCTACCATTTATCAGGTACGTAATTATATAATTATCCATTTATTATACTATTTATCAGACATATAATTAAAAAGATGAAATGTGAATATTTTATTTCCTTACTCTATTCTGAATTTTTAAAAAGTCTCATAAATGAGCATATTCTATTCATATAATTAGGAAAAACAACTCATAATACATTTGTTTTGTAGTAGAAATAAAAGCATTCTAGCTGGATACTTCACAAACCAGAGTCACATGAAAAAGAGAACATTTTATTAGTGTGTTGTAAAATGTTTCTTACTCAATAGTGCATTTCACTCTTTAAAACGATACAAATATGTTACATTTCCAACATGCATGAATAGTTGTATGATAGTAGATGTACTTCAAAGTACCAGTAGTTATGTTTTTTCCTAGAAATCTTAATTGCATTAATTATGCATTCTCCCAATAAAACAGTCAATGAAGCAAGCATTGTAGTTACTGGAAGCCTTATAGAAATCTGTTCAGGAAGTTGTTTTCCACAAAAAAAAAAAAAAAAAAAAAAAAAAGAAAGAAAGAAAGAAAGAAAGAAAAGAAAAGAAAAAAGAAAAAAGAAAAAGAAAGAAAAAACCCCCACAGCCTGAGATCATCCAAATATATATTATTTCAACCATCTGACCTGCTTTCATCCCAGAAGGAGGATCTTGGGACAAGCAGCCCCTTCTTTGGCCCCACCAGGGTTAGATGCCAAACTCTTGACCCTTCTTGAATGTGCTCAGTTGTCAGTTTTGCCTACCGCAGCTGTTGGATATTCCAAAGGATCAGATGGCCAGAATAGGTCTGGAAGAGACCTATTAGCATCTCAATACAGCCCCTCCAGGCCCCTTTATTACCAATTCACTCAAATTAATTAATTTTTAATTTTGCACTACCTCAACTATTATCAATCAAGTCAGCCCGTGAGACAGAAAAGCATACTGAAACATGAAACTGTCTGTGGTCCAAGTCACAGAGGCTCAACCTATGCAATCTGTCACTTTGAAGATCAGAAAAAAAGGAAAATTATCCTGTGCAGAGATTATTGAAAAATATTTTTTTGATGAATTACACTCCTTTCAAAAGGTCACAAAAGAGAGAAGTGTGATAAATGTGATGTGTTTAGATCTTAAAACCCGAGTTATGGATTCAGAAAGACTAGGTGATTTTAAAAAATGCTCCTGTGAATTCCCATTTCTTTTATTTGAACCTAACATTTTATTATCAGATTAAAATGTATACTGTACAAATAATGAATTTGAGTTTTAAAATGGACAGCACCTATAACTATAATAATCTTCCTAAAATACAATTATTATTATTATTATTATTATTATATTAATTTTGTTGGCTTGGTTTTCATTTTCTTAAAGCAGCATCCTCCAAAAGAATGAATGAATGGTTTGGCCTGGTTAATCATCTGAATTATAAACTGATATTTCATGCAAAAAGCAATGAAATCATTGGGAAAATATCCCTCTCTGCTCCTTTATCTTCAATTTACTTGAATTGGTCTCAGGAATAAAACTCCTAGGAAAAAAGCATTTGCTTTGAACAGTACAATCCTCTTTGAGTGAGGACTGATTGCTTTTGATATTCCATAGTGCAATGTACACAGTTATAGATATATCATATGGAACTTTCTTTTTTACTTTGAGCTACAAAGTAGAGAGACCAAAGATTAAAGGTGTTCAATCATTCCACCATACTGTGTAACTTCTTACATCATATTCCTGAACAAGGAAATGTGGCCAAATTTAAAATGTATTTATACCATGCTGGGTAGGATTTTTTTTAACCTAATATAAACCTAGCTGTTTGAGACAGAATACAATTGGTTTCTGTTTCTGAGAATAATAAAGGGTAGATTCATAGCTACCAAATAACTCCTAGAAAGTTTTCTTTCCCTCTCAAATATAATCAAGTTCATGGTGTGTTTTTTTTTAACAAACATTTATGAAGTCATTTAATTTAAAATATTTGCAACTATTTTATAAGTACTTGGCATTTACAGTTGTGGAAATGAAGTAAGTAATTTGTTGAGGTTAACAATGCAGTAAAGGAAGAAAGATCAACTCATATCTTAGACCACCATTTCACAAAATTTCCTGGGCAACACTGCTCCCTCAAATCTATATTGGTTATAGATAAATAGCCATAAATGACAACCATCCACATTTAAACAAACAGTAAAATGAAATACTTCCCCAAACTGAGGGTTGTTAAATTCATGAATGCATTTCTTATGTTAGAACTGTGGTAAAAGAATGGTTTCATGATTCTGAGACTGGCTTAATTATGGTTCTGACTGAAAGCAGAAGATATCAAATATATTGAGATCTTTAAAAAGGCAATTATCCATTCAAAATTCACATACTTCAACAAGATTTCATACTACTAGCATAATGAAAAATTTTTTTTGTTTTCCAATTCTCTATTGTTTTTATTGAGAATGTAATGCAAATTCCGAGTGTTGGTTCTCTGGCAGAGAATGTAGGACCAGCTGCCAAATTAAATAGAAACTGGCCCCACATTTCCACCTGCTACACCCTGTTGTGTAATTATCTCCCTTTAAAAATATAATTTTCTTCCTAGTACTTAAGAAAATACTGAACATATTAACGAAGAACAAACACCAGTTATTTAAAGAATATACTGAATATTACCATTGTTGTTCCCTAAGGTAACTCTGAAAGACCCTGTACTGACTGTGATGTTAGTATGCTGAGAGATAGTTGTTCTTTTCTCCTAATGAAGGGTTTCAAGTCCAAATATTAACCCATCTTTATTCTAACATAAAATTACACACTACAAAATTCGTCATGATTTACTACAACAGGTCAAAGTTATTCTTGTGTGCAAACACTACCCATCCTTCACCAAATAACTTTCCATATGTGTTCACTGTAATCATAGATAGAAGAGCTTAGGAAAAATATGTCAACAAAAAATAAGATTTTGTGAAAATTATAAATAGCATCTAATTTATTTTTATTATAATTGAGTTCACAGAACTAACTTAATAAACTTTGGTTTATGAAAACCTTTTTCATTGGCTCATATATGGCAATTATTTACTTGTTCCCTTATTTGTTAATTTATTTGTTCATTTGAATATGAATGTACTCATTCATTTATTCATTTTATGATTTAAATATAGTACTGTATTATAATGACTATATTATACGATAACTATAGGTCAGTCTTCTAGAATAGTAATTTGATGATAATTACACACCTCTAACCATATTATTTCCCCATTCCAATCTTGTCCCCCTTCACTTTGTGCAATCGATAACCTGAGTTGCATTTTCATGATGATCTTGATTCCCCATGTATATCTTAATTTCATAAATATTTGTAATACTTTAAAAAATACAGTTCTCTCGGGGCGCCTGGGTGGCTTAGTCGGTTAAGCGTCCGACTTTCGCTCGGGTCATGATCTCGCGGTTCACGGGTTCCAGGCCCGCGTTGGGCTCTGTGCTGACTGCCAGCTCAGAGCCTGGAGCCTGTTTCAGTCTGTGTCTCCCTCTCTCTCTGACCCTCCCCTGCTCAGCTGTCTCTCTCTCTTTCTCTCCTAGAAACAAATAAAAATATTTTTAAAAAAATACAGTTCTCTTTAACTTTCTAAAAAAGAGTATTATGTTTGATATTAGCTAGATTATGCTAATTACCTGTCAATTAATATGATATTGCTAAGATTCATACACAGTCTTATATCATTATTTTCCTTTAATTTGAATTGATATATAATATTCCATTGTGCACATGGACTACAGTTCATTCATCCACTTTCTTTTTAGTGATATTTAGATTACTTCCAAGCCTGATATAGTTTGAACAGTGCTTCATGAAAATATACCTTGCTGAACTTAAACAAGAGGTTTTTTCTTGAGTTTATATCTAGGAAAATGCCTGATTATTTCTTGTGATAAAACTTAACTGTTTTTCAAAGTGGTTAAAACATTTGAATTCCCATGTTATATTAAATTTAGACTGGAATCTGTGAAACCACATCTTCTCTAACACTAGAAAAATCTAATTTAAATGTATATGTATATATTTTCTTAAACTAAATAGTTAAAAAATGGTAATTCACTGCTTTGTTGATTTGTTTTTCTCTTATCACTAATGATATCACACATCTCTTCCAATGTTTACTGAATATATATGCTTACTTTTGGGGGAAATGACTTTCACTCATATTTTATTGCTTATTTATTATTAATACATAAAAATTATTTACTTATTATGGTACATATATTTTTCAGCTATTTGTGCTGAGATTAAATCCTCCATTTGAAACTTATTTTCCCATCTTAAAATGTATTTTGAAAAACTAAATTTCTTAATTTTAATATAAATGTAAATTTAGGGTTAAGAATTTAGGAAGATTTCAAAAAGAAAAATTGATAAACTATAAAAATATATTCAAGAAGTTTCAATAAATGTGCAGATATATCATGATCATGAAAAAATAATATATTGAAAATATACCTATCTCCCCTAAATTGGTAATTTTAGAAATTCCATTTAAAAAACAGGAATTTTCATAGTTTTTAATGTATTAAATGTGTATAAAAGAGTAGAGGGCAAGAATTATCGGTAATATGAAGGATAAGAATAAGAGATTTGCCTTTTCAGATATCAGGACTTAACACAAATTGATAGTAATTAAGAAACTGAAATACTGACAGAAGGGTAAATATATTTATGTAAAATATGTTTGATTTGAGGCTCAAATCTCCATATTGCCCCTAAAAGTCATTTTGTTTTGTCCCTTTGGGTGTCAAAATGTTGTTCAAGAAAAGAGTGCGCTTTTCATGAATATTTTTCCATTCTACAAAGGTATCAATGAGTGCCAGGAAAACATTTATCTTGAAAACAACTCAGCCAAGGCGCATCCAAACATAGCGTGCTGAAAGCCCTTGTCATTTTCTAACACAAGTATACTATCAAAATTCATCTCTAGAAGTAACTAAGTAACTGTCTCTTACCAGGAAAGAAAGTGGCAAGTTTCATTGGTCCATATGTGTCAAATCATAACCAATCAAAATTGCTTTTCTTAGTTACAGAAATGACAGAAAATAAATAAATATAAGTGAAATCCCGTCACACAGACTGAATTGTGGTATATTACTGTGTAGTTTAAATAATTACTTTTTTTACATGTTTTTGTAGAGCTTTAAAGATTTCATTGATTAAAATACATGAAAATAGCTGTCATATGGAAATTGATGACATCAAAATTTAATGTAAGCTCTGGTATAAATCTAATCTTTTCTATTCATATTAAGATTTTATAAAATTACCTCATTAATGTTACTTTATGCTATTTTTATTCCTGTTTATAAAGCATCATTACTCTATGAAATTATATTTAAATTGATCTTTCACTTCATATGAATTTTAAGTTGCATTTTTTCCTTTCATGGCATAATTTATTGAATTCTTACCACATGTTCTTTGCCTTCTATTTATCTGAGAAGTGAAACTCTTTTTTTTTTTTAAGTTTTATTTATTTTTGAAAGAGAGAGACAACGTGAGCAGGGGAGGATCAGAGAGAGAGGGAAACACAGAATCTGAAACAAGCTCCAGGCTCTGAGCTGGCTGTCAGCACAGAGCCCGGCGTGGGGCGCGAACCCATGAATCGTGAGATCATAACCTGATCTGAAGTCGGTCACTTAACCGACCAAGCCACCGAGGTGCCCCGTAAGAAATGAAAGTCTTAAAACTACAACCATGAAGCAAACCACTCAGATTTGTGACATCTTCGCAGAAGCTTCCTTCCACTGTTCTGTCTTCCCACTACACTCCACTTCAATTGCAAGCCCCTGTATGTCATGCTTTTTCTGCCTACACAAAAGACAAGAGAATAGAGAAGACTCTGTCTCTTTAATCATAGCAACAGTAACTTATGTAATTCATAAGCATTAACTGCATGAGCTGGGAAAAAAATTGATATGTCTACCTGAAAAGAAAATAAAGTGAAATATAAGTTCCTCTAAGTGACCATGTTTAAAAATGGTAAATCATCATTATAAAGAACTACAAAAATGTCAACATACCCCAGAGTTTCTCCATAAAAAAATATGTATAAAAACAAAACTGATTTCACTAATAAAGTTTTAAAGATTAACGAGACACTGAAATCCTGGCACAAATTACCAACTATTTTTCCATGCTTGTCTATTTTAACTCATAAATCATGTATCGAGTAGAGGGCCAAGATATGCTCCATGACCAGCTAACTCCATGGCCCTCTTATTCTATAGGTACCTCCTGAAGGATTGGGAAACATTCCTCTCAAGGTTCTCTCCACCAGGGCATTTCTTTGGATCAGAGAATAGGTAATCTCACATTCCAGCCATGATTTTAAATAAACATGAATTTCAAAACCAGTCCAGTTCTCACTACTATATTTTCTGTTTTATGGCATATTCACATGATCACATATGACTTCAGACTGAATGGAAAGTACCTTATACAATGCTTCAGTGATACGTGCATCCTTTTTAAATATCAGTGACAAAATGAACTTAAGAATCTAAAAATAAATGAATTATTATCATTCTTATTATTCCTACCTGAAGCAACCTCAGGCAATCTTAACATCTTTGCAGGATGGAAAATGTAATTGAACGTCTATGAGAGAAAAATTCCCTTTAGTTAACTTTTTGCCTTTTCCAGCTGACAAACTCTAAAATACGTTCATTTATCTTAGTTATGCCTTCTACTGTTTCCCTCACACAGAGGCAGCACTACACTCTAATCTCTGGTTAGAAACAGCACAAGACCTGTAGCCAACTCTAATTGAGGAACCGGTATAATTTTCACTCTCCCCTTGCAGTCTTCAAACCAAGTGCAATTCAGCACATGAGAAAAAATAACAGCCGGTACAAAGTTCTTAGGGTCTGGCCCAGCAGGGGAAGTTGAAGCAAAAAGTCATGTCAACAACAATAACAATGAAAACATTTTTAAAAGCTTTGATCTTATGAATAGCTTCAGTACCAAAGGCAAGGCCTGCTGTTCATGCCTTAACAACAGGGCAAAAAGAGCAGACAACCTCATTTACACATGCTAGTTCAATGCCAAAGGCAGAAAAGTGGGGAAGACAATGGAGGTCTTTAGGGAAGCACTGCAGTTAAGTGGATAGCATTGTTATTGCATCTATTACACCAAAAACATGCTACCAATAAAGGAGAATCTCCACTTTCATATTTTAATATTTTCTGTTTTCTAAGTAGGTCATCTTCATATTTGATAAAGTGAACAATGCATGATGAATATCCAGAACATATTTTCTTTCTGCATTCGGAACTTAATCTTTTTAAGTGTCCTTGTATTTATAGAGTAAATATTTAGATATGAAATATATGTTGTCTTTTATAGTGGGATAAATACTATATTTTACTAAACTTGAAACTTGACCATCTTTAAATATAAAATGGGGATTCATTTGCCTACACTCTGAAAGTGCTAGATTCCTTATACATACTGACTTCAGGTACAGGTATAGAAAAGAACTGACAGCTATGGTTCAGTAACATTGAAGGTTAATTCTGTCTACTATTTGTCCACATTTAATACTAAAAATGACCTGAATGAATGATAGGCAAACAGCTATGTCTCTTCTAGCCTGAAGTATAGGATTTTAAAAAAAAATCACATTCATTTTGAGTCTGTGTTAAGAATTAATTACAGATCACTTCCATTTCTTCTTGGCTACTTGAATATTCTCAAGTCTGAAGAGACCATTTTGTGTAACACACTCTAATATTGTCTTTCATTCTGTAATCTGGTATAAAATTGGGAAATGACTTCTGTGACTAAGTTACATTATTAAAAATGTTACCTCTCCTCACTAATACTTAAAATTTCCCTTTAACAGAAAATTTAAACACACCTCCAAAAGAAGGTGCATTTGTATTTTTTAAAATTAAACTTGTCAATATCAAGCTTTCCATTCTGCCCTTTAGAATTATTTGAAGCCTCAGACACCTTTCCGTTTCCAACATAAATTTGTATTTCAAGCCTTTCACCAATCTGGTCTGCTGCACCCAATATGGCCCATCTGCCCAGACACACTTGTCAAACTAGCACTTTTACCAGTCTGACCCTCTGATTGTCCCAGCAGCAAAGCTTTTTCAAATCTGTCAACATGGCCAGAAATGGGTCTTCGTAGAGCAACGACCAAATCCGTGCTATTTCAAAAATATGTACGTTTGATTTTCCTTAAATTTCATTAAGGAAATAGTTTTAAAAGGAGAAGTAGATACTTTTCAGTCTAGCCTCTAAAGTCTCACAACACTGTGGTCCATGGACCAGCGTCATCCATATCATCTGAAACCTTGTTAGAAATGCAGAATCGCACCCCACACTGGAACTACAGACTCAGAAGCTGCATTTTAAACAAGATTTCCAGGTAGTCCATATGCAAATTAACATTTAAGAAGCCCTATTCTGTACTGCCAAAAATATAAACAAATAAGCAACAGTCCCTACAGCACAAACAAGGAAACAACTAGTAGCTAGAAATGAGGAAAGGAAAAGGAAGAAAAAAAGTAAATGTCAAACCAACTGCATTCTTTCTAAGTTAGGTGTTTAACAGAAAACACAGTGGTTTTACCTAAAATCTAGGTTGTGTTCATTTCGGTACATACTTGAGAGGCATTCATACAGTACAGGAAGTATTTCAAAATATTAGGATATGCTCCAAATATTAACATTACGAGTTCATTTTGAGAGGGGATGTTAGTATTTTGTACCAATAAATAATTTACTAATGTCACATAATGAAAGAAATGGCAGGTAAATATTTTGTCCAATAAAATGGTACTAAAATAGTTAGTCTTTAGGGGACAACTTTCTCAATAAATTTAACCTATTCATCTTAGTGCAAGTCATTAAGAAGCAGCTTCCTAAGTTGGTCTAAGGGAACTCCCTGTCCAGATAAATCCTGGAAAGGCATGCTGGGAGGATTCCTGAGCTCAGATACAAAGGTAAATAAGACCTTGCCCTGACTCAAAGGTCACACAAAAAAAATGTTTCCAAAAATAGCTTCAATGTTACTTGTTAGAAACATCACTAGAGCACAGAGGAGGGAGCATTTACCTAGAGAGTTCCGGGGTTAGGAAAAAAGTTAAAGAACAAAATGAAGAACCTGTTAAAGACTTTGGAGGAGTGTCTAAGGCACACAGAGGGGTTCTGGTGTTGACTACAGTCGATCTAAAGGGTCTATCTAATTTAAAGGAAAAATGAAAACAAGTAAGTCTGTGGCCAGGCAGACCTTACCAAAGCCTAGGTGATTTTGATAATAACCTGCTTTCACATGGGCATTATCTGCTGACCATTGGTATAAAGGTAAAGTCCAATTATACATGGGTTTCTATCCCCAAAGGGCTGGCCCTTTAAAAATAATTTAGCAATTCCAGTGGAGTCTGAAAGAACTTTGCATGAAGTACCATGAGGGTGGTGGGATGGAGATGGGTGAATCTTTGCTAGACCTCGGAGGAATCAGAAGAAAGTGAGCATAGAGGTAAAAGCAGAGTTCTGAAGACAACTCTTCATTTAAAAGAGAAAGAAAGAGGGAGATGTTTGGGGGCAGGTCCTAATTAAGGCAGCAGGAAGAAGTGGTCACTTACTGGTTAATGTGTTCAAGAGGATGTGGTCCCAAAATCCCAATCCAGAAAGTTCCAGTTCTGCAATAATTTTTACATTCAGTAAAAGTATATTTGCCTTCAGGTAAACTGCCTTTAAAATCAGTGCAAGCATGCCAAATATGTGTTCCATATTTAAAACTTTTGTCTCATGATACATCCTTTTCTTCCTCAAGTTTACTTTTAATTCTCAGATGTTACATTCCAAAATATTTTTCCAACTAGCACCACAGTTTTTGTTTTTTATAAAATGTTTATTTATTTTTGAGAGAGACAGAGACAGAGTGTGAGTGGGTGAGAGCCAGAGAGAGAAGGAGACACAGAATCCAAAGCAGGTTCCAGGCTCTGAGCTGTCAGCAAAGAGCCCAATGCAGTGCACGAACCCATGAACTGTGAGATCATGACCTGAGCTGAAGTCAGATGCTTTACTGACTGAGCCACACAGGAGACCCTGCACGAATCATATAATTATATATTCTCATATGTTCCTTTTCTTAGGTAAATTCAATTGTTATAAATATGGGGAGATATGTGCATCAAATAAGATTTCTTTTAGTGTTTAATAACTGATTTCATTTAGAATCAACATAATATGATACAAAGCTTACAGAAACATAGATAATTAGCCATGGAGAAAGCCAGTGATGAGGGCCACCATGCTTGTGCTTTAAAACAAAGTCCAGAGCCTGGAAAATAAAGCCTCTGTAAGAAAAAATTTAGATTCAGTTGTGTGTATATGGGGATGGGTTGTATGCATGTTAGGGCAGTGGACCCACCAGTGGGATCATACTGTAATATCTGAGGAAAGATTAAACTAGATGAAAAGGTACTTGATTGATTTACCCAAAATACTGTCTTGATCAAATAACCTCCCTTGAGATGATTAAAATCATCTAGGACAATGCTTAAATTTTTTGCTAGCTTCAATATACTATTCTCTTTCATTCTACTAAAACATCTTCAATAGCTAACCCCACACACAAAACTTGAAGAAAGCTAAAAATCTTTGGCCTAAGCCATCCAACCCTAACATAACTCGCCTCTGTTTATACCAATAACATTCCACCAAAACTGTAAAATTCAGGCAAACTGAAATATCCTGTTGTTCAGGGATGGAAATGACAATTCTAGGTGAAAACTCTTCCTATCTTCAAAACCTTACACTGCCATAAGAGGCCATTTTTGGGGCTCCTGGGTCACTCAGCTGGTTAAGTGTCCAGCTTTGGCTCAGGTCATGGTCTCATGGTCCATAGGTTCAAGCCCTGTGACGGGATCTGTGCTGACGGCTAGCTCAGAGCCTGGAGCCTGCTTCAGATTCTGTGTCTCCCTCTCTCTCTGACCCTCCCCTGCTTGCTCTCTCTCTCTGTCTCTCTCAGAAATAAATAAAAACATTAAAAAAAGAGAGGCTATTTTCACTCAGCAAATTTTTAGCTTCAATGTTATATCCTTTATGAAACCTTTTTCTTCTCTATAGACCCTTCTAGTCTGCCGCTGCTAACTGAATGAGTGACCTTGGTAATAGATTTAATTCCTCTGAATCTTCATCTCTTCATTACAAATGTAAAATGGTTGGCCTAGATCTATGAATTTCTAAGTTTAATTACTCACATGTACCCTAAAATGATCTTTTAAAACCTATACTGACTCGTATATTTTAAGTTGGCATTGTAATGTTTCCTCATGAGCGTAAATAATTGGGAATGATGTAATTTCCAGCATGTTGTAAATATGGACATTTAAAAATAAAGCTGTTATACCACTTTTTAAAATACACCCAATGGAATCTAAATACCATAGTGATTTGATACCCCCATCATGTAAAAATAAACAACTGACAATTAGGTCTTCCTCCATTTTGAGTGACAACAAAGATCTGAAAGCCACTTGATCTGAAATAGAATTTGATACACGCCCATTTTCACATTCTCAACACCAAGTCTTGAATTCCCATTTAACACTTACATCCAAAGAACAATGTGCCTTAATAAGATTTCAGAATCAGCATGAGAGGAATATTTTCCTTTAGAAAAGAACTGAAAAGCAATTGTGAAAAGTAAGTGGGAAAGGGAACTACCTTGAGAATTTGGGCTTAAACACAAATTCTCACAAAAGTCAACATCAGTACGTATGAAGGTGAGTATGTGAAAACTAGTTTCTTAAAAACCATAAATGCCGGGCGCCTGGGTGGCTCAGTCGGTTAGGCCTCTGACTTCAGCTCAGGTCATGATCTCACAGCTTGTCAGTTTGAGCCCTGCGTCAGGCTCTGTGCTGACAGCTCAGAGCCTGGAGCCTGCTTCAGATTCTGTGTCTCCCTCTCTCTCTCTGCCTATCCCCCGCTCACACTCTGTCTCTCTCTCTCTCCTTCAAATGTAAATAAACATTCAAAAAAATCTAAACAAACAAAAAATAAAAACAAAAATGCACATGTGCTTCTTGGCTATTCTCTGTGAATACTCACGTTCCTCAGTTTGGAAATTGCTATAAGTGGTTACATCCTTCCTTGTGTGTATTTATAGATTATTCAGGTGTTGCATCCTACACAGTACTTTGCCTAATGTCTTGAATTTAGTAGTCAACTAATATATAATAAATTATTTAACATATGTGTGTGTGTGTGTGTGTGTGTGTGTGTGCAATTCCTAAAGCCAAATTTAGGCTATATGATAGTATAGCTATCTTGAATGTCTTGAATTTAGTAGTCTATATATTTAGTAGTCTATCTATGTTAATCAACTTATTATTTATATATATATATATATATATATATATGTTTGTGTGTATATATATATATAATTCCTAAAACCAAATTTAGACTATATGATAGTATGTCTAATCATACATACTCAAAATCTGTATTTAAATGAACATGGCATTGTTATTATGGTTTTCACTATTTATTCCCAAACATGTTGAACTGTCTGATTAGAGCACTATAGTACAATGAGTTCATGGATATGCTGCATTTATTAACACGAGGAAATCAATCTATTATAACTACATTGGCAGGCTTACCATTTACACTTTCTATGATTTTTTTCCAAAGAACACTATATCTCATGTTTTCATCTTCAACATTTTGCTTTCTTCATAGAGTTCTATGTACCACTTAACCACACATTGCCAATCACACTTAACCTGTCCATGAATATGCACCAATAGCTGAAATGCACCAATAGGTGCATTTTGTTTCCAGCAGAAACTATTTCTAAGCAAATCTAAGCAGGCATTTTATCTGGGGACCATGTGTCTAACAAAGCAGCCATTTCTAACTAAGGATACTAAAGTCGGTGTTACAGCAAATTTACTTTGCAATGTTATCACACATGCCAAACATAATATTGAAATACCAACAAAATGACTGTTATGCACAATACACTATAATTAACCTTGTAAATTCACTGTATTTACAGCCTTAACATGTATGTACTTTAGTGAAAGGAACCACAGTGCTGAAAGCAAATGTGAAATTTGCTAAATAAATTTTTGGAAGCTTAAGTCATTTGACCTTTCCAGTTTAAACAACCTAATATAGGAGTTAGTCATTCTTGGATATGGGACATTACAAACAAACTGCCCAAAATTATAGTCATCATGTTCTGGGATATCCTTACTCTGAATTATTACAATAAATTTCCCTGAAGAGTTTAAATGAATAAAAGAGTACTACTCAGCCTCCTGAAATCACAGGTAAATCTATGAATCAATCATCCCTCTAGTATCTGAGAACACACAAACAGGACTTATAAGTTGTTCCTGGAAGGTTACAGGGCACTTGAGGAATTTTGCTCCAAGTTCCAGGATTTAAATTTATTTCATGACTTATAAGATGTTTTCCTTAGCAAACTGAATACTGACTTAAATATTCAATCTTCAGTGATATATAAATTCCTTACTTCAATTTAATATTTATTCAAGAAACACACAGGAAATAAATTATGACGGATAAATGGGAAATCAGACCTGGAAGTGATCCCTTGGGCTTCCATCTTCCTAAACAAGACTACCTCCGAAATCTGAGGTGAATTTCTAGAATTTCCAAGAGAGCAACTGTTACTTACTTCTCAAAGGTAATCTGAAATAATTCACTTAGAAAATGATTTAGCATTTAGTAGCCACAACTACGATCTCAATGTGAGAACTTCTGTCTACTTAAAAAAAAAATGGTAGAACTGAAAACACTTTGTAATAATAATAATTTAGAAGTACTACATATATGAATACACATACTATTTGTAACAAATACCAATTATATTTAACTGAAGATTTACATGTAAAATGCTATGAGTACTGAGTATCAGGTATTCATGGAATTCTCTTCTTAAACATTTGTAGCTAAATGTGTGTAATATGTGTGTAGTCCCTCTTTCCCTCTCCTTCTCTCTGCCTTATCATTTGTCCTCTGCTTTCTTACTGTTAAAAAAAAGAGACAACAGACCCAAAATGCAGTCACTCATGCTAAACCCCATGTCAGCACACCAGGACATACTATCTAATCTTAATGAAATTTCAAATGACTCCCATGAATGTAATCTTAAACCAGTAAATCTAGAATTTTCTGGTCAGCACTAGGGAGGTAATCTGCTCACAGACCCCTTCTGTCTCCCAAAGGAAGGTGACCTTGTTTGAAACAAGACACGTTTTCCCTTGTCTCACCCTCCTTCTGCCTATAAAAGCCTTCCATTTTGTACAGCTCTTTGGAGCACCTCTCTATTTGCAGACGAGATGCTGCCCAATTCATGAATCTCTGAATAAAGCCAATTTGATCTTTAAATTTTACTCAGGTAAATTTTGTTTTTTTGTTTTTTGGGGGTTTTTTTGTAAATTTTGTTTTTTAACACTACCTATACATAACCACATGACCACATTTATTCCCACACCTCCCTCTCTTACAAGCTGACACAAAGGAAATCATCTGGGGGATTTAAGTGTGATTAAAGTTTCAATAATCATGCCTGAGCTTCAAAGTTTATAATATTTACAAAGTAGCTAATTCTTTGGCCCTGAATAAGAACTGGTTTTCTACACAATAAAGAAAAAAACACTGTCACAGGAAGGTAATTCAGAATGTATAAATAATTCAGATGGTATAACATGCCTTGTTTTAAAAGAAACAACCCTGACCCATGTTAGACAGACCATCAAAACCAATTACAGAACCAAGTACAGTTATTTGATTCTGAAAAACTATCCAATCATGGATTAGTCTAAGTTCTAAATATATAAGAACTGGAAATCTCTATTTTGAGCACAGAAATATTGTAGAAGACAAACTGTACTGTTTAGTTAAATTTTATTTTGTTTGTTTTGGCCTTTTATTTAATATATAGCAAACTGTGGCTCTCTGGATTCCTGGAACTTGGAGAATAACAAACAAACAAATAAACAAAAATCTTTCTGGATAGCTGACTTTTCCTTGTAACTAAGGTTTTATTCTTGTTATGAAAACTAACACTAAGTACTCACTCAGTGCCACAGTCTATGTTGAATACTTTATATTATCCTCCTAACAACACTACAGAGGAGATGCTTTTATCTCTTGTTATCTCCAATGCATATGTGAGGAAATGGACCCAGATTAGTTAAGTCCTTTGCCCACTGTCACACAGTGAATAGGATGTAAAACCAAAATAAAATCCTGACTTTATGATTTATACCGTTTATACCAATTAAAGCACTGATGCTCCATGGGGATGAGCACTGGGTGTCATACGGAAACCAACTTGACAATAAGCTATTTAAATAAATAAATAAATAAATAAATAAATAAATAAATAAATAAATAAATAATGCACTGATGCTCATAATCATCATCTTCTGTGAAAGAGACATTGTAAAATGTGTAACTAAGTAATTCATTACCAGAGAGGAGAGAATATAATTTAACCATTTATTGATACTTCGAGGCCACAATCATGAATATTTCTACTTGTTCTATAGACTTTGCAGTCGCGGGATCAGATCCACTCAGGGTTTGCTGAGCCTGGAAGGCTGGAAGGCTGTGTGTGGCGTGTGGCTCCCTGTAGCCCTCTGCAGCCCCAGGCAGACGTAACTTGACAACCTGTGTATGTTATCATAGCCCTTCTGGCTCTTGTCCTTTGCCCAGGCTGTCAGTTGTGATGTTTACTATATTTGTGATCTTTTTCCATTTTTCAACATTTAGATTTTCATCTCCTATCAGCTTTGAAACTGAATTACTCAGCAAGTTATAACTACGTATCTAAAGTAAAGTAGATTCTGACTGGGACCTCAGTGCTGTAAGATTAAAGAACTTCATTACACAAGTTTGTGACAGACCTACAAGACATGTTTGCGATCCTGCTTAACAATGAGCCAAGGCATTTCCTTTATAATTATTTGGGGAAAAGCGTATAGTAGTAAATATATTAGGCTATCAAGGTCTAATTTTATTATCTGTCATCAGTTTAAAGAAGATGATAATGTTAAACTAAAAGGAATACAGAAATATGTGAGTGATTGAGATGTATAAAATATTACAGTTGGTAGAACATGTAAAATTTCCATCTAATTTACTTTCAAATCCAGTGTAGTTTTAGAAAACTGTTTGACTATACCAAAACCTTCAGAGGAAATATAAACGGTACTCACAGATTCAAAGAATATATTTCCTGAGTTTCTCAGACATAGAATCTACTAGATTATAAAGGCATTTTTTCTTATCATTACAATCATCTGAGCAGCAACATATAATCATGTCCCCATAACTGAGCAGCAAATGAATAACAGCAAATAAAATGTAATTACTAAGTTACAACCTTTCAAGTCTTTAAATCTTAAGATAGCTATTCCACAGGATGGATCATTTCAGCTGTGGATAATTTAACAATGTTCAAATGCCTTTTCATCCTTTATTTGTATTTTTAAAAAGGAATCCATTGCCTTTTCAATTTATTTATTTATTTTTATTTTCCTTTAAACTGGGAAAATAATCTCACAAATCACAGAAGCCTTTTTATTGTGTATGAGAAATTACAGTTCATTTTCATTGTCTATTTTCAATATTTTAAATAGTATTTAGACTATCTGGATTTTATAAGTGTGGCTGTATCCTTAATATAAACTAATAGCTATTTCTAGCACACTTCCCTCTTCAGAAATTAAGGCAATTACTTTCCTGTCACTTCCTCTCTGGAGCCTTTCTTCTAAAAATAATAAAAAGGAGGCCAAAAAATTTTAACAGTAAACTGGTGTGAGGCAAACAATGTGTTAGCAGAATTTGTGTTGTCATTCTATTGTTAAATTAACTATTTCAAGTCATCTGCCCTGAAAGTTACAAAACTTTAATTGTCTAGTCAGTCAGTATGGATGAACACCCAAATATTTAGAATATGTCTCTATTTTATAAAGCTTATTTATGGAAAATGGTTTGTGTAGGAAGAAGGAGTGATGCATTTTCTTAAAAAAAAAAAAAAGGTAAGGGTATAACGAATACCTAGGTATCTGTGTTCCTATATCTGTCATGCATGCCTTCATTCAAGAAAGTTACCCACATTTTACTATTGCTTCATTTTTCCTCTTATATATTGATATAGCACATAGCTTGATAAAGAAGCAAAAATATTAGAAGCAAAGGAGTTATGAATATTCATACAAAAATATGTATTTATTATACACAGATTTTGAACCAGGCTCAGAAAAGATTTATATAAGCGCAGAAAGCACAGCGGCTAATTTTACAAAGGTTACAATCTACAACAATAACAAAGTTTTTTATTCACCTAAAATATTAGTATCCATATTTTAGTATCAGATATGTTATCAATATTTTATTGTCATATTGTTTATACTTTCATAAGTCTCTTAAAAATACTCTTAGGTCAAGACATCCCAGACACACAGATAGTATTATGTAAAATAAATGATTTTACAAGGTTCAAGTATATAAAATCAAGCAACCTCATCATCTTATGCTAAGGAATCTTATTCGATTTAGATGTACATCAAGTCATGTAAAACAAATAGAATCCCACAACTGTGCCGAGTAAATCTCAGGTTTGTAACTGGACAAAGCTAGCACAGACACTAGCCTATGAATAGAGCTGACAATTCCTCTGCAGTGCTGACCCTTGTCTGGAGTTTACAGCATGTGCTTGGCTACTCGCCAATATGAACAATGTTTAAATTTTTTTACGGCAGCTCAATGAGCTTTCAAACCTTCATCTGCTTTACTCACTGTGCGTAATAAAAGGCAAGCCAATGTATTTTCTCATTTCCTTTTCATCACTAATAAGAGCAACCATCAACTTATGAAGGATATAGTCTGCTTTTACTTCCAGCTTTCTTTCCCCAGTAGCTCTGCACTGAAGCACTAAGAGAACACCATTATCCTACCCATCATCATTGCAACAGATTTGGATATAAAGCAGCGTGTATCATGTCACTAAAAGATAACAACTATATACAGTAAAAGTCCTTGGGAATTACATCTGTACTTGAACATCAATATTGTAAAGAAATTTACTGCTTTATACAAGCCTTTATATTCTAGAAAGCTTAAAAGATTATGGAATTTCTGACAGCAACACAAAACTTTGCAATCGATGACACTAATAACATTTTCAAAGAAAGTTTCATACATGATCCTTATATAAAACCACCTGATTAGTAATTTAGGAATCATGTACATCTGATGCCATATCTATTCACCTAAAAGATTTATTATTAATTTTTTTAAGTTATGTGTATTATATTTATTAACTGATTATGTGTGCTGCCTCATTCTAAAATCAACAAAAAGAAATATAAGAATGTATGCAGCAGCACAACACTGTCTGCAGTTCAGTCTGATATTCCAATCTATCCTCCACTTGTCTTCATTTCTTTTAGAAAGATGTTTAAATACATTTACAAGGAGATATACTATAATGACTAAACATGTATATATGCTAAGTATACAGTGCTAATGTATGTGTATACATGGATATATATACTATGCATCCGTATATGCATTATATATGCATATAATGTATATGCATGTCACCTACATCTATAGGCACACCTATACACATATATAAATATACCCACACATATATTTACATATGTGTGTACACACACACACACACACACACACACACATATCTCACTGTTTATGAGCTTTGAAAAGACCCAGTATGTGTAGCAGATATGTCAGCCATCTACAAAATTCATTTCCAATCTGCCACTTGGAGATCTGTCAAACTAATAATGAAGCATATTGTGCAAGCATACACACTGGGCACATAGGGAATGTTTTCTGAGTCCCGGTTCCCCACTTGCCATCATCTCCTATCAATCATGTCCTCAGCAACAGCAGGGGCAATGGAAATAGAAGCAGAGGTAATTAGAGGTGTGACTCAGTTCCACACACATGAAAAATAAAGGCCACAGAAACTCTCTTAAAACATTTTTACATTATAGTCTTACTCAATTATATATTGCAAAAAAGAGGAAAGGATTATGTTAATGAATATGAAGTTCTTGCCTCTTTAATTAAGTAATGCCAATCTTTTTTCTCAGCTCTAAAAACTAAATACTCTGGGGATGCCTGGATGGCTCAGTTGGATAAGCATCTGAATCCTGATCTCAGCTTAGGCTGTATGTTCCTGAGATTAAGTCCCACATTAGGCTCTGTGCTGATGTGAGGCTGCTTGGGATTCTCTCTCTCCCTTTCTCTGTTGCTTTGCGCCTCCACCTCTGTCTCGCACACACTTTCTTTCCCTCTCTCTCTTTCTCTCTCAAAATAAATGAAATAAATTTGAAAAAAAAAAGTAAAAAAAAATTCTCTTGTCACATCCTTGGTTACAAGAACTTGCTTATTTTCACATTATTGTGACTTGTAAAGTATCATGAAAAGAAAAATATTAGCTTATTATATTATGAGAAGGATTGGGTTTCAGAATTAGACAGATCTGAGTTTATAACCTGGAATTGTGACACAGGAAAATTAGCAAATTATCTTAGCCCTACTCTGGTAAATATGGCTAATAATATTTACTCCATAAGGCTCTTGTTGAGGATTAAATGGTGTATTAATTGCTGAGTACATACTTGGCAATCAATAAATGGTAATTCAAATGCATTTACCACTTACAGGATATTTACAATTCAGAAGGCAGCAGATTACTATTAAATATTTTTTAAAAGATGAAGATTAGAGCACAAAGGGAATATATATAGGGAAAAAAGAAAACTGTGAAACAACAGTGTTGGTGAGGATGTGGAGAAAAAGGAAGCCTTATTCACTAGCGGTAGGAATGCAAATTTGTGCAGCCACTACAAAAAAGAGTACAGAGGTTCCTCAAAAAGTTAAAAATAGAGCTAACCTATGATCCAGTTATTGCACTACCAGGTATTCACCCAAAGAATACGAAAACATTAATTCAAACAATATATGCAGTTCTGTGTTTATTGAAGAATTATTTACAATAGCCAAACTGAGGAAGCAGACCAAGTGTCCACTGGTAGATGAATGAAGAAGTGAGATATATATATATATGGATACACACACACCACACACACATATATATATATATACACTGTGTATACTGTGTATATATGTATATATATATATGAATATTGACTAATATGAAATATTAGTCAACCATAAAAAAGAATGAAAGTCTGTCATTTGCAACAACATAGATGGAGCTAGAGAGTATAATGCAAAGTGACGTAAGTCAGTTAAAGACAAATACCATATGATTTCATTCATATGTGGAACTTAAGAAAAAAAACAAGTGAGCAAAGGGGAAAACAGAGAGGCAAACCAAGAAACAGACTCTTACCTGTAGAAAACTGGAGGTGCTTGGGAGAATGGGTGAAATAAGTGATGGGGATTAAGGAGGACACTTGTTATAAGGAGCACTGGGTGTTGTATAGGGATTGTTGAATCACTGTATTATACACCTGAAACTAATATTACACTGTCTGTCAAATATACTGGAATTTAAAATTAAAAACCTGTCCTCTGTTCTGTAGTCAAATTCCTAAACATCCTTGTTATTTTATACTTACCTAAACAAATTTCTCCTTTTGCATGAAACAAAATGTGAGTTAAGTATCAAAAAAGGAATGTTGTGAGGGCATAACTGTCTGTAGAATGTAGGAAGACATAACTCTGCTCTCTTATAGAGACTGCACACAGCATACCATGACCATGGCATGAATCAATTTCCAAAAGTGAAAACAAGCCAGTAGCCTGAGGAACATAGCACTTCTGGCAGGGGAGCCAGAAATAAATGTTTGTGATGGGTCACAGATATTTCTGAAGAAACAGAGTGGAAAGTATTGCATAGCATCCTTAAAAAGCACTACAGCCCTGAGTCTCACAGGCTATTTCTACAAACACAGGCTGGTGGGCTCAAGCTCCTTACTCCCCTGGTCCTCTTCACAAGGGAGGCCGAGGGAACACTGGTCACACATGAGTGTTCTCCACTCAAATTCCAGTCTCATTTATTACCAACTACAACCTTACACAACTGTCCAATTCCTCAACATCTCTAGTCTCCTCTCATGGTATGGGCGCATGACAGTGCCTTCCTCATAGGCAGCTGGGGAGGATTAAAACAGTACCAGCTCAAATATTCACCAGAGGACAGAAATAGCTGATAGTCAGGTGCTGCTCTAATAACAAAAGAACAACAATGCTAGAACTAGAACCAAAGAACTTTTTATACCAAGACTATTAATACAATACGTCCGGTAACTAGCCACACCTACCTGTCATCTTTGCATTATCCACACAATCCAAAAAAGAGAGAACCAAATGTCAGGTGTGATGCCATGTCAGCATGTCAGAGTATCCTAAAAGGGGACTAACTCCATAGCAGCGGTCTGAACCCTTTGCTCAAGGAAATACCCTCAATCTCCAAATGCTTTGTGTTTGATATCTCTTTTACTACTCTCTTCACATTCTCAGCTCCTGTAGTACCGAATTCCAGCCACTGAATGTCAGTCACTTTTTCCAGCTCTGTGCCAGTAACATTCTTCCACTGTTTGTAAATATCCACCTTCATGTAATATTCCTGAAATCATTATTCTTTCTCTCACATAAAGGATCTTAGCTTTGCTTTCTTTGCAGAAGTGTCACTTTCCAATTACCTATGCAGTTAGTAAGATTTCACATGCCTTTAACAGTTATATAAATTTCTAAGTAAATTCTAAATGAATCCCAGTAAATTCTAAGTGAATCTAAGTAAGTCCTGAGGTACTATCACGAGATGCTTGAGCTTGGGTTCCAATTTAGGTTCTGCTAATATGTAATTTGACCTTTTAGCCTTAATTTATATTTCTGTAAAAGAGGGGTTATTCTAGACCAGGGTCTCTCAACTTTGACATAGTGTGCTTGGAGAATTTATGGTTATAGAGGCTTCCCTGTGCATTATATGATATTTAGCAACAACTCTGGCCTCTAAACACTAGATGCCAGTAGCAATCCCTTCCCCAAGCTGTGACAATCAAAAATACTTTCTTCAGACATTTTCAAATGTCCCTTGGAGGCAAAATCACCTGGGGAAAGAAATCAGTTTACACTGTAAAATTCTATGGGTGGCACACAGAAAGAATCTGCATTAGCACTTGATTCCTTGATATTTCCACTAAAATCTAACTTCTTTGAGGGCAGGGACACTTCCTGTTGTGTTTTCTGCCATACTTCCAGTGGATGCTTGGTATAGTAGGTATTCTTTAAACTTTGTTTGATGAAAATGGATAAATGATGGAATATTTAACTCCAGAGATATTGAATCCTCTCCATTTAATTACCTTTAGCAACACATGTCGATGAATCTGTAAGCAATATTCATCTTTCATACTTACTCCTTTTTTCCCTTTATGAACTTATGGATATTGTGTTTGCTTCTTTTAGCATAAATTCAGTCCAGGTACTCTTTAGAATCCAAGATGCTTGGAAGCAAGAACTATACTGTCCTTCCCCCCAGTTGAGTACATTAGTCGATTCTGGATGCCATAAAACCTTTACACATGTTGACTGATACACTGAAATATTCCATCTTCAATAGCAGCATGAGATAGACAGCAAATGGATCCAAATCTCTGAAATATACATTTTCCTCTCTAATAACTACCAGAGAAGTAAAAAGGTTCCTTTCATCATTTATATATACAGATTTGTTTCTGAGTTTCACAAAACTTTACATGTTTTTATGCATTAATTCAAGAATGGTATTCTCTTATCCCATAGCATATGCTTTCTCTTTTCTTGTTGAAAGTGAGTCTTCATGTCAAAAAGCAGCAGCTGTTCTCAATTACAGCATCCACTTTTAACCTTTTGTGGCATAGTAGCTGACCACTGAACAGAAAATTCAGGAATATTTTTACATGGAGGGTCCTTCACTATTAGAAGCCATCCTTACTTCTTATTTTAATTTTATTTTTGTAATACAGAAAGTCTGTGAGTGCTCATACAATGGTTATGATTTTCATGATCTCGACTCACCCTTGGAATCTCTGGGTCTCCTCTCACAGAACAAACCTGTGATTAGAATTCCAGGTTGTGATAATGTTTCTAAAGAAAAATCAACAGCTACACATCTCAGAGGACTATCGGAATAGTGGTAAATAACATGACCAAAGTTCATATTACATTTTTCCTACTATCATGAATTCTGAGCCCTAAAAAAGACATCCATAAGTGATTACAGTTCTCTGCCAACAGGATGTTTTGTCCGCATTCTGGAAGATGAGAAGCTACAGGAACAGAGCATACATGCAATCTCTCTAGTCATATGATTCTTTCCAAATGGCTCTTACTTTAGGAGCACTTTCATCAAACATTATCAAAACTTAAACTTCTCTCTCCAATTGCTTTCTATTAAAGTGTAGTGCCAGCTGTCAGAGCTGTAATGTAAACCCTTATTAGCTTTTATAAGTTCTACTCTGGAACTAATAAGGGATTGTCAAAACTCCAAACACAGACAGATGGGGGGAGAAATCACAGGAAAGAAGGTGGAAAGTGCGCAACGATTCTGTACTTGCAAAGCGATCGTTGTGAAACTATTACCAATGACTTTCACAGAATCTAAGTATCTCAAGAGGGAGAAAAAGACCTACTTCTTATTTCTCATAAGGTTTGATTTCCTTTCCTTGGAGAGGGGCTGACTAAAAACAACAAAACAATATGGAAAAGTTAATGAAATATCAATTATCTCTTTTTAGAATCATAAGACGTATTCTGGAAAAAATTACATGGCATTTTTCAAATTTTATAATCTAGAAGCTTCATAATATCTGACTAGCTGGAAAGAAAAGCAGGTTGAAAAATTAAAGATGAATATTCTTGACAAAATTATAGATTATGTATCAGCTTTAAAATATTTGTTTTATATAAAGGCATGCAGCAAATCAGAACCAAGGAAGACTGTCTGTATAAACCCTAGAGTAGTCTAAGTTAAAGAAATGAAATTTCAAGAGTTCCTTCAAACTTAACTACTTGATGGTAAATTATGAAGCCAGATCCATGAGCAGTTTGACAAGCTGATATTTAATAAGCTGCCAAATAACGATAATTTTCATATGTTCAAAATAACTAATATTCCACCTCTCACTGAGAAATGGGCTTAGATGTGTCTTTTCCTTTGAAAATTCTAATCACTTTTCTGACAGGTTTATATCTACTAGATACTTAGTGAGTGTTATACAAAACAATGTTCTGATCTTGCTTTGAAAATGAGACTGAAAATGCAATGACAGAAACAACTTCTTTCACGTTGAATTAGAGCTATTTTACTTTCTGCAACTTATATTATTTTTCCCCATGTCTTAAATTCCCATAGTAAATACAGTACTGGGAAGCTCAATCCATACTTTTTGACAGATAGGCTCCGAAACAAACTATTTCAATGAGAAAATTATTTGTGTGGCCCAAAGAGTATTTGGCATAAAGATGTTGCCTACATTATTATTTCTACCTTTGAGACACTGGACCAGGCAAAGTATCTGAATATTCACAGACTTCAGCATAGTTAAAAAAAAAAAAAAAAAAAAAAGATGCCCTAAAAGCTAATACCCTACAGTTATTTGACAAGGGGTGATTGTGAACTGGGTTAAAACCTTGGGAAAATATCTTCATACTAACCTATAAAATGGCCTTCCAGGCCAAGACAAAAAGTAGTAAAAGACCTATTTATAAAAGAAATGTCTTACTATCTTTCCCTCTTTGAATAATGGAATTGTCAAGATTATACAACTAAAGTTAACTCATACAAGGTAAAATAATCCGCATTTTACTAACACACTGTATTTCTCATTTAGTTGTAATCCTGTGTTAGAATGTTACTAATATTCTGGGTCACCTGGGTGGCTCAGTTAAACATCCAATTTCAGATCAGGTCATGATCTCACGATTCGTGGGTTCACACCCCGCATCGGGCTCTGTGCTGACTGCCAGCTCAGAGCCTGGAGCTTGTTTCAGATTCTGTGTCTCCCTCTCTCTCTGACCCTCCCCTGCTCACGCTGTCTCTCTCTCTCTCTCTCTCAATCTCTCTCTCTCTCTCTCTCTCTCTCTCTCAGAAATAAATAAAACATTTAAAAATTAAAAAAAAAGAATGTTACTAACATTTACAAAACTGCCCATGATTTTTGTCTTTTACAGTGATTCACTGATGATCACCTAATTTGTACTTATTAATTAGGAGATATTTCAATAGTTACACATGAATTCATTCTACTCCTTAAATTTAAAAACAGTCGTATCTTTCCTAAAAATGTTTGTAATTAAATTGTCCTTGACTACTCAAAATAATCTGATATGTAGTTTGTACAGAATAAAGAACCCACATCTCTTTTTAGTATCTTAAATATGCAAATCCATGGTTTAAATTTATACTGTTTGTTTTTATACAGACTCAAAAATGAACTACAATACTTAAATAATTCACAAGCCAAATACACTCCCTTCTTTTTTCTGTCTTTTTCATATCTTTTAAGTTTTTTAACATGTATTCATTTTTGAGAGAAAGAGAGTGCTCTTTTTCATGTTAAAAAAAGTTTTCACTTAATTGTACATTGACACAACCTGATTGAAAGCTTCCAGTAATGTCCGATAGTAATTCATGTAAGCATATTTAGCATTTACTTCACAAAATTTATACTGTTTTTTTCACTGCCTTTTTACTATTTGGGTGATTCTTAAATATACATAATTAATATTTAAAATAAATCAGAGATACAGTTAGTTGTATACAGAGTCAAGTAAAATGGTTGAACAAATATTTTTACTTACTTGATTACTTCTTTTTGATTCACATGATTCCTTCAAGGCAAGAATATTATTTATTGTTATAACCTCCCCAATTACCTAAGCTAGTCCTGTATACAGTGAATATTAGGACCTATTACAGTGAAAAATTTCTGGGTTTAACATTTTTACAATGTAGAATTTTTATTTTATTTTGCTATTTTTGTTTGTTTCCTAAACTATAGTTTCTTAAATCAGTTAAAAATCTGAAAGCCTTTGGGGCACCTGGGTGGCTTAGTCGGTTAAGCGTCTGACTTTCGCTTAGGTCATGATCTTGCGGTTCGTAGGTTCAAGCCCCACGACAGGCTCTGTGCTGACTGCCAGCTCAGAGTCTGGAGCCAATTTCAGAGTCTGTATCTCCCTCTCTCTCTGACCCTCCCATGCTCACGCTGTCTCTCTCTCTCTCTCCTAGAAATAAATAAAACTATTTTTTAAAAAATCTGAAAGCCTTTCTGGGTCTACAATAATAAAAATGTCCTTTTCTAAATTTAAGGCTGCTTTTGAATAAGCAGCAGGAAAAAAATGCTAGAAAGGATAAGAGATTGAATCAAACACTAGATGGCAAAAATCAAGAATGACTGATGTTGAGAAGAAGAAAAATAAAAGCTAACAATATGAGAATAGAGGAAATAACACCTGTAACTGAATAGGCTAGAAGCTTAAAGAAACTAAAAATGAAGGCTCCTTGGAAAAGGAAAACCCTATTTGGAAGAAGGTAGACAACCATTGAATAAATAATGAATAGAAAGATATATAAATTCATTAAAGACATGTTCTCTCCCACCAGGTATCTCTAAGGCCTAAGGTTTAAGGTAAGCGAGAGGCTATTTGAATGGATGGGTTTGTCACATCTGTTTTAACACAGATGAAACAAGGAAGGAAGGAAGATCACACATTCTAATGATGCTGATGACTAATCATAGCGATGACATTCAAATACCTTTAACCCACGGCTAGGTACTCTACAATGGGCCAATTATTCATTGGTAATTCTAAAGGGTAGATATTATCACTCCCCTTTTATGGATGAAGAAACTGAGGCTCAAATTGTTTAAATGCCCACTTGGTAAGTGGCATTTCTGGGGCTCTTGAGTCCAAGCACTCAAACAGTTGTCAGTGACAGGAGCATTTTGTAAAATAAAACAAGTAAACACAAACTGAAGTTTGAGGACAAACCTGGAGAGTTTTCCTGCATCGTGATAATGCTAACATAACTTATTATATAAATTGGTGAGAAGGCCCAGAAACTTGTATAAATCAAGAGTTTTATAGCCGTTATAAAGCTGTCACATTGTGTCTGTCTAATTCACTTGTAAGTTATTTACATTATTAGTTATCAGTGGCATATTTTATTAAAACAAATTCATTGGTTTGAAAAATCATTGGTGTACAACTGCTAAAGTCAAAGTGGTGATGGAGGGTTGTCATTTTAAACTCAGGGAAAACAAGTCAGTTTTTCATAATTCAAGGTAAGAAACCTGATACTTTCAGTGCAGTAATTAGCAAAGGAAGCAATGCTTTAAGCACTGGGTGTAGTTTGTACTTTGTTTTGTTTGTATGTAAAACACAAATCATTTCAGTGTTTTCCTAAATAGAACTTTGCTTTATTATAGGTATGTGAGGCAATTGACTTTTAGCAGAACATAAAATTCATATAAATTCATAAAAGAGAAAAGATCATTGTCACAGGTACCATACAAAATGCTATTACTTTATCTCATCTATTCATTAATTAGTATAATGATAGTTAGGTCGATCTAATCTTAACTTGTTGCAACTGTTTGTGACCTAAATGTCAAATGTGCTCTTTTCAAATTAGATGAACTGAACATTGTGTCTGAAAGACATAGTAGATTCAAAGACAGCATAAAGTAGTATGTTCTCTCCAAAGGTTACTTTCTAAGCATGCACAGTTGGAATGGCTCATTTAGTAACTACTCTTTCAATATGTATCTCATTGAGAACTTAATTATACTTGGCTAGTTCTAGGCAGGATGCTGTTAAGAAAAGAATAAGATGTGGCCCCTTCCCTCAAGGAACTTCCAGTCTAAAAACAACTGGAAAGAAATGCTTCTGAATTCATTAAAACGTATGAACTCATTGCAGTTACAGAATGTGGGAACAGACTCAGTACTAAGTGCTAAGAAACTTCAACAGAGTTCAATTTTCTCTACCTCCTCTGTCAGAGAAAGCAGAATCTCCAAACCATTTTGTTATTGAAACCTTGACAGGTTCCTTAAAACTTTCTGAATTAACAGAGAAATGAATGTGAGGGTAAGAACTGATATCATAAGTCCTAAGTGACACAAACATAATAGTGGACAATCATCAAAAAGACGAGATGTCTTCATACATGGTATCAAACACACTTTTCTGTTAAGCTGCTAATGTTTATTCCTTAAACAAGGAATAAAGTTTGCATTCCACAATGAATGCACAGAGATAAAACACAGAGCTACAGATTCTTTAGTGACATTAATAAGGTATTTGGTACATTAAATCTAAACAAAGTTTGTAGAAGCAGGAATATTTATAGTAACCTCCTGTTATCTGCCTCAAATGTAATTAATTGACTATATAAAAATCCATTAGCATTCTCATTATTTTTCTCCCCAAGCTAAATCAAAGCAGATAACATAATTTATTATCCAGGATTAAAAAATAATAATAAAGTTCATAAGGTTCTCTTGGCATTCATGCAAAATTTCTTCACATCTCCAAACTTAAAAAGTTAAAAGAATTACAGTGGCATGTAAGAAGTATAAATGATTTCTACAGTAAAAGAAATCAAGTTTATTTTGATTGTCAGTGACTGAAAGTAAATAGTAGATGATTTAGGCTTATAATTTTAATCCTTAATGTTATCATCTTAAAAGAGTTTTATTGACCTCCTATAAAAACAGCTCAACCTGCAATTTGCCCACATCCAGCAAGTCAACCCAAATACCAGAAACACGGCCCAAATGCTTAAGCCACAAACAGTAAATTAAAAGAGATACCGTTATTTGCTCCTCTATCATTAAATTGACAAAAGATTTATTTAAACTAAATCTGTATTTTAAAATTATATACTAGAGAAACTAGCAGAAAACCAAGTCTAAGAGATGATTTCTTACTTTTCTTACTAATCATTGCATTATCTTTATCAGATGAAGCATGCATAGTTTTTTTATGTGCATTTCTATTTTACCAAATTTATCATAAGCACTCACTACTCTTGTGGAACTGCCTTTTTATGTATTTCCAGCTTACATGGCATGCAATTCCCCACTAATTCTTCAGTTACCAATATTTCTTTCATTCCTCTCTCTTATCTTCTCCCTCTAGCCAGTCCTTGAAAGAGAAAGGTGTACCAGTTTCTATTCTTAGCTTTCCCATGTTCATTTTTTCTTGGCACAGAAAAGGAAAAGCAGCAACAGAAAGCATTTAATTGTAGAAAATTTTAATTTCCTATCACTTATATCCTCCCAACCAATACCTCCTTCCTCATTAGCACTAATAATTTATTTTTAGTTTAAACTACTATGAACTTAGCCCTGTTTAATAATTCAGTTCAAGGGCACCTGGGTGGCTCAGTCAGTTGAACATCGAACTTTGGTTTAGGTCTTGATCTCACATTCTGTGGGCTTGAGCCCCGCATTGGGCTCTGTGCTGACAGCTCAGAGCCTGGAGCCTGCTTTAGATTCTGTGTCTCCCTCTCTCTCTGCCCCTCCCCTCCTTGCTCTCTGTCTCTCTGTCTCTCTCTCTGTCTCTATCTCTCTCTCTCTCTCTCAAAAATAAACAATAAAAATTTAAAAGTATATAATTTAGTTAAAAAATCTATGTGTTTTTAAGACCAAAGACACACACACACAGAGATTTCTGATCTATGAACCAAACTAATTTAGCAGAGATAATGTTTACCTTTGTTTTCCTAGTGTCCAGCACAGGCTTTAGTGCATATTACAAAACTCAGTAATTGTTGAATAGTTGAATAAATGGTGAAAATATATTTTCCACTACTCTTTTTTCTCATTTCAGGAAAAATGTACTGTTGTGAAAGTTTACATTATATATAAGAACAGTGTAATTCAATGGTTAGAATTCTGGTCCTGTACAAAGATAACTTTGGTTTTAATTATAGTGCTGAAATTGATGGATGAGTTTTTTGACAATAAAATGTTTTTATCAGTATATTTTCCTATTTTCCAATGGATATTGTCCTATTTTCAGTGTTTACTTAACCAAATTTTAACTGTCCCAATTATCCACTTAGATTGGGATAAATAGTTCAGAATATTTCATCACTATAGTCAGAAAATGGTCTGGTTATGAAATTTAGATAGTCTATAAAGCCCCCCTGTGGAACAAACTCAAAACACAAACTCTAATGGGAGGAATTTCTACTTATTTTGAGATTTTGAGATAATGATTCAAATTATAAACTTTGTCTTTTAGAATGTGTAAGCTATGTAAGGTGGTTAGCCTCTTCTCCTTACTCCAAAAGTTTCTAATCCCAGCAGTGATGATTCAAATCTCTCAATGCAAAGACTCTCATTATTAATGAACAAATTCCATTATTAATTTTGAGATACTCAAAATTAATCTCTCCTTCCTCTACATTGCCAAAGCTCCTTGTACTTCTGGTAGAAGATTGATTGGTCTGTCTTGCATTAAAATTATTCATTTATGTATTTGTCTTTCATAGTAGATGGTGAGTTCCTGCAAGGTAGATACAATTCATCTATGTTTCCCCTGTGTCTAGCACCTTATTACTTTGTACTAATAGATGGTCAAAAACACTTATTGAATTACATTTGGCATACTTTTTTTTGTATATTGAAGATGTGTGGTGATCTATATATCCAGATTTTATTAGATATTTCTCAGGCTAAGCTTATACTTCTCGAAATATGACATTTTTGGCTAGTAACTCTTCTAAACAATCTAGAAACAGAAAGATAAACTAAAATAGATACACCACACATTAACAGATTCTTGGTTACTTTATGCAAATGCACTGTGGTCCTCCTCCTCCTTCAATTTACAGTGCTCTGAACTCCAGTAGAATCTGTGTGCTCGTAGGGTTTCTTGGTCGCTGTTATCATTGGACTAAATCACAGGGAAGCAGTGTGGACTGAGGTTGAGACGGCAACCTTTGGAATGAGACTAGCTGGTTTCAGATCTCAAATTCAACACTTATTAAAGAAACTAAGGCAAGATATTTAACCTATGAAAGCTTTGTCCTCATTTTTTTTAATGGAGATAATATGTACCTATAGGCTATTTGGGGGGATAAATAAAGATAGCTCACGGACACGACTTAGCATATAAGCACACTGTCTAGCATCTGGTAAATAATAAATGAATGTTTAAAAAGTTTTTGAGCTCTGATACAGTGCTTCCAATGAATTTGGTATTCATTAAATATTCCTTTAAATAAAGTGAATGAGTCTTGTCTTCTTCTGTGTTAGGCAACTGAAAGTCTATTGTTGCTAATCACTGTGTTATAAAATTATCCTGCTTAAAATTTAGCTGTACGTGTATTCCAAGTAGTGGGGATGTCAAGGTATTGTCTCATCCTTTTTTTTTAAGAGTGACACAATATTTTTTCAAAAAACAAAACAAAATCAAACAAAAGTAATCTCATGAAATATATGAAGTTTTTTAGCTATCTTTTCATCGGTTTCTTTTCTGGGGATTACCATTCCTCTGTGTGCCTGAATTGAGATACTGCTGCTAAAATGTTGATTCGTGAGAGTCACAGCAAGCTATTCAGGTCAATCTACAAGCTTTCTAAAACCCACCAAAAAAAGTTAAAAATTTAAAAAAAAGGAAACGATAACAATCACAAGAAACACCAGCAACATCACTGACAACAACAGCAAAATTACAAGATTTGAACCAGATACAGAACTAATTGGTTGAGTGCTGGATCTTTAAGATGTAGTACAGTAATGCCCAAACTATATAGTTAAATAAACATTTGTTAAATATGTAAATCAGAACAAAGTAGAATACCTTGACACATTCTTTAATAACCTGAATACAGAAGAATTTTGTGATTAAAAAAGACTGGAAGTGAAAACTCACCTGTAAACATTAGCAAATGTCAAGATATAACCCTAAGACCACACTCTACCTTTAAATTACATCACTAAAAATTTATCCCCCCCGTAAATTACAATCACATCCCCCTTCATGGGCCATCTCTAATTCTATTAAAATTATTGTTCTTGATTTCTTTTCAAGATCTTTGTCTTAAAATAACTTGTTATTGATGCATATGTACCTCATTCCAAAACTAGTATTTTCAAATGCCAAGAGAGAAAGTCTGTGATACATAGCTTCACTATATGGAAAAGGTGCTGTTGATATCCTTCAACATAATAAACTACAAGATTCAAAGATATAAAACTTTGACATAAATGCTATCTCTAGGAGTAATCTTGACATGGAATGCAATTTAATAGCATAGTAGTTACTTTAAAAAGTAGTTCAGTAAATCAAGATGAAGTTAAAACAGCAATTTTGAATTCGCTGTGAGTTTTCTGAATACAACTTAATGTGACTTTTTATATGTGCTACTAGTTTGTCCTCAAGACAGCATGAATGTAACATAAGTTAATTATTTCTATGTTTTATTTCTATTAATACTTTTATATGATTCTATTTACCTCACTGATACTCATTTTTCTATTCCTATAACTGTCAATATTATTATAAAAATATGAAAATTATTTTAAATCCAAACATCTAATGATTAGGTTTCTTGCTCAATGTTATATTTTGTGAGATAGTTCTGCATAAATTGATGCACATTGATTTCTCTGAGAAGGAGACACATCTATTCCTGTGCTGGTGTGGACATCAGAGGCTAGTTCAGTAGAGATGAAATTAGAAAGAATGAACAATTAATTAATTCCTCCTGAGCTAGGCCTTTATTATTTTATTTAAAATAATTCTCACAAATATCATATATCGCAAAGAATACTACAGTGACAAAATATGATTCAAAGTGGATTATAAAGGCTCTTGAGACATCTGTCCTCATGTATATAAGCAAGTAGTATCTACTATGTTTCAATTTTAAAACTTTAAAAACAGTACTTGGTAACAGTATTTCTGATGGTGGTTGCCAAGGATCTAAATAACATGGAAAAGTATGAGGCTAGAGCATAGCCTTTGCTCTCATTAATGTTTCTTTTTCCTGTAGACCTACTTTATAGCCAAAAGCAAAGTGTTATGTTCCTTTCACATTGTTAGAAAGGTTAGTTTATGTATAAAGTATGTTCATTTCTTCTGCATGCTTGAGATTTAGAATGGCTACAAAGAGAATACCAAATCCAATTAATGTGCAGAATATAACAGCAAACAAAGGTATTAAAACACTAAATTCCAAGGACTAAGTAAGTATTAAAATTCTCCTATGTATTTATACATATTTTAATAATAATGTTAGTGTGTTCTTAAACACTAAACTCTGCCTAATGCTAAATGAACAAATTTTTGGATTAAATAAAAGTTTCATCTGGTATATCATATTTTATATGAAAAAAGGTTATCGTTTAATTTTACTTCTGTGCAAACAGAATTTTAATAAAAATCAATTTGATGGCAGAGTTCAGGTTCTTCGCTATTATGTGAAGACTTGAATATGTAATACATCCTAAGCAGTGATACACATATTCTCCTGGGCAGTCTAAAGGGCCAAATCATGAATCATGGTGATTTTTTTAAATTATCCCTCTGTTCATCCTGGATTTTTGAATAAAATAAGTTTTATTAAAGCACTAATGCATTATAAGTAAACTTGTATTTGGTGCACAGATACCAAATATACTGGAGAATATATTTTATAACAATGAAGTACTTACCACTAGGAGATAGAAAAGCAAACAGTCAATGTAATATCTTATTCTGTTAGAATTAGATTACCTGATAGCCAGTGATGTTTCTTCCCTCTATATAAAAGAGACATTTTTTTTTTCTTTCAGTTGATCCAGAGTTATACTTCCCTGGTCGCTGCATAGCAGAGACTACTTAAACATAGCATATGTAACACCTCCAGTGGGGTACAACCCAGCACCGCATAGTCAAACATGTGAATATCTCTATAACAAACTGTGGATCAACACAAGTGAGATAAATTTGGTCTATAAATGAACTCCGTTCAGGCTGAGGCATGTTTTACTGCCAAGTGAGTTCAGGCTGCATTCATTTCTTCCTATGACTCAATGACGATAAACTCACAGGTGACTAATACAACTCTAAGGGAAACAGAGAACACTCTTACCTTGGCACATAAAGCCCCTCTCTTCATAGCCAGCATTGCACGAACACTTGCCAATGGGTACAAGCCATTCGCCTTCTGTACTGCAGTACATCCTGGGAGGATCTTCCTCCTTAGAATTGTTAACACAAGAACCTCTAACCTCCACCAGGGATTGGGAATCCATAGGCACTGTGTCTGGAAACATGGCCAGATTCTTCACCGTGAATGGGCACTTTTTGAAGTACACTCTCACAGACACCAAGGCGACACAGGCACCAACATCTTGAAATGCCAAATAAAATCCCTTTTTGTTGACAGGACCTACTTCTCTAATTTCAGTGTTGAGTTTAAGAATACGGTCCCCGAGATCCATTTGGGTGAAACTTTCATCAGCTGCAATGGTGTCAATCTTTGTAAATTGGTGTTCTCGAAATTTGACGCCATGATCGTCATCAGACTCCATGTAGTACAAGTTGAAAGTTTCTTTGCAAGTTCCCAAAACCAATGGGATGCTATTGCAATCCCGTAGAGTGAACTTGAGCTCCACATAGATCTTCTGTGCTGAGTTCCTGGGGACCCAGTTTGTCCTCAGCCAATTATTTTGACTGTGATCCATGACATTGCACACCTGGTAAGTCCTGATGGGTGTGTAATGTTCATCCACGCCACTGATCTCTTCCCACTGATGAATTGAAGGAGAAAAAAATGAGAGGCAGAATTAATGAAATAAGCATAATGAATAATAATGCATACAAGATGAGGGTGTTAATGGCATCTTAGGAAATACAAAATATTTAAAGAGAAACTTCAGTGTAACTCAATAAAGATTATGTTATGGAAAAACTCCATAATTTTCTTATTTGTAGGTTTATTATTTGCAACTTTCTATAAATTCAGCAACACTAAGTAATTTCAAATTTTGAGTAATACATTTGGATTGTATTGTGGTTTGTCAGATATTCAGGAAAAAACTGCCTAGCAATTGATTAAAACCACGTAAATATTCCAGTAGCAAAACCTCAAATCAGTTATCTCAAATAACACTATGAAATGGTCTTGTTGTACATATATTTTTATTGTGTTTTATTTGTTAGTGTGTTATTTGAAATGAGAATGAAAACCTCTGTCTATAATACAATTGTATGCATCTTTTCCCAATTTGGTCCAGAATTGAGTAAAACCAGTATCTATACATAACAAGGTGAGTCTGAATGATGTCATTACCACTTGTCTCCAGGCATGACATTTCTTTTACATAACCATTTCAAGGAATAGATGTTGATAAACCATGAATGAAAATCTGAAGTAAAAATACAAATATGCCTCTCTCCCACCAACAAAATAAAAAACTAATAGTTGTACACAGAAAGCAGAAGACATACCTGTAGCCCACATTTCAATTCTTAGTATCTTTTACTCCCACTGAATTTTACACAAGCAAGATATAGGTAACTATTTGGGCTTTCGTTGTTATTGCAGTTAAGGTTATCCTAACATAACATGATTTCACTATAAAAACACTTAAAAAGTTTCAAGGCTTTGTAGAAAAATGAAGCACGGCTTCCTGTGATCCTTAGAACAGATCTGGGGAAGCTTTTAAGCTAGCATCACATTGTGGTACTTACGATTCTGCAACTATTATACCATCTATTTCTAACTATTACACTTGTGTCTACACTTTCTTTTTTGCCATGCCCAATTTTGCCTAGTGCTACAGGAAAATACATCTTTTGCCATGTCATACTTGAATCAAAAGCCTTCTATGGCTGCCCATTATCTATACAAATAACTTCACACTCTTAGTTTGGTATTGGCATTCTTCCAAAACCTAATCCCAAAATACCTTTATATTTTTCTAAAAGTTTTAATTGAGACAAGCGAATTACATGTCTCACTTTCGCACATACCATGTTCTTGTCAGTGTGAACTTTTTTACTGTTGTCAAAAGACACGTTAACTTTTCTTTGGTTAATGGTATAACCCCGTGACTGCGCTCTTTTCTCCTTGATCCCTTCCATAACCCTGTCATTCTTAAGAAACATTCTGTACTATGTAATCTTTATTAAATGTCTTATGTATTTATAAATTTAATTCATGAGGCATGCTAAGATTAGTTTTGGTTTCCTATGCATTTGCTACGTGTTGTACCTCTTTAGAACCTCCAAAATATGCAGCACACAGATTCATCTTCTGAAAGATGCATAAAAATTATTATTTTCTTATGACACATGTAGGAATCACTCAAGGAAGTGCAAATATAAAATTCCGATTACAGAATATATTTTAATTTTATGAATAAATAAATAAAATAAAATTCTCATGAAACTCATTATACATGTGTTCCATTTTTTTCTCCATATAGGAGTTAATTTTTCTTTTATCACAAATGACAAGTTTCCAGTACTTAACTAAATTGACATCATTTAAAATATATGAACACTTTTCTATTTATATATATTAAAAACACATAAGAGTTCCAATCCACAAATTCCAGTTACAAAATTAGATACAATATTAATTTATTGAATTGATGGTAACCACAAGCAATAAATACAACATTTATTTGGTCTTTGAAACACATTAAGATAAATAAATAAATTATTTACATTAGAGTGTTTGAATTATCAAATCCAAAACGTGGACCTCACTAATGTAATAAACAGTTTAAAAATTTCTTACTCTCCCCTGCCCTTCTACCAACCTAGAAACAAAATAAAAGCAAATAGTGAAAAAGCACTACTTATGTAAATAACTTTGATTATCCAGGGTCTGGAATGCAAGAGAAGCCTCATTTTCCAGAAGCAAAATGAGCTTGACTTCACCCATCAAAGGAACAAATTTAGATTGTTTTTAGAAAACCCTAGAGCTAATACACAAGATATATTTATATATTAATATAAGAAAAGGAAATGCTCCCACTGTACTTTTAGTAATCATTAATATATCATTTTCAAACACAAATGCACTCTATGAATGTATTATACAGGAAATGTTTAAGAAAAAAAAGTACTTAAGAGTCTCAGTTCTGAGCATTTTACGCTGAGGTGCCTATAACAGTAAAGTCAAAGTCAAAGCAAAACTCCTATGTATATTTAATATCAGAAAGAGTTAAAAAAGTGAACAGAGTTGGAACGTCAAAAAACTCTGATGTTAAAAAATCAGTGTTAAGTATAATCTTGTTTATTATTGTTACCAGGGTTCTACAATGACATTGTAAAGAACTATGACATTGTACAGAACTAGCAAAAACTCCAGACAATAAATGTTTCACATGGACACTTTAGAGAAAATTAGATCATGGATATCATTATTTAAAAATAGATCAATTGACTTAAAATTTTAAGGGGTTGTTGTTGTTGTTATCAGAATAGATAGGAGCTTGTACTTCAAACGATGAATCAGTTGTGAATCAGTCATGCTATGGACAGAATTTTACTGAACATCAAACAGAGGTTAAGGCTAGAAATTTTCATAATGTAAAGGAAAATCTGATTTTAATTACAGAGATATCACTATAGTTTAACATTTTTCCTCTCAATACTAATTTGGCAGGCTATCACAAGTCCTTGAATGCTGAGGTATAAATTGCAAGAAGATAATACAAACAGCACCAACATGCTTTGCACATAAAAGGTTGCAAAGAGCAATTATCACTTCATTAATTTGTAATCAAAACCAAATTGCCTGTAAGTGATGGTGGCCTGCCCTCTCAGTCCACTGGCAAAAAGAGCAAGTCCCAAACCCTGGCAATTTCTGAGAACTAAAGACAGTAGAAATAAAATCCCTAAATGAGCATTTTTCTCAACAGCAGCGGCAGCAACAGAAATCGCTAATTAAAGCTGTGGTTGTAATGTTTACAATTCATAAATTTAAAGGAATGCTCATGTTTAACCTTTCTTCCTACTCCAAGAACTAAAGTATAATGTTCACAATTTATTAGAAATTACTACCATAGTAATTGTCCCAAGGAAAACTTGGGGAAAGAAAATGGGTGCCATATAGAATTGCGGACACACAGAATCGTGTGGTACAAAAAAATCTTTCCCTTCTTTATCCTGATTAAACAAACAAACAAGCAAACAAACACTGCAAAGGGTTTTCAGCAGAGGGGGATACAGAACTAGAAAGAACTCATTTTTTTTCTAACAGTCACATTCTCCAAAATCAACAATTTTGATATTTAGCCTCATTCCCAGACTGCTACTCTGAGCTTTTATTATTAGACCACAAAGGCCAGCACTGAGTTTCTGGTTGTTTTATTTTTATTTTTTGAAATTATTTCAACCTTCAGCAAATCGTGTATCCAGACATTATCTCCCTAGAAAGGTCATTTTGAAACCTATTCCCAGGAATATAAACACGGTGAACCTCCCCATTATCAAAACATAGAGTAGGATACAAAGGAAATAATTTATACTTTTCTAGATATAACCGTTCCTTGTCACTGACTGAAACATGTATTTTGGGAGGAAAACCTATATTTTTAATAATTAATCAGTATTTAACCTAATAACTATCATTCTGATGTCTCAATTATAGTAATTAAGGATTTTTACTCATTGATATTAATTACTCTTTTGGATACGTTTTTAGTTACTTGCTAATACGAAGTAAGGAGGAAAATGTTAAGATTTTCTTTACGAGAGGAGAACTTGCAATATGTTGAATGCATAGACTGACAAAATTTGGGAAATATTTAAAAAGTAAGAAAAAGAACTTTTCATGATTTACCTTATAAGATTTAAAACCAGTTTCTTAGAAATTTCCAGATGACAATAAAAAAATGATCACTGATATTCTTAGTTTACAATATTACATTTGCATTTCAATGGTTAATGAGAAACACATAATTCTGCACTTTACAAAATGCTAATGATGATTAATCTTGCACTCAAATATTGCATTAGAATTAAGTTGATTCATGCTATTCTTTCCCCACTCATATTTCTTGCTCCCATGTTTATTCTCTTCTGTAAACATGAATAGCCATTTCGAAATTCAGTATTCATCCTAGAAATATTTGAACATTTACCATGCATCAGCATTTTACGCATGGAAATGCATAATCACTTCCAGTAAGAATGTCACTGTCAAGTGCCAGGCACAGCTATATCTATAGAAATCATATTTCCATTTATTAATAAATAGTTTTTTAGCTTATTCTGGTCTGACAAGCACACACACACAGATAACTATTTCTAATAGCATTCTATAACAAGGTAGAGTAAGATAAAAGAGTTGAAACAAATGAGGAATAGAATTGTTTGGTTTTTTAATTTCTCTCGCTGTTGATGTTGATTTTTGGTCAAACCAGAGAATTAACTTTATAATCAGGGATTGAAGAGAGACATGGGGGACTCAATGTTGAAAAGCCAACATCAGATAACAAGGTGTGGGTTAGAGTCTAAGAATAGAAATGCTGCAAAAGACCAGGCCTGGGATGGTATGACTGGTAATCTTAATGCTAATGACTACTATCCACTCCACAACCCACTTTTTTTGGGTGAACCTTGTTTGTTTCTTTATTTGAATTAGCCAAATGTTTAAAAAAGATAGAAAATTTTAATACGGACTGGATATTTAATATTAGGGAATTATTGCCAATTTTATTAGGTGTGATAATAACATTGTGGTTACATTTTTTTAAAAGTCTTTAACTTTTTTTTCTTTTTTTCCCCTTAGTTTATTGTCAAGTTGGTTTCCATATAACACCCAGTGCTCATCCCCACAAGTGCCCTCCTCTATGCCCATCACCCACCTTCCCCTCTCCACCACCCCTATCAGCCCTCAGTTTGTTCCCAGCATTCAAGAGTCTCTCCTGGTTTGCCTCCCTCCCTCTCCCCAACTATTTTTCCCATTCTCCTCCCCCATGGTCCGCCATTAAGCTCCTCCTAATCGACCTATACATGCAAACATATGGTATCTGTCCTCGGCCTGACTTATTTCGCTCAGCATAACACTCTCTCCATCCACGTTGCTACACATGGCCAGATTTCATTCTTTCTCATTGCCATGTAGTATTCCATTGGATAGATAAACCACATCTTCTTGATCCATTCATCAGTTGATGGACACTTAGGCTGTTTCTATGATTTGTCTATTGTTGAGAGTGCTGCTATGAAATTGGGGTACATGTGCCCCTATGCCTCAGCACTCCTGTATCCCTTGGGTAAATTGCTAGCAGTGCTATTGCTGGGTCATAGGGGAGTTCTATTGTTCATTTTTTGAGGAACCTCCACACTGTTTTCCAGAGGGGCTGCACCAGTTTACATTCCCACCAACTCCACTACCCACTTTTAGCCCCTATAATTGTTCCACAAATATTTGATAATTGTCAAATTAGAATTGCCTTATTTAAGGGGGAACAACATCCCAGTTTGGGTAAAGTACACCAAAAAGAGCTAAGAAACCAGGGAAGGAGTGAAAGGCCAGAGAACATTAATAAGGAAAGCCAACAAGAGATTTGGGAGAATGAGACAGAGTTAGGACCAGGATGATGTGAGAGCCCTGCTTAGAACTCAGGAATGCTGGACGTGCCATGGTACTTTCTGTACCTACAGTAAGGTGCAGGCTGTTAGAGACGGTGCCTTCAGGGTGTGGGGATCCTTGAGTCTCCTATCCGTACTTACCTTGGATTGTCTGTCTTTACTTTAGCCAGTACCTCACACACAAATGGTTCCATCTTCATGCTCAGTCCTTCTCAGTTCCTTAAACCTCTAAACTGAGACAAGAACTAGAATGGTCACAGATTCACCATTTTGATTTCAGTAATTTTCCTCCCTGCTGGGATTCAGTGGTACACTATACTAAGACCTGAGGGCTGTTGCCACATCTTTGCACCTGTGGACAAGTGTGCCGCATTTCTGACCACACAGTCTGTCTAAGTCCCTACATCAATGGTTCTTATTTCTGGCTAAACATTGGCCAGGGTCCCTTTTAAAAAATGCAGCTTCATGGGTTTCTGTCCAAACTATTTGTTTTTAAATTGTCTGGGTGATTCTAATGTATCCCTAAGGTTGAGAACCAATGTTATACATCCTTTGCCAACAGGATTATTAACTTTTGATGTCTACTTGACTTGGCTGCATACTCCAATACCAGCTTCCAAGATTTATGAATCTTCTCAGAAGCTCTATCTAAAGTTTCTAGATAGCACTGCACCGTCTCTGTAGAATGGTCTTTTGCTCGGCCCCCATCCCATCTGTTTTAAGATTTTAGGTTTGCCAAGTCCCAGACATGCCTTAAAGAAGCTCACCTGAATCACCTCATCTTCTACCTCCCACAAAGACTGGTAAGATTTTATTATAACGAGCAAAGTAAATCTAATCATGGTGTTCTATTTCACATCTGGTGGTAAATGCAAAGACTGCATTACAAAAGGATGTAAACACTGTGTGAGGGAGGAATATCTTTAAGCACACATTTCTCCTGGTATGAATGCAAGACAACTACTCTTTTATAGTTTTAGACATATTACTCTTTTTATAGTTTGCTATAGTTTGGTAGTTTCCTACTGTGATTTTCTGTGGTGATTTGTGATTTCTTAAGATGCCTCTCTAATAGTTGTTTTATTAAATTCTAGATGCATTTGTTAAATATTTCTAAGTAAAGCTTAGGTCAGAAACCATGGATAATAAAAAGATAAGTAACACGTGATTTTTGATCTCCAGAAATTGACGCCAGAGAGAGAGGCATACGTGTCACATATGGCAGATGACAGTACACTTGCTCTTCGAGGTACTGAAAGGAGCTGTGGGGAAAGAAAAAAATTTCCACTGGAGAAAAAGCTGTGGGAAAACATTAAGGAAGAAGAAACAGATGAATAATAAAGACAGAGCTTCTACAGGTGGGAATATAGAGGCATACTCATACTAAGTGTGAGCATACATGAAAACATGTGGGGACAGAACCCGTTTAAGGAATTGGAATCCAGTTTGGCTTGAACACAGGGCACTGAGCAGTAGGTCTGTGGGCAGTTACTTAAGAACAGAAAGACCTGGGGCGCCTGGGTGGCTTAGTCAGTTAAGCGTCCGACTTTCGCTTAGGTCATGATCTCGCGGTTCGTGGGTTCGAGCCCCGCGTCGGGCTCTGTGCTGACTGCCAGCTCAGAGCCTGGAGCCTGTTTCAGTCTGTGACTCCCTCTCTCTCTGACCCTCCCCTGCTCACGCTGTCTCTCTCTCCTAGAAATAAATAAAACATTAAAAAATTAAAAAAAAAAAAAAAAAAAGAACAGAAAGACCTGGGGTGCCTGTGTGGCTCAGTCAGTTAAGTGCCTGACTTCGGCCCGGCTGTGACCTCACAGCTAGTGAGTTCAACTCCCACAATGGGACAATGGGCTCTCTGCTGTCAGGGCTGAGCCTGCTTTGGATCCTCTGTCCCCCTTTCTCTCCACCCATCCCCCACTCAAGGTCCTTGCTCTTTCTCTCCTTCATTCTCTCTCTCAATCTCTCTCGATCCCCCTCTCTCCCTCTCTCCCTCATAAAGAAACATTAAAAAATAAAGAGGGGTGCCTGGGTGGTTCAGTTGGTTAAGTGTCTGACTTCGGCTCAAGTCATGATCTCATGGTCCATGTGTTTGAGCCCCAAGTATGGCTCTGTGCTGACAGCTGGGAGCCTGGAACCTGCTTCGGATTCTGTGTTTTCCTCTCTCTCTGCCCTTCCCTGGCTCACATTCTGTCTCTCAAAAATGAATAAATGTTAAGAAAAAAATTTTTAAAAAAACAAGGGAAAAGAAAGACCTGGCCCTATTTGGAAATATTGAATGGCATGTCCAGACTTCATTTGCTACAGTGAGAAACCACTGAAAAGAGGCACATGGTTAGCTCTGGACTGGGAGTCAATTCTCCAAAGAAAAGAAAAGGGCTTTAGAGAAACCGCTGCAAAGATCCAGAAGAGATGTCATAAAAGATAGCCTCTGTTGAATACATTTACACTGAATATTTCCCAAAAGATTATAAAAGAATGTTAAGTTTTTCTTATGAATGTATCCAGGATGCACCTACAAGTGCAGAGAATAACACAGTCATTATACTAGAACTTTTCGACTACTAAACTATATTTCAGAAAGATTCCTGTTTGTACTGAAAGACTGAAAGCATCGACAGAAAAAATGACAAGGTGGGTGCACATATATAAATGCATTTTCTTTAAATTTTCTCTTATGAAATAGTGCTGTCATCAGACTTGACATATCTCCTTTAAAGAAGATTTAATTAATATTTATTGAATAACTACTGTGTGCCAAGCTAGATTTCAATAATGTAACAAAAGAGAAAAACAACATACTTGACTTAAGGTACATAGTGTTCTTGTGTCATATCCATCATTATACCAATTTTTATTTTATAAAGACATAGTCACGTATTTTTTTATTCATTATTCTTTCTCCTCTACATAGTCTATGGTTTGGCTTATTTCCCTCCATGACACCCCCCATCCTCTCCTCTGCCCCAAACATCTAGCACTAATATCAAGTAGCCAATTTACTAAATTTACTAAAATTAAATATGCAATGTGCCAAATATGAAATTTACATAACGAACAAAGCACAGAAGTATGCTTCTGGGAGAGTTTTAAAAATCAATTTGAATTTGAATTGAAAAATTTGAACTGAATTTTAAAAATCAATATTTTGTATAATTATGTCTCATAGAGTGGCCCTATACTGACTAAATATAAAACCCATTCTATGGTTCTAAGCATTTTGTAATTAAAAAAGAAGAAGGAAGGAAATTTCTAAGAACACCGTGTCAATAAATTTATGATAAGGATTTTTAGAATATGGTGACAAAATTTTGTAAGATGAAGAAAAAGAATCTTCAAGTCTGGGACATGGTGGGGTAACAATGGAAAAATTTTCAAAAATGAGTCAAAATGCTTAAAGATCTACCAAGAAAGTGACTTTCTAGTCAGAGAGACAAATTTGTAACAGATGGGATGTACCAAAATATAAAAAATACTATGGGGAAATTTATACTAATTCGCCATTGTCAAAAGTTTTCAATTTGAATTTATTTTTTCTTCAAGTGGATGAATGTCAATGTCAAAGGAAATATAGGAAAAGTTCAATTTGCATTATAAGGTTTTGATTTTAATGGTGAAATATTTCTATTTATAATATAAAAAACACATAATTATGCTATTCTTAGAACCATAACCACAAAGTATACCATTATCTAAAAGTTATCTCAGCCAAAAGGAGGTCAATGTGGTTAAAAACAATTTAATAAGCCACTTATCTATTCCTTAAAAGTGGGGAAAATTGTTTATATTTATCAGAGATTTTCCCATTCTGAGTTCTTATTCACATATAGCCAAATGACTTTACTTTTTATAGAATAAATTTCCCTTGAAAATTAAAAGTCGGACACAAACTATCATGTTTCCAATTCTTGGGAAAATGTTCAGATGAAATTGTCCAATAAAAAGGTAATTTTAGAATTCAGAATAACTGCTTGGAAATAATGGGGGTAAATTCCATGCACATTGGTTTCACTTGTCTAGACTGAAAACTGTGCTAAGATGGACATTTACAGAATTATTACAAATGGCCAACTACTTAGAAATTAATGCATAGCAGTGACAGCAGTACATTTCATACCAGTTGTGAGATTCATGTAATTTCCTGCTATGATAATGGGTCACAGCCACAGTAATTCATAGCAATTTATGATATACCTGTGGAGCACTCACAGTGACGGAAATGAAATTAACTCATGCCACTGTGGAACATATGCTAAGTTTTATAGATCTTCAGATAACTAAGTTTATTTTTAACACAATAAGTGTAATTCTTGAGAGCAATTCCCTGAAATGCAAGCTGCTTTACAGCCACCATCTTAAAGCTGCAGATTTCTTCTGCAGTTCTTTTCACAAGGGTGGCAAATTTTCTTCATAGGAATATCTTTAATCTTTTATCCATTGATATCCTGGGGAGCCCAGATTAAGGGTCTAAGCTCTAGAGACAAAGGGACCCTGGATTTGAAACCTAGCTCTGCTACTTAAGAGGAAAATCAACCGACTTTGATTTATTTTTTTAAGCTTATTTATTTGAGAGAGGGAGAGAAGGAGAGGGAGAGAAAGAGAAAGAGGGAGAGACAATCCCAAGTAGATTCCATGCTGTCAGTGTCGAGCTCCACTCCTGGGGCTTGAACCCACGACCTGTGATATCATAACCTGAGCCAAGATCAAGAGTCGGATGCTCAACTGACTGAGCCACACAGATGCCCCTACTGACTATGATATAATTTACACAACTGTAAAATGAGAAAAAAAAAAACAACAATAGCAAACTCTGGAGATGTGAACAACAGTAGGTTATCCATTTAAAATAGGTGTAACTGTGAGCAGCACATAGGAAGCAGTAAACGAATATTATTTATTACTCTGCCAAAGCTGAGTTAACTGAAAATGTCACCACAATATGCAGATGTTTTCCTTATAAAATAATAGTAATGTATTTTAAATTCAAGTTTTCCTTGTTTCTTATTTCTTTAACACATCCAGCATTTCTTCAAATTTATTTAAGGTCACCACATCTTGTGACAAGTATATTTTGTTTCACTGTTTTGAAATTCAATGAATATAATAAATAACAAAAGTTAACTGAATATTGAACTAGTTCATGCTTTTCATTATTAATGAGTCCGCTATGTGGCACCTGGGTGGCTTAGTCAGTTAAGCACCGACTTTGGCTCGGGTCATGATCTCTCAGTCCATGAGTTTAAGCCCCGCATCAGGCTCTGTGCTGGCAGCTGAGAGCCTGGAACCTGCTTCAGATTCTGTGTGTGTCTCTCTGCCTTTCTCCTGCTCGCACTCTCTCTCTCTCAAAAAGAAATAATAAAACATTTGACAAAATAAAAAACAAAAATAAATGAGTCTTCTGTTTTTTATCTTTAATAAATTTACTATTCTAGATAGAGTTAATTTTTGCCAATAATATTCCACACTGTGCCAGGTACTATATATAGTTCTATAATTGTATTAGATATTGCACTTCAATTCCTTTCACTATTCTTTTTTTAGATAAAAGCTATATAATCTATCTGCATAACATGCTAACAGTCATATTATATAATTTAATAAAATAAAAATATATATTATTCTTATTATGCTTTTACTCCATACTGATCAATGTGTGGTGTCAATTATCTCATGTCAGCATGGAGATAATAATAGTTTCCTTCATATAGGATTATTCAGTTGCTTAATAGATGATATTGATAGTTAATAAGTGCTTACATAGATTTACCTGCTAACTAAGTAAAACAAATATTTATCCAGCACTTACATACTACAAAATCATTTCCTGGTACTTCGATTATGATAAATATGCAGAAGTCAAGTTTCCTGCCCTTGAAAATCTTACGTTATAAAAACAGATATATGTGTCTGCAAGTCTTAACATTAGACAGTCATTTATTTGTTCAATAGAAATCTATTGTAGGCCATGTGCTCTTCTATACCCTCAGGATCTCCTCCCCTTCATGAAAAAAAAAATGATAAGAAAGCCACCAGTGTTTTCACAGAGTTTATCTTCCACTTGGAGAAAACAGAGAGTAAGCACACGCACGTGCACGCACACACACACACACACAGAGGCACACACATGATACATATGATAGTGATAATCATTACAAAGAAAAACAAAGATAAAAACAAGCTAAGAGGAGAGAATAACACAAATGGGTTGATTAAAATGATATTTTTGATAGGGTATTCAGGCATAAGTTCTCATTTTTGCAGCCACCTAAATGAAGTGAGAAGCCAGACCAAGAGAATATCTGCTGATAAAGCATCTCAGGCTGAGAGAATAGTAAGTCCATTGGCTATGAGACTGAAGATGGTGTTATAATCTAGCCAGAGTACAGAAGCCACTGTGTCTGAAACAGGGTGATCCAGGCATAAAGTGGTAAAATACTAAATCAGAGAGATAGTTGAATATAGTAGCATTTAGGTCATTGTTTACCATGTGATGGATTTTGGATTTTATTCTCAGAAAAAATGGGAATTCAATAAAGGATACGGCCAGAAGAGTGACATGCTTTTAATACATAGAAAGGTTAAGAGATGCTGTGTAGGAAATAAACTCTAAGGAGAAAAGGTTTAAGAGGTGAGATTATTAGGAGGTTATTATAACAGCTCAGGTGACAGAAGACAGAATGTTATCGATGAGAGAGAGAATAGATCAGATTCTGGAAATGTTTTGGTAGTATAGCCAAAGGACTTGATAATACATTGGGTATGGGACATTAGAGAAGGGTGGAGAATGTGATATATCCATCAAAGAATGGCAACAACCAGTGTGAGGTCAGAGAAAGAGAATAGCAGCTAGAGGGTGGCATTTAAGCAAGAAATTTAAATGTAAGTGTAATTTTTGACTAGTAAAAACAGGTGAAGATGGGAAAAGGAGGAAAAGGAACACAATCCAAGCCCAGGAAGAAATATGGAAAAATGCATAAAAACACAAAACTACTAACTGAGTTTGGTTATCATTAAGCTGATAAAATGAGAGATGAAGCTTCCTTGATTAAACAATTTTTTACTAAACAACTGTTATTCAGTAGGGATTCTATTAGGTTCTAGAATTATAGCAGCAACCAAAATAGTCTGAAATTTTTCTCTGTGGGGAGCTTACATTTTAGTGGAAGAGACAGACCAGAAAAAAAAGATCAAGAAATTAAATTTACATTTTCTTATATAGGGACATGTTTTAAGAAGAAGTAATAAAGTAGGCAAGGAGTGGAGACAGTTGTGTATGTTGGGAAGAAGAGAAGATTGTAAAAACAAATGATACAGGGGTGCCTGGGTGGCTTAGCTGGTTAAACATCAGACTCTTGGTTTGAGCTCAGATCATGATCTCATAGTTTGTGAGTTTGAGCCCCACATCAGGCTCTGTGCTGACAGCATGGAGACTGCCTGGGATTCTCTCTCCCTCTCTCTCTGCCCCTCTCTCATTCATGGGTGGGCACACATGCATGCTCTCTCTCTCTCAAGATAAAAAAAAAAAAAAAAAACTTTAAACAATTATTTAAAAAAAAAAAAAAAGGACCCAGAACGACCTTACCATAAATGTTAATTAAACACTTGAAAGGATGGCTCGTAGCAGAGGAAGACTCCCCTGAGAAGGTGATATTTGAGTAAAGAAGTATGGATGCATCAGAAGAGAGCATTCAAAGCAAAGGAAAAAGAAGTGGAAGGCCCCAAGGAGTGTATCTGGAGTAAAAAACCACATGGAGTAGGTGTATGTGGTATCTCGGAAGAGGGACAAAAGGAGTATAACAGGGAAAGACTAAGGAAGTTGGAGGAGTTAGGGTCCAATTCGGGGATCGGAATAGAGGACTTAGAAGACTCATATTTAATAGCCTCAATCTGACAGGTCTATAGAGAATACTAGATAATTGGAGAAGTGGGAGATGATCATGTACATGGTTTAGAATGTAACGTAGGTTTTTCTCACCTTGCAAGAAATTCCAACTGAGATCAGATTTAGGGACATCACTTTGACACGAATACAATAAAACCTTGGTTTGCGAGCATAATTCGTTCTGGAAACATGACTGTAATCTAAAGCACTCATATATCAAACTGAATTTCCCCATAAGAAATAATGGAAACTCAGATGATTCATTCCACAACCAAAAAATATTCAAATAAAAATGATTACAACACTGTAACATAATAAAAAATAATCAAGAAAATATAAAATTTAAAGAAAAGTAAACAAATTAACCTGTACTTACCTTTGAAAATCTTTATGGCTGGTATGAGGGAGACAATAAAGAGGAGGGTTATTTTGTACGATTACTTTCATTATCACTAACGGATGTTGACTACAGTACCGTATTGATAAACTCTTGTCAATGACAAGAGTCATATTGCATTTAATGTAACTGGCAATAAGGAAAAGGCCTATATCTGTAAGCAGCCTGACCTAGAATGAAGCAAAGCATTCTTAAGCCTACTCTTGTATGGAAAAGCAAAAAAAATATACTAGTGCCAGTTGTGGGCACCTTCCAATGTTCTGAAAAATCACTGATTTCAGTCAAACACCATGGCCTGAGACTGAGCATAAGAGACAGAGGATCACCCACAATTCCACAGAGAGAGAGAAGTGAGAGAGAGAAGTGAAAGAGAGAAGGACCACTGGCTCAGTTGTGATCATATGATGTTCGGCATCAGTACTACTCATATTGCAAGACACCACTCAGAACAAGTTACTCGCAATTCAAGGTTTTATTGAATTTAGGATTAATTGGAGGAGTGGAGGGCAATGAATTCCAAAGCTATTGTGGTTAGTTAAGAGAAGGTAGTTTGGCCATTTTGCTCATTATTGATTCCCAGCACCTAACACAGATCCACATAATCCATTCACTGAATGAGCAAATGAATGGGTTAATTTTTGAAAGAGAGTAATATTTCAGTAATAGGACCGAGACTTGGTAATTGATGGATATTTGGTTTGAGAAAATTGAAAACCTGAAAATGACTCTGAGGTTTTAAAGCTAACATTTGATAATCATATTGACCATTTTATGAGGATGTTACTAGTAATGGGCTTTCTCAGAAATGCATCATTTTATCCCTTCAAAAGCCCTGCACAGCAGGTGCTATCATCAAGCAATTATAGAAATGAGACAAAGGAAGGCTTAGTAAGAGATTCAGCCACTTGCCCCAAATTGGGCAGGTGGTTAATCGTGGAGCCAAGACTCAAACTCAGAACACTTCCATTACAAAGCCTTTCCTATTTTCCACTAATCTGTGTTGATGATTCGGAAATAATGTCATTAGCAGAGAGAGGCAGTAATATAGGTAGGAAAGGTTACAGGAAGAAGAGGAGAAGTTTTGTTTAATATAAGCTAAGTCTGACATGTCAACATGAAATGCAGACAAAGACTTTTTCAGAAGGTAGAAAGGTCATCTAGAAGTCACGGGGGAAAAGGGTGGAAGAGTGGAAATTCAGATTTTGAAGCTGCATAATTAAACCCCTGGAAATGGTTACAATGATTAAAAAAGAAAAGGAATTTTAGAAACCATAGTTGAAGTGCTTATGTTTAGAGGTTAGGAAGAGAAAGATGAGCTGATGAAAGAAATGAAACTTATATAATAATTGCTCTTTCAAAGCATCTGTATTAAAATCATCTCCACATCAAAAAAGGTATTCGAGTATGGTAAATACTGCTAGGAAAGAAGCATTTACAGAGGAAGGATTAGAATAGGGAGAAAACAAGGCAGAGAGAGCTAACTAACAAGTCAGGAGGGAATTTCAAGAATTTTTTTATTTAATATGAAGAATACAGTAAAAAGTATAAACAGAAGAATATTGCTTGACTTGGTGACTTATAAAACTGTTTTTGTTTGTTTGTTTTTAGGTAGCAGAGGTGTTTCCTTATTTTATTTAAAAAGTTTTTAGGGACGCCTGGGTGGCTTAGTTGGTTAAGCGTCCGACTTTCGCTTAGGTCATAATCTCGCGGTTCGTGGGTTCGAGCCCCGCATCGGGGTCTGTGCTGACTGCCAGCTCAGGGCCTGGAGCCTGTTTCAGTCTGTGACTCCCTCTCTCTCTGAACCTCCCCTGCTCACACTGTCTCTCTCTCTCTCTCTCTCCTAGAAATAAATAAAACATTAAAAAAAAGTTTTTAATGTTTATTTATTTTTGAGAGACAGAGACAGAGTGGCAGAGAAAGAGAGGAAGACACAGAATCCAAAACAGGCTCCAGGCTCCGAGCTGTCAGCACACAGCCCAATGCGGGGCTTGAACCCACAAACTGTGGGATCATGACTTGAGCTTATGTCAGATGCCTAACCTACTGAGCCACCCAGGTGCCCTACGTATTTCCTAAACTTTATGGAATCAAAGAGGGTACAGCAGAGAAGTTGTTGAGGCAGTAATTATAACTTTTAAAAAAAGTGTTTTATCGTTGAACAGAAAAGATTCAATGATTCTGTGGATACAGGGCCTGGAATAATGAATTTACCACATAAAGAGACCTTGAGGCTTTCTTTACAAGAAAGTAAATTGACATCTGTAAATAAAAATGTCTAATGTCACAATGATAATAAGGGTCCAACCTAGGCCAACCGAGATTTGGGTCTTATGCTCAGTCCTATATTAGTGTCAACATACTATACTACCTCTACAAGACAAAAAGGACTGATTTTAGTGTCAGTTTCGGTAGAACTCTGATCCACAAGTCATCTATAGAAATTTCAACTATAAATTCCCTTTGGTTACTGGCAAAGATTAATGGGTTTGAAACAAATGCAGAAACATGGTATTGCTATATTTGTAGATGAAACCTGTTTTCTTATTTTATACTGTGTTTAAACATGTTTTGAAATGTTAGTATTTTTTAAAGAAAAGCTACATTTCTGGAAGAATACTTGAGAACAGACTTAACTCTAGTTCAATTGTGACTTAAAGATAATTGTAAACAAAATAAATGTGATAAATATTCCACTATCAAAACCACCATATGATCATATGTTCTACAATATATAGTGTACAGTGTTTCACATCACAAAGTTGATGTTTTTATTAGATACAAAAACAATGAAATAACATGGGATGCTAAATAGCCACAAGCCCAGGATAGAAATAAAGTGCAATACATGGGATGTTCATAAACTTTGAGAGATGAATAAAAATTTAAACATTTTGAGCATGGAGAAATGGTCCAGTATTATTTGCTTAATATTTATATAGCAAGTAAACATACTGGAAGAAACTTAAAAAACTAAATGGTGTATATTCAGAATATTGTTTTGTGTAATAAATTTTTTCAAAGAAAAAGGAATTGATCTAAATAAAAAATGATTAAGAATTTTTTTTTGTAATGACAAACTAAACTGTGTAAAATAGATTTGTCAAATTGTAACGACTATTCCCACAGTAACACCAAGATCATTACTGGTTGGAGAAATAGTTAATAATTATCATCAGAGCAGTTTTGAACTTTTAAAAAATTGAATCAAAGAAATCACAGCCAACTACTTAAGTTATACAGTCCTTGTTTCCTCTGTGAACAGTTTGACCAATTATTTGTGTGTGGTATCTCAGATGTTCCCATATCTTATAAATGGCCCACATAAAGAGAAGGTATTCAACAGAATTTATTCTGTGGACTAACTATTCTATTAACATAAATTACAATGCTATACCATTATAGCTTTATTTGCTACCCAAACTAATTTTTGTTCGACTTTCTACAAAATATTTCAGAGAATATCCACAGATAAAATCAAAGTTTAGGTATAAATGACAGATGTGCCAAGATATACTTATTTGAAAATGCTTTCTTAAATTCTGCTTCTAATTTTACAACTGATGATCAACTCTGATCTCCTGACCAAATTAGACTAAAGCTGATATGTTTTAAAATAGTTGCCTGTGCTGTATTAGCCGCAGGATAGTCCCCAATATTTTTTTCCTAGTATTACATCCCTCCAGGAGCCTCCTGCACCCAGAGCTATTTGGCATCTAAAATGGTAACATGTACCAATTTGTTTGCATTATGGCTCCCTTCAAAATATAGAACCCAAGTCAATTCTTGGTAATGAAATTGGATTACAGTACTATACCGAAGAAAGCCAGTCCACCTGATGTAAGTGCACCGGAAAGAAAATGTTCTGGTGGGATGTTCTGGTCAATTTTACATTCTTGTTATTGGTGAGCTAATTCCTAAATCCCACAACCATTTAGGTTGTTATAAATACCATTTAGTATTTATTTTACCAAGTTTTACATATATAACATATTATTATATGTATTATATGCTGTTTTATAATATATAGAGAGTTGATTTTATACAGGGTATTTTACCCTTATTCATATTCATTATCATAGCTTACGGCTTTCAAATATTAGCCTTGTTATTTTGTTTTTCTGTTTTGTTTTGTTTTAATGTTTTTTATTTAATTCTGAAAGAGACAGAGTGTGTGTGAGCAGGGGTGGGTCAGAGAGAAAGGGAGACACAGAATCTGAAACAGGTTCTAGGCTCTGAGCTGGCTGTCAGCACAGGACCGGACCCGGGGCTTGAACTTACAAACCGTGAGATCATGACCTGAGCCGAAGTTGGACGCTTAACCAACTGAGCCACCCAGGCACCCCTAGCCTTGTTATTTTGAAGACTATTAACTCTTTATTCCTATAAATCTGAATCCAAGAAGGTCAGGAGTACAATATTTTTAATCTCAGCTATCATCCAATAGTATTATAGGTGTCGAATGGAAGTTAATGAACACTGAACCGTGCAATGTGGTTTCTAGAAGACATGGCTCGGAGTCCCTTCTTGGATTTTGGTGTTCTTTCCCAAGCTTGACTAGTCGCCAACACAATCATGCCCTGAATACTTTTTATTGAGCATATATTATTCTGAGTTCTTGATATCTGTAATTTAATATTATCCACCTTCGGGAGCCTGGGTGGCTCAGTCATTTGAGTGTCTGACTTCAGCTCAGGTCATGATCTCACAGTTCGTGGGTTCAAGCCCCGCACAGCTGTCAGCACAGAGCCTAGAGCCTGCTTCAGTTTCTGTGTCTCCCTCTCTCTCTGCCACTCCCCCATTCATGCTATGTTTCTGTTTCAATAATAAATAAACATTAAATTTTTTTTAAAAAGCAATATTATCCACCTAACTAATCTAATGAGTAAAGAGCATTAATATCTTCTTCCTATTGATAAGGACACTAAACTTCCAAAAGATTACAAAAGATCTTGTCGACACACTCTAGGAAGTGACAAAGAGAAGGTGTGAACTCGGGCACTTTAGTTTAGAGACTGTACTCTTAATCACACTTCTCAGTTGGTTTGGTTTTGCTTATCCTTTCCCCCCCTGGTTTTTATTATTATTATTTGAGGGAAAGTACAGTTCTAAAAGACACTCTATGCCACAGTTCCACTCAAATAGGAATCAAAACTCCTGTTTTCCCTGCTCTGCTGCTTCTTAGTGTCCACTAGCTACTCTTTGGTCTTCAAGTCCCAATCCATACGGTGCCTTGGCAGTGAAGATTTTTCCTTCTCCACTAAGATTGAGTCACTTGTTCCTCAGCTCTCTACTGGCATCACCTTCTAAAGAGTTCTACTCTTAATATCTTACCTCCTACTGCACTGATTTGTTTAAACATTTTTCTCCAAAGAGGTTACATTTTCCCCACAGGTAAATTTATATGATCTTTAAGAGTACAAATTCTCACGGGGCGCCTGGGTGGCTTAGTCGGTTAAGCGTCCGACTTTCACTTAGGTCATGATCTCGCGGTTCGTGGGTTTGAGCCCCGTGTCGGGCTCTGTGCTGACTGCCGGCTCAGAGCCTGGAGCCTGTTTCAGTCTGTGACTCCCTCTCTCTCTGATCCTCCCTGCTCACGCTGTCTCTCTCTCTCCTAGAAATAAAAATATAAAAAAAAAAAAAAAAAAAAAAAAGAGTACAAATTCTCTGTATAGCTGAAGAATCCAGCAGTGTTTGAAAATTTATGCATTTGCAGGGGCAGGTCATATGAAAGTATAAAGCCAGTTAAGCACAACCAGGACCCAGAACTGTGGTGAGCTAGAAAGTACACTGATGGCCTGAAGAAATTGCACTTTAATTTTTCATAAACACTCCTGTCTCCTAATTATAATAATATCTATCAGCGTTCATCCAATAAATATTTGCTCAACTAATGAAGGAAGAACATTATATTTTTTAAAGTTCCAATAAAAAGAACAAAATGAAATGGGTAAGCATTTAACTGTGTGCTATAGACTAAATTGTGTCCCACCACTACCAAATCCATAGTGTTGAAGTCCTAACCCCCAGGACCTCCAGATATACCCATATTTGGAAATAGGTCCTATAAAGAGATGGTAGCATCAAGATCATTAGGGTGATCCCTAATCCAACATGACTGGGATCCTTATAAGAAAAGGAAATTTGGACACAGACACATATAGGGGAAATATTATGGGAAGACAAAGCAAGAAGACAGCTATCTACAAGCCAAGGAGAGAGGTCTGGTACAGATTCTTCCTTCGTGGCCCTTGAAGGCACCAACTTTGCCAACACCTTGGTCTTGGACTTCTAGCCAGAAAGAAAATAAATTTCTGTTGTTTATGTCACCCAGTCTGTGGCACTTTGTTATGGAAGCTCCAGTAAAGAATACGCCACGTGATAACATTTATGAAAAATTGAAAAGTATAATATTTCAAGTAAAAGTTGTTTTAGGTACCCAGTTAATTGGCTGACATATTAGATTGTTCTCCAAAATTTCTGGGTTAATGTTTTCAATAGATGTGTCTGGCAAACAAAGGGTTTTGAAGAGAGTCAGAAAAAGAATGTAAACCTTTTTATTATGATGATGCCAGTCCAAAAAAAAATTAAAGATTTTTATTTATCAGCTTCTAGCAGGGCCTAAAAAATAAGGTAGTTTAAGGTAAATGTACCTGATTTCAATGAGACATATAACATATAAAAAAAGAAGCAGATATGCCCTTTAGGTTAAGGAGTCATGAAACAGTTAAGCAGTAAAACCTTGAGCTGCTACAGATGGAGGATGTTTAATAGTGTGCAGGAAGTAGTTTAGAGTCCAAGTTTCTGCACAATGAGAGACCTGTTTTCAGCTAAGACCTAATGTTGAAATTATGCTTCCAAATAAAAGTAGCTGAGGTTAAAATTTGTTTTCCATTATTATATTTGGGTAGAAAATTGCAGGGCTACTGCACAATGGAAGGCATATATAAATAATAAATTACAGAACACAGTAGGCAAAATTAATGTCTTCTTATGAATTCCATTGTTATAAATAGAGTAAAGTGATATTTTTTAAAGAGTAGTTGATATAAAAAATACTGCAAATGAAAGCAAGTGTTCTTTTTGGAATAAAAGTAACTGAGTCAGGCAATGAACAACATACACTAACATCATCTGGAAACCCGGACTTTATAAGAAGAGAAAAGTCAAAACAGAACTAGGTCTTTTAGTATAGTTTCCAATACTACACTTGGAATAAAGGATTGGACATTATACCAATCCAATAAATGCCTGGACATTAATATCAGAATCCCACTTTGTATCAGATAAACTTATGGTATACTTCCTACTACATAATGTAAGACCACACCTTCTTGTTTGGTCATATCCATACTCAAGAAATACTCAAATTTATTCCCTTCAGAAATTTTTAACATCTTCTAAACAGACTGGAGTCCATTCAACTACTATTCTCCAAGCAATACCAAATGAAGAAAAAGTTTCTAGAGAAAGAAGACAAATTAATGATAACCTTTACCTAATGCTCCTAGTAGATAAGAAAGATGATGGCTGAAAACTGAGCCACTGCATTTGGCAACATGGATGTCATTGGTGTGCCTATTACAGAATGAGACTTTAATTGGCTTATGCCTATCTACATGTGCATTATCTATTTGTTTCTTCAACGACATTTCTCAAAGAATTATTACGCGTTGGCACTAAACCGGTAACAGAAAAATAATGAAATCTATTTAATTTCATAAGACAAATCATTAAATCAGAAAACAAATGAAAGAAAAATGCCCCCTGAAACCCTGTGTTTCTTCAGATTGCTTGTTTTTATTTAGGATATACTAATTGCACAATTTAAAACATTTAAAATTGTCAAACAAAACAGATTGAGGTGCTTAGGATTATGTGTGTGTATTAATTAATATACAATAGATTTATTTTCCAACAAGTCAAGAGACCTGCTACACTGCATTCCTCAACCCAATTCCTTAGGTGATGCCACAGAGCTATGTCATGGTCAATTATCTCAGATAAGTGCCTACAGTGAGATGACAGCTGCTTAATTTAGCCTCTTCATACACAGGCATAAGCACACAAACAATATACATCAATAAATCTTTTCTCTGATATTTACCAATTAATTCTAGGAATACATAATCAAAACAAGGTGATGTTTTTTAGAATTATACTGATATTACAAATCTAAATTCATCACTTTATTTAAATTAATTAGCGTTTATTTCATATTTATGTTATTCATGAATGTTCACGTCACATTACCAACCTCTCTTCATATCTTAGTTAATGTAATAATATTATGTATTTACAGTTTTAAAACGCTAATTTGATATAATAACATAGTAAAAGACTTTTAAAAAGTAATTCAACAATGGGAAAGTATGCACGTGAGAATAAAAATTAAAGTCTATAGTACCCTAAAAGAGTACATTCACCATATGAAGTGAGAATTTAAACTGTATGCTGTTAAGTTCAATAGACTTTTATGATTAATATAAATATGAATAAAGAATTTTAATTTTGTTAGAAAGGGAGAATAAACAAAGCAGCATTTTGTAGGACATAACTCAGAGCTTTATAAAAATGGACACAAAGAAAATGAAAGATTCAAAACATAGCTCAGGTAACAAAAAAATTCAATAAATTCAACAAACAGGTGCATACCATCTCATTTCCTTGGTTTAATAGGGCTTTGAAATGTTATCTTTCTACACAATGGGATTTTCTATAGAATTCCCTATACACAACATGTTTTTCTATTGTCATTTACCTAAACACTGAACATACTGTGGAATCAGTACTGCTGGGCTGAATGAAACTGTAAAAAGCACCAGCTGGTTGTATTCAGAATGGCACTTGTCCAGGTCTCAAATGTCTTATTTATATACAATGGAATCCTGCCAGCTGTTTAATATTTAGGGCTAATAAATGTAATTGGCAGTACTACACAAGCACAACTAACAAAATATCAGAGAATACGTCTCAATGTGAAGTTTGACTTGTTCTCATCTCACATAATTCAATTTGTGACAGTGGAAAATAAGTTTAACCAATTTTTCTTCTGAAATAATAAAAAACTTTTAAAGAAAAAAATGTAAACGAAGCTGTAGGTGAGTTGTAAACTTACCATCTGTTCTACATTTTATTAAACCAGGGGCATATATTGATAGGCAAAGTTTATACCATTATACGGATGAACAGAGGTATTTAGACAGGTTGCTATGTCTCTTATAGAAGGTAAAGGTTATTAAGTTCTTGAGGAAGTCACAATCTAGTGTCAAAATAAATTGCTATTGAGTGAAAATACAGTGAGATTTTACCAAGAGAGGTTTATATAAAAAGGAACATGGAGCCTCTAACTCTGCTAGTCAAAAATGTAACATTGTGAGTAGATTTTTATTTCTAGTAACAAACAGTAAACATGCATCTCTTGATGGAAGGAAGGAAGGAAGGAAGGAAGGAAGGAAGGGAGAAGGGAAGGGAAGGGAGGGAGGAGGGAGGGAGGGAGGGAGGGAGGAGGGAGGGAGGAAGGAAGGAAGGAAGGAAGGAAGGAAGGAAGGAAGGAAGGAAGGAAGGAAGGAAGCTTTCTTGCAAACAAATTGTTTTTCTGTGCTTTAAATTTGATTGACAGGAAGGTGATCTTCCTCTCAAAATACTAAGACAACAGATTCCACTAGCAAGTCATTATTTCATCTAAATTAGCCTAAAAAATGACTGTACCCTGGAAATGATATTATATTAATCCTAAACCGTCATTTGCATAATCGTGTGACTATGTGAACCCAAAATGCTCTGATAGCATAAGGGGTGGAAGGGCAACACTGTGTAGAGATTGTGAGCAACCAAATGAAGTGAAAAATGGAACTGGAGACCAAACACATTCTTCAACCCCCCTCTATTCCACACTTAGTCCTAAAGAAAACAAAAAAAGCATAGTTCTGTAGCTAATGATGATGTATTAGGGGGTAATAATGATGAGAATCTAAATAGGTAAGAAATCTGAATTCTAATTCTGTTTCTAGCACTTTCTATGTGACATTTGGTATTTAGTAACTACCCCTAAATCTCTATGTTCTCATTTACTAAATAGATACCAAACATAAGTCCCCTCTACATAAACTAGTCACTTAAATGCCCAATTCAACCATAGTTAATGCTGGACTATCCATCTCACAGATTAACATGTACTCTGGGACAACAGAATCACTAAAAGTTAGCTTTTTAAGTTTTTTAATTTCCAAGATTTATAAAGATGTTTGACATCAAAAAAGATGTTTGATATATTTAAAATTAACAAAAACAAGCATATAAAGGGTTCTGACGGCAGAAAAGTCAGAACTTCTCTGAACGTCCTTATATTACTGACACTGTTTTTACTTTGAATTATATAGAGAAAGCATAATGTTTCAAGATTTAGGTTCTTAAATATACCCTGATTACAGGTGCACATACATAGACATGTGCTGTTTTCATAGCACAGTCATACAAATAAAGCACAGAGCTCATCCGGAGAATAATCTGGAAACAGGAAAAAAACAGACAGTAAAGTTGGCTCTTCTATTTCAGACACTAAGAAATCAAGAATGTGCTTTCCGAACTGGAGGTACCAAACCCCCTGACAGTTAAGGACACCAGATTTGGATGGGTTGGATCTTTTAACCCCAGGAGCAGTAGTTCCTCACTTGACAACCGAATATCACTTCTTTTTTCCCGTAAGTCCCCTGTCTTCTCACCTGATTTCCCATCACCGTCTTGCTACAGAACACTCAGCCTGACTAGAAAATGGCAAACATGGGACTAGGGTAAAACTATTCAGTTTTTGAGTTTTGTTTCATTTTGTCTTAGCAATCACAAGGGATACCAAGAATTCTGACATGGAAAAACTTGAGTGCCATGAGTACAGTATCTTTCACTGATTTTTTAAAAGAGCGTGTGTTTATATTTTGGATTATATTCCTGCAAAATAGGAGTTTGGTTGTTCCAACGCTTACTTTTTTTAAGCCCTCTGCTGACTGCTACTTTGTAATTTCTGCATATGATTATTGAAAGTAGGATCACTTATGGAACATCTAAACTAATTTCAAAACAACCAGAATGTAATTAGATTAATGCCAATGTAAACCACCAGCCCAATGAATGCAGGTATTTTAAGCACAAACAGAATGTGATGCTTTTGATACTACATAATCCCTGTGGCCTGGATCATACTGAGATATCCCCGTTGTTCAAGGGCTTCCATTTAGATGAAGTCACTCAAACTGATCAACCGGCCAATCAACTACTTTTACACGGTTACCCTCATGTTCCCTTCTTGAATGCAAATAAATAAGTAAATAAGTAAGTAAGTAAATAAATAAATAAACAAATTTTCCCTTAGGAGAACTAGTTTCTTTCAAGTTCCCACTAACTGAGATAAAGTTGACCATCCTTGGCAATGATCTCTATACCTACTTGGTCTTTGAAACATTCCAATATCAACAGCCTACAAATTCCAAATATTGCTCTGAATCAAGTACATATTTTCAAAGGAAAATAGCAAATCTTTAAAAAGCAGCAGGAAAAACTCCACATGAAAGAATTTATAAAAAGTATACCCTTAACACATTATTTTTTTATTTTTTTGAAATTTTTAAAAGTTTATTTATTTATTTTGAGAGAGAGAGAGATAGAAAGCACAAGATGGTGGGGGAGAAATAGAGAGAGGGGAAGAGAATCCCAAGAAGACTCCTCACTATCAGCACAGAGCCCAATGCGGGGCTCACACTCACAGATCATGAGATCATGACCTGAGCCAAAATCAAGAGTCAGACACTTAACCGATGGAGCCACCTAGGTGCCCCAAAACATTTTTATAGTCATAAGATATTCAATTATTTAAATCTCAATAATTCTAATTAATCCACAGAATCTGATACACTTTTTACAACCATGATTAGATTCAAGCCTTGAGTTTTGCAAAGGAATTTCAGATGAGGATGCCAGTGTCAAAATCTGTCATCACTTCCTAATTTCTGAAAAATGACAACTATTTACTGAGTCATTCAAAAATATGTGTAAACAGATATACAATTCAAGATTTCTGCTTAAGAAAAGACCAAATTTTGTCTAACCTACCGAAAGATAGAATTCAGGGTTGTCTTAGCTTTAGCAGTTACATCAAATTACAATAGATTATGTGGCTTCGACAACAAATATTTATTTCTCACATTTCTATTATCTGGGAAATCTAACTTTATGGCACCAACAAGATCCAGAGTCTGATGGGGGCCACTTCCTGTTTGTAGATGGCCATCTTCATGTTGTATACTCATGTGACAGATGACAGAAAGAGATTATCTCTCACGTCATCTTCTCATAAGTGCACTAATCACATCCAAGGAAACTCCATCATCATGACCTAGTTAGCCCCCAAGCACCCTCTTCCAAATACCATCACATTGGGAATTTAGGCTTCAACATATACATTGGGGAACAGAGACATTCAGTCAAAGCAAGGACTATCCAAAACGGGATTAATACGGGGCGCCTGGGTGGCTTAGTCGGTTAAGCGTCCAACTTTCACTTAGGTCATGATCTCGCGGTTTGTGGGTTCGAGCCCCACGTCGGCCTCTGTGCTGACTGCCAGCTCAGAGCCTGGAGCCTATTTCAGAGTCTGTATCTCCCTCTCTCTCTGACCCTCCCCTGCTCACGCTGTCTGTCTGTCTGTCTGTCTCTCTCTCTCTCTCTCTCTCTCTCTCCTAGAAATAAATAAAACATTTAAAAAAATATATGGGATTAATACATCTCAAATGCTCAGTAAACCATGTGGGGTAGGAGGAATATATCAGAAATTCAATCCATGTTTATGTGGTCCTACTTCTAATTTATATTTAATTCTAATTTTCTGTACAATATATTCAGAAGTATGTGTACACATAAATCTATAGATATCTATAAATACATAATGGTAGCTAAACAATTATTTTAATGATCAGGGTGTATTATCAAAATGCTTTGATGGTTTAAAATTATACTGGGAATCTGACTTCAAAAATTACCTACTTGAATCTTCAGATTAAAATCACATTTGCAATCAGTTTTCCTTTCAGGTTCAGAAATGTCTGACATTCTAACAAGTTTTAGTGCTTGCTCTGTGTATTCCAATCCAAAAACCAAGCTATTTATCACAGATAATTTTCATTCAAAACATTTTAAATCAAAGTAATATATACCATGTGATTCTGGAAAGCAGAATTCTTTGAGAGTTTGAGAATTCTCCAGAATTCATGGAGTTTTATATCACATATAGATGGTTTTGATCTTTCTATGTTTCCTGCTTAAAAAATGAGTAGGGGACATCTTACTTCCCTGACATTGATACAGAAGTAGAAAAATATGCCAAGTTTGTGTTGGGCATATCTCAATTTTTACATACATATTATTTCCAGGTAAAGCAAAACAAACAAACAAAAAAACTGCATCTACGTGCACACACATAACTCATACCTATACTATAATTTAATTTAATTGAAGACTTTTTGTCTTCAAATTTTGTCTTCAAATGTATTGACTTTTCCTTTTATTTTTCAGACTTCACCTTATTTCTCTTTGTCATAATGTACAATACATCTTTTGAAATTACTGAAACGAGTAGATATCTATATGGACTATCTGGAGAGTCAACTGGACATCTATTCAAACTACAATTTCCTATACCAAGCTATCAATGCATTCCTACCTCTTATTTTTAAAGAACATCCTGATATGTTTAAACTCTCCATGAGGAATAGCCATATTTTCTGTTCTGCAGACTACACGGCTAGCAATTATACATTCCCGGACTGATCTTTTGCAGATGTCAAAGAAATTTGATGAAAGAATGATCGCAGAATGGAGCCATGGTTGGGATAGTTGAGTGCCACCACTGAGTATGATATGCCCTTGCTATAGGAAATAAAGGATGGTATGAGACCCATATTTATTTTTCACTGAAAGGAGGGTGGAGATGGAGGGTGGTAGGGAGCCGGTTAAAATCACGAAGAATAGTGGAGGAAAAAGGAGAAAAGACATTGGTGATAGTATGGCCAGTAAATGAGAGCAAAATTGTAGTGAAATAAAACAAACATAAGTAAGAATGGAAATAATTATTTCCATAGTCTTTAAGTGTCCACGGCTGGCTAAATAGTTTTAACGCAGTATTTCATTAGTCTAAAAGGGGCGCCTGGGTGGCTTAGGCGGTTAAGCGTCCGACTTTCGCTTAGGTCATGATCTCGCGGTTCGTGGGTTCGGGCCCCGCGTCGGACTCTGTGCTGACTGCCAGCTCAGAGCCTGGAGCCTGTTTCGGTCTGTGACTCCCTCTCTCTCTGACCCTCCCCTGTTCACGCTGTCCCTCTCTCTCTCCTAGAAATAAAAAAAATAAAAAATAAAAATAAAAAAAAAAAAGAAGTAATTATTTAAAAGACAACTCTTTCAAAAGGTGCTAGCTAGGGCCGCCTGGGTGGCTTAGTCGGTTAAGCGTCCGACTTTCGCTTAGGTCATGATCTCGCGGTTCGTGGGTTCGAGCCTCGCGTCGGGCTCTGTGCTGACTGCCAGCTCGGAGCCTGGAGCCTGTTTCAGTCTGTGACTCCCTCTCTCTCTGACCCTCCCCTGCTCACACTGTCTCTCTCTCTCCTAGAAATAAATTTAAAAAAAAAACATTAAAAAAAAAAAAGGTGCTAGCTAGTGCTGTGCCAAGAACAATGACGTGACAAACTGGAAATCAGGCCTTACGTGGATACATTCTCCGCATCACGCTTTGCAGCGCCGGCTCCGGGGCGTGCAATCCGCGCAGTCGCACAGCACTCTGTGCTCAGGGGCGCGCACTTGCGCAATGTACTGCTATCACTATCATCAAACTGTGTATAATTTTGAATTTATATTTGAATAATAATATTATTATATACATATATAAGGAATTATTATTATACCTAGTATCCCTCAAAGTAAGTCACTACTACTGATATCTTATAATACTAAGGGACATTTCAGACTGAGTACCTCATTGACTGTGGAACTAAAAATTCAAAACTTAAGCAGGACTAAAACACCATAGCATTGAATGCTTTAACATTTCTCTCCACTACCATTTCCATCATACTGTATTTTTTTTTTCATGCTATTTGGTTGTACCCTCTTCGGAGCTGGTTATTGGTTGCCTACCAAATAGATCTATTTGAATGTCTAGCTGCATCCTCAAAAGTTTCCATCAGTGTACAAAGCTGAACTATATGACACAGTATATAACTGCTACCTTTTGTTGTAAAAACAAAATTCTTCAGTAGAAATTGGAAGAGTCAGACAAAACGGCATGATTTGCTTACTCAGTATATCTTTGTTATGTTTACTCAGCTAGATTGTAAATTCCACAGGAATGTGTCTGTGTTCTTCAGAATCCCTACCACAACTTCAGAACAAGGCAGATATCTAATAATTACATGTAAATTCACTGAAAGTCTAAAAAAGAATGAACTGTGGTATGAAGAGAAAAGAAACAAGTGGAATAAGGAAGTAGTTTGAATAACAGAACTAGAAGATCATTTTGAGTCTGTGAAACACAAATTGCTTGATTATAAGAGCACTTGTGTTTAAATAAAAAATAAGCATTTTCAAAATTATGAAAGCAAATTTTAATTACTCTGTGTTAAAGAGTATGGAAAATGTTATGTTAAAAATGGTTAACCATTCGTTTGGCTTATCCACATCTTGGTCAAAAGACTGTGACAAAACCTCTTTTTTTTTTTTTTTTCTTTTTAACTCCCTGGGAATTATTTTAGCTCCTCCTATATGAGTAATTCTTAACAAATTACACGAACTGAACTTGCTGGAGTATTTCCATATGCATTTCACTTACCAAAAAAATGTTTTTCTTTCATGTAAAGCACAGGTTTACCACTCAAGAGTTTCATGGAAATAAGTCTTTTTTTTTCCTTAAAAATTAATGACAGAGAAAAATAAATGACAAAGCTGGAGTCAAGGAATCTTGGAAACAGTCCAATTGTTTTATCAGCTGCACCACAAGGCAAGCAAACCTTCACCTTGTTTGGCCTTATACTTGCTACTACACCGCTGCTTTTCATACTCTGCATTTTGCATATATGAGCAAACCCTCCTCCTTGGTTTAATATGCTGATTACTGTAAAATAAGCATAATGTCAAAACAACATTTGACCCAAAGCATCATAAAGCTGTGGCTTTCTAACCAGTGCTCCTGTAACATACCAGTCAGTAAATATACACACCATAAATTTAAGGGTATGGTCTCATCTTTCTCTTTGGGGAATGGAGCATACAGCCTTGAAAATCAAGAGAAACGAACTCCTGATTCAGTTTACAGTAGAGTGGAAAATTTACAGAATAAAGAAAGACCAGGTTTGGAATTGTATAAATGCCAATGTCTAAACATTTCACATTCAAGACTGGTCTATCTACAATATTTTAGATTATGGAAGGAAAGGGAGAACCTTAATGGAGATCATTTTTTGAACATATAGCTGTTTTGACATCTTATAGTTGGTGTAGTATGCACATATGAATTTTGAGGGAAGAAATTACTCCCTGTGTTCTAGAAAAACATAGAAACAAAAGAAAAGTCTTTCTAAACATTCTCAGCGATACATCACATTGTCTTACTGTAACTTTTCTATTCTTTGATAACAAGAATAGATAGGAATAAGTAAGTCCCACTTGAGCTACATTTCTGCATATTCAGACATTTAAATTATTTAGCCTCTAACTCTCAGGGTATTAAAAAAAAAAAAAAAACGCTGCTCTCAGTGAGACACTGATTTCATGCTGTGACAAGCTCAAAAATGAAAACAACTACACAGATGAGAGAGTTTTTCACTAAACCGCAGCTCTAAGCACAAATGAATTCCTGCTGGGAACATGTATCTACAAGTGTGAGTGTGTTTGACTTGGTAACACACATTTGTGACTCTATGTGTTAATAGGAAAAAGTAAAAAAAGGAGCTACACAAGGATTTCATTGTCCACATTTCTTGAAGATCTTTTTTCTTGTAGTTAGTTTAAAAATATTGGCAACATTTAAACATAACACTTAGCATTGGTTCAAAGGCTGTCTTCACTATAGTTAACCACACAGTTCTCTGCTCTGCCCCATAGGTGACCTCAACCCAAACAAAAAAGATGAGAGAAGATTTGAACTTTATACTTTTACATTCCCCTTGGACTAGTCTGGACCAAAGATCATAAAGAGACTCGGTACGGATCATATGATTTCTTTCTTCTTAGATGATGCAGTATGTGTTCTATTATTTAAGAAATAAAGTCAGATGGTAACTCCTTCTTAAAGCTCTCCTCCTTTTTCTTTAATTAGACTTCTTTAAAACCCTTTCTCTGATAACCCTATCTATACCGCATTCCTTGTGATAATTGAAGGAAGGATCAGAGACACAGGAATCAGTATTACACTAGAAGAAATACTAATCTTCCAAATCATTTCTGTTTCCAATATCATTTCACAATTTTTTGTTTAGATGTTTGGAAAACATGAAAATGCTTTTGAAATAATTCAACACTGAAAGAAACCAAAATAATATTTTCTAAATGGTTGGTTAGGGGATAAGGAAATTATTTTCTTCAATTTAAAAAAAGAGAACCCAAATCAAATTTACAATAAAATATAAATGATATAACTTCGATCCCTTCGTTTACAAAAAAGATCACATTTTAGTAATATATTACACCTACAGTTTGTATACCATAACTATTTCTTTTACTATTTTATTATGGTATAATATGCTGTGGCCAAAATGAATAAAATTTTGAACGTAAACACACAGAAATTGTTTCAAGATTCAGATGCTACCAATAAGTAGCAAGTGATATAAAAGATCTTTTATTTTCCTTTACTCTTCCCATAAATCTGATATGAAATTGTTATTTATCTCAGTAAATGGAAGATAAAATATTCAAGAAATGTTTCAAAATATGGATCCTTTAAAATGTAAGTCTTAAAATATTAATATTTTAAATATTAAATTATAACATTCAGAAATAATTAATATGTAAATATTAATTCCTAAAATATATATTTTAATCCACCTAAAATAACTAATGCAAGCTCTGTCTTCACCCAGAAACTTCATAGATACTGTACCATCTACAGTAATAAATGGATTCACGGAGGCCATATTTCCCAAGGTCTAAAATTTAGATTAGAACAAAAATTTCTTTCAGGACAGTTGGTGCATTTTTGCAATGATGTCTGGTTTCACAGACATCTTTCAATTCCAATTCCTAAAACCACTCTAATATATGTAAAATTCTAAGTTCTTTATTAAAATTCCTTTTTAAAAAATGTTTATTTATCATCAAGAGACAGAGCACAATCATGAGAGGGGCAGAGAGAAGGCGAGACACAAAATCTGAAGCAGGCTCCAGGCTCTGAGCTGTCAGCACAGAGCCTGATGCAGGACTCGAACTCACAAACCATGAAATCATGACCTGTGCTGAAGTCAGATGCTCAAATGACTGAGCTACCCAGGTGCCCCAATAAAATTCATTTATACATCAGTCTTATCTTTCTACAAATGAAAAGGAACATTCAATAGAAATCAAACATAACTTGTAATAAATAACCTAAAAAATGATCCAAAGTGTTCACAGATGAAAAAGGCTCTTAATTATAAGCCTTCAAAATGTTGACTTCTAATTAACAGTAATTTATGCATCATAATGCTAGAGGAACTGCACCTTTAGGTGGTTTAATAGGATAATTGTTCTCAATATTTCAGGACTATCCATCTACAAATAGATGAAGTTTCCATATTGGTAAAATACTGGTTTTAATATTTTCATAAAATCCAAAATAGGAATAAATTTCAGTAGACAGATAACACTATAGTCTACCTCTTGGGATTTTCCTCCAATAGTTTAGGTCCTTTTAGGGGACATTGTTTTCATTATTTTTAGATATTATATTTTTGCTTTGTGCCTCAAGCTGCTTTGGAAATTTTGGGGTAGAATAAATTAACCAACCAATAGAATTTCCTTAAATAGCACACTATCTAAATAGGAGAGAAGTAAAATGAATAAAAGGAAGAGAGGTAGAAAAGAGGAAATAACAGTAGGCAGCACAGCACAGTGAATACAAATATAAAACACATGGAAGATTGTCGACAAGATCCCAGTTTAAGTTACCCAGAGGGAGATGTACAGAGTACTTGGATAAAACAGTACATTGAATTTGCAATCACTGATTTAAATTAGCTAACTTGAATATTGGGGTTTTATTTTTTTAGTTTTATGGCATTTTCAGTGGCTTTTCAAAACACTTTGTAACAAACTAAATCTTAAACCTCATTGACAATTTCAATATATTTTGATAAAAATAAAATCTAAAGGATAAATGCAGGAAGGTAACGCTTTACACGTGCAATGTGCTGTCAGCCTCTGTCACTCTTTTTTTTTTTTTCTTTCTGTCACTCTTTATGATGACTGAAACCTTACCAATGGGAGAGAGAACATCAAACCGGAAGACAGAAGGCAGATGTAGGAGACAGAAATATACATATATATATATATTTTTTATTGTTAGAGTTCCAAATGTGGACAGGCAATCCAAGGCATCAGACGTGCAGTCATTCCTGGAAGCACCCCGAGAGATTTCAAAACTCGGTTGTCAGTGCACACCAAGGCATACACAACACTCAGACAAGGGTCTCTTGCAGGCGGGATGCATAGAACTGCTGGCAGCTCGCTGCCTAGCACTCTGCACATGCTTAGACGGAAAAATGTTTGGTATGATCTTGAATCAGATATAAGAAGAAAAACTATTTTTACAATATTTAGGAAAATCCCAAATGATGATGAGAAGTGATAAACTTGAAACACACACACACACACACACACACACACACACACAGTAGCCCTTTAATGCTATGCTACATGTAGGCAAGTGTTTTGGCTTTGCAAATTAGTTATTAATCAGTATCTAGAAAAATATTGTGTATGTGTGATATTATGTTTTATATCTGTGTCTTGTGTGTATTTGTTGTTGCATGAGTGTCTGAAGCACTAAAAATTCTGTATGTCTTTATTTCCATTAACATAGAAAACTGAAATTATAAATTTGGAAAGTCATTTTTGGATTTTATTTATTCTTCTCATTGCATTCTCCTCTAGGTATATTCCAGGTCAATTCCAAGTATTATACAACAAATTCTGACCATGACAATTATTTTGTTACATATTTATTTACATACTTATAGTTAAGTACATCATAACACTCCTTGCTGTAAGCAATATTAAGGCATCTAACATTTGTTAAGTGCTTTATAAAGTATTGTTACATGCAAGTCTGTGAGACATGTATTATTACTTTCATTCTACAGGTGAGTCTAAGAGACTCTTAAATACAGAGATCAAAGTAAGGATTGCTGGAGGGGTGTTGGGTGGGGGATGAGCTAACTGGGTGATGGGCATTAGGGAGGGCACTTGTTGGATGAGTAATGGATATTATACGTAAGTGATGAATCACTAAATTCCCCTGAAACCATTATTATACTATATGTTAATTAACTTGGATTTAAATAAAAATAAAAAATAATAAAAAGAACTATTTGTAAAAACAGTAATTTTACAAATATTTAACTACTTGTAAAAATAAATAAATAAATAAAAAGAAGGATTAAATGACTAGGACAAGAATAAAGAGTAAATGGAAAAAGATCTCTCCAAGTCAAGTTTTTCAACCTTGAACATCCATCATCTTCCTATTGTGCTATGTTACTGATATACCCAAATTGAAATGTATTGTGATCTGCATCACAAACACAGAAATGGAATGGAAAATGCTAGATCTAGTTCTGTATTAGAATATGGAAAACTAAATCTCTTAAACTAATATGGAACTTATATCTAAAATAAGAAGTTGCACTCAAGATAGCATCAGCTGGAGGCAGTGGTGCCCAAACAAAACAACAAGAAAACAAAACACATAAAAACGTAATCAGAAGGAGAAACTAAGTCCTGGAGTATAGAACTGTATGACCTTCTTGCTCCTCCTTCACTTTCTTCTCCTCTCTCTCTCTTCCTCCATTCTTTTCCCCCTCCTCCTCCATCCCTCTTTTTTTTTTTTTTTTTAAATACTAGGAGTATCAGGGGTGCCTGGGTGCCTCAGGTGGTTAAGCGTCAGACTTCAGCTCAGGTCATGATCTCACGGTTCGTGGGTTCGAGCCCCGCGTCTGGCTCTGTGCTGACAGCTAGTTCAGAGCCTGGAGCCTGCTTCAGATTCTGTGTCTCCCTCTCTCTCTGACCCTCCCCAGCTCACGCTGTCTCTCTCTATCTCAGAAATAAATAAAACATTAAAAAAATTTTTAAAAAAATACTAGGAGTATCAGAACATAAGAGAATCAGAATAGGATTACAGGCATGGTTCAGAAACCAAAAGGAAGTTTTTAGATGGCAACCTTTCATTTAAGAAAAATATTTTAGCTAACTTGTAAACATGAAATCTTAAAATGGAATAATTTTGTGAACTAATATTTAGGAATAGTGTCTTAAAGCCTATCAGAAGGAAACAAAACTTTACAAATGTATTAAAAAATCTGAAAAAGCTATATTTTAACATAGCTCAAAATAAACCTCCACATACTAAAATACATATATTTGACCATTCATGTGTTTTAGTATTTAAAAAATGATGTGCTTTAATAAATGATCAGTAACTATACTGCACCTGTAAATCACAACTTGAAATGAATGGTTTAAAGTTGTCTAGAGCTTGTACTTGGAACGGATCTTGCAATCTGAGCATAGCTGGCATAAAATATATCATAAAATATTGACACTTTTCCAACTTAAAAGGGTGCCAAATTTTCCTGGAGCAAATTGTACTTGTAAACACCAATCATTTTTACAACACTTTAAATTATCAAGTGCTGGCACTTGTGACCCAATTTGTTTAAGCGTTATTTTGGATCACATTGAATAAAAAGGGCATATTTTCAAAGACAACATTCTACTGCCAAATAAAACCTACTCATGTTTATTTCTTCAGGTGAAAGATTCAGGGTCAAATTTTAAAAAGGCTATCGCGTTTTTCCCCTTATGAAACCCTTACAAAACCTATTGTCATGTTTTCAAAGCTTGGTTTAATTGAAAAAGAATTAAGCAGGACCAGAGAATGTTACTATGATATGTCTCTAATTAAACAGAGACAAAGACAAAACAAGCATCACAAAATGCCCTCATGTTTTTCATACTTTGCAAATGTTACTGTTGTCAGACTTTAAGCTGGATATTTTTTAATATAGGACCAGAAACTTATAATTACTGGCATTTGATTAAATGGCTAGTAAAAGTTCTTTTCAGATTTCCTATCTTTATGAAGTATTATCACCTCTATAAATATTATACTGTGATATTTGTTTCATAATTTTACCTGATGCTTAAAGAAACAAAAAAAAAAAGGAAAGAACTTCCATCAAGATATGTGCTTCCAACACTACCGGCTTTAGCTTGTAACTTGAAAATTAAGGGTAATGATAAATTCTGACTTACATTCAAGACAGGAATTTTTAGGGAAAAAAAAGAGACTTCTACAATATAGTGCAAATAGATTCTCTCCAAATCGATCTTTCCATAATTTTACTTCCTAAAGTGATATGCAAATTACATATGTTCATGAACTATTGGATTAAAAAACAAACCCAAACAGATGCAATCTATCCACAGATAACAAATTCATTGCATTAGCTACAAATAATCCATAGTCATAACTTCACATGATACAGCATTTGGCTGTAGTGAAATGTAAAGTAGTAAAAGCTACACATACACACACAATCCCATCACTTTTTGTCAGTGAATATATTTATATGTATATCTGTATCTACCTAAATACATATCAAAAATTTTTACAGAGTCAAAACGCTCAGTATATTTTATGATTTTAAAAACATTTTATAAGCGCTTTCCTTCATTAAGACTTTTTTAACTTGTGAAAATTACTCAAAACCTTTGATTGACTTATAATCCCAAAGTCAGGTCACTTTGGTTGTTAAATAATCTAAAATACCTCAAAATATTGTTTTGTAGTATTTTTCTTTTGTTTCCAGTACAAAGAAGAAAGCAAGACAATTTTATGCACATCACAGCACATAACTACATAGCCATGGATGTCCTATTTTTATTAACAATATGGAATAGGTCACCTTTCTGGTGAAATATTAATGGTTACTTGTTGTCTTCTTAATCATTATTTTTTCATTTAAAATCAGTCCACTGATAAGAAATATATTCTTCCCCTTATAGTTTTTCCTGCCCAGTAATTCTGCATACATATTATTCTAATAGCTTCCAATGGATCCACTTGAGTGACCAATGGAGAGGTTAAGTTAGAGTAAGAGAAAGCATTGCAACTAATTAATATGTCAGAGGAGTACAGCCCTAGCCAAAAGAGTTAATGAAGCTTGCTAAGGACACATGTGGGCCTTTTGTAACACAGGCCTGACTGTACAGCCTAGTTAGGTTAAATTGTCTGTCAGTTACTGGCCAGTTGGCCACCACCTGGCTGCCTAGGCCAGTCTCTCCCCCATCCCCAACAGCCCTCTTCCCAGCTCTCAATGGCAAGCTGCTGCCACTAAACATGGAGCAGCCTCTGACAAGGTCTGGGCACACAATGGGCTCCTGACAAGTGAATGAAGGGCCAGGGTGACACTCTGAATGGGGAAGATTTTCCCCATTTAGACTCCTAATGTTCACAACAACACCCATAAAAAAAAAAAAATCCCATCCTTGGTGTCAGGCCATTAACATTTATAACAATATGCTAATAACCTTCTAGATTACTTTCAGTTTCCAAGGACATTTAAATACATGAATTGATGGCTTCAAACCTTAAAGGAGGGGGGGTGGAAAGAGGAAGGGGCAGTTGGTTAGGGAGGAAGAAGAAACAAAAAGCAAATGTGAGAAATTGCAATCCATCTCACAGAAAACTACTCTGAAATTCCTCCACCCAAACAGAGAGCTTCTGTATGGAAAGATTACAGTTCAGTCCCACACAATGCCCCCAGGATAATGTAATCAAATCAGAAGGTAACTCCTGATTCAAATTATTTTTAAGTCAAGCCATGGATTCTTGGTTTTCTGGTTATATATTACCTTCTTTGAGCTACAACCAGGGGCATTTCCAGAGTACTCCAGGTAGAACATCTGTCCAAGTAGCATATTTTTTTAAGTATTGTAAAATATCACATCACAAGAAAGAAAAATGTCATTTTGGAAACAGGCCCTGCCTAAGGTTGTACCCTGAAGCCATTAAGAAATTAATGAACAATCCTGAAAAAATTATAAAGGATGTTTTCTTCCCCATTATTATATAATTTGCCATTTTCTAAGAATAAAACAGATGTGGGATGGAGTTTGTAATATTATGTAATAATATTCACTCAACATAAGCTTCAAAGTTAAGTATCTATTTAAGTTATCATAAGAAAAACACCTATCATATACACTACCTGCTATACTATATGTCAGAATTCATTGCTTCTGCCTTAAAGAAAGATAGCAACTCTTTCTTTAGAGCCAATTAGTGATATTCATTCAATTTGAAAAACTGCTGTTACCAGAGATTCCAATATTGAGCTGTAGCCACGAAATTGAATCTGCCTGGCTACCATGAGAAAAGGCATTTGAAAAATATGATGTGCTTATTTTAAATCTTGTCACAGGGACTTAAAATAAGTAGGGAAGTCTCCCATATAACATTTCACTTTTATTTACCGGGTAAAATGCTTCCTGTTTTATGCAGCTTTGAGACAACTCTTACAGATTTGGAGCATCAAAATTTGCATGTAATGCACAGGCAAATTTGTACCAATCTGCAAATACATGCCCATGAGGTGATGCTAAACAGAACCCCTTTTTGTAGGATTAGCCAGCTGAGCAGAAGTCTCAGGATATAATTCTTGAAACATGACTATGAAAAAGTAGACATTTCCTTTTCATGCTGTAAACATCTTTTATTTTTAATAACTCCTTAGACAAGGAAACTACTGAAATTAACTCCAGGTAATATTAACAAAAATAACAACAATAATGTGCATTCACATATTGTTTTGCCATATTCAGATTTAGGATTTAGTATTTCTACTTGGGCTCAGGATTTCACTGTCTACCCTCTTGTTCTAACTTCAGTAAAGAGAGTTATCACAGGGGACCCAGAAGAAAACTACAGAAAACACTAGCTCATATGCCATTAGCCCCTTGGCTGCACTTTGTCCTCAAAGTGTGTATATTAGAAGAATCAGCGGGTATCTCTACTGCCAGAGTACTACCATTCCATGTCTCTCCGGACAGAGAGTTAGAGTAGGATGGTGTCCTTGACGGTTTGGACCAGTTAAATCCACATAGTAAACTACTTAGGAGGAAAAGAGAATAGAATCCCCACATTTAAACGTAACTAATTCTACTTCTGTGATTAAATCTTCCTTTTATAAAGAATAACTTTATTTTATTTTTAGGAATAATTTGAATATGTTATTAATTAATATTAATTTACATATTAATAATAAGAATGTTGATATTAGAATTTATTAACTTCTAAAGTCACTCATTTGGTTCTTTCAATCACCATCGACAACCTCATGGGATGTCCTTATTAACAAATTCTTTCAGGAAAAGTAGACCCAATGCTACAATTTCTATGAAAAAATGTGACTCAAAAACCAAAGCCAAGGCTATAAAGTAGCATTTACATACCAGTAAAAGTGAAGTTGTGTTACATTTGGGCTTTAAAATTGCAGAATAAAATGGCAAGAGGAATAACTTGAGAGAAACCTCTTTTTATATAACCATGTGATCTTGCAAAAACAGAGTTTTCAAGTTCAGGGAAATAGGATTCTGACATATATGATAAAATCTGATAATATACAGGAAAACTATAGTCATATATGTGCTTTTTTCCTGTCTCTTCATTTGGGTTATTAGTTACATAAAATAATTGTTTTACATATACTAATCAGCAAATGAGTAGGTATATTTTCTGTGCAGATTATTTAAGATTGCAGGTTATTCTATATATAAAAGGCAAGATGATTTAAATAATTTTGTCATGGTTAAAAGTAATAAAGAATAATACAATTGAATCAGATGTAACATTTAGGAAGCATAGCTAAGATGAAATAAAAATGAATATATGGTATCTGCATGAAAAAATTACAGTGTTCTCACCAGAAGTTTAGATATCTTTAAAAACTATTTTAAAATAGATAAAATAACATATACAATTAGCAAAGTGATAAAATTCAACTAGTATATTTTTCAAAAGTTGTCTGGAAATTCCATCTTTTTATATGTTTAAATTACTTTATGTTTTTACAAAAAGAAAGTCTAACTTTGCATTTGGATGACTTAAATGAGCTGAAGCTCTTTCACTAAAACAAAGGTTGTCTGGCTGTTGGTCCAAATCTCCAGCCAAGAGGCAATTGTTGTCTCTAGACACAGACAATTGTTGGTGTTTATTCTACTGAAAAATGTGAATATATTGTGCTTCTGAGTATTTGCTTAATTTAAAGAGCTTTCTGAGAAATGAATTAAAAAACAGATACATGAAACTCCTTTTCTTTAAATTTTCTGCTAGTTTTATCTTCCAATGGAGTTCCAGGATAACTCCACACTTTCTATTTCAACATATTTACATATTACAATCACTGAAATATATCACAGTCATTGAAAATTATTTTTATATATTATGATATGTAAAGATAAGGTTTCTTTACCCAGCAATAGGAATTTAGCATGTAGCTAAATATCCATTTTGTTCTTACTTTCTAAAACAGATGGGCAGGAGGAAATTACTATGCATTCTTATGTTTAATTATTTAAAATCTCTTCAATTCACAAAACATTGCATTTCGTTCATTATCAGTACATTTTTTCCTTCTTAACCACAGTTTTGATCTAATGTACTAAACTCTGAAAAAGTTTCCAAAATATTAAAATTTAAAGGAGATTTGTTAATTACTATGAAATTATGTTTTGTTTATATTTACCATAGTCTATAATTCTCAACATTAAGCATGAAAAAATTAGGTACAGTAAATTAAGAATTAAGAAATTCAATAGCAAATGTTATTTTTTTCATGTTCTTTTGGTTTGTTTTTAATCATAGTCTCTCTAATGGTTGAGGTCTTTAGAGCAAGACTTAGAAAACAACCTATGAAAATCACACGTGCGTGCACACGTGCACACACACACACACACACACACACACACACACACACACACAAACACTACAAACCTTCCACTTTGAGAGATCCAATAACAAAATACCACAGTTGCCAAAGTTATCTGCTTCCTATCAAGACCCGTGTTTGGCACAAGAAGTATTCAATTCATTCATCATTGTCAATGCACTAGTACACTAATTATTTCAAATTGTTTCCTCAGCCAGAGGTCTAGGACAAATCAGGCAAGCCAAAAATAGCAGTTATGAATAATTATGCATAATTTACCTCAAGGCCTGGGCCAGTCTATCATTAAAACTTTTACTTGCCACACTGTGATCTCTGCTAATTGCAAACTTTAAAATTAGTTCAAGGTTGTCTTTTTATCCAGCGCCAACCTCAAACCCTCTTCCTAGTGACTTTCTGGTATTTTGGACACTTCAAAAAAAATGTCATCAGACTTTAGTAAATATATATATATTTACTAAATATATATAGTAAATATATATAGTAAAAATATATATATATTAAATGAAAGATGGAAATCAGTGGAGAAGGTATTGCTCCCACCTTTTGCATTGCTCAAATATGTTCACAAATGGTATAAAGATGAGGGGTTAGAAGTCAAAATATGGTAATGACCTAGGGGTGGGAATTCCATCCTGTTTGAAAGAGAAGAAAGGGCTTTTAGCAACGTGCAAACATTTCTCTTCAGAGGAAAGTTAGTTCTCAGACAGTCACTAAACTTTCTTAAGGAAGGGAATCTTGACATTGTACTATTCATTAGAAAGTTCCCAGTGCACTTTGACTCTGACCTTCATTTAAGACAAAAACTGAGATATCAGAGTCTTTTACCACTGATACGAGGATTTCTAACAGTTATTTTCAACTCTGCAGCAAATATAACACACAACTGAAGACCATGAATTTTAATTTCTATTTATTCTTTGTAATGTGACTTTTCCCATATAGGGAGATTGTTATGGACACACTTCACTATTCCCCATTTCTCCTCATTTCCCTACCCATTTTGTATATTGTAGTTATAGCTTATCTTATTGAAAAAGATTAAAGAACAAATAAATGTGATATTTCAAATTATCCATCCTTCACTTTTCCAACTTTACTACAATTTTTCTTATTCTAGGTCCTTGATTTTAGGCCATGAAGACATATATCACTAAGCTGTCATCCTCCTGAATTATTTTCTTTGTGTAAAATAAAGGATGCTCCATTTCATCTCAGACACATTTTGAGGAGAAATGGGCCAATTTGCAGGAATGTTTTTCCTGGCTATGTATGACCTGTCAGATAAATGCTCATTCCACCTCTTCTTAATAACACATTATACTTGCTGGGTTTCTTGTGTTTTGTGCTGTTTGTTAACTGATGCACTCAAAGAATCATCCACGCAAGACACCCTTTCAAAGTTGCCAGGTCAATTCACGCAAAGCATGAGTGCTATCTGAGGCCTCCCTAAACCTTATTTAGAAATATTCTGAGAGTCTGAAGTTTCTGCTAAAATAGTGGTTTGGAAACTGGTTGTAAGGAGATGATTCCAAGAAGCATAAGAAAAAAGGAGAGCAAATCAGAGGAATCTGGGGAATTAGTAGAAGAAAATTCTAGAGATAGAAGCTAATAGATTTGTCTTGAACATTCCAAAGGATTCTGATGTTTTCATTGTTGCCGTTTTTAGTCTTTCTGTACAAAAGAGAACCTGGTAATATGGCTGTTAAGATGGTACCAGAGTGAAAATCAGAAAACAGCCATTACTATACCTAAAACAACTCACCTTAAGAGTTACAGATAGCTGAGAAGCCTGGGTGGCTCAGTTGGTTAAGATCTGACTTGGGTTCAGGTCATGATTTCATGGATCATGGGTTCGAGCCCCACATTGGGCTCTGTGCTGGCAGCTAGCTCAGAGCCTGGAGCCTGCTTCAGATTCTGTCTCCCACTCTCTGACCTTCCCTTGCTCATTCTCTCTCTCTCTCTCTCAGAAATAAATAAAACATTAAAAAAAAAAAAAAAGAGTTACAGACAGCCAATATCTGCCTGGCCTCCCAATATGCACCAGTTACTTCAAGCGAAAATGGACCTGGTGAGTGGCTTTGTGGAAAGGAGAGTATATGAGCTGGGTATATTTTGTTCTCACTCTCAGAAATTGTACAATTTTTTAATGTTTTTTTTTTATTTATTTTTGGGAGAGCACAAATGGGGGAGGGGAAGAAAGAGGGAGACAGAGGATCTGAAGCAGGTTCTATGCTGATAGCAGTGAGCCTGATGTAGGGCTTGAACTCATGAACCATGAGATCATGACCTGAGCCAAAGTCAGACACCCAACCAACTGAGCCACCCAGGTGCCCCAGAAATCTTAACAATTCAATGAATAACAGGTAAAAAAAAAAAAAACAAAAAAAAACCTGAACAATACGTAAATAAATAACATGAGGTAGAAGAAAGGGAAGAAATAGAAGATAAACAAGGATGGTAGCTAAGACTGATCTAGATAGTGGATTAGGGGGTGCCTAACATTAAAGCTGAGCACCAGGACTGCAGGATGAAAACATGGAGGTCCTAATGATGGCAAAGAACTGAAGTTTCAAAGTCTGATCACTGAGGTTTAAATTCTGCCACTTAATACCTGTTCATTCGTCTTTTGGCAAGTTACTTTCTCTGGCTCTGTGTCATCATTTGTAAAAGGAAAATGATGACAGCACCTAAAAATGTAGGCTGAACAGCATTTGAAGAGCCAGGAGAAAATGTTCTGGGAAAATGAAAATGCAGGAATGAGAGCACTAAAGGGTGAAACCATTTGGTGCTTCTGAGAAACTGCAAATTGGCCAGGGTGACCACAGTGCAATCTGTTGGAGATGAAGCTTGAGAGCAGCAGGAGCCTTATTACCCAAAGCCTAGTCAGCCTTGGAAAGGGGTCTGGAATTTGCTTGTTGTACAAAAGCTGATGTTTGCTCTTCCTTCAGAAGACACGAATGCAAGTGTTCAAGATAACAGAGGGTAGAAAGGGATGATATGAAATGGCACCTTCTTTTTGCTTATGAAAGTAATAACATTAAAAATTAAACACAGGATTAACAAAAGATTTGCATTTTAAATACATCACTTTGACTGCAATATGAAGATTTTAAAGGGGAAGGGCAACGGGAAGAGTAGTGACATTTTTATTACATGTGTGAGAACAGTTAAAAGATGGCAGTCTGGGCTATGGTGGTAGCACTGGGAATGGAAAGAATTTGACCAATTTGGAACGTGTTTGCCTTACATTGCATCTATTAAAAATTTTATTTCCTTGGAGAAGGTTTTTATATGTTGATAACACATGTTGGATGGGTTGCATAGTATGATGTTTCATTTTAATTCCAAAGATGATCAGTTTTGCAGACTAGTTAAGGCATTCGCAAATTGTCTTATTCTTAAATGAAGGTTTTTTTTGTTTTCTTTTCCAGCTTTCCCAGCTTTTCACTTGTAGCTCGAAAGGACAGTAAGTAGGCTGGCTTTTCCCACGGATCCCAGTGGGACTGTTCAGAATGCTGAGTCAGAATCACTTACAGAATATCTCCTATATTAATCTGCTTTATGTCCCTAATCACTCAATGATTAGAAATACAAGTGACGGAAGACTGTAAGGAGCCCCTGTAGTCTTTAAAAGCCAAGTTTCTAAAGTTCAAGTATATGAAAACCTCAAATCAGCAACACTGCACTCAAAGACATTTTGTTTTAGTACTACCAATGATTTCAGTGTAATTGTGTAATTTTAATTTCATTTAATGTACTTTGGTTTTCACCAGGTTTTTTCTTATATTAAATACAATTATAATCCTTGAGATAAACTGTGTGGCTGTTCTGTTGAGTGCTCTGAGGCATTTGCACACCAGCACACAATCTATTAACATAATTTGGTGATCTCAGGAGAGCATAAAGGAAAAAAATCATATGTTTCATTGAGTAGTCTGAAGATCATTTCCAATACATTATTATTTTTTCCACAAAAGAAAATAAATACAGAGGCATATACGATTTTGTTTGTGTTGGGAAATTTCTGCTGGGTCAGAGGAAGTCAAGAAAAACTAATGGGATTCATACCCAAGAGATAATCTGGGTAGGAGCAGATCTAATGGGCAGGAGAAGCTATGATGTCAAGAATAAGAAGTCAGGTATGGGAATGAGTTCTGGAAAATGTCTCCTAACATAGTTTTCCTAGTTGATTCAAGCAATGACATACAATATACAAAAGTTCCTCAACTATTTTTTTTTGCAGGGAGGGGGTGGCAGATTGTCCCTTGATTTTGTCTAGGTTGTCTGGCATGTCCATGCATCTCTAGATCAATTATTTCTCTGTGTTCCTTCCTGTCTGAAATGCTACCTCTGAACAATTCGGTATTATGATTAGATTAATTTGGGTTGTTTCTACTCCCTTGATACTAGTTCATACCAGACTCCGTCCTGGTTTGGTGTTTTTAACTACTCTCCATCCCAAACGAGGCACAATCCAATGTTAAAAGATCCCCTTCTTTAATCTACCCCTAATTCATCTGAATGAATCCACCAGACTCAAATTTTTGACTTCGAATAGGAATCCTTTATTTTACAATATTTTTTGTATATGTCTCTCTCCTCCCCAACCTATCAATATTCTAATTAATTCTTGTCCTCTCCATGGATTCTGATTTGTCCAGGAGTGTTACGTTTTTCTGTGTCACTTAGCTGTAGCAGAGACAAGTAGTCCATGCTAGAAACCAAGAAACCTGAGGGTCTCTCAACTCTCAGAAAAGGAGTTCAGATACCTACAACTTGTTATCGATTTAGGGTATTTAGAGTATTTCATTCCCATCTTTCCATAGAAGTATACATTAGAGACTAAAGACATTCACAAAATTCCCACACTTGTTTTTATATTATAAAAACAAAACACACCTTTGGCATTATAAAACATGGATAGGATGGAATGGAATGGAATGGAATAGAATAGAATAGAATAGAATAGGGAACAGAAAAGGTTATCTTAACAAGTCAGGAGTCATATAAATGAGATGCTCGGAGAAAGCTTTCCCATTCAATCCCTGCAACTTCCCCGCCCTCATTCCTCTCCAAATCTAAATGTTATATACTTGAAACAAAAAGTTAGGGGCACCTGGGTGACACAGTAAGTTAAGTGTAAGACTCTTGGTTTCGGCTTAGGTCATGATCTCACAGTTTGTGAGACCGAGCCCCTAGTAGGGCTCTGTGGTGAGGGAGAGTAGGCTCTCTCTCTCTCTCTCTCTCTCTCTGCCCCTCCCCTGCTTGAAATCTCTCTCCCTCTCTCTCTCTTTCTCAAAATATAAACATTTTAAAAATATTTTTTAAAAATTTTAATAGTTTATTGTCAAGTTGGTTTCCATATAACATCCAGTGCTCATCCCCACAAAAATATTTTTAAAAACTTTTAATGTTTTTTTAAATTTATTTCTGAGAGAAAGACAGACAGTGTGAGCAGGGGAGGGTCAGAGAGAGAGACACACACAGAATCTGAAGCAGGCTCCAGGTTCTGAGCTGTCAGCACAGAGCCCAACGCGGGTCTCGAACACACTAACCGTGAGATCATGACCTGAGCCAAAGTTGGTTAAGACTGAGCCACCCAGGGGCCCCTAAAAATTATTTTTAAAAGGTTGATCAAGGGGCCCCTGACTGGCTCAGTTGGTGAAGTGTCCAACTTCAGTTCAGGTCATGATCTCGTGGTTTATGGATTCAAGCTCCACGTCGGGTTCTGTGCTGACAGCTCAGAGCTTGGAGCCTGCTTCAAATTCTGTGTCTCCCACTTTCTCTGCCCCTTCCCCACTCACACTCTGTCTCTCTCTCTCCCAAAAATAAATAAATATTAAATTTTTTTAATTAATCAAGTTATTATCCTTTAAAACTGCAAGTAATCATTGTTGAAAGCTCATTATGCACTAGGTACTGAGTTAAACTTTCTATAAAAAGTGTAACATTTAATTTGTACAATAATCTCATGAAAGCTTACAGTGAATAAATGACAGATGCAAAGTCAAGTTTAGGTCACCAGCCTGATTCCAAAGCTATTACCTTTCTAATTTGGTTCAATTATTGTTCTCATCATAAAATTAAACATCCCCGGTAAACGTAAGCTTTAATTATTTATAGTTTGGTGTGAATAATTTTTGTTGGGTGATCATGCTGATACAGGGGCAGACTGCCATTCACCACCCAGGCACCTCTTCATTGAAGGACGTGGTGCTCTGGCTACTGGGCATGCTGCCGTCCCTGACCTCTTCAAAGGTGGCCTCCGTGACAGAGAACAGCCACCCCAGAGTTCATGTCCTTCCCTGGGTGCCATATCCAGTGACCACTCACGTAGGAATTAAAAGGCCTTGACATCTCAGCCCAATTCAAGATAATTCTAGGGGCACCTGGGTGGCTCAGTTGGTGAAGCATCTGACTTCAGTTCAGGTCATGATCTCACAGCTCATGAATTTGAGCCCCACATCAGGATCTGTACTGACAGTGCAGAACCTGCTTTGGTTTCTCTCTCTCTCTCTCTCTCTCTCTCTCTCTCTCTCTCTCTCTCTGTCCCTCCCCACTGTGGGCACTCTCTCATAAGTTAAATTAATTAATTAATTAATTAATTAATAACTTAAAAAAAGGGATAACTCTAAGGAACCATTTCAGGTATGTCAGCTCCACTTCTCCGTCTGCTCATTCCTGCTTCCTCCTCTCCCTTCCACAGGTATGGATCCCCAAAGCACTTCTTAAATATCCAGCACACTAAATTCCTGACAGTCAGCTTGCTGGGAAAGCCAAATCCCAATAATGGAAAAAGAAGGAGAAGCTGGGCATGTGGTTTCTGGGAAAGAGGATTAAGGAGAACAATACTGAAGAAAGCAGCACAGCACAAAATGAGCAGAAATCAAACCACACACACACACACACACACCCCAGTCTCCCCCGTTTATTGTATTTGGGTCTGCATAAAACTAACATTACTGCGCCTGGTAGCTAAAAATACGTTATAGATACATTATTTATTAGTTCAGTGGTTTATTCTTTCTGATCTAATCTCCTGTATATGGCATGTTCATTTATTTACTCCTACTTTTCCCATTTCTATAATGCATGATTCCTAGGATACCACATTTCCTGGTAGGCTTAGAACAGTCTCACTTTATACTTGTTGTCCCCCATTTTAATTATAAGTAACACCCCCTTTCAGTCTCTAGTATTCCTGTAAGGTTGATGAATATGTGTTCATCCAACTAATTCCCAAAACTTGTATAAATCTTTTTGTCGTGATTGCATTTCCTATTTCCCCATATTATTTATCAAACATTAACATACTATGCAGCTGGTTTATTTATTATATGAATTTTCTGTCTCCCCTTGAATCCATTCAGATCTTTCATAACATTATCACTTCTATCATATTTATCATACCCATATGGAGTATTTGCAAACTGCCTTTTCCTGCTAGGATGAAAGAAAATTGATTATCAACATTTTTTTCATTCAAAATCTTGGAGTATATATAATTTTAGGATAAAGATCTTAAGGTGTTAATGTAATTGCAATATTTATTTATATATATCCAAATGTAGTATAATCTTTCTAATTTTGGAGAAAATACCCCCACTGCCCTAGAAAAAAGGAAAGAAAGGAAAGGTAAGAAAAAGGAAAGAAGAAGAAGAAATAGACAGAGCGACAAAGACAGATAGACCTAGAGAGAGAGAGAGAGAGAGAGAGAGAGAAAAGAAAGAAAAATATCCAAAACTTCTATAAAGTCTAGTCAGTGTTTGGTTTATTAACAAATGACGCTTACACTCCAACATCAAATCTCACAGATCACCATGTGAAGCTGATGTTTTTGTTACATTGATAGTTGAGTATACTCTAATATAGCAATCAGAACAAAAAAATAATAAAAGTAATAGCATTAGGGACAAAAAGATATTTAGCCACTCTGGATTCCCAGAAGCTGAGCCACTTTCCTACATTTGGACACTCAACCATCAAATGCTCCCCACTCATTTTCTGTGGCTCCAATTGGCAGCTGGTGATTGGCTCATCAAATAGTCCTGGCTAGGACTATGTAATGAGAGTAAGACACAGCAGCAAAATTATTCTTGTGGCAGTGAACTTGGCAACGCTACCTAAGTTCTACCAGCAGTGCTGTCCGTTGGTACCAGCAGCCATAGCCAGGACCTAAGGAAAGGTGATGACTACAGGGACGTCACCAATGGATTTTGCTGGTGCTGGCTCTGGTCCTCACTCTACCCTCCCAACTCGGATCCTGTTGCTTTTGAACCGGATTTTCAGGTCTTGCTGATGTTCCTTTGAGTAAGTTTCTTTTCTGACTTAATAAGCCTGAATGGGTTTCTGGTGCTTACAACTAAGAACTCTGGTGCATAATATGAGTATCTACTAAAAAAGTTCTAGCTTGGTATAAAATGATCAGGACTATAGAAATGACATCAAAAGTAAATCTTAGTGTATCAAAAGGCATAGTATTTGATAAATACTGACTAAATGAATCAGTGAAATCTCATTAAAAACATTTGATCCATATGCCAGCCATTAGCACAAAATGGACTAATAAGAAGTCACTAAATAAATAATGCATATATTCTTAAAAAGATACGGGCAAAGTTATTTACAGTATCTTGTCCTTAGGTATTATTACAATAGTAATTATTTAGGCAATAATGTATTATTTAGGCAAATAATAAGGAAAAATATAGTAATTTCCTTTCTTCTCTCTACATTTTATGTTCAAGAGATTTTTTTTTTTAGTTATGTAAGGAAATTAAGGGCAGGTATATTTATATTTTTCCTATGCAATGGCTGATGAAATTTTCATTCTTTTCAGGTAGAACTGATTTTAGATTAGAAAAATAGCTCTATTGGGGCGCCTGGGTTGCTCAGTCAGTTAAGCTCCAGACTTCGGCTCAGGTCATGATCTCACAGTTCGTGAGTTTGAGCCCCTCATAGGGCTCTGTGCTGACAACTAGCTCAGAGTCTGGAGCCTGCTTCAGATTCTGTATCTCCTTCTCTCTCTGACCCTCCCCTGCTCATGCTGTCTCTCTCTCTCCCTCTCTCTCTCTCAGAAATAAATAAGAACAATAAAAAATTTAAAAATAGCTCTATTCAGTCCTCTCTTGGTACTATTTACTAACCAGTGCTCCTTGGGACCTTAGCATCTTTCGTAATATTAAGTTATTGCTAGGAAGAGAGGCCCATTGTAAAATATGTTTGAGAAACAATAGGTTTATTAAAAAAGCAAATCATAGCTACTTAAACAAGACTTCTCAAAATCTTTAAAATATTAATGTTTTGTTATGAACCTGAAAGGAAATATGATAAGTAGCATTCTGTAAACTTATCTTATCTTGTTTAAAATTTTAACCTTAATATTTCTGGAGTAATACATAATCTTCTGATGGACAAACTTGGGAATTCTTGACCAAGTAAAATAGCCAACCAATAAATTGAAAGGATTTTTTAATCTCCTTTGAATAGATAGTAAAAATTAAAACCCCATCAAACTATAATTGTACCCTAATTGAAAACTAAAAGACAAGGTCTTATAATTAGAAATTATATGCCCTTTGCCATTAGCATTAAAGATAACACTCAATGAAGTGATAAAATCTATAATTTTATTTTTTGGAAAAATGGTTTAGAATGTTCTGGAGTTAACTTGCTTAGATTAAATCCTGTCTCCACCATTTCCTAACTGTATGACCGAGAATGATTTTTCTACCTTCACTGTACTATAATTTTCTCATCTATAAAATAATGGAATGCGTCTCATAAGGTAACCATGTGAATTAAATAAATTAATGTTACAAAGATTTGGTATATACTGAAACACATAGTGTGAGCTAACCAAACAAATTAATACATTAACAAATAAATGCAAAGCCTTCAACTTGAGAGAGGCAGAAAGGCTTCACCACCATTAGGCCTTTATATTACTTTCTCAAGCTTTTCTCTGTCTACCCTAATTAAAATTTCAAGGCTACCTATGGACTCTCCCTTTTTCCCTGCCCTGTTTTAACTTTTATTTTTCTCCATAGCATATGTCACCATCTAAACACCATTTATATTTTTAAGGTTCTTTATTATCAATCTTCCCCACTTCCCAGGACAAATTCTTTTCTTTGTTTACCACTGTATCTCCAGAGATACGTAAAGACAACTTCCTGGTATTAGTCACCTGTAGGATAATTGTGAAATCAATATATGTACATCATCAGCCCCCAGAGGGTTTTATCTCTGCTTCTGGGTCCTCCTAGCCTGGTCTTTATTCCCCCAACATTATCCTTTTACAACAGCCAGCTGCGTGGAGCAGCATGGTTATTCAGATAACCACAGACATAAGCACATATTCCAGAACCCAAAGGAAATCAGGAAAAAACACCTAAAAGAAATGTGATATTTTATGCAACTTGGTCCTCTTCTTTTTCCATCAACTTTGCAAGAGATCTGGTTCTGTGAAAGAACACCATAGGAATGTACTACAGGTGTTACGGATAACAGCTGAAGGATGAGAAAGTGTGCCTGTTGATAAAGGTCGAAAAGAACTTGTTTTAATTTAGCAAACTGAGAAAATTATTTGAAAGCTGCTTTAGGGAATAGCTGGAGATTGTCTTTAACAAAGGCATCTTCTTTAATCTTAAGTTTTCAGAAGTAAAACGTGGAAATAGGTGATTCGATCAGAAAAGGTTGGGATTCCGCTAGCCAAGGCTGGGACACTGGATCCCAGCACCTTAGCGGCCTGGCTTCTATCCCAGTAGAAACCTTCACTTCATCACATTTTCAGTCTTATGTATCTGTAAACCAGAACTGTCCATGCAAGTTTATTCTATTCCTTCAGCTTTTGCACTCTACACATTAGGAGTCAGACACCTTGTTTCAGCCACATTATCTGGCTTCATTTGTGCACTGATGCTGTGTCAATTTTGAAACCTGTCCAGGCAACGAGAGGTGTCCTGTTTTCTGTCCTAGGCCATCTGGCTGCCCTTAGTTACAATTTGTTCACGGCGAAAAAAATGTGTAGTGGACATAAGTAAATACAGAGAGAAAAAGGAAAGTGATGTTACCAAAAGTAATCAGAAAAAAGTATATTTAGCACTTTCATTGTCTACTTATTTTTTTTTATAAAATGTCACTGCTTTTCTGGCATTATAATATTGTCTTTCATTTTTTTAATGCTGAGTTGTTTTGATAATTTGCTAAGTTCGTTCTTCTTTTTACTTATGTAACAAAAATTTTCATTAAGAAAAGTGGAAGAAAATAGCATGTGCCAGAAAATCAGACCTTGAAGTTTACTCCACAGTGGAATAAAAACAAAAACAATAGATTAACCCTTCCACCAGTGTCCCAGACATCCAAGGCTGGCACTTTGGCCTAATTTTGCCAAAAGCATACAAAATCGCCCCTCCACACACGCACAGACAAGAGGAAAATCACTCCACGCTAAACAAATTGCTTAAAAAATAAACTTCATTTATTGAAGATCAGCTACAAATAAGAGTGCCTGATCCTCACTTTGTAACACGTTTCCAACTTTTTTCAGTTTCATCTACTTTCTTCCTGGTTAGTAAAAGGAAGTCCTTGATTTCTAACATCCAAATAAACCTGATGTGAGGAACACCCAGATACAAAGAAGTGCTTTTATAAAAAACAAAAGTCACATGAAAGCAGTTAAGACAAGTTTCTTTAGACATAACTTTTCTACCCCGAAAAGTCTACCAGTCTTTTCTTTGTCCTAATGTCCAAGTCATTAGTCTTGTCCTAAGACATTTAGTAATCATGTTTTTGTTTGTTCGTTCATAAAATACTCTGGGACTTGCATATAAACTGTATCTTCTTCCCAGTGGCCTCTAGTAAATATATCCCTCCAAGTGACCAAGTTGACTAGTTTAACAATCACCACACTGTTCATCACATAAAGATTGTTATTTCTTTTCCTTTAGATACTTACAATCTGTTTCTTGTAAAGTTGAAAGGAGGTTGTTTTCTCATGTTGAAAGAACTGACAGCTGTAATTACTCCTACCACTGCAGCAGGACTTGGCTCCCAACATTCAACTACATACTGTAGAAAGCATGAATCTGTTCAGTGTTTTCAAAGATAAGAAAAGGGTAATCCAGAAAGGAAATCACTAGCACCATATTTTCACTCTCTCAAGAAAACCCAACCCGCAACAACGGGTGTATAAAATTTTTTTTAAATTTGAACCTGTTAAAATATAACTGTAAAATGGTGCCTATTTTGCTGTATTTTTTTCTTTTATGAATTGTATCCATGAGGCCTAGCATTGTGAAAATGTATTGATCCTTTTCCTTTCCAGAATCTTCATTGACAGTGCCAAAGCCACTCTTAAAATCAAAATGGACTGATATCATAGGTGATCTATCTGAAATATTACTTAAAATTTTTGTTTACTCTCTCATCTGTAGTAGCTAGCCTCCTTCTCATTAATATCATGCTCAAAATCCATGCACTGCTGGAAAGATTAAATGAAATAATATACATAACATATGCTGTCAGTGCCCAGCACAATGTCAGCACTCACTAAATGTGACTTGATAATCTTATTAAATAACTAAAAGAAGCTAATTTATATGTTTCCTGAACTTTGAGAAATTTGTTTTAAATAAATGACACAGATTGGGTAAAACCACAATTACAATTTAATAGTTTCTAAACTATTAAAGTAGAATATATAAGCTCATCATTGATATTTTAGGATACTGTTCATTACTTATATATATTTCTGTGCCTACTGCTCCCCAACTCCTCCAACCTGGGAATCATACCAGATAGTCATCCTTTCAGGTTCACTGTACCATGCCATCAGACACGTTCACAGTAAGTGCTTAATAGATGCTGCTTCGAATAGACTTCAACAATTCTTTAGTGCAACGTTATCTATACAAACAAAAAAATCTTCCAAACCTTTTAACACAATTATCTCTCTATTGAGAGAGATTGATCAATTCCCTTTTCTACACTCTACTGATGAAAGAACCAAAAAGTTAATGGTTAAAATTATATGTAGCTTTTTGGAGTATTACTAACAAGCAGAGAAGACTACAATTTATTAAGGGTTTTAGGTGATAGCTGGTCTTTCAGTTCAATAAGGTGAAGCTGAAAATACAATACAATTATTCTGTAGTTATCTAAGATTTAAAGATTATATATCAACTGTTGTCAATGGACTGCCGGTAAACAAATTTATCACATTTTACATTTGTGATTGTTCCACTTTAACAGTCATTTTATAAATGCTCCTAGACACTTTAGTGTGTCTTAAAGAAGTTGGCCTACTGAGTGTGTCATTTATCTTTGGATGAAATATGTGGATAACTCCCCAATGTCTCAAATAAAATATTGATTTTTTTAAAGCTCCATTCTTTTTTAAGCATCATCTATTTGATTCTGAAAACTTTTTTTTCAATTATTTGACCAATCTATCAATTACAGACAATTATTTACAAAATGGCCACGAAATGATTAACAATTTTTTTTCGCAGGGTTAATCAGATTAACCCTTGCTTCATCAAGGGATTTAAAATATTTGTCATTATAGCCATCCATTATACAAAGCAATTTCAAAAACTAGGGCCCAAATCAGTATTTTCAAAATTTAAAAAAAAGATTATGATTTTCTATGCTGTTTACACATCTTTGTTAGCATTACATAAGCATGTGTAATCCATTAATACTAATAATTTTCTGGAGAAGATACTATTTTCTACATTCCTTAATTTATTGAAGCTTCCAACAAATATTTGTTGAGTGCTCCTCTGTATCAGGGCTTGTTCAGGGTGCTTGAAATAAACTGAAAAACAAAAGGGCCATAAAATGCCTACCCTACTGTCCTTAAGGGAAGGAGAAATAATAATAATAATAATAATAATAATAATAATAATAATAATAATAAATTACCCTATATAAAATGTTAGAAGATGAAATGTGTTATAGAAATGATAAAGGAGGAAGTGCCCCAGGGAGTTTTGGGGGAGGGAAGAAATGAAATCTAAAATAGAGGGATCAAGTTACTGAGAGATTTGAAGGGAGAAGAAATGAAGAATATGAGAGTGGGAGCCTCCTGGATGGGCTTCCTTTGCAGGTAGAGAGATGAGTAAATGCTGATACTTCAGAGATGAAAGCAGACCTGACTTGTTCAAGGTCACACCAGAGGTCAGGCAGGATGGAGCAGCAAGAGGAAAGAGAGAAGATAGGATCATTGATACCACTGGAGGGAGAATCATTTGTGCCTTGTAAATAATTTGAGGGCTTGGGCTTTCTGAGTAGGTTGGAAAACTACTGGAGTGTTGGGGAAAACCAGTGACATGGCAGGCTTGATATTTAGTAGGCTTACTGTATGTCAGAAATTGACCCTAAACAGTAATGGGACGAAGGCAGAAGCAGGAAACCCAACTTTTACAATCATCCAAGCCAAAAAAGATGGTATCCTGGCTAGGATGGTAGTAGCAAAGGAGGCAAGAAATGATTACACTCCCGATATATTTTGAAAGGAAACCCAACAAGATTTATCACCACTTACAGAAAAGTGTAAGTAAAAGAAGAGTCAGCGTTGACTCCAAAGTCTTTGGCCTGACCACTTAGAAAGATAAAGTGGCCATGAACTAATAGGAGGAAGACAGGAAGAGAAGTACATTTTGTGAGTCAAATAAGGAGAAAAGGAGGAAATCAGTTTTTAATAAGTTTAATTTGAGATGATGTTAAGAAGAAAGCTGAATATATGAAACTGCATATTGGAGAAGTCTGGAAACAAAAAGGCAACAGCAAAGGCAATTGGAGCTACTGATGTGGGGGACTCTCATGGACTTATACACACTCTTCAAGGCAAAGCTGAACTTCAGACTCTCTTCCCCTAACCACATCAGTTTATCTAGAGTTTTTCAGTTTCTAAACATCTATGATTTTGATAATAGACCCAGGCCGATTAGTAATCAACATACAGTATGGTGCTTATTACAATTAGGCTTATTTAAATACATATTATGATAATCATTTATATTTGAATTTTTCTCCACTCAACTATTATAATTTATAAATATATGCATATTTGTAAAAATAGATAATAATTAGATAAATTTACAGAGAAGTGTGAAAAACTTAAGAGACTTGTTCTAAACTTACCCAGCAAACAGGTTATCAAAATGTTGGAATTTATTACTGGCTCCTAGTGAATCTTTTCAAACTGCTGTCAACATATATAGGCATACATTCCCTCTTTCATCTAGAAATATACTAGCAATTGCATTGTGATTTTTCACATCCACTTTTGTATTAAATGTATTCCTATAATCATTAAAATGGTTTTTATTCTGCACTATATTATATTTTGGCTCTGCAAAAAGAATTTTTTGACTAGATAGGAAATGTAAGCATGCTCTTATAAAAAATAAAGTTTCTGAAGGGTGGATGATAAATGAAAAAAATAATTCTGTGAATTCTAGTATCTTTTATACATAATAATATGTATTCCATTAGTCATCCCTAAAATGTTGAACAGTATGAACACTTTAGGTCCTGAGAATCATTCATAAAAACAGATGAGTAAAATCACCTAGACATCTTGAATGGTCCTGACCCTAAGTTAAAACTTCCATATGTGAAAGGAGGTTGGGGGTGGAGGAGAAGGGTCTGTGCAGTGTCTGAGAGTCTTTAATCATAATAAGAAACAGCATGAGGAGGCTGTTTTAGGTTTACTGGAAGTAGACAACTAGAGTATTTTGCTAATTCTAATGTATAGGTGACTTATGTATGTTGTGTTGCCTCTGATTATTCATTGATCTAGAGATAGGATTGAGAATTGTAATCAGATGAACAGGGAACACATGGATACAGATTAATATGAACACCATAATGATGATGGTTACTTTTGTGATCCAGAGAAAAGTGAATTAAAATACCCAGGAATGTATATGAAATAATGTAAACAATTCCATTTTATAATCTCAAGGTGGGATAGAAGTCTTTTTCAAATGAAAAAAATCCCTTCATACAATATTAAACTCTCAATATCTTTAACATAAAATAGCTATGATTTTAAAACCAAAAATATAACTTTTAGCATCTTACCATTTTTTAAAGTAAATGTGGATGGATCACTGCAAAGAAAATTTTGAAGAAGGGTTTTGTTCTTGGGCTTCAGGATGTATCAGACTGTAAAATGGATTTGCTTCTTTCCTGAATATTTAATTTCTATATTTATAATATTTCTATTTATATTATTTATAATATAATGTTTATATACGGAATGCAGAATGCATGTACTGATATACACACTTGTACTCAATTTATGTTGGGTTTTACTAAAATATGATTTTTATATTAGTTAGGAATTCTATTCTACGGGTAGGGATAGAAGCTAGAAAATCCTCACTAATATACAAAGTCTAATTTTTTCATATGAAGTCTTTAGAAGTAGGCAGCTTATATGTGTAGGGCAGCACCCTGAACCTAGCGAGCCAGCTCCTTCTAGCTCCTCACTACACTGCCCCCGGTATGTGGCTCTCATCCTAATGTCACAAGATGTATGTTTAGTGCCGGTCATTACCCAAATGCTTACCTCACATGAGTCAACACTTTGATTTGATAGAAGCGAGAGGATATATTCCTTTAGCAGGACCCAGTGTCAGGCTGAATAAAATAGGGAATCTTATAATTAGCCGAAAGGACTTGGAGTAGGCAATTAGACACAAAAGATTTTCAGTGTCACACAATCCAGCTATGACAGCTAAATCTACCTCTCTGTTTTTTTTATGAACCATCAGTCACCCCATTCCACTTATTATATTTAATCTGTTTATAATATTTCCTTCATTATAAAAGTTAAAGCGTTGAGCATGCCATTGGCCACAGGGTTTACTCCTTAGCATAATACGTGAAAAGGTGGTAGAACTTTTTTGTTGAAGATGGTAGAATTTGTACAAGCTTATAAACATCAACTCTCAGGTTTAAAATGTCAAACTTGGGCAGCTGGGTGGCTCAGTCGGTTAAGCGTCCGACTTCAGCTCAGGTCCTGATCTCACAGTTCATGGGTTCAAGTCCCACACTGGGTTCTGTGCTGACAGCTCAGAGCCTAAAGCCTACTTTAGATTCTGTCTCTCCCTCTCTCTCTGCTCCTACCCTGCTAATGCTCTGTCTCTCTCTGTCTCTCAAAAATAAATAAAAGTTAAGAAAATTTTAAAGAACAATATCAAACTTGTGAGTGTCCCAACATATACATTCATTATCAATCTGTCACTTTTTTTAGGAGGCAAGTAATAAATCATATGAAAAAAACTTAATACATATTTAATACATATTAAATTTAAGTTGTTATCCAGTAAACATTTTGGTCACATAGAATGTTATTGATCTGTTATCAGTATTTTGAAGTTTTCTCCAATGTGTGTATTTGCATTTGGGGAAGTTACGTGGATTTTCAAAATCTGGAAAGGACCATTGGTCATTAAATGAAGGAAGACATTTATTATCTAAACTATGAGATTTCCAAAATGAGGTACAAATGCCCCTGCCATTGATATTTGTTTTAGCCTTTTTTAAAGCCTCCTTTTTTCAGTATTTAATGTACATTTTATCTATCCATACATATAAAATATAAATAAGTCACATATATACCAGAACAGATGTCAAATTTTACTGTCAAAATTTCTTGAAGACCAGAGATGACTTTGATCTTGTTCAAAATTCAAGGCATTTGTTCAACTGATCAAATATAATCCATGGAAGTCTAGTTATTTGTTACGACTTTGACTTTCGTATCTATGCTGTACTTTGTGTAATTAGACATCATTTGACATAACGTGCTTAATTAATCATTAGGACATCTACATTTAAGATGGTAGAATTTGTACAAGCTTATAAACATCAACTCTCGGGTTAAAAATGTCAAACTTGGGCACCTGGGTGGCTCAGTCGGTTAAGCGTCCAACTTCAGCTCAGGTCATGATCTCACAGTTCATGGGTTCAAGTCCCAATATCTTCTAAGAATCATATCCTTTTCTATTCCAACTGTGTCACTGAGCAGAGAGCCAGAGATACAAGCAAATGGGTATACAGCAACAGAACCTTTGAAAGATCTACTCCCTATGGTCGGTTGTAGCAAAACCTCAGAACAAGCTGGTACTTGTAGATACAAATATATTTTGGTGCCTTGTGAATTCTGTCACAAATTTTATCTCTTTATTATAAGGGCTGAGAGGAAGACAGAAAAATCCACCTAAGAATCTCCTATTAACTAATACCAATCACCCTTCCTTTTGCTATCACACATTGACATCCCAGTAAATTCTTTGGCATTTAAAGTGTACTAATGCAGTCCTTTATTTTTTTCCAAAAATAGTACCACTGGTTATTACATCTTACACAATTCTGCCTATAATATCACAGATTACATCAGAATCCTACATTATTCTATATTTTTATAACATGTCATATCAAATGGCAAAATTCTGAATCACTGAATAAATTGTTAAAGATTTATTGATAGTTTTAAAAAGTATTTCTTCATTTTTAGAGTGGTCAAGGTTTGCAGAATAGTAAGTAGATGGTACAGATTTCCCATAAAACACTTCCATTACAGTATCACCTATTATTTTTTATTGTATTACATTAGAGTGTCACATTTGTTAAAAATTGATTAAAGTGTCTAATAATTAAAGTGCATTGGGGCTCCTGCATGACTCAGTCAGTTAAGTGTCCGACTTTGGCTCAGGTCATGATCTTACAGTTAGTGGGTTCATGCCCCACGTTGGCTCTGTGCTGACAGCTCAGAGCCTGGAGCCCACTTTGGATTCTGTGTGTGTGTGTGTCTCTCTCTGCCTCTCCCTCACTCATGTTCTCTCTCTCTCTCTCTCTCAAAAGTAAATAAACATTTAAATTTTTTTATTTAAAGTGTATTCACTTCTTATAATTGCTCAAGTCTTATAAACATAAAGACCTACAAATTTTATATTTTCTGTAGTATTTTCATAATACTTTTTCTTTTTCTATCTATGAATTTAATGTGGAAGGTTATATATGTATACTCTAACCACTTAAAATTCTTGACTCGTGTCTGATGAATGACATAGCATTTCTATAGACTAGTTTCAGTGGTTTTCTGTTTCAAAAAAAAAAAATCCAGAAGATGACAGGTATGTTAAATTAGTGATTGTTTCATCTTCAAAAGAGTACCTTAAAAAAGGTCTAGCACTTGGGTGTGCGGGTGGCTCAGCTGGTTAAGCATCCAACTTTGGCTCAGGTCATGATCTCACAGTTTGTAATTTGAGGCCCATGTAGGGTGGGCTCTGTGATGACAGCTTGGAGCCTGGAGCCTGCTTCACTTTCTGTATCTCCCTCTCTCTCTGCCCCTCCCCCACTCACACACACACACACACACACACACACCACTCTCTCTCTCTCTCTCTCTCTCTCAAAAATAAATGAACTTTAAATTTTTTAAAAATGTCTTAGCACTGCCTCACTAAATAGAATGTTTTTAGTAAATATTTATAGAATAAATGAATAAGTTTCAAGGGCAAAACTTCCTACAAGCTTTAGTCTATACCCATAAAATCAAGTCAGACACACCTGATTTCAGGAAGAAACCAATATTCCACAAAGTCCACCAAATTATAGAATATTTTACAATTATTTTGACATGGTATTATTCTCTATTTCAATAGACCCCTGAGGTACTATGGACCTTGCTGCAATTTCTCTATCCCTTTTAAATGCCTACGATCCCTTGACCATTATGTTCTGGTTTCAAATTTTGCATTATGTCATTCTAGCTCCTTGTAACTCAGTACTTTCAGGTCCCAATATTGATGAACATTTTCACAATTATTTCATTATGTGACTTCAACTAAACTTTAATTTCTATTTGCAAATACCTAGTTTAGTTAAGTTTCTGTGAAAGCCAGTAATTTTTTCTCTTCCTTTCAGATGGAAGTGTAAGTGACAAGAATTGAAAATAACTCAGATGTATCTGTCAACTGTTTCCATAAGTGAGATGACAAACAGAACTTTCCTGACATGGGTAGTTTGAAAAATCAATGTCAGAGTAAATTAATCCCTAATGATCTTCTAAGGGAGTCATTTTGTTTTATTGTCCTAAAATTTAGACATATTTTTTTAAACATAAGTTTTCCCCAATTTGAAAAGCACTAATTTTTTCTGACCATTTTTCAACCTTTAAAAATAAGAAGGCTAGAGAAATTTAAAATTCAATTTGTGTTTCTGTTCCATGAAAGAGGAAAACATTTCGTGTAACTTCTGATGGTCATATCATCTTAATTTATTCATAAGTTCTTTTTATGTGTTCTTAAATAAAATTACTTAGCACTTCCTGTCTTCTCTGCTTATCAATAAAAATTTCAAATGCAGTAAAAGAAAAAGGAGAGAGAGAGAAGTCTTTCTTGTAAAACAGTAAATCCACAACTACTAATCCTATCTTTCTTAGACACAGAAAAAAACAAATATACTTGAATATACTTATTCTTTATTGTAGTCTTTTAATCAACATTATTATATAAGCATGTTTTCATTTTAACATATATTTCAGTTTTCCAACAACTAATACACACACGAGTACACACACACACACACTCATTTCGTGTGTGTGTGTGTGTGTGTGGTATTAGCTGACATTTGCATAATATCTTCAACAGACAAGGCCACTTATTCTCTCCCCAAAACATTAGTGCACTTCTTGTACATAGCTTATCATTTCTTCCAAATGCCTTCTTCCTTTTCATGTTTACTGAACTCTCTCTGGACTCATGTTCCATGCCTTTTTTTTGTTGTTGTTTAACTTTTCTAAGATAAAACATAGAGACTTTTCTATTTTGGCTTCCTCTTTTATTTTAACTACTGCATGATACTGTCAAATGAGCTGAGTGATTTCTTTTAATGTTTATTTATTTTTGAAAGAGAGAGCATGAGCAGGGGAAGGGCAGAGAGAGAGGGAGACAGAGGATCCAAGCAGGACATGCCATGATACCAGTGAACCTGATGCGGGGTTCATACTCAGGAACCATGAGATCATGACCTAAGCGAAAGTCGGACACTTAACCGACTAAGCCACCCAGGCGCCCCTAAGCCAAAGTTCTTTTTATATACAAGTGCCTTCTTCAGTTATGGCTGCTGGACTGAAGCCTCACAACCATTAAAATGGAGAAAAAAATTGATTCTGCACATAGTCAAGAAAGAATCCTTAGGAAATAGTGAATAATTAAATATGGATAAAAAGAAACAACAAATCAGAATTGACTCACAGGTCTTTACATCAAGTGACTAAGTGGACATTTAATGCATTATCTGAGATGGATAATACAGAAGGTAGATTTTTAAAATTTGAGATACTTACATCAATTTATTCAGTGAAATGGATGTAAGTTATTGAATATTATACATTCGGACCAATTCATAAAGAAAAAGTCACAAGATCTTCTCAACATTCATATAAAAATATCATTCTACATTATTTTATTTTTTTAAGTTTATTTATTTTGAGAGAGACAGAGACAGCATGAGCAGGAGAGGGGCAGAAACAGAGGAAGAGAGAATCCCAAGCAGACTCTGCACTGATAGCACAGAGCTTAACATGGAGTTCGAACTCACAAAACCATGAGATCATGACCTGAACCAAAACCGAGAGTCAGATGCTTAACCAACTGAACCACCTGCTGCCCCCATTCTACATTATTTTAAATAATATGGATAAGAATTGGTTTAACTCCCAGAACATATCCACCTGAAAACCATACTATGTGACTATGTCCACATAAGAGAATGGTTTTATTAAGAATGTTTATATAATGGGTATTATTATAAAAAAAATAAAAAAGCTTTTTATATATTTAGCTGAAGAATCTATGTAAGAAAAAGGAGTTTCATGTGTCTCTGTGTGTCTGTGTCGCCCTGTGAGTGTGAAAACACAGAATTGACTAAAATAAAGCATTTCTAATACATTTGATTTAAAGAAAATGAAGCAAATTCATTTAATGCAAAAAAAATTAAGAACACTGGTTTTAGGCAGAAAATATCAATGTTCTAATCCTCTCCCTATCCCTTCTCCTCTCCTTCTTTCTCAAATAAGTCATCAGGAAGAAAATGTTCTTTATAAGAATCTTTATTTTTCTTTAGTGAAGGAAAAGAAAGTTTTCTCTATGAAGGTAGATTTAATTTTGTGTTTATCTTGTTAAATGCCCTATCAAATCCTGCGACATTATCAAATACTTGATATTGATAGTACAGAAATGATATGATTGCTACTCCCTAACTTGTTTTAAATTATACAACCCAAATCAGCCAACCAACCATTGTTCTTCAATTGGTAGACTGTGCCTATTATGACTTTTTTTCCCTCATCTCTCATTAAATACACATTGTCTAATAATTAGCCTTGGAATTTGAGAAGTATAAATAATTACAATTCATCATCACTACAGACACAAAGTGAGGAATTAACAATAGGGAAATGAGGAACTAACAACATTTCAGAGTCTATTTGACCAAAAACAAATAATTGAATGGTATTGTAAAGGTAACAACAAGTGTAGAAGAAATAATTGTGTTATCTTACAAGTGATAATATGCAAAGAAATGAATATCTTGATAGGTTCAGATATTTTCTAAGTAAATTACTTCCAAAGGTTTGTTAGAACCTCAGATCAAGAATTATAAAAGAAAACCAGATTCAAAAATGCAGTCCTCAATAAGCATAAAATGGAAAAACAACATGGACAAGGACTTGTTTGGCAAATTCAGAATGCAGAGCACCATGTTTAAAACTAGAAGTATATTAAGATAGTTAAAGCAAATACAAAACAGGATCATAACTGGAGGAATCTTAAATGCATATTGCTAAGTGAATGAAACCAGTCTGAAAAAGATAGATAAAATATGATTCTGCCCAAATGACTTTCTGGAAAAGGGAAAACCATAGAGATAGTAGAAGAATGGTGTTGCCCCAAGATGGGGAAAGGGATGAGCAGGTGGAGCACAGGGGATTTTTAGGGCAGTGAAACTGTTCTGTTTGATACTGGAATGGTAGATACATACATTATGTATTTGGTAAAATCTAGAGAATTGTACAATACAAAAGGTACAATCTAATATAAACTATGGTTTTTAGTTAAAATCATGCTTCAATACTGGTTCATCATTTTTAACCAATATACTACAGCAATGCAAGACATTATAGAGGAAACTGGGCAGCGGGAGAGTAGATGTAAATTATGTACAGCATATATGTATCATCTGTACTCTCCGGTGCAACTTTCATGTAAACCTAAAACTACTCTAAGAAATAAAGTCTATTAAACTTAAGTTAAACCGATGACAATTTTATCATAATATGGTAAAAAATGTATTACTGAATAGAAACTGATGGGGGGAAATTTCCTACTTTCTGGAACAGAAGAAGAACATTAGTGGAAAAACTAGTGAAATCTGAATAAACTCTGTAGTTAAGAGTAACATACCAATGTGAATGACTTAGTTTTAACAAATATAGTATGCTTATAAAAGATCTTAGCATTAGGGGAAACTGGCTTGATTATATGGGAACTATCTGTATTCTCTTTGCCACTTGTCTATAAATCTAAAATCATTTCCCCCAAACAAACTTTTAAAACCAGCATCATGCCTAATCAGGAAATAATCGACAGCTCGAACTAAATGTCCAACTGCTACAGACCACATTCATCTTTGGCTCTGAAGTATGGAGGTACAAGAATGAGACAATGAGACAATCACATGACTATACCAGAAACGCCTTGTGAGCAGAGATGGTTCCTGATTCTCTTTTGACTCTAAAATGTCTAGAGTCAGAAATGCTTATACATATTCAATGACTGATTCTCAATTACCTAGAATCAAATGAAAACAGATCTTCTGAAGCCACTTGTGTCGTTACAGCTCGTGTTGTATTAATTAAAATGACAGCATTTTTATTTAACTTAGGTCATCCTCAGAGACTAGCTATATTACATACTCCAAAATAAAGACAAAAAGTATACTAGAAAAGCAAAGAGGATCTGGTCTCATTAAAGGCAATGATATTTTTCTCTTCCAAATTATGTAGATATCCAATGGAATTCAGTATTTAAATATTTTGCTAAAAATTTTACAACTCCTTTTGTAAGCCAAGCTTTTTATTTTTCAAATTGTTTTATGAATTACTCTCTAAATAACATTTAGGAATTCTTTCATATAAAAACATCTACTAATTTGCTAAAAGGTCAAAGATATTTCCCCATCCTATTGTTAAACATGTTATGAATGGTTAACTGTTCAATCAATTACATGTTTTAATATAATGTTTACTTAGCACTATGTTAGGTCTATGCTCTTTTTTGAAAAGGCTGAATCTCTACTGGGTGAAGTTACTCAAAGATTTGATGGATCAGTGGTTTGAATCAGTACACTAAATCCCAAGTGATTTACAGTTATGTAAATACAGTTATGTAAAATTTAAAGACATCACTGTCTTTAAAATAAATCCTTCTTTAGTACTTATTGGTCATGGTATTTCATGAGAAATGTACACCCTAATCTTCCAAGATGACAATTCAGACCTATGTATGTTTACTGGGTATGTATTCCAAAGAACATATACAATTAACATCAATTTAAATTTTTAATTAAAATTTAATAATTAAAAAATAAAAACATCCTTTATTTTATTCAAAAAATTGTAGATTAAATGAATGAAAATACCCATGAGATTTTAAAAAATCAGCCCAAGGCCATAAGAGTTAGTTCACTTGACGGGAGCCTGGGTGGCTCAGTAGGTTAGGCATCTGACTTTGGCTCAGGTCATGATCTTGAGGTTTGTGAGTTCAGCCCTGAATTGAGCTCTGTGCTGACAGCTCAGAGCCTAGAGCCTGCTTCGGATTCTGGATCCCCTCTCTCTGGCCTTCCCTCGCTCATGCTCTGTCTCTGTCTCACTCTCTCTCTCAAGAACAAATAAACATTAAAAAATTTTTAATAAAAAAGGAATTAGTTCATTTGTGGGGTACCTGGGTGGCTCAGTCAGTTAAGCATCTGAATCTTGGTTTCTGAACTCAGTTCATGATCTCACCATTAGTGGTATCAACCTCTGTGCTGGGCTCCATGCTGAGAGTGCAGAGCCTGCTTGGGATTCTCTTTCTCTTCCTCTCTCTCTGTCCCTTGCCAGCTCACACATGCTCTTGCTCTCTCTCGCGCGCGTGTGCTCTCACTCTCTCTCTCTCTCTAAATGAATAAACTCAAAAAAAAAAAAAGAATTCATTTGTTTATAAGTGCTTTGAGATATTTCATTTTCTTTTGGTTTACATTCATTTCCTATGAAATGATTGCCTGCATCTATAACAAGTTAAGAAATTATTCCTCTCCTCTTTACTTTTTAAAAATTTTTTAATTTATTTCTGAGAGAGAGAGACACAGCATGAGCAGGGAAGGGTCAGAGAGACAGGGAGACACAGAATCCGAAGCAGGATCCAGGCTCTGAGCTTCAGCACAGAGCCCAACGCAGGGCTAGAACCCACCAACCGTGAGATCGTGACCTGAACAGAAGTCAGACGTTTAGCCTACTGAGACACCCAGGCGACCCATTCCTCTCCTCTTTAAATATTGCTGTAAACACCTACCTATGTCTCTATTTTTTTTTTTAAATGTTTTATTTATTTCTAGGAGAGAGAGACAGCGTGAGCAGGGGAGGGTCAGAGAGAGAGGGAGACACAGAATCTGAAACAGGCTCCAGGCTCTGGGCTGTCAGCACAGAGCCCGACGCGGGGCTCGAACCCACAAACCGCGAGATCATGACCTAAGCGAAAGTCGGACGCTTAACCGACTAAGCCACCCAGGCGCCCCCTATGTCTCTATTAAGAATTGTAAATTCTACAAATGTTATATCGAATCAAATGTTAAAGGAATTGTTTTTAAAGGGAAATTAAATACTAAGAGAAAAGCTAACTGGTAAACATTTCCTAAGGTTGTCAATTGTTTAAAATTCGATTTAGGGGCACCTGGGTGGCTTAGTCGATTAAGCGTCCGACTTTCGCTTAGGTCACGATCTCGCGGTTCATGGGTTCGAGCCCTGCGTCGGGCTCTGTGCTGACTGCCAGCTCAGAGTCTGGAGCCTATTTCAGAGTCTGTGTCTCCCTCTCTCTCTGACCCTCCCCTGCTCACGCTGTCTCTCTCTCTCTCTCTCCTAGAAATAAATTTAAAAAATATATTTAAAAAAAATTCTATTTAAAAGTTCATCTTTTATTTTCTATATTCTTTATCACATATCATGAGTCTGTTTTATAACATTTCTTCAGAAATTAGCTATTTTTGTATTGTAAATACTATATAATATAAAATTAATATTCAGATAAAATTTTTACTTTTTGCTTCTAGATACCTTCTACTGCCAAACCACCCATAGTGGGATTTGCCAAAAATTTAAAAGTGCATTATATGACCTTCTGCAACTTCCCATGGCCATCTCTTTGAAAATTTACTCTTTGTAGTTTCTATATGTTTCTGTAATTCAGGAAATATTGAGGTAATGATATGGATTTTCAAATGCTGGAATAGCATAAACGATACTTTAGTTATATTATGGTATGTACTATAAATAACAGATATGTATGTGCATGCATATACACACATGAAAATAAATATACGTGGTTATTACAGTATATATATATATATATTACATGGTTATTACAGTATATATATATATATACATATATATATATAAAGTATTTAAAAAATTATTCTCAACCTTAATTGACCGTTCAGGCACCTGGGTGGCTTAGTCAGTTAGGCATCCGATTTCAGCTCAGGTCATGATCTCACAGTTGGTGGGCTCAAGCCTGCCATCTAGCTCTGTGCTGACAGCTCAGAGCCTGGAGTCTGCTTCAGACTGTGCCCTCTCTCTCCGGCTCTCACCCGCTTATGCTCTGTCTCTGTCTCTCAAAAATAAATTTTAAAAACTGTTTAAAAAATTATTACAAAGAACCAATCACATCTCTGCTTTTAAATTCATTTAATTCTATCCTTTAAATTTCATAAAACCAAACTATTCCAATTTGTTTTCAGGGACATCCCTTAATATTGATCTAGGACACTAATTCTCAAAGTGTGGTCCTTGGACCAGCACCATTAGCAATGCAATCTGTAACTACAGAGATGGTTCCTACAGTTGGTCCAGAGGCACTTGAAAATCCAAGACACTGGGGCGCCTGGGTGGCTCAGTCGGTTAAGCGGCCAACTTTGGCTCAGGTCATGATCTCACAGTTTGTGGGTTCAAGTCCTGCATCTGGTTCTGTGCTGACAGCTAGCTCAGAGCCTGCAGCGTGTTTCAGATTCTGTGTCTCCCTCTCTCCTTGACCTTCCCCTCCTCATGCTGTCTCTCCTTCTCTCTCAGAAATAGATAAAACATTTTTTAAAAAATTGTTTTTAAGAAAATCCAAGAAACTTTCACCTAGGAGTAACTAAGATACACATAAGTCATCATTAATCACCCATAATATCAGAAGTTATCTTTGAATCCTCCTATACCTAGGTGGCACCATTTCTTATAAAACAGACATCGACCCAGTATCCATCATCTCCCTTCTATGCCCTGTTAGGTATCTTTCTCAGATGACTCTAGAAACCAACTTTTCTTTGTACCTCTAGTGCACCAAGTAAACTTCCTAATTCCTAGACCACCTAGCAATTTTCTATTAAGAGAATCCAAATCCTTTGGCATGCTCTATGAACTCTTGATAATCCAGGTAAAAATTTTAACTTTCACTTACTTTTCCTTTACATATGATCACTTTACTCTTTCTGTACCTTACTTTCAGATGACATGGGCTGTGTTTTTTGCTCAGCATACAATGCTGTTTTATAGTCTGTGCTTCTTACGTGTGTGTTGCCCAGTCATACATACCTGGTTAATTCTTAATCATCTTTAAAGCTTAAGAACATCTTCAAAATAATTTTCCAAGCAGAACTAATGACACATGCAGTGTGATATTGTGCCTACTATGTATCTCAATTGATGATTTTCTTTGTATTGCAATTGCTGGTTCATGGACCGGTGTCTTCCACCAAACTGTAGTCTTTGCCCAGAAATATCTTCCTTACCTCCCTTAAAAGACACAGTAGAGAGTAGGGCTGATATATGCAGTGTAAGGAGAGTGACCAAGTTCCATTTCTGACACAATTATTGGGTGTCTGATCTTGTTTGAGTTATTTAAATTCGTTGGGACTACTTTATTCTTCTATAAAGTGAGAATAAAATTTCATACATCTGTTGTAAGAATTAAATGAGTTGGTATATGGAAAGCAGGGAAATAGAATATAGTACATTGTAGAAATATTAGCTACTGGTAATGTTTACATCCCATTCCACATGATAATGCTTAGCACATAGTAGCAGTTCAAGCAGTTATTAAACAACATGAAGAACAAATGTCAATATACTAGAGATTTTACAAACCCTTTTTATACTATATAAACTATTGAGAATTCAAAAATTCTGGAAATTAACAACACCCCATATATTTTCCTTTCTAAGACAATGCTATCACCCTTAGTCTTCCCACAAAATGTTTACCACTACTATTTTTTTTAAGTTGGGGTAATTTATTTCAGAAAAGGAAAGGTATCTATTTTAGTAGCTAATTTATGGTAAATTTCACCACAAAATACTGCTGGATTATAAAACTCTTGTGTTAATTTTTATATTTTAGTTTCCAAATTTTGTTGAAGAACTAACTTGTTAATCTAATTTTTACTCATCAAACTATTTGAAAAACTACATGAGTACCATATAACTTTATAAAAAATATACAATAAAAAATTCCTATTTTACTTAACCATTTAGAAACATTTTAAATTTTGAAGATGATTTACTGGCTAGAGGATAATGTATCTACCCCTTGTTTTAAAACTAGTCACAGTAAAATGATGTACTTATTTTTTCAAAATATCTCAAAACATTCATTGGTTCTTACGAAACCTGAAATTATATGAGATTTGATTTGGTTATAAGCTAAAATTTAAAAAATACCCTTTCAATGCAAGTAAATTCAGATTCATGTTTGAATCTAAAGTAAAATCAATTTCTAGTTGTCATAGAATGAGTTAAAAATCCTTAATCATCACTGACATCTCAGTCCCTGGATTATAAATCCAGGTGTGATTTGAGGGGAGGGGTATGTATACAAGAATGGAGAGCTAATAATAATTCTATGCAACCCAATTTTCCTCTTGGGCTTATAAAAGATCAACATTTTTCAGTTGCTGAGAAAAGTAGCTGTATGTTGACTGACATATCCCAAGATGCAGTGATTATTTAGAGTGCTGTAAGACACTCAAGACAAAAGAGTTCTGAAATTTTGTGGTGTCCAATCTGCTAAGTATTAAACCATGGAATCTTGAAATTTTCATTGGTACTATCCAGACTAAGACAGAGGAGAATGATGAAAAGAGCATGAATTCATATTCAGAAAGCAGTGATATGAGCTTGGTCAAGTCACTAACACTCCCAGAGGTTCAGCTGCCTGTCAACATTCACTGGGGAATTGTACTAGATGGTTTCTAAAGCCGCTCCTATCTCTAAAATTGATTATCAGCTTAATTATATTCTACCGCTCCAAATAAGATTAAATTTTGCTACTCTTCATAAAAAGTGAAGCAGCTCTGTTAATAAACATTTTTACAAAATTCTGCAGAGTTCTTTTTTTGTGGCTTATGATGACATCGTTGTTTACTGCTTTTCCAACACTCATGAAGACAGGAAAATTGAAGTCAAAATGATATCATTGATTCTACATAAAAAATGGCCACCTATCACATACATCCAACATTAAGGGTACAAATGACAAATGGATCTAAGGAAATTCTGAGCAAGCAGGATTTACAAGACTGATTCATGGGGCGCCTGAGTGGCTTAGTCGGTTAAGCGTCCGACTTTCGCTTAGGTCATGATCTCACAGATCGTGGGTTCGAGCCCCGCGTCGGGCTCTGTGCTGACTGCCAGCTCAGAGCCTGGAGCTTGTTTCAGTCTGTGACTCCCTCTCTCTCTGACCCTCCCCTGCTCACACTGTCTCTCTCTCTCCTAGAGATAAATAAAACATTTAAAAAAAAAAAAAAGACTGATTCATATCACTCAGAAACTTTAATCCTTACTGAAGACTGAGTAAGTCTGTAAAGTTTATGACTATAAGCTTTCTTGGGATTTCATGGCATAGAATAAACATCCAAGTGCAGACTGGGAGTAAAATTCTCTGAGACCAATACTGCATCTCTCTCCTCTTCCGGCACTGGCTGAATCTCTCTAATTACTGGATGTATAGTTTTGTGACTTCACATTGAGAATGGAGGTCACCATTTACATTTTCCTTAAGTTTGGCTTATCTTTAACCTGAGGCACCCCCCTAAAAACATAAATTGATATTGTCACAGGGAAGAGAAATTTAATTACTCTTACCATTAGAGCATCTTATGCTCCCGCTTTTTCTTCCTTTGCTTTGTCTTTCTTAGTTCACTAGATAATTTTCATTTCTATGGAGTTGCAAATTCTTGCAACATATTCAGTTCTCCAAATTTAGCTTCTCTTTGTTTTATGCCCTTATTACTTAAAAAAATTCACTAATAAAAAGATTTCTTCTTTAGAATATCCTTTCTTGGAGTGTTAGTAAAAGAGCAAAAATTCATCCTTATGCCAAATCACTAAACTATATAACCAAATAGATATAAGCAGGTGTTAGGTTCCTAATCAACCTACCATGAGAACTTTCACAGTACTTTTCTGGGTTTCTTTTCTGCCTCTTGTATGTTCTTCAATTAAAATATCCCCCATAATCACCTGATTAAAATGTTGCATTTGAATGCTGCATAGTATCGTTAGTGTGGCACATAAAATTCATTACAAGCTGATCCCTTCCTCTTTCTTTCTTTCTTTCTTTTTTTTTTTTTATCCCTGTCACTTTCTAGGAACATTCCATAGTCATTCCCTAGACAACCTTAAACTCTAATAACTTTTTGATAGGGGATTTTCATATTCCTTATTGCAACTTCCCTATCACTCAGTTCATGACTTTTCTAGTCGTTAGGTTTTAATGTCACCTCTTTTATCAGGATGCCAGATGTATAAACAGTATATACATGCAATTCAAATACATGAATCCCCAGATTACATGAGAGAAATATGATGATTCTAAAATGAATCCTTGTCACAAACTGCAAATAAATTCACCAAGATGTCGTTAAAATACCTATATTTTCTTGCTGTATGTTTATTGTAAAATCCTAAATTAAAAGCATCCAGAGCTATATTAATCATGAATCATGAACAGTTCTGTATTAATTAAGAGGCTGGAATGAACTACAGCATCAAGAAGCAACTAAATATCTTCATAACTAATGCTGGCCTCATTATAGCAGATAATAATTTTCTAGTACAGTGATTCCCAAACTTGAACAGCATCACAATCACACAGAGGGTCTGTGAAAAAGCAGAATCCTGGGTCCCAACCCTCAGGATTTCTAATGAAGTAGGTCTTGTTTGGGACCCAGGATTTTACATTTCTAACAACTACTGTATATAAATTTTACACTAAGGATAGCAATCTATATATTTACAATTATTATATTATATATACATATATATATAACATGTATCAGATGTTAACATGTATATATCTCTATATAACATGTTACCAGATGAATAAAAATAACTTGTAAATGTAGGCTTCTCAGAAAAGTTCAGTACACTAGCCCTCTTGATATTTCTCTTCATATGTTTCACGGAAAGGGGATAAATGATTTAAGCAACCTCCAAGGAAATGGTATGGTTTTTACTCATTAAAATTTGCATTATTAGCAGGGAAAATATGGTAATCAATGGGCAATTAAGGTTGCAGAAATACTTAAGTGGATTGTATTGTAAATATTATAACCTTTAAATGTTCTCAGGTCCAATGGCTATCATTTGCAATACAGAACTTATTTATAAAGCGTTTCACACTGTATTTTCCTCCACGTCAAACTTAATTTCTTTTTCTTAATCTTTCAAAAATAATTAACTGCCAGGCAATAATAAACCTAAGTATCAACATCATTAATTCAAGAGATTCAAAAAGAAGGATAAAAATAAGTAAGTACAACTTTGGGCAAATTATTATTTTTTATAAATTTCTACCAAAATCTTGACTTATGTTTAATGGAATAATAAAACTGAAACTCTTCCACTGAGGTACATATGTTGTTTTAATACCTTATAGTCAAATGAAAATTTGGAAGCTTGAAAAGAGTGTTTAAGTATACTCTTTAAAATAGTATAGAAACTGGATATTTCTTAGCAATAAAAATACTGATATTCAGTCTTCTATATACTATTTTACATGTTTCAGCAACTTTAATATGTAATAAATTGAATAAACATAGGAAAATAATTTGAAGGAACATAGAAATATATAACATTAGCAATGGAAAAGTGGTTTCCATTTTCTTAAGGCACTGATAAAAACTCTATAAAAAAGTACATGATAACATTATAATTTTTGTAAATTGAATGGTGCTAGAATCAAATCTATCTTTGCTGATTTCTACCTCTTATCCACATTTTCTCTTCTACTTTGGTGCATTTTGTTTCAAGGAAAGGTTAGGAAAAAAACTGTAAAATTTTGCCATGTTTTTCTAATTTAATCAGACATCGTTCCTCGAAAGGTCAGCACAATAGGTGAAAATGATATATTTAAACTATGTAGCATTGTTCATTCTAGGCAGAAAAAAAATTCAAATGACCCAGAATCACATATCACATGTGTCAAAAACTTGATTTTCCTGGATTGACTACTCAGCATATGAAGCAGAATTTAGACTATGATTCATAAAGGTGGAATCCCAGGTGGTTATTGTTGACACCCGGTTGTCAAAATATTCTTTCTGCATTTCAGATACCATTCACAAAGTGAAAGCTAGAAATCCAGTAGGTAAGACTTAGAATCCGGACTTCACACACAGCAGTGATTCCACTACAGAAGGCAAATTACACTAAACTGGAGAATAGAAAAGCAATGAATTGTTTAAAGAATATTTTATAATTTCCACTCCACTGTAGGATTCATTCGATTCTAAACATGTCTATGTTTAGTTAAGTGGAATTTATCTGCAGGATTCTGACTTTTTACCCTTAACCAACAATCAAGATAAATTTCAATACAGAGCTGTCTTTAGCTAGTTTCCTTTTCATTTAACTTCCAATTCATAGGCTGGTTGTATTTTCTAAATATATTTAACTAAATAGCCCTGCTAGTACATAAACATAGATATATCTCTATATATATTTATAGTACCGAAGGTATGTGTATATATTTATAATTTCACTCACATTTATGCCATTAAAAAGGAAGTGGAAGCATTAAGAGACACCATTTTAAAATAACCGAATGGAAATAACCAATTTTTTTCAACCAATACATAATCGATCTTAACTTAGTTATCCTTCCTTGTTTTGGAAAGTTTTCATTATTCATTTCCTCAGGCAATTGCAATTTATGGACAACTAACCCAGGAACTCAAAATGTGGAGAATAAAAGGGGGAATTTCATGATGGAAATCAGTTTCACAGAGCTTTCAGCTTCTGGCTGAAACAAGGATCAGTGAAATAGGTGCATTAATGTAGAATTGCAAGCTGTGGAGAAACAACAAATAAACTAGATTAACTTAACAGTATGATGTGCTAGTCAGGGTGGGTATCTGGTGGGCAGGGGTAGGGGTGTCAGGAAAGTGGCATGTAGAAGAGTCAGAAGGTCTCCCTGAAGAAGAAATAATAAAATTTTGAGGAAATTCTAATCACTTAAAAATTTAAAATAATTGGGCCATTTTTTTTTACTCATCCCCCCACATTTTGCCTCTTTCAATTCAAAATATAATGTCAAAATTGTATCCAAATTTTAGACAGCACAGCTTCAATGGTACTGCAATCATGTAATGTCAAAGACAATCCTCAGGGCTCTTAACTGAGAGGAAATTTCAGGCAATACTATCAATTTTCTTTCTCACAAATCCAAATCCAAGATATCACATACAGTCTGAGATTTAGGATTAGAAGGGGGAAATTCTCAAACTTATTTAACAGTAAGTGATACTTATATAGTTCTTTCATATGCATTATCATATGCATTTTTTTCATAGATACACAGATATACTTTATTTGCTCATATATCATTCACTCGAAAGTGCTGTGACATAGAAATTACTGTTATTCTTTTTTAAGAGTAAGGACAAATGTTAATGAAGGTTGATTGTCCTGCATTAGATCACATACCAATAAATGGCAAGGCCAGATTTCAAATACAGGTGTCTGATTCTAAACAATGTGCTTGTTCTATCTTTTTTTTTTTTACATCATACTAAAACACTAAAAAAGGATAACCTGGGGAAATACAAATAACATAATATAATTAACAAACTAACATAATTATAATTATGCATTGCCATAGTCTTCATTTAGAAATTAAGATATTTAAACTTTACTTACTATTTATTTGTTTATTTATTTATTTATGAGAGAGAGAGAAAAAGAGAGCACCCATGAAAGCAGGGGAGAGGGGCAGAGGGAGGGAGAGAGAGAATCACCAGCAGGGTCCACACTCAGCATGGAGCTCGATGTGGGGCTCAATCCTAAGACCCAGTGATCACGACCTGAGCCAAAATCAAGAGTTGGATGCTCATGCAGCTGAGACACACAGGTGCCCCTAGATATTATGATATTTAATCAGGAAATTAAACACTTTATTTTATCAGAATGTCTTTAATTTGAAAGTATGAGAAGTACTAACAGAAGTGACTTAAACAAGGAAAATTCTTTTACACAAGTAAAAGAGCTTGTGTCAGAGCTCCTAGCCTCTACTTTTCTTGTCATGAAGGAAGCACAACTGCTCGACACAGGGACACTGGATCTTCACAGGACCAGCCCAGGGGCACAAAGTACTTAGCCCCTCCCCTTTCCTTTTTATCAGGAGGAAAACTTCCCCAGAAGTCAGTAGAATTCTGCTCCAGCCTCATTGGCTTTACTTACTCTTGCCGAAACCAATCACTGACAAAATTACTCTAATTATCATGATTAGCTCTCAGATGTTCTCTCTGCAGAGTGGGAGAGAGGCCATTTTCCAAGAACACATCAGAAGGTGAAAACTTCAACAATATGGGAGTTCCATTCTCAAGAAAAAGCCAGGAAACAGGCATCAGGTGGGCAACCAAAAGGGTTTCTTTGCCAAAAGAGCATTTTGTTTTTGTTTTGTTGTTGTTGTTAATTTCACTCTATTATTATAGGTAAGGCACCAATAAATATCTAAGGAAATCTTTAAGGAAAAAAGAATTCTAAAGAAGGAAAGGGGGAAGGTAGACAATAAAAAATTCATATTTGCCAACTTTGAGGTATTTTTCTATCATTGATGAATATGATCACTCCTTTCAGATTGCTTTTTCTACACTTCCCCTTATTTGAGTCTGTAATTAAGTGAATTGAGGCTTTTAATTCCTTTGTACTACTTAGTAAGCACAACAATACCATCATAATTGTAACTGAAAATTATACAGCTTTAACTTCTTCTGATCCCTCTTCTACAATGATATATATACTAAGAAAGATTGGCACGGTCAATCAATCAATCAATTTAAATGCCGGCCATATTTAGGCAAAAGACTTTTCAAAGGTGTAATTCAAAAATATATATGGGCTTTACATATGTTGATTGTCCTCTAATCATATAATATATTTTAAGTTTATTTATTTTTGAGAGACAGAGAGAGAGAGAGCAAGCAGGAGAGGGGCAGAGAAAGAGGAAGAGAATCCCAAGCAGGCTCCTAGCCCAGCACAGAGCCTGATGTGAGGCTTGATCTTAGAAATCATGAGATCATGACCCGGGCTGAAATCAAGAATCAGCCGCTTAATTGAATGAGCCATCCAGGCACCCCTCTAAATCAAAGAATACTTAAACTACTGATTATTTATTAAAATTTCTGAATATAATTATACCCAAGATTCATATATTATAATTCACAGTTTACAAGGAAGGAAAGGTAATTGCTATGTCTGCTTTACTAAAGTGAACAGACTTAGTGCCAAAAGTAAAACTCTTATTAAAAATAAATTATGAGGACTGAGTGTTGTATGTAAGTGATGAACCATGGGAATCTACCCTCAAAACCAAGAGCACACTGTACACACTTATATTAGCCAATTTGACAATAAATTATTTTTTAAAAATTTTTAAACATATTATGTTCATAACACCCTGATAATTTCAGTATACAAATTTGGAGTAATATTCTCAAGAATTTAATATAAAGAAAACCAAAGTCTCATTAAATTTCCTCCCAGACACTCATTTAGAGAATTTTTTTCCAGGCCTAATGGTACAGTACCATGCTTTCTTGCTTCTAAGATTTGAGGAACCATTTAAAATTCGAGAGAGAGGGGCGCCTGGGTGGCTTAGTCGGTTAAGCGTCCGACTTTCGCTTAGGTCATGATCTCGCGGTTCGTGGGTTCGAGCCCCGCATCGGGCTGTGTGCTGACTGCCAGCTCAGAGCCTGGAGCCTGTTTCTGTCTGTGACTCCCTCTCTCTCTGACCCTCCCCTGCTCACGCTGTCTCGCTCTCTCTCCTAGAAATAAATAAAAAACATTAAAAAAAATTAAAATTAGAGAGAAATACTTCTCCCAAGAAAATTATATAAGTTAATTGTAAGTTTTTATGCATGAGTATATCTCTGGGGAAAAGGGAGATCAGAAATAGGAAAGAGGATACATGAAGCAATGGGCCACCCTTGGGCCTTTTACCCCAAATGTATTAATTTTATATAGCTCTGGTAATACAATCATTTTTTGAATTTGTATTTCAAAAGATTTGGAATTTAGATGGGAATAAGGATAAGACTTAAGAGAAGTTGCCAGCAGTTTCCTAGCATCTTTTTGGTGACCACAGCTCTAATTTTTTCTAAATAAAATGGAGCACCATTATTCATCCCCTAAGAAAGGGTTTCCCACACGGGCACTCTCATTTTGGACCAGATAATTCTTTGTTATGAGGGACCACCCTGTTCATTGTAAGATGTTAAGAAAGCACCCTTGACTTTACACATTAGATGCCAGCAGTGATCCTGCCTTCCCAGTTGTGACAACACCATCTTCAGATATTTCCAAATACCTCCATGGGGCAAAATCAAAATTGCCTCCCTCCCAACCTACCTCCCCCATCACTCTGAAAACCATTGCCCCAAATCAAAAGAGTAGGATTTATACTGGTATTTCCAAAAACTTTGAGGGCATTATGCTAAGTGAAATAAACCAGAGAAAGACAAATATGGCATAGTACCACTATTTTGTGGAATTAAAAAAAAACACAGAATCACCAGAAAAGTGGGTGTCAGGGTCTGGAGGTAGGAGATATAGGGATAAGCAGGTAAAAGAATACAAACTTTCACTGTAAGATGAATAAGTTCTGAGGATCTAATTAAAACATGAGTATAGGTTGATTAACACTGCATTGAAGAATTAAAATATACTGAGAGTAGAATTTAAATATTCTCTCTCTCTCTCTCTCTCTCTCTCTCACACACACACACACACACACACACACACACAGCACTATTTTCAGTGATTCAATATGTTAGGACGTTGTTACAAATTCTTCCTCTGAAGTTTAACTTCATATTTTAGTTAACCTACAAACAGGTGTGCTGCTTTTATTAGGGTTAATCAAGTAAAACAATAACAAGGTCAAAATTGTTTCCAGTTATTACATGGAAAAGCCAGAGCAAAGACACCCCAGTACTTGTAGTTATTTACTTTCTTTTAAAAACAAAACAAATACAGAATTAATATATTTTTGTCATGTTGAAAATGTCAACGATTAGGTAATAAAAATAATTAATTTAATCTAAAAGCACAATAATTATAAAACAACGATGTTAGCTCCCAAACCTTAATTGAATATGCAGCACTTTTAGTCAAGAATTTCATCTGTTTCTCAGAAATAAATGAATATTAATCTAACATTTTCCAAACTAGTGCTACTTCTTTTCTCATGGACATTATGGTTAACATAATACAGGGATAAAATTTAGAGGAAAAACACACTACACAGCACCACAGGACAATAATTCATATCACATGTCTCTCTCCCTCTCCCTCTCTCTCTCTCTCTTTTCTTTGGCATTGGGGTGTTGGGGTATTCTAAATATTTTTCCCTCCCTGCAAGCTTTAATGATAAATGTGGAAAGCTAAGCCAGCTGTTTTAGGCTAGTCACTGTATCAGAAAAGGGGAAGACACAGCTGCAAGAAGATGCACCAGGAAAACAATGAGGAGAAACGTCCAGTACTTGAAGATGGCTCTCTGTAAGTAAGCCAAAGGAGAAACTGATAAAACCACAAATGTTTGTAGACAAAAATGAGGTAATGAGGTAGGAAACTGGGCAAGAGATGGGAAAGGCCAAGAGGTCCGTTATCGTAAGCAGTGAGTCAATTTTTTAAAGCATATTTAACCTTAAAAAACCGTGAGATTGTAACCTGAGCCAAAATCAAGACTCAGTCACTTACCGGACTGAACCAACCAAGCACCACCCCCTCGCCAATAGTACTTCTTAAATTCAATGTGCTAAGAACTACCTGGGGACCACGTTAAGATTGCAGACTCAGATTTAGGAAGTCTGGGGCAGGTCCTGAGGGTCTGCATATCTAAGAATCTCTGGGCGACTGATATTGCTGGTTAGTGTATGTCCCATACCTTGTGTAGTAGAGTTCTAGAACATTCCTCCCCACCCCCAACATATCTCTGGAGGTAGAAGTGCCAATTTTGTTTCATCACAAAATCTGTAAGATTCGCAAGGTAAAATGAATTCTTTTACACAATATTCTCCCTAAGTTCTTAATATATAGAAATATGCTTTTTTTATACTTTCTTTAAAGGAAAACACGAGATTGACTGTTGCTTTGAAATAGGAGTTAATTTCTTGTTGATTCTTTAAAAGCATATATAAGTATATCAGTAAAATATCACTGTGGTTTTTGTTTTTCACATATCTTTAAGCAGCATGTTTTCGTGGTAGATGACCTGATGAAGTAATGAAAAACTCAAATTTATAAAATCGGAATTAAAATTAGACTTGACTTTAGGGTGATTGGTTTTAAATGCGTTTTCCAGCTCAATCTGGAGTTTTGATTCACTCTTCAGGACTACCCAGGATATGCTTTTATCCTAATCATTTGATTCCTTTTACACCTATGGGAAAACCAAATCCTGGCTTACTTCATACTCTCCTCTCCAAAGCAACTAACCAAGTCCTGATTATGTGATAGGTTTTGGCATTGTGTCAATGTCAAGGTGTACCAGGAAGAGAAGCAGATTCAAAGATGACAGATAGATGAAGTATCCCTGATGTAAAACATCCGCTGGTGAAGAAGAATCTGGTAGTACCGTAAAAATCAGTATGTTTAGGCACAAAAATCTAAAAGCTGAACACCAATACAAAGTGGAAGTAATTACAACCTTTTTGAAAGGAGGATGAGAGTAGGAGAAGAAACACACAAATTTGTTCCTCTCACAAGTATTCCCAGAGATCATTTTGTATTTTCCACAGGCTATACTTGAAAACAAGGTATATTTAGGTACTTATTACACAATTTTCTAAGAACAAGAATTCTCTAAATGTGTATGACCCTTTTTTTCCCCCTGCAGAAAAAAACAAAAGTAAAGAAAAACAATTTTCTCACACAAAGTCTTAACAGAAACATTTGGGTCACAAATATACCATACACTTTAATAATCTTTGTCTCGCTAACAAAACACTAAAAGTATGTAAAGAGTTGAAAATTTAAAAGTAGCCAATTTTTTTTCTAAATAAAATTCCCCAGCCTGAAGCTGATGTAGACATGCTGCAACATTTTAAGCAAAGACATTAAGGCAATGTGAATAAATTAAGAAATAAAGACAAATAAAGAAAGAAATCTAAGGTTTATATAGGTGACAAATATCTCCTCTTGGAACAGCCACCAAGTTTGCTCTCAAGGCCATGAGTCTGCAGGTCTCCAAACACACACTTTCTATATTACTGAAAATTTGAACTATCTTCTCAACTTACCTATTCTGATTACATCACACCAAAAAATTTTAGGTGATCACATTTAGATCATCTGCATAATGCCAGTAATAATTAGAATGCTTCACTAGTACCATCAAGCAATTGGTAAATTCAGACACAACAAATAAAACTTCAACATTTTCAGTAGTTCCATTGGACACAAGTATCACGCTGTCTTAGTCCATGTATTGAATCTACTGATAAACATAACTTGTCACCAGAAGTACAGGAGTCCCTTTTAAAGAGCATACCAGTAACTCCTTCTGTTCTTTAAGAGACAATGCGCAGAATCGTATTCCCTTTCAGTAGTTTACTAAACTCACCCCATGTGATGGATAAGAGATCCAGCCCAGCTCCCCTTGAATTGTTTTTGAATCCAGTAGATTGACTAAAAAAAAACACAAATATACAAATACAGTTAAGAGAAATAAATTATTTCTATTTGCCTCTGTCAAGTTAATGTTGCCTGATGTTAACAATATTAACATGTCCAAAACACTGACTCTTTTTGTTATAGGAGTATGAGAGAAAAAGAAGGAAATGGCAAAAGAAAAGCAATCACAGGGAAAGTTAAGGAATCAAATTTCTCTGGCTTTTTAACTGTGTTTGTTTATAAGGTAGATCAATCTTCAAAATATTAACAATAATTTTTGACAACATAACTACAGTTTTAAAGAAGAAATGGTAAAAATGCAAAACAGGAAACATTAATGCTAACTTGGTATCAAAATAACTATGAAGACCATTAAATTTGACAAATTTACATATGATTTCAACTATGAACAAATTTCTTAAATATGCTTCCATAATGAATCAATATTTCTGTTTGTGTCTGATAGACATCCTTATATTGTCTCTGTCCAATATGAAACACATGATTCTGTCATGTGTATTTTCTGTTATCATATAAATTGTCTACCCCTGTATAACAAATGAAATGCTTAACTAATAATTTCAGGAGAAACCAAAACAATACTGTTTTATAACACTGCCTGGAACAAGCTCTAGTTATTTAGAGAAAGCATTGTTACCCAAAGGCTTTAATGATTTTATTCAGAACTTTGCACTAGTTATTAAAAGGTCTGATGAATAATAAGATAAAACATGAATGTGGTTGCATTTTGAATGTATTATTAAAAGAAAGGCAAATCATTTCTTTCTAACACAGAGGGTATTAATTTGTAATGGATTAGAAATTAAAATATAAAAGGATACTTCAAGTCTTCTTAATAATGAAAAGGTCACTTTGTTGATCTATTAAACAATGGAAATTAATGGTTTTACCTCATCCTTCTTCTAAATCAGAAAGCAATCCCACAATTGACTAATGGAAGATGTGGAGGAAATTTACCCAAAATAGCCATGTATTTCATGTATGCTTAAAATGAATCAGAGCAGTTGAATCACTAAATACAATCAGAAATCACTTGCAGCTTCATATATACATGAATCAAAACAAACACACAAAACAAAATACATGTCACTGCACAACAGGTCCACGTGTTGTCAATAAAGTTTTTCCTGATACATAAAAAATACTACCCTTTAATCACCCCAAACAGGAAATATTAATCTTATAAAATGTTAAGTAAAAGAAATAATATATTTGACAGATACCAGAATTCTAAATTTTCAAGCACTGCTTTTTTAAAGGAAGATATTTCGTTTTCTACATGAGTATTAAAAAATCACCCTGCTTGTTAAGTTAGAAGACATAAAACTCTCAAAATTAGAATCTCTAAGTTTTGTGAATGAAAGAAAAACACATAAACTTAATTACACTAGAAATCCTTAAAGATTTTTTTCTCACAATAAATTAATCCCAATGAGAAGTAATTATATTTAGATAAGAGAAAAAGACAGTTGCTGCATGGATTATATAGTGCAATTTCCATAATGGTATTATTTCCCAGGATATCAGTTTAGAAATGAACAGTATGCTTAATTATATTGAAATTATCTGTCAAAAATGATTATTAAAAACCCTCTGCTGATTAATCAGTGTTACAGATAATATTTCAGATTAATCAATGTTAGAAAATTTTTGAAAATGTAAGAATACATTTTTACCTTGAGATTAAAGCATTTTAACAACATTCATTCTGATAAAGATATGTTCTAATGATAAAGCTCAGTTGGACAGCTCTATCAGGTATCAGTTTAATCTCTGAGTTTTACATATGATTTGCATAGAATTTACAATACCAGTATTCACAAATCATTAGATCATATTTGCAATGCTTTTAGGGGGTTAAATGGTTCATTGTTTGTGTGTGGTGTGTGTGTGTGTAATAATTGAATATGTACTAACTGACAAATATGTGTCATTCAACATGCTAAGATAAATGGCTGACTTAATTTCAATATTAGTAACCAAAGGAAAAAAGTGTTTGAGGCAAAGAAAATATGATTATTGTCTCCATTTAGTAAATTACTCATTGGAATGTAGGCTGCTAACTAAAGAACTAGGGGCACCTGGGTGGCTCAGTCGGTTAAGCATCGACTTCGGCTCAGGTCAGATCTCACAGGTCGTGGGTTCGAGCCCCGCATCAGGCTCTGTGCTGACAGCTAGCTCAGAGCCTGGAGCCTGTTTCAGATTCTGTGTCTCCCTCCCTCTCTGCCCCTCCCCCACTTGTGCTCTGTTTCTCTCTGTCTCAAAATAAATAAACTATAAAAAAAAATTTAACTAAAGAACTAAAGAAGCATAAGTTTTCTCTCATCATAATAAGGGGAAAAGGGCTGGACTAGTTGCATCAGCATTTGGTGTCTACTCAAAAGAGAATAGCGAAACCAAAGAAAATTGTATCACATTGCCGATTAAAATAAGTGTAATGGATTAATTAAATGTGTTGCATTTACTCAGAAATGGAATTTTTAGTGCACTCCATTTAGCATGAATGAGGAAAACACAATAGCATCATTACTCATGATTCTGATTCCGTTGTCTATCAAACATAATTACATCTGCCCCTGGTTGTCTCACACTGTTGCTGTGATTATCAAATAATATAAATGCATTTAAAACCACCATGAGATTCTAACATGCTATACAGATTCCATGTTCTTGTAAAATTAATACCTTAACTAACAACCGTACCATTTTGACTCTGAATTGTATTTATACTCAATTATGGATATGTAACCTAATAGAAAAGAATAGTGACATCAAAAACTTTTTAAAAGAATTTATTTTGAGTTTATATGGTGTCTTTTGTTTATAGCCAAATAAGAAAAGCAGAATCCAAGAATACAGCCACTCTAAAGTGAATAATTGCTAAACTGGGACTTCCCAGGATATAACCTCAAGTCTCCTGTGATCTGTCGTGCAGCATAATTGAAATAAGAAAAAGAGAAAGTTAATGGAATTTGAAAGTCAACGTGTTGTGAGTGATGTCTCTGGATACACTGACTAAATCCGACATTGCTATGAAGCATATTGAACTCGACACTGAATTGGGCAAGAACTTCGGTTACTAATGCTTTTCTATCCTAAAGTAAAGGTAGACTTGATCACAGCCTTTCAGGTGGTACCACTATACAAATATCGGGGCACATGGAAGAAGCAGAGAGAATTGTGATATACAATTATTTGTAGTCTTTTGAGTTTTGATGATGATTTGCTACATGGAAGGTTATTTCAACTGCTGAAAAAACCCTGAGTCCATAATTATGATTTTAACAAAAAATGTTAAGAAATTATTCTTAAGCTCAGATGGGGATGTGGCTTAATTCTCTAATGACTGCCTCATGCCAGATTCTTTTTCAAAGATATAGACTGTTCCTTACCAGTTTTTATATTCTAAATGGTATGATTACCAAATATTTTTGTTTTGTTACAAGAAACATGTCATTTCATTAATCTCAGAATGTTTTCTATGCAAAAATCCATATGGCATATATTAACTTCTTAAATTAAAGTGATTTGAACTGGACCCATTTGTAAACATTGTCTCAGAGCTGAGATATAAATCGGCGCTTTCTGGCAAAATTGTATTTGGAAATCCCTGACCAAAGTCTGCATGGATATGGTTCTAGGTTTCCTTCATACCCTTTATTCTTCTGGCTCTTAAAGAGAAAACATGTATAAATAGGTGAACGGGTTTACATTCATGAAAACCGTAAGGGAATCCTTGCTCAAACTCATTGAGTTGGCTTTTGGGTAGGCACTAATTTGAGATTTGCTGAACAAAAGGAAGCATGGTCTCTGATGGGAATTAGGACAGGTAGAAGGGAGTACAGGAATAAGAACAACATAAGAATACAGAAAGTTGGCTCAAATTGGTGTCCATACCTCTATCAAGAAGAAACCCTTGCTATCCTTCCTGCCACTGATCTTTACTGTCATTTTTTCAACTCAGCTGGATTGTGGATTTAAGATGTGCAGGAGTCTTGTGCTCTCTCCCTTTCCTGTCCTTCATCGTAACAGAGAGACAACCAAATGTTCACTCCTTTTTCATTCGAATTAACAATGTTCTAAAGAATTAACTGTACCAAGAACTGCCTCCTCCTTCCCTTCTTAATAGTAATCCAATAAGATGTTTCAAAGGACTCAATTATTGAATATAGTAAATATTCAGTAAATATTACCTTGTTAGGACAGATTAAATTTTTTAGGTATAAGTTTCTGGAGTTTTCTCTCTTAGAGAAACATTCAACAAGATTTTTTTAAGGGCATTTCAAAGTTCTGATTCATGTGACTGTCCACTTGAAAGACTGAGAATTAAACTAATATTCACATCTTGTAGATTGTTTAAGTGCTGCAAATATGTAGACAGTGCTAAAATAATTATTAAAATTAAATGACATAATTTCTAACTGAAGTTGAAGATCTTTTCAATTATCTAATAACATACCACTATGCTTTGTGGTAATACTATTTGCATTTTCTGAAATGCTAGTTGCATTTTATGAAAATATTGAGTTATAAAAAATTATCAAATAATTATTTCTAAGGAAGCAAAGGGCTTTAATGGCTAAAGAATTTCAGACTCTTACAATAATAAACATGTTTTTCTTGTAAAATCTTCAGTTAAAGTGTCTTTAAGGCCAATTGCAAGTAACTATAAAACCACTACAACAGAAAACCCATCTTTTGATGATGTCTTGCATTTACTGAAGAAAAATGACATTTCCTTTTCTGTTCACACCATCACTGTCATTGTCCCCAGCCACATTTCTTGTGCACTACTTGTCATTTTCATCACTTTCTGTTAGGATAGAAACAGTAGCTTTGCTCTAGATTACAGATACCAGCAGGGTCCTTTAATCTGCTTATAGGTAGCACTTAAATGTTCACAAATAGAAGAAGATGATACAGGAAGTGATAACTTTTGTTCTGGGTGTTGTAAATCTCTGTTGTGGTACTCTGGTCAACTATAACAGGGAATGAAGGAACCAAAATGTATTCTCTCACAGAAATCCACCAAACCTCAGCTTTTCATTTTATTGAACATACCAGGATATGTCATTGGGAAGAAATTTAGAGAAGTCAAAGTTTGATTAATGTACATATGTATTTCAACACTGACTTTATCTACTGTGATTACCTTAATTTAATAGCTCCCACAGACTTCCTGTTTATACTTACTTCTACCTAAATATAATGAAATGTTGTAATAGATTGAGTTAGTATTGTATTTCATTGACTAAAAATTCTACTTTTTTTAGTATTACACAAAAGAAGTCACCTATAATTTATTAATTATGTGCAGATAAATCTTCCTGTAAATTCTATTAAATTTTATAGGCATTTTGTGTCACAGAAATATTCATTTATGATACTTTTGCCATCAAGTTACCAGCTAAAATCATTATGTACAAATTACATAAAAAATTCTGTTGTGCAAGCAGTTCTGTGGAAAAAAAAAAACATCTCTTTTGTTACATCGTATTTTAATGGGTTATTTATGTGATATAAGCAGATTTCTGGACAAGGTGGTGTTCTATCAACTTACTCTTTCTTATTAGCTTTTCCTCCTGAGCAATAATCTTGGATTTATTTCTATACAGGTCTTAATTATAGAAGAAACTGTAATTAGCTGTCTCATCTCAATCTTTGCCAGGGGCAGGGAGACCTCCTTGGACTCCAAACACACAGGCTCCCAGTAAGATGTCCATGTTTTAATGACTAGAGCTGTTCAAGAACTAACAGAAACATAGACCAAACTTCTGCTTGAAATTTGGACACTTTAGTAAATGGAAACCCTGTGCTGTTTCTAATGTGCTAAAACTTCTCTTTTTGGGGGCAGCTGGGTGCCTCAGTCGGTTGAGCATCCCACTTTAGCTCCAGTCATGATCCATGGTTCATGGATTTGAGCCCTGCATTGGGCTCTGTGCTGACAGCTCAGCCAGAAACCTGCTTCGGATTCTGTGTCTCCCTCTCTCTCTCTCTCTGCCCCTCCGCTGCTTGTGTCCTGTCTCTCTCTCTCTCTCTCTCAAAAATAAACATTTAAAAAATTTTTTTAACTTCTTTTTTTTCCCTTCTTAATCTGAGAAATATGAAGGCCACTCTAATGTCACACTACTATGGAGAAAACAGCTATCAAACTATCATGGGGGAATGTATTCTATTTTTTTTTTAAGTTTATTTATCTATTTTGAGAGACAGAGAAGGAGAGAGAATCCCAAGCAGGCTCCACACTGTTAGCACAGAGCACCACACAGGGCTCATACCCACAAACCATGAAGCTGTGAGATCCTGACCTGAGATGAAGTTGGACACCGAACCAACTGAGCCACCAAGGCACCACAGGATGGAATGTATTCTTACAACAAAATCATCCTTTCATGTAAATGAGTGGTGATATTCTAGCCAGTGAAGTTTTTGTGAATTAACTACCTCAGCTTTAATAACAGTGCCTAGAATAGCAGGTCTCTTTTGTTTCTGTGCATTGTCAACTGATATTATGAACCACTTAGACAAGTAAAATGTGCTTCCCAAAATGCAAAATTTACTAAAAGTAGAACATTAATGATTGCATTAACACTGTATTTTTTTCCAACATATTTTGCTTTTTTAAAGTATTCTGGATATAATAGAACTTGTTGATTTCTAATTCAGAAGGACATTTTCTGACAGATTAAAAAGTAAAAAATGAAAATATAGTATGCAGTTATAATATTATAAAAAAATCACTAAGGCAAACAGGTGCTTGAACTTTAGCATGTATATTTTGCCTTCACGCCATCAACTGAGGATGGCCTGGAATACATTTTTTATTTTATTATAAAATCTTGATTATCAACACGTTTGACTACTAAATGAAAGCTATCTGTTCAGTCAGTGTTTGATGGCAATGAAAATGAAAGAGAATAAACACATTTGCCTATATCACAATTTTACTAAACCATTTCTTTTCTTTTTATTTTTTTAATTAATTTTTTTTTTTGAGAGAGAGAGAGAGAGAGTGGGGCAGAGGGTGAAAGAAAGAGAGAATCCCAAGCACATTCCATGCCCAGCACAGAGCCGGACACATGGCTTGATCTCATGACCATGGGATCATGACCTGAGTCAAAATCAAGAGTCGGATGCTTAACCTACTGAGTCACCCAGGTGCCCCACTATAGCATTTATTTTAAGAAATAGAGTATTCCTGGAATCCTTAAATAGAAGAATTCAAAACTTTACCATAGAGAACAAAAATTGGGGTGATGAAATTTAATTTCAATTTAAAAACATTCTCTGTACATCTTTATCTCACAAAACATTTTTTTTTTATTTCAAAAGAAATCGACTGTGGAATAAATTGGTTTAAATTTCTGGAAAAGTGGACTCAGGGTATATAGCTTTAGCTTCATCATATTCTGGGGGACAACCACATCTGGACTTCATGTCATACATCATGACTAATGTCTACAGATAAAGTTAATAATAAGTTAAAAACAAGGAAGAGGAGAATAAATGATTTGTCTAATGTCATGTGGTAGCATGATTATAATCCCAATTTTTTTATTGCATGTATCTAGAAAACTTTAAAAATAATTTGCATAATAAGTATATATATATATAAATAAAACCAGGTTTGAAAGCCCTGAATAGTCAGAAATAGCTATTCTTAGTAAGCATATATTTAAGCTCAGTGGAAATTCTGTATGACTACATGTGTATTCTGTGTGTGAGAACATGGAAACAAACATGATTGCATATCAAAATAGAAGATTTTTATACTATTCATATTGACTACACTACCAAGAAAAATCACACTGGGGGTTTTCTGAATTCTTCCTTCTTTTGCAGTGATACATTAAAAGTTTTCTGTCACCAGCACTAATACTTTGATGTTTTCCTTTGACACCATGCTTCTAAGATAGAAAGTTTTGAATTAAACTGATAAGCATGGGGTCCCCTCATTGGATCCTTTGTGAGCCTTTACAGAGACCCATATTTATATCTTGAAGTGTTTGTTTTTCTTTTTTTTTCTTTTTTTTTAATTTTTATTTTATTTTATTTTTATTTCTAGGAGACAGAGAGAGAGAGAGACAGTGTGAGCAGGGGAGGGTTAGAGAGAGAGGGAGATACAGACTCTGAAATAGGCTCCAGGCTCTGAGCTGGCAGTCAGCACAGAGCCCTATGTGGGGCTCGAACCCACGAACCGCGAGATCATGACCTAAGCGAAAGCCGGACGCTTAACCGACTAAGCCACCCAGGTACCCCATTGGAGTGTTTGTTTTTCAAAAACAAAGACTATGAATGCATTAAAATTTCAGATCCGAAATGTCAAGAACACCATAATAAAATCTGAGTTTGTCTTTTTTGAGTTATCTAATGTACGCAAGTCTTAACTTAGGTGTGAGAAACCAGATAGTAAACCAACAGAAAAACACTATTTCCTTTTATTCTGCTTCTTTAAAAACATTTTCAATATTTGGGAACAGCTATATTTGATGCCGTTTATATATCTAATAAAAGAATAACAACCCAATTCAATTTTATTTATAATTTCTGTGATTATGCCAGTTCTTTACATTCAGTTAAAATGCAAAACCAACCAGAAATAGCTTTGGCTTTTCCCTTTTGAAAGGGAAAAATCACAATTTGGACATAGCTCTAGCTTTATAAAACCATCTTTGAATATTACAGGTAGATTAGTTGGGGAAATTTACAAAATTAGATAGTGATAAATAAATTAAACATGATTGTTTTTATTTTTCCTCATCACCAATTTTAATTTAGAGAAACAGTATTTTATACCATCTTGAATCTAAAAGGTATATTTTCGTTCGTAAGATTTTGCCCACAGTGTGGGGATAGTTCTGTTTGGTACACAGATTATACTACTGGTGACACTGACAGACCGACCAACAGGCCCACACAAACTGTTGCCAAGCGGCTTCCCAGTCTAACTTCTCCTTACTGTGAAGACTACCATTATATGCAAGAAATAAATATATCTTTCAAAAACTTGCAGATTTGTATCAATTGCTAAATTACACTTTAAAAGCAGGAAATAAATATATGGTAACTACTAACAAGCTGCTCCCTGTTGTCCTTAGTCACCCTAACGTAGATAGAGAACGTCTAAATTTCATACCAATGGGAAACCAACCAACTTTATCACTGGCAAAAAGTTCACTTTATTTTTTTATTTTTTTTTTACAAATAGTTTACGGTCAAGTTGGTTTCCATATAACACTCAGTGCTCATCCCCAGAAGTGTCCTCCTCCATGCCCATCCCCCCTCCCTCCCACATCCATCAGTCCTTCGTTTGTTCTCAGCATTCAAGAGTCTCTCATGGTTTGTCTCTCTCCCTTTCCCCCACCATTTCCGCCCTTCTTCTCCCCCATGGTCCTCAGTTTTAAGTTCCTCCTAATCCTCCTATACATGCAAACAAATGATATTTGTCCTTCTCTGCCTTATTTCGCTAAGCATAACACCCTCAAGGTCACTTTAAAAAAGCCTTATATTTTTGTCAAAGGAGGGAGGGGTGCGGGTGAAGGGCAGGTATTACTTTTTACTGGACCTATAGAATTTATTCATTTATCTTTCTCTTACTATTATGTCAAAGAAGATAAATTAACCTCACCTTTATGAACATACAGAAAATTCAAGATGAGGGGTACCCAGATGGCTCAGTCAGTTAAGCGTCTGACTTTGGCTCAGGTCATGATCTCCCAGTTCATGGGTTCTAGCCCTGTATCCTGCTCTGTATTGCCTGTGTGGAGCCTGTTTGGGATTCTCTCTCTGTCCCTCTTCCTCTCTCTGCCCCTCCCCCAGTTGTGCATGTGATCTCTCTCACTCTGTCAAAATAAACTTTAAAAAGGAAATTCAAGGTGAAACCATTTTGATATTGATTAATCAGCAATGACATTAACTCAGGCTTATCCCTTTGCTCCTACACCTTTTAAAACTTTGTCTTTTAATGAAAACAAGAGGCAACTCAGTTTGGGGACTATAAAGTCAAGTTTACATTTTCTTGATTGAGAGAGTTCCACAACTCAAATGTAAATAAAATGATTGAAAAATAGGGAAAGTAGTTATGGATTCAAATTCTATATAAGCAAGAAGAAAAAGTTCATTGCTAAGCCCTCACTTTTGCTTATGGCAAAATGTGCCAATAGCTTGAATGGTTGAATCATTCACTGAAAACATAAAAGATAACACAGTAGAATTATTTATTTATTTGGTACACCTCAGTGAAGAAAGCAAGATACTAAAATCAGCTTTCTGATTTGGAAGACTGATATCATCAGTATGCCGTTTTTGCTCTTTGCCAGGTTAACAGAATTTATTGCAGCAATTAATGCAAAACATATGTGCTGAAGTACCCACATGAAAAATATAATTGCCCCCAACTTAATTTGCTACCTTTCAAAACCCCGTTTTAGCTGCCTTTTCTCAGTGCCTCCACTTAAATAGAGTACAAGTGTTTTTATGAAAATGGAGATAAATCACAATTTATTTTCTAATCCTAAGTAATTTATAAATTATCTTTCAAATAGGGAAAAGTTTCCTCAGGGAATAAAGTCTACTTTTTAGATCACTTTCTATCTCCCCTTTTACTGATGTCTATGACAATTTCAATAGGTAATTCACACTGTTTTTATTATATAAAACTCTAAATAATAACATTCACATTATAGCAGCAATTGCCTTACAATGTGTGTATGGATTTCCTGACAAAATCTTTCCAACGAGAAGAAAGGAGTGTTTGAGACTCAGGAAGGAAAGAATGTGTGAAAAAAAAAAAAAGCAACGCAGACATTTTTTCCTAGTCTTCTGTCCACATCCAATTTTCTTTAAATTATTTTCTTGGCGTGTCCCCCACCCATGCAGAGAATCATAACTTCTGGGTGTAAAAACTGCAGTTTCTAAGTACTCTCTTAAGTACTTTTTCGAAAGTACTTCGAAGCACAATTTTTCACTCCCTTACTCTGGGCATTTCTAAATTATTCTTGCAAAGTCACAGGACAAATTAGCTAGTCACTAAGGATTACGATTGAAAAGCTAGTGTTTTTCCTGAATGGAAGGATGCCTCCCTAATTCCTAGGCATTTGTGTACATGAGGAAACATATGAGGTTAAAATCAAAAGACAAAGACAAGAGCGGGCCTGGCTCAGTTCCTATGTGATTAGGATTCCATTACTCAGGATCCTCAACTGTAACAATAGAAGATGTCATAATACCTATTTTAGGGCTGTCTTAACAATTAAATGAGGTCCAGCAAATAGTCAATGATAATGTTAGGGAAAATTCTTTCTATCCAGCGCAACCCTTTACAATTACTGCAATGTCGGGCATGGCACTGAGGCCACATTTAGTTTCAGAAGTCCTTGGATTCAACAATTCTGACGTTTATGAAAAATACTAAAGTTCCAACACGACCACAGAAACGTGAGCATCATCCTACTAACCTACCTCGAGAGCAGCGCTCCCAGAAACCCTCTCTGGCATATTCCAGTTTTACACTTAAAATCGGAAGAGGGAAAATCCTGTTTTAAGAAAACGGTGCCAATCAAGTATGAGGCGGTAGGAGAAAACAGACAACTTCGGATTATGCACGGGGAAGTTTATGGAACATGTCTCCTGACTGCTCTCACGAGGCGCGTAACAGGTGGCATTAGTAAGTGGCTCTAAAAAAGACTGGGGGTAAGGAGAAAAAAAAAAAGATTCCTCATTTTAGTTTTAGCGACTGAGGAACTGAGAAAGATCGTCCGGAAGACCAACAAATAGCCAAGAGGTGAGGTCAGACAACAGCAAGCAGGACAACTGGACGTCTCAGGCGCTCCCGTGCGTCCCAAACAGAGCAGCAGGTGGGTACCCGGAGCTCCCCCTACACCGCCGGGAGTTGGGTCTAGAAGGCGGCAGAACTGTGCCCCCTCCCCCACCTGCCACCTGGTGGGTCCCTGAACTTGTAAGGGGAGGAGACGGCGCCACTTCCGGACGCCAAACTGAAAAGGCTGGCTGGTAGCGAAGGGCGGGGGACGCAGGTCTCCGGTCAAAGCCTCCGGTGCCAGTCTGGACGTACCTGGCCGGTGCCGGGCGCCCGCGCTCTCGGGGCGGCGCGAGCCCCAGGTGAGGAGAATCCGGGCGGTGAGGAGGTCGCCGCCTCTGCGAGCGCCAGCAGCTCCGCGGCAGCAGGCAGAGGGCGCACGTTTCCCTCTCGCCCTCCGGGTCTCCTGCCCGCGCTCGTTTCGCGTAACTCGGCGCCCTGGCGCCGCTCGCGTCCGCCCTCCCCGGGCCGAGCGCGCGCGACCCCGCCGCCCGGCGGAAGTCCGCGGCCTCCGGGCTCGGCGTGCGCCCGCCGCCGGCCGCCCGCGGGGGGTCCGCGCCGCCTCGCCGCGTTCGGGGAGCGCTGTGCGGCCGCCGGGAGCCCGGACGCTCGCGCACAGAGAGCCACCGCCCCCCAACACCCCCCGCCAGCGGGCTGGGGCTGGGGGGCGCAGACCCAGAGTTGGGTTTTTATGATTTGAAGTCCGTGCAGAGAGAAAAAGTAATAAACTGTCGGAGCCCTCGTTTTCCCTCCGCACCCCTGAGCCTGGTCCCGCAGGCACACAGTTTGTGGTTTAGATGCCCTGGCGGTGGGTGTGGCGGCAGCGAGGGACGCTTGCTCTTCTCCCCGTTGTCACACTGCTGTCGCTACCCGCCCCCCCCGCCCCAAGCCCCTTAAAAATTTCTCAGAGCACGCTTCTGAAATGTAATGAGTATTGTAGTATCAAATGCAGGAGGTGTAATGCGAAGGAAAAGAAACGCCGGCCTCCCCTCCTGTGGCCACCCCAGTCCATGGCTAAGATTATTCACAACAGTTTGTTTGTACAGTGCTGCCACTTGTTTCCCCCCTCCTTCCTCGCCTATTATTCTGACTTCACCATGTTGGTTTGGATTATGTGGATTTTCACCCTTTGCTTTGACTGGAACAGCAGGACGTGGTTTAGAAAATGAAGGAAGGGAGGGGCTGCACACTCGGGGCTTCCAGTTTAATAACATCGCTCCAAGTTGGAGGCTTTATTTGTTGAACTGGTTTTGATTCCATCCACCCTCCACATGCATTTGCCCAGGCATCCAAAGGGGGAAGAATTCTTTGGCATACAGTCTTAAAACTTTCCTGGATAAAGTAGTTTCTTCTGGGGAAAATCAAAAGTTGTATAAACTTTAGAGGAGAAACAAACAAGGCAACCTCCCGCCACCGCCACCGCCACCGCCAGCCTCCCTTTTTCAGGGTGCAGGTTTTTAGGGTTTTAATAAAAATTGATTAGCCAGATGTTTTAAGTGATAAATATTTTCTTTTTAAGCAAAATATTTATATATCAACATTGGTTTCAGAACCTTTGCACGTCTCTACCTCTCCATCTTTCTAATCAACTTTTTATTTTCTTTTCGCTTGCAAAGACTTTTTTTTTCCCCTTTGTAATCCACCACACTTTTTATTTCATAGAAAGCTAGTAGAAGGCAAAATAATCCTTGCTGACTTTCAGACTTTTTCCAAGAGAAAACCTCCTGCCGGATTTCAAGAACTACCTGACACTAGCCAGCTTGTAACAGACTCAAAGAGTAAAATTAAGGGGAGCACATGGTCCCACATCCTGATTCCCGCCAGGAGTATCTTCCCAGTTTGATTTGTGGCTTGGAATCCTTTGAATTTTTCAAAAGTCACAACATTACTTTTATTTCTACGGTCATTAGGAGAGATCTATCTAAGGTTTCCAAATTTTTGAGAAGTAAATTTCAAGCCCTGCTTTTTGGTATACCTGCACGAATAACATAATGAATGTTTCACACCACCAGTCATTCTTTTATTTGAACAATGTGTGGAAAGCTACTTGTCCACTTTGTAAAAGCCTTGCATTGACCCTCCCTGGTGATAAAATCCAGATCTCTGCAAACAACCCAAAAGGGGACACCTGCATCTGTTTTTTCTAAATCTTTTATCAAGCAGGAATTAAAAGAATAGGTTTATTAAATGTTGTAAAGGAAGAGTGTGTATTAGAAAATAAAGTGGAGGATCTTGATAGAAAATGATTTGTAAAACTTAGTGCTCTTCCAAGATACACATATTTCCCCTCACATCTAGTATTTATGCCAAACAAAATCTTTGGAAATGACTAAAATCAAAGGTAATCCACATCATAGATTTCTTTGTAAGTAAATGTAAAAACTTATCGAGTTTTGATGATTTGTAGAAAGTTTTATTATATTTCCTTGAGGATTTTATGACTTGGAAAAAGTAACTCTCAAGAACAGTCCTTGCACTTTCCATTTGTGTTGAAGTTAGTAAATCAAATACACTGTGGAAATATGTTTTGCCTTTAAAAATTCTTTGCACATGTAACTGATTATTTGATATTTAAAATTGCATATATTTTATTTCAGAAAAATTCCAAAGTTTCAGAAACAATTTTAACATTTAGGGATCTTTGTGAAAAAAAGTTATTGTGAGAAGCTATTAGAAGTGAGGGTGGTAAAGAACACATCGAAATTTGAATATTAACATGTGGATAATATAAATGAGATGAAGAAATTTACCAAACCTTTTCTTTAAAGATAATAAGTTTCTTAAGAGTCAAGGTGACTCTTAACAAGTCATTGTTTACATGAGCAAGGCACAAACCATAACCATATACAATTAGTTTAAAAAATTCACATGAAACTTCCCAAACTCGCTAAATGATGTTTTAAAAAATGCCTTTAAGTGTCGATTGTGTACAACATTCTGTTTAAATTTTTTATATTAATTTTCAGGGCTTATCATTTTTGCTCCCAATTGCTGGGGTTATATAACTTTATATAAATGTAACCAAGATGTAACACGTGGCAATGGTGTTTTATGTATGTAGTTTCCCTTTTGTAGTTCCAGTTGTTTCTTAATTATAAATATATCCAATTGATCTTAAATCTTAAAACAGGCAGAAAAGCAATATCAACTAGAGTACCAATAATAAAAAAGTATAAAACTGAAAATTTGATAGCTGGTTTGTATTTATAAATCTATTGTTATTGCCAGGATATGTATTATTTAAAATAAGTTTTAATTGCCCATTTATGACAAGGTTTAGAATGGTGTGATGTATGAAACATAAGAGTGAGGAGAATGGGATATTGAAGTGGACATTTTTCCCACTTGGATTATTATTATCAATATTAGTCTTTGGGAAGATAAAGATTCTGAATGAATTAATTTCATGATAGATTTTGAGAGGTTACAAGAAGTTTCTTTCCGGCACAATCAAAATATTATCGTAGCAATTCAGGTTGTCAGTAAAAGCTTAAACAAATTTGCTGATAATCCTGTTAATGACCTAGGTCAAGTGTTAACTGTTGTGGGTTATAAAATAGTGAAATTAAGGTTTCTCCTACCTCCAGGCAAATAGCATAGTTATAACTGTTGGGGGCTGGGGGGCGGGGTAAGCTATTAGGAGAGCTATTAAATTACAAAAATGTATAATGCATTCAATTATTTAGTCTAGTGTGATGAAATGCTATTAAAAGCAAATGTAAACTCTGTTCAAAAAAAAAAACCCTATAAAGATATGACAGCTTAGCTCTCTATAAATATTTCAGTCACAACGTATTATTAAGTGTTAAATTGGCATGAAAAGTGAGGCCAATTTATAGTAATTTTTAAAAAGGTAATAATAACCCATTATTTAAAGTCCTTGTCCCCAACATTTGCTTAATATTCAAAAGGAAGCCTATGGTGTTCATTTGCAAATTTTAATTTTAAGCTTCGAACAATCACATAGTCGCCTCTAGGACTTGGGAGATTTACGTTCAGTGAAACACATTTCATAGATACAGTGTCCCAGACACTCCAATAAAAGTCTCCCAAAATAAGTAGTATATAAATATGCAGATTTAATTTTATCCACTCTTACTTTGAAAACTCTGATTTCCAGTGTACAGAGCTCTGTGGGTAAACATTAATCTAATTTATAAATGATTTTGGATAGAAAAATGATTTAATGCATTATGTACTGATGAATAAGCAGTTCATTCTGCCTCAGACTCCTTCAAATGCAGAAAACTATTTAAAGAGAGTACTTTATCCAATGCCAAAGAGATTAATACTTCATTTTATATCAAGTTTTAATCTCTTTCCAAAGTTATTTTATTTACCATTATTATCATCCATTTGGGATTAGAATAGGGAGCAAACATATGAACATTAAAAATAATACATAGTATAGCAACCCAATTTTGCCAGGAGTAGTTGATTTCCCATTGGAAGCCTTCTATGGTATGTCATGTAAACAGAGACCTGATAAGATTTTAGTAAAGTTCTATGCAGCTTTAATAAAGTTTCTGTTTAAGTATATAGGCCAATTGTTAAAGTGATCATGGAAATTATGAATAATCTATTATCATTGAGGAGGCAGAAAGTATCACCTGGAATCATTTCCTTGAAAGCATATTAGAAAGTTATTTGTAACTGGATTAATAAAAGGCAAGTTCTGATTAAACTTTTCCTAGTTTTTTTTTAATTTTATCATAGGCCCATGGCATTTTAATATTGATATTTGATAATCAAATCTCAAAATTTAAAAAAAAAATCACACAAGGGCAAGCAATTACCTCAATGGCTTGTGTTTGATCCCCTTTAATTCTATCATGACAAACTTCATAATAGATTGTGAAATAAGTTATAGTAAATTTTACTAGTAAATTTCTAGTAAAAGTACAGTAAACATACTTTTTAGCATAGTATTTTAAATGCAACTTAGTATCTTATATCTCAATTCTCAAGATTTGTATCAGAAAGCTATATTAGTGAGATTCATTTTATCACTATTATGATATATTAATTTTCAGAAGCATGACTTTCTATTACAATGACATTGTTAGAAGAATTGCATGGGAATCTTGGCACATAACCTGGGCTTTTCACTTTTCATGTTATTCAGCTCAACTATTAAGACCTAAGCTATTACATTAATATTTAAAACTTCACTCAAATATTTCTCAAGTTAAATCATTCATTTCAAATTTTGTTTCAAAGCTTCCCTTCATGACCTCAGGAGGGAAAGGAGACACTATCCATAGGACATGATCTGGAAAGAATAAACCCATGAACAATGGATAAACTTTTATCCAAACAAATCAAATGTAATTGTGTCAGTTTTCTGCATCTATTTCCCTTTCTATATATATCCCTGCCAGCATAATAATATATACATTATCTATTGAAACACACATAAGGTGTGGCTTAAAGGTAATTTACATTTGATGATTCCTGTGTCATTAAATTAATATTCATTAATTTTATATCAGCATGAATAAGTTTAAAGGGTCTTTTTTTCATCTTGCAATTTACTGAAATTGCAATGTTGAATGTTTTCCACAAAACTACTGACTCTCAGCTCTATCCCTGTGCATTATTAATTCAGTAAAATCCATTATCTAAATAGTTTATAAATATTCCATCTGGAGAAATACAATTATCATAGCAATACGGGAATAATATTACTATACTCCTAGTTATTGTCAATTCTTTAATATCTTCAAAAAATTGAGCAGATTATACAAACACTAATTTTAACCTACTAATATGTTACTCATTATACCAACGATTACTTTTGCCTTTCACTCAATGAAAAATGATTGACCATTACTTTCCAATAAAGATTTTAATTTGATTTGTTTTAAAAAAGTCACTTCTAGGGTATCAGATGATTTTCTTGATCCTTATATTTTAGAATTTTCACTTGCCCAGTTATAAAATGACACAGAAACATTTAATGAAATCTACTAAATTGATAAAGACAGTCACTAAGGAAAGAACAAAATTAAACTGCTCTATTAGCAGTGAAAGTAGGCCACTAAATATGAGAGGCAGTGTTTAGATTCAATTAAAAGTTTCTAAACATTTTGAGTATTTCCTTGTCTTTTTAAAATAATGCATACAATATACAACAGCGTTGGCTTGCCAATTTATTTTTAGTGGCATAATATATAATGAAGCATTTCACATCAATTGCTCAGGATTACTAACTTGCAAAACAAGTTGCTAAATGTTATTGTTATAAGTTCAGAATGATTAAGAAGAAATCAAAGTTGTAAGTGTTGCTTTAAAGCAATCAATTATTTAGAGAACTTTGTCTTAAGAGTCAGTGATAGTATTTACAAATCATTAGAAATAGATCACAAAAGGTATACATAAAAAAAACAATGTATCAATTACACAATCTTATAGGAAACATTAGTGTCCTCAGTATTACATTTGCACTTTAGTCCATTGAAAAGGGATGAATGCCCATTAAGAGGAAAATAAATAACCCAACATCAGGAAATGCCATTTGCTGCATATGGACATTCTTTCTCTAATTTTCTATTCAGTTACTTACTATACCTACCCAAGAGCTTTTCACTGTTCATCAAGGACATTCCCTTATTCGTATATAAACCCTAAACAAAGAGAATCCAACCTAAGCTTATTGTAATTCCTGCAAATATTACTTATGTTAATGTGGCATATGCTGCTCATTAGAACCTGTACCATAGAGCAAACCATCGCCTGGCGGGATACACATCACTTCAATACAGCAGTTGCAATATAAACACACACACACACACACACACACATACACACACATACATCGGCTTCAACAAACTCTGATTTCCCTTCAGTCCATTCATAAATGCCATGATCCTAAGTAGGAACAACCTGTCATTACCTTTGAACATACTAAAGAATCTAGCGAGGAGGGTTGGATTTTCTTTTAAACTTCTCAGAGTACTACATGGCTATAATTAGAAAATAAAACACTGCCATGGCTATTTGGCAATTAACATCGTGGGTTGTAAAACTGGAGGATATTTCTTTCTTTCTTTCTTTCTGCTTAAAACTGGCAAACAAGGTAATTGCTTGAGTTGGTATCAGATTAAAAACACATTTTAGGTTTAGGCAATCCAAAATTCTTTCTTAAAGTCTTTTAGAAGACACTAGAAAATAAAAGCACATCTTTAGTTTACTCTCAGAGCAAACTGCTTTATTCTGAGGCACCTTAAAGACCTGAAAAGGTTTCAGTGAGAACGTGCTTTGAAGAGCGTTAGCCCTGCGGGGCAGGGCAGTTTGCTATACCTGGCTTACCTTCATTGGAAGGTTGGAGAATCAGTTCCCCAAAGCAGTTGAGAGCGGAGCAGCTGAGAAGGAGGAGGATGGAGAGGTGACAATCCATGTTGCTGGTGCAGAGGGCAGTGAGAGGAGCATATCTCCATGAAGCATGCCACTGATGTGAGGGGGAGCGCTCTGATTGCTGGAGAAGTTACCATGCTCCGCTCGCAGGCTGATGTCAAGTTTGACACTGGAGATAAGGAGGAGTCTGGCTGCCTTTCCTCGAACCTCGCTCGGGGACTTCCCTGGGTCCTAGTGCCGCCGTAAGTGAGCGCTGTATGGGAAGGAACCACACGCGGAGGCTGGCAAACTGGTCTGAAGCACAGAACAGGGGAGTTGGGGTGGGGCTGGGGGGCGCCGCCAATAGGCAGGAAATCCAGAGGTTGTGATGGGGCAGTGGCAAAAAGCAGTGGAAGGGAGGGAAAAACACCCGCTCTTTATTTTCATTGAAAAGCAGCTATTTTATTGTTTGCTGTACATGCTCTGTAGGTTAATTCCCTGAAGAAACCAAAACCCTGATAGGAGTGTCATATGGCCGTGTGAGTGAAAAAGAAACTGAAATGTCAGAAGATGTTTGCATTAAAAGAACAGGAACCTTTCATTAAAAAATAAAATAAAAAAGATTGTGTATTTCAAAGGAAAATTAAAATTATTCCTTTACTATGTTCAATGTAATCATTAACTGTTATATGAGTCCTTTGTGGTGCAGAAGGACATTTACACACACCTCAGATCAGAAAGTCTTTTCAGATCTACACCAAATGGTATCAAGGCTTTCAATAGATTTGCACAGGGATTTCAGTATGCATTTGGTGTACTTTAGTTTTCCAAACTGGGGCGTAACCTTCACCACGCTGAGGAAGTGAGCAAACCCAGCCCTAAGAGTAGCTGCTGGTCGGCATTCATTCTTTCTATGCTGTGGGTGTAAATAAGAGTTAAACAATTCAAACCTGAAGTCCTTGGCAACACATCACTACATGCCTCCCTCACCATCTACGTTAGGATCTCTGGGATCTGTGAGATAAACATGGCATACTTCACAGCCCCCCATTCAGCTTTTCAGCCACGTCCAATCTGATAATAGCTGGATTTTTACATTCCAAATCCAATGGCTAAATCACAGTGTCCTTGCACTTTCTCACTTTACACCCTGGTTTCCCGCGCTGTGCAATATAATTGCAACTGATTTCAGCTGAATAATTTTGTGATTTATGTTTGGAGAACTCTCTTCACTTATCTTTAAAACATCCCCCAGAAAATGACTACTCAAATATCCTCCTTCTCATCTATCTTTTGCTATTCCAGAGAGAACACAAGACTTCCATTCCTTGCACAATTCCAGAAAGTAAAGATAGGTTGACAACTTTAAGATCAGTGATGAATTTTTGAGCCCTAAATTGGGGAATCTAAATCTAAATCAGGGTTTGAAAAAGCCTTGCCAATAACATATCATTTCACAAATGCTGAGTTTTTAATGAGAGAACTCCATTTTCACATGAATTGAAATTAAGGGCCTCTGAAAAGACCTTGCTGGCTGGGATGGGGGGTTGGGAGGTGGGTAGAGGAAGTGAGAGAAGAGTGGCCCTGCTCACTTTCTATGTGTGCCTTGTTACTTTCTATCTCTAACTTCTTCCCACATTATGTCACCGGAGGCTGTAGAACCCTCTTCAAGTGCCAAGTCTGTCAGAACTGAAAATACTGACAGATACTGAACAGAAGACTCAGATAATGGTAACTCTGGCATTTTTTTTAAGAAGTTGCAACACAACTTTCGTCTTTCCATAAGGCACTGTTCTATTGTTCTAGGGCTAGATAAAGTTTTCCTGAAACTTGAAAGAAAATAAAGACTTATTTGGAATGACGATTTATAAACATTTTGGAAAAACAGCCAATGTGCAAACATCCACACACACTGGCTTCCCCTCACACTGCTTCTCTCTTCACAATTAACTGGAAAGAGGCATTCATGTTTGAGGGAAGCTACAATAGTGGGAAAATGTGTAAAAAGCAATTATAATGTAATTGCACGATATAATATAAATAATATAAGATCTCTAAAGTATAGACTTTCTAAGCCAAGAGACATCAAACAATAAAGAGTTTCCACAATCTGAGTGGCATTCTAGATAGGTGTATAAAAGAGTGTCATCAGCAAATAGAGGGAACATTAAATTTGGCCAAAGTAAGAGTAAAGGGCAAAGGATAAGGCAGGTATTTCAAGGAAGCCCTCATGGAGAAAGTAATAATTGAGGTAGAGCTCATGGGGGGGCTAGGAGCTCACTAGTTGGGACAGTGGTTCAGAAGGCAGCGCAGACAGGCAGATGTAATATAAACAAACCATAGTAGTTTCCAAGTAAGGGTGAGAGAATGCACATAGAGAACACGGAACATAGAGTATGTACGATACAAAAAGAGTTAGGATACGTGGAAGTAGAGTGTGGGTACAGAGGGCTGGGAGATGTTCTCCAAAAGACAGACTAGAAACTGTAGAATTTTCAGTGCTACATGTCAATGATTTTACAATATCTTCCAGACAAAGGGGAGATACCAAAAAGCATTTCAGCAGGTAATAACTTGATCCTATCTGGGTTTCAGGAAGAAATTTTACAGATAGCACAGAGCAGAGTGTCTCCACCTGTGGTATAAGGACCACCTGCTATGGAAATGTCTGTAATAGTTATTAAAAGTGCATATCCTGGAGTGCCTGGGTGGCTCTCCCAGGCGTCCGACTTCAACTCAGGTCATGATCTCACGGCTCATGACTTCAAGCCCCATGCCGGGCTCTGTGCTGACAGCTCAGAGCAGGAAGCCTGCTTGGATTCTGTGTCTCCCTCTCTCTGCCCCTCCCCTGCATGCAGCTCTCTCTCTCTCTCTCTCTCTCTCAAAACTAAATAAACATAAAAGAATTTAAAATAAAATATAAATATAAGTGCATACCCTTCTACCCACCACAGACTTACTGAACCGAACCTCTGAGGTTGGGGCCCAGGAATGACAACTTGACAAGCTCTTCAGATCCTTGTGGTGATCCTGGCATTTGAGAACCACCGCTGAAGGTGAAAGAGGGAAAATCAGAGTCCAAATGGTGAGATTTGAGGCAATTTTAAAGTAAAACCAGGGGCGCCTGGGTGGCTCAGTTGGTTGAGCCTCTGACTTCAGCTCCAGTCATCATCTTGTACTTTGTGAGTTTGAGCCCCACATCGGTCTCTCTGCTGTCAACACAGAGTCGGCTTTGGATTATTCTCTCTCTCTCTCTTTCTCTGTCTCTCCTAAAAACATGATAATAAAAGTAAAACTCAAGTAATATAGAACTGATACAATCTATCAACAAAAAGAAGGAAAGTACAAGATGAAATTAAGATACATGTTTGAGGTAAAACAAACACTATTCCCCAAAGAAGATATGGATTTGGGGTTTGAGGAAGAGGGAGATGACAGATATCAACAATACTTAGTTCACCTAGTATTTCAGTTCAACAAAAGGTGAGTATCTACCGCATATTTGACCTTGTACTAGACACTGAGGATAAAAACATGAAAAAGAACTTGTCCCTACCCTTTAAAATTATTTAGAATCACATGATGGCAACTGTTAGATAGAGGTAGAATATTTTGACAGTACAGGGTGGGGGTGGAAGATAATTCAAATTAGGGGTTAAAGAATACTGAATAGTCCCCTGGAGTAAATAGCAATTGAATGACACAAGGAAAGATTTGTCTTAAAGAGAAGAGTCCTGAGAAGAGAGAATAAGCACTAAAAGCATGTTTTTTGGAGGAAATGACCCATACTTCTATTACTGGAATATAGACTTTGAGGGGGTATGGAAGAGAGAAGACAGGAAGAATAGGAAAGAGGAAGGTTATAAAGAATTTTGTGAACTCTTCTAAGGAGCTTGGACTTGAAGGTGATGCAGAAACCTATTCAATTTGCATTAAAAAAATCATTTTGACATACTTAAGTCGGGCGGGTAGCATGGAACCAAAAACACTAATTAAAAGCCAAGATACTAAGTAAGATCTCTTTGGAATAGCATAGCCAATATCATGTGGAGATAGCAGTTGGGCTCTTAAAACAGACTAACCCTAGGTGACCTTCCTTGCTCTGTTACCCTTAGTAAAACTCTAATCACAACGGATCCTATCTGATAGGGCTGTTGTAAGGATTAGATAATCTTTAGGATGATACAGAGAAAGTCTAAGCCTAGTGCTTGACATATTAAAAGCGTTTCATACTTTTTTTTTTTTTTATCTTTATCTAGAAGAGAGTTCTAGAAGGTATGATCCTGAGCAGGCACACAAACATAAGTATGGGAAATTGACAGAACTTCATAATTGATTGATCATGAGAAATGTGGAGAGTGGAAGCATGTGGGAGCCCTCTCAATCTCTGGCTTGAGTGAAGAGGCAGTCAGCAACGCACAGGCAAAGAAGATGGGCATGGATACAGCACTTTCTATTTTAGGTGTATCTATATGATGGCTCTCAGGAAAACCAGGAAGAGATGAAAAAGTAGGAGACAGAGACCTTCACTGGTGTTGATCCTTTGGGAATAATTTCCTTTGCAAATAATTACTATTTTTAAAAGAATAAGTAGTTTCCTCCATATAAGCAAAGTGTTGACAGAAAGATCAGTTGGCCAAGGATGAAACCCTAGCATTTACCAATATTTAAAAGGCAGAAATAGAGCAGAACAAAGAACTGGAAGAGATGAACATATTATTAAAACTTTTTTAAGGGTTTCACAAAGAATTCATGGTCAACAGTGCATGCAAGAAACATATTCAGTGAGATATTTACTGAAGAATAACAGTTGGATTTGACAGCTGAAAGTTTTGATGACTTAGATGGTAGCAGTTCTGGAAGAGTAATTGAGCTGCACGTAGATTGAGCTAAATGAGTACATGGAAAGAGAGGAAGCAGAAATAGTAAATGTACTACTCTTTCAAGAAGGTAAGCTTAGAGGAGAAGGCATGCCTAGAAAAGGAAAAAGCAAAGGGAAATTAAAGTATTAAAAAATGAGACGGGCTTGGGGTACCTGGGTGGCTCAGGTGGTTACGTGCCCCACTCTTGATTTAGCTCAGGTCATGATCTCACCATTTCTGAGTTCCAGCCCCACATCCCTTGTGCTCTGTGCTGACAACACAGAGCCTTCTCGGGACTCATTCTCTCTCCCTGTCTCTGCCCTTTTCTCACTCACACTCTCCCTATCTCTCAAATTAATTAATTAAACATTTTGCTTAAAAAATGTTTAAAAAAATGGCAGAGGCTTATAAGATAGCTCTCTTATGTGCTTAGCTGACTAGTGATACAATTAACTGACGATGAATTTAGTGAATCAAATATGGAATATGAGGAAAAGGTGGGAAAATAACATCTTCTGTTTAGAACATGGTGAGATGCAAGGGTAGGTATGCAAGCCAGGAGTTAAATAGAAAATAAGAAGTCCAGAAGGGAAGGCAGGTTAGACACTGCAAGTTAAACAATCATTAGTGAATTGGTAGTAGCTTCATCTGCTGGAATAGATAAAATTGTCCAGAAAGGTCGTAAACAGCAGGGAAGAATCAATTCTGTCAAATAAAATATTCAAAAGGCAGACAGAGGGTATATAATTATCAGAATTAATTGACTAGGAGTAAATGTTATAAAAGAAAGATAAAGAAAGAATTAGTTGGAGATGGCAAGACAGATGAAAATTTCAGGAAAGGGGAGAATGAACAGCAACGACAATAAGATTTTTCCAGTTAATGGGAAGACCAAAGGACTGGGAGTTCCCACCCCAAAAGGTCACACTTAGAGCTGCAAAATCCTTCAGAGCTTATCATTTTACAGTTAGAGAAAGACTAAAATATTACTGACTTCATTATGTTCCTGCAGTCAAAGGCAACAGTAAGGGAAGTGTCTGAAAGCTCCTGCCAGAATGCAAAGAAAACATTAGAAAAAATACTTATGAGGAACTTTATGGGAAATCTTCCATTACCTAAGTGTTTGAGGGTGATTGGAACAGAATAATCCAAGAAAGCTTCTTGAAAGGTTGTGATTTTTGGGGACAGTTACTCAATTTTGGACTTGAAAAGAGTCACACTGGGTTGCACAAATTAATTTGCTGTGTATTAACTGCTATCCATTGAATTAACATATCTCAAATTTAAACATGCAAGTTTATGCAATCAATATAAAAATTAGCATGTCTGAATTAATTGAAAACTGCTAATTGTAAATTAGAAGGATTTCATATTGAATGAATGTTTAGAACAATTGATGTTCTAAAGCATCAAAAGAAAAGCAGAGAAAAAAGAAAGATAGATCACAAATGTGATTTGCTTGTTAGGATTGACCAATGCTATTTAAAACATAGTCTTACACTCCCTTTTAAAACTACCTCTGAAATATTTCTCTACAGTAAAAAACAGACTTTAGTACTACCATTACTTCTTTGTCTTACATTTTTCTTGCCAAAAAACAGTCAAAACAAGCCAAGAGTTCATCTTAAAATCTAAGGAAAACATCCCAGAGCTCTGAGAAAACTGAGCGAGAGTGCATGCGGCTTGAGGGGGTGGAGAGGCAAGGGAGCACTTGGCTGAAACAGAACCTATATCATCGTCCTTTTAGGCCATTTATGGACTTAGCCAAATATGTTTACACACATATATACATTCATAAATATATACACTCACATTTACACAGGCACACACACGAAGGAAATAGTGGATTGATGCTCTATCCAATGTTTTCTAGAGCAGGGTGTCAGGATGTCTCAGTCTTTAACATACAGAAGATTGGGGAGCGTGCAAAAATGTAGACTCTGGTTTTGGAAACCAAGCAGAGAACCTGAGATTATGCATCCCCTCAAGTTTCTATGCCATGTCTACTGCAGGTCCAACAACATTTTGTATTGCAGAGTTCTAGAATACATAGACCATGTTTGGAAAGTTAGAATGAATATGTATACACACTTAAATATAAACATGGGCATATAAAAAAGTCAGATGGTAAAAATACAGGAATACATGGCCCAATAGGTTCAACTTTATTTCCCAACAAATTTCAAGATAAGCCTAATGCTCCCACAAAGTAGTTATTTATACTCTAGTATCTGAAATCCCTCTCTTCTTGAAGGTAAGTGGTCAGGACTAATTCACCATTACTGTGAACTCTTATTTTGCTTTTATCTAAACCACTCTTGTAAGCGTTTTATAATATACTGACCTTCATTGTTACTGAACTGTTTCAAGGGTGTGAACAGTCTGCCCAATATTTTAAGTTCTTAAATGATGAAGTAAATACCAAACATTATCTGGAAAAGACACTGTTCAACACAGCAATGTATAATAATCTCTTTCATTTTCCTTCAGATAAGTGGAACATATGATAATTACAGTTTGATAATAATATCTCAACATATGTATTGAGGCCAAATTTCAACTATCCGAGGAGATTTGCAAAGCTTAACAAGCATAAGAAAACCATTGTAAAAACAAGCCCATGACTTAATACAAAATGAATTTGTGTTTACAAGTAATAGGACATTTATCTAAAGATGAAAAAGTAATGTCCTTCATTTCTAATGGATTAATTTTAATTACAAAATAGCATTTTAATTTTCTTGATATACTGATATGTAGTTTGGTAAAACAAGTAACAGAAATACAGCTTATCAATTGAAGAGGAATTTTTAATGATGCCATATATATGTATGTATGTGTATATATATACAAATATAATTTATATAAGTTATAATTATGGCTCAAGTAAAAATGTAAGTACAGCCAGAGTATAATGCAAAATGTGATAAAGGGTTATTAACTCTTCTGTATAGAAGTATTTTGAGAACACATGGCTTCAATTTTGTTTCTCAAGTATCTTGTAAGCCTGAACATAAAATAGAATTACTCAATACAGAAAAATTAACTGATTATGTGCTTGTCTAACCGTAGTCGTCAATTCATCTGGGAACCAGAAAAATAATCCATATTAAGTCATAGGGATCTTATATTCAACAGTGTCAAACATTTGTGATTTTTCACGGATGCTCCGGTTTCCACAAGTGCCCAAATAACCTCACCTGCTTTTCTAATTTGTCTCCTCAACTGTGCTATGGGTCAATGATCCCTATTATGTCACGTCAATACAGTGGTTAAATAATGATAAATAATTTAAAATGTGACAGGTAATCCACATCTTAATGTCAATCATTTTTACCCATGTAGTATTTCCCAAATTAAAATGGAAGCTATTTCTGTTTTAAACACTAGGTTTTTATATACTCAAACATATTTCCTTACATTAAAAAAATACATATTTTACATATTTATTTGAAGCTCCAAAGAACTGAATTTTAAAACTAAATCAAAGTAAAAAGGACGGCTCCTAAAACATTTAGTTACAAGTATACTAAGGACATACTTTTTCTTCTAGAAAAATAAGAGACCCTCTTACAATTCTTAATTATGGCAATGAAAGGATTCAAAATATGCATGTTGTATTCTTATTATTTCAAGGGTATTCATTTCGCCATTTCTATTACTTAGTTTGAGCTTACTCAGCAGTTATTTTCTGAAGCACTCATACAAATAGAGACCCAAGTAAAAACGTGAACCTTTTTTAAAATTCACTTTAGAATACAATAAATTCACAAGTCAGGTTCACATATAGGAAGTCTGTCTGTTGGAGGTACATCACGTCTAAACACATGAAGGAGTGATGTCACATGTCAGTACTCACTTCACTCAATTTCATGTAAGATTTTTTGGTCAAGCCTCTGGCTTAGGAAACTGCTATAGGTCATGCACTCCACTAGAGGGCTCTGCAGAAGCGGCAGCCACCGCAGCTGAAGATTCAGGTGTTTAGATGAAGCTCATTGACAAAAGCACAGAGGTCTTCACAGGAATTAGCACAACTTTATTTTTAGGTTTAGTTTAATTAGGTTCCTGATTGGTAGTAATTAAGAACAGTTATGGATGCCTATGTGTGAGTTTTTCTGATCATATAACATTCTTTTACTTACCCTATCTGGACCCTATGATGAATTCATCATAACCCTAAAGGATCAAGAAAACAAAGTATCACATTTAATTTCTGCTCCAAATGATTCTACTCATTTCTACACTAAAAGATGCTGACACGATTTCTTTTTTTTTTTTTTTTTTTCTTACTGTTTGTTAATTTTTGAGAGAGAGAGAGAGAGAGAGAGAGAGAAAAAGCATGAGTGGGGGAGGGGCAGAGACAGGGAGACAAAGAAACCAAAGCGGACTCCAGGCTCTGAGCTGTCAGTACAAAGCCCCATGCACGATTCTTGTGAACCATGAAATCATGACCTGAGCCAGAGTCAGATGCTTAACCGACTGAGCCACCTAGGCGTGCTGACACAATTTCTTCTTTATCATTCTCTCTTCTGTGCAGTTTCCTCATTAAATTTCTCCATTAAAATGGATAATGAAGATGCACGCATGCACGATATGTAACATATTAGAGATGGTTTCTGCAAAATATATCAGTTAGTAAAATTTCCTGAAAAAGCTAAGGGAATGTGATAAAACTGACAATGAGGCAGGAACTCCAAAATGGATAGTCATGTGTATGGCACATATGGTGGACAGAAGACAGGGCCTCACCTGTACTATTTATGGTAAAGGCATTGCAGACAGCAATGACTATCATAAACACTGAATGATTTGTTTTTAGCACTGTAAATGTAAAGGTTTACATCTTCAAGAATAGACCAAAATAAAAATATATACGACCACATGTCCAAATCCTTTTTGGGCAATAATATACCTGATGTTCCTGTGGAATGTGTCTAGCCCCCAGCACTAAGAGTGACTCACCCCATCATGATTTTCAAGAGAGACATGATATACTCTGTGAAGAACCATAGAAAATTATTTACTTGTAAATTTTTTTTCTAAGAGAGAGAGAAGGAGAGAGTGCATGCTCCTGCACAGGTGTGATTGGGAGAGGGGAAGGGAGAGAGCGAGAGAGAGAATCCCAAGCAAGCTCCACACTGCTAGCATGGAGACCTACTCAGGGCTCAAACCAATGGACTGTGAGATTGTGAACTAAACTAAAACCGAGAGTCAGAGGCTTAACTGACTGAGCCACCCAGTCACCCCAGTACAGAAGATTCTTGTGGGGATGAGCTTTTCCACCAGAGGAGAACATGCCTAAATTAGAAATAATGAATTTCTTTTCTATCTTTACTGTAAAAACTTAAAATTATCTATTTTTAATAATCTTCAGAGTGAAAGTTTGTACAGCTTCCACAATATCAATGTCCTTGTTTCACAGTCTTCTACCTTAGAACTATATTTGATGGGCTCGTAGAGACCCTTCATTGATGGACTGATATGCCAAACCTAAGAAATACCGTACTATATTATGGCAAGCCTGATGAGATCCAGAATACTACGTTGTTAGAAATAAAATGATGTCTATAAATGCTAAGTAGTCTATAGACCACCTGTAACCAGCATTGGAGCCTGCCAAATGATGAGTTCATCCAAAACATGAGGTAATTAGCAAACAAAATATAAATTGTGGGAGAGCAAAGATTTTCATCTATTTTGTTCACTGCTATCTTCCAGCATCTAGAACAGTACTGGCACATTGTAGATCCACAATTGATATTTTTTAAGGTTTTTTATTCATTTCTGAGAGAGAGAGACAGAGAGCATGAGCAGGGGAGGGTCAGAGAGAGAGGGAGACACAGAATCTGAAACAGTCTCCAGGCTCTGAACTAGTTGTCAGCACAGAGCTTGATGCAGGGCTTGAACCCACGAACTGGTGCGATCATGACCTGAGCCGAAGTCAGATCCTCAACTGACTGAGCCACCCAGGCAACCCACAATTGCTATTTTTTGAATCAATGAAAATATAATTCACATTTATTTAATATACTTAAAGTTTTGGGTTTTTATTCTGCTTTGTCCTTTTTTTTGGATTCATTTTATGTCAGACAGCAACTCTCTAACTAGTCACTTGATTTGTTAATTTTCCTTTTCAAACAATTTAACATAGCCCAGAAATGAAGGCAGACGTTACTCACATACCAGTAAATTAGTAAGACTTATTCTATTATATTCAAATAAATTAATACATTTGCATTTTTGATATATAATTAGACTAGCAATCATATACCTCCACCCCATTAAAAATATAAACGACTGGATTGACTAGACAATATGAAGGGCTATTTAATTCACCCTTTGAACTAGGGAGAGAGAGATCCAGAAAAATTATTCTTGAGGCAACCAATAAATGAATAGCAAAAACTTTTTTCTGTATACTGATTGAATTTAAGTTAACGTATTTATTACCATCTGTAATAAATTGATTTTATACAGAACAATTTAAAGGAGATGGAACCAAGACAAAGCTACATTTTAACAAATCAGTACAGATATTTCATCTATAAGATTATTCTCTTTATTTTTAGTTTTTAAGATTTTAAATTTTCAGGGCTTCTGAGTGGCTCAGCCAGTTAAGCGTCTGACTTCAGCTCAGATCATGATCTCACAATTCGTGGGTTCAAGCCCCTTGTCGGACTTTGTGCTGACAGCTAGCTCAGAGCCTGGAGCCTGCTTCAGATTCTGTCTCCTTCTCTCTCTGACCCTCCCCTCTTCATGCTGTCTCTCTCTCTCTCTCTCTCTCTCTCTCAGAAATTTTTAAAAATTTAAAATTCTCAAATGCAATGTTTTATTTTGTGTGTTTCCCCCCAAAATAAGAAGAGGATTCTTATAGTAAACTTCCGACAAGTTCAACCACACAATCAGAGACCTCTAGGCCTCATATTTGCATAACTAATAAGAAAATAATTATTAGGTATGAATATTTGAAAAGACTGCTGAAGAAATCAATTAGTATTGTCCAAAGTTCAAGTTTTAGACTTCCTCAAAAAAGCCATTTGGTGTCCATAAAGGTTAGTTTATATTTTAAATGAATTGTACCACATAATAGTGATCTTCATGTTAGAGGCATCAGTATTTAGCAAGGTAGCAATATATATTTTTTTAATGTCCCAAGTAACTCAGTGTGGAATGGAATAAAGGTAGCATCTGACTTCAAAAGAGGGCCTGATGGGCAGCTGTCAGATTTAAAGTTTTTATTTGTCCTCAGGACAAGCATATTAGAGAAAAAGATTGTGCCCCTCAAATCTCTTATGTTATTCTACACATTGTTCAGCTCATATCTAGTACACAGTCTTCCATTTGTTTAGTTTCCTCATCAATGTACAACTAACCGAATAGCCTTATGTAGTCACTTACATTTTTTATCAGTCTTAAGACTATAAGGAAAGGTGGGGTGCCTGGGTGGCTCAGTCAGTTAAGTGTCCAACTTCAGCTCAGGTCATGATCTCACGGTTCATGGGTTCAGGCCCCGCGTCGGGCTCTGTGCTGACAGCTGGCTCAGAGCCTGGAGCTTGTTTCAGATTCTGTATCTCCCTCACTCTCTGACCCTCCCCTGCTCACGCTGTCTGTCTGTCTCTCAGAAAGAAAGAAATAAAACATTTTAATAAAGACTATAGGGAAAAAAACCTAAAGAAAAATTTTAATGCAGCATTCATGAGATTAAAAAAAAAAAACAACTACCTCTTCCTCTTTGTCTGTATATTTAGTTATTCAAGAATTTAAGAATAAACGGGGTTAGCTTTGGGTGACAAAAATCTTCCTAGCAGGGTGAAGAACAGAAGTGAGCCTGTTTAACAGTTTCTAAGAGATGTTATTATAGATAGGTTTTCTGACTTGGAAAAAAATGAGTATTTCCTTGGATCCTTTTTTGCTTTATGGAACATTGAAGTCCTAGAATTAAGGCAGTGAATAATGTTTCAGTAAGACTTCCTATACTGAGAAATTCTTCAAAGCAATCTAGGCCGTAGAAATCTTGAAACATATTTCAGCAGGTTATACTGCAATAGAATAAATAGAAAAATTACAAAGGGAAAAGAAAAGGCAGATGTAAATTTCAGGTATAGAAAATTCATAATATCCCCTAAATCATTTTAACATCCAAAATATGCTAGTATATGTTTTTGCTCAATAACACTCTAGAAAGCTGCAAGTTCTTGGAGAAATAGGGTAAATATAATTTTAAGTGACAGGAACAATGATTCAATCTACTTGATCAAGACATCACTTTCTTATGCTATGTGTATGAGCACTTAATACATGTTTAGAAATCACTGCATGATCTCATTTTGAGATCTTTTCAAGAGGTCTTCCTAAGAACAGATTTTTTCATCTGTACTTTTTTACCAATCAGTTGAAAAACCACCTTACATATTTGGATAAGAAAGCTAATAATGTTGTAGAACTTTGTCTCACTGCTTGCTAATGAATGATTTCCAGGGGAAGGCCAGACTGGTAATTAAGCAATGATAGGCAGCAACTAGAACAAGAAGTGAAGATGAGAGTAAATGGTCAAGCTCAGAACAAACAGAAGACATGAACTCTAAAGATAATTCGATAACAGGCCACAATTAAAGATCAATAGATGCAGTTTATTTGCAATTTATATGGAGTCATCTTTTTTCTAATGCTTAATGATCCTGTATTTTTCCTCTATGCAAATAAAAATGACAAATAAAGTAAAATGAAAGTAAAAAGCAATAAAATATTATAAAGTTGAAAGAATACAGACACAGGCACATCCCCCCTTTGATGGTTATAACCACCTATTTTAGCGGCTTTAACTTAAGCTATTTTCCTGAAAACAGTAATTTGATTAAGAAGAACTAAATTTTTCTTCATGGGTTTTACAATTCCAGAAATTAAGTCTTTTAAAATTTAAATTTAAAAAGTACAAACTGAAGGTAGACATTAAGAATATGCTGATTAGTTAAATATATGTATTTGCCATTTGAAATTATATTATTAATTTATATTTCTTAGTGAGCTTTTTAAAACAGCTAAATTGGATCAAATATATAATATGAAATATATTCACTTAGAAAGCTGATAGTGTATCCATGGATTGGGGGAGAGAGCCAGCATGTCACTCCTCCAAAGATATTTCTACTAGAAAATAGAGAGCTAGGATTTTCTTAAGCGAGAATGTCCTCAGGAAAACTGTGTAATTGAAATATCCTACTTAACTATTTCCGTGAAAGGATCCATAAGTGGCAATTTCAATATTTGAGCTAAGTCTTGCTTTAACTAGAGAAAAAAATGAATAACAAAAAATATTAGAACATGTGTCATAGAATTAAATATCCAGGACCATCTACTATATATATACTATATATATAGAGAGAGAGAGAGAATATAAATATATATTATAAAATTTAAAATAAATATACTAAATATAGTATATATATATAGTAACTATAACCACTAGCTAAAACGATTTGTGTCCTACCAACAGCAACATTTAATTTCAGACTCTTGGCTATAATCAAAAATTCACTGCAAGGTCATGAATGGAGTTCATCAGCTATCACTTGACTACAGAGTTCCACTGTTTACAAAAGATATCTAAAATATTGTGAAAACATTGACACTTTATTTAGTAGGAGAAAGAGAAAATTCTTGTTGTTAATCAGAACCTTCAAGTTCACTCTACCCAGGGTAAACAGGTTAATTTCGTACGGTGACATGAGCTCCAAGGAGATTTAAGATCAACATGTTTATCAAAGGAAAAGATTACAACGGCTTGAATGTAGTGATTAAAATATGGACTCCAAGATTACGTTACTTAAAGCACATGTGAACATACACAAAACCCTTTAGATTCTTTTTCAATAGTGGATATCAAGGAGAAATAATTATTTTTGTCATATTATGACTGTTATACCACTAGAAAGAAAGATTGAGAAATCTACAGGCTAAAATTGAAAGGGATTTTTTTTCCGCCATTACATTTTGCTGACCCAATTTGAGTATATTATGGTGGTTGTGGGAGTCAGGTTATATACTTTAGATATGATTTTACAATGGTACCAAGTTATTTAACTTGAATGAAGACTTTAGAAACAGAATTTCATTTTGAATGTGAATATAAACCCCTAGTAATCACATGAAGACATAATAATTTGATTTGATTTGCTTTCTTTAATCCAGGAATTAATAGATAGGTGAATAATGGTCAAAATATTTACACTCTCAAATTTTTGAGTGAATAAAAACACAAAAATTTACTTAAAATTAATACAGTAAGGAACACCTGGGTGGCTCAGTCTGTTAAACTTCTGACTCTTGGTTTGGGCTCAGGTCATGATCTCACAGTTTGTGGATTCAAGCCCTGCATAGGATTGATTCTGTGCTGTCAGTACAGAAACTATTTGGGATTCTCTCTCTCTCTCTCCTTCTCTTTCTGACTCTCCTCCCACTTACTCTCTCAAAATAAATAAAAAATAAATAAAGTAAAGTAAAGTAAAGTAAAATAAAATAAAACAGAACAAAACAAAACCAAAACAGTAAGTTTCCAGAGATGAATAAAACCTATGATTTAATAGAAACAGCCTGATTCTGAAAAGTATTTGTCTCACGTCTGGCTAAACCTGGTTTGTAATCCTAAACAAGGTTCTCTTTTTTACTGCCTTAATCTGCAAACCAAGTTTTTTTTTTTTTTTTGCATATGATTTATAAGGCCTTCTAAAGCTTTAACACTATAAAGCATATCAAAGTAAAATTACCTTTTAATGTACTACACCATTTTATTTATTTCAACTCAACATTATACTATGGGTAATACTAACTGACATGCTGAAATAAGTAATCTCAATAGCAATGTATTTGCCTGAATTGCCAGAGTGTATTGATATTAGTGTGTGTTTTGTCATTTTGTTTTTCTTTAAAACTATAGCTTCAAATACTATTAGATTAACAAGTGATGCCTACATTACTGGTTATCTTCTTCCATCCGATTCCCAAGAAGCCAGTCAAGCAGCTCATTAGATGAGTCTCTTCAGAAAAAAAAAAAAAACATACAAAGGTAAGTAATACAGAAAGGGATATAGAAATTCCCCAGGTTTTCACCCACCATATGACCTCTCTCATTACAACATGACTTAAAAGTAGTATTTGAACAAAGGGATGTTTCTTTTATATATAGAATGTTTGCGATTTACAGAATATAGGGGGAAAAGACCTTAAAGGATGGCTTCACTTTTATCTGCCAGTTTTGTTTGTTCTTTTGTATGTTTACATTTATATAGTTTTGATCTTCTAAATAAATAAAAATCCATCAGGCTATTCATTTTATAGCAATTTTTGAATATGTCATTACCAACATTATAAAATCATTTTCATAGTTACATAAACATTGAGTCCTGTGACCATATACTTTGATGATTTACATTTTCCCTTTTAAAAATTACTTTTATTTAGTTATAATTTTCATTATGTAAGTATTTCATTATGTATAATTTTTATGCATTTATATTTTCATTATGTAAATTATTTGAATTTTGGTCGGTATATATACCTGTGAAACAGCTCTACGAATATAATGTTGAATATTTCTATAATCCCCAAAACTGTTCTGTTCACATTCCATGCTGCCTTTGTTGTTCAACCCCAGACAACCATTAATCTACTCTTAATTACAGTCCATTAGTTTGTATTTTCCAAAATTTTAATTGAATGAAGTTACAGTATGTACTATTTTGTGTTTGACTTTCTTCATCTAGGGAAATAAGTTTCAGATCATCTGTGCTGCTGTATGCATCAGTAGTCTGTTTCTTTATGTTGCTGAGATTATTCCATTACAAGGATGTAATTTTTTAACCCATTTTCCTCTGAAAAGACATTTGACTTTTTCCCAGTTTTTAGCTATTGTGAATCAATTTGCTATAGAATTTCACATACAAACATTTTTCAGAACATTTATCCTCATTTCTAATGAGTAAATACCTAGAAATGAAATGATTAGATCATAAGGTGGTTGTATTTTAAACATTTAAAGTAACTTTCTGATTTCTCAACAGCAGTGTACGTGAAATCCAGTTGTCCAAACTCTTGTCTGTACTTAACCTTTTGATTTAGCCATTCTAATGATGAGTAGTGATTTCTCACTGTGGGTTTTGTTTGCACTTACCCTGATGATTAATGCATTTTCTTGAGGTTATGCATCTTTTCAACCATTTATTTTATTTATTTCAACCATTCATTTCAATAAATGGTGATTGTCAACCATTTATTTGTCTTCTTTTGTAACATCCATTCAACTCTTTCACCCTATTTTTTAATTAATTGTCTGCATATTATTGAGTTATAAAGATTAACTATATTTTCTGAATAGAAATTCTTCGTAAGATAAATGGATTATGAATGTTGTCTCTTATTCTCTGGTTTACCTTTTTGTTGTCTTAGTATTATGCTTTAAAATATAAAAGGTTTTAGTTTCCATAAAGTCCAATTTATAATCTTTTTTCCTTTAAATATTATGTTTTTCTGTCCTACCTAAGCAGGTTTTTGTCTACTTTAAAATAGCAAACTTTACTTCTATGATTTTTTCTAAATATTTTGTAATTCTAGCTTTTCTATATAAGTATTTGACTGATTTGAAGCTAATTTAGGTATGTGGTGTGAGGCACAGTTAAATGTTCATTTTTTTCCTGTATGAATAGCTACTTATTCTAGCACTATTTGTTCAAAGGCTTTCTTTACTCATTGAATTGTTTTGACATGTTTGTCAAAAACAATATAGCTTATATGTGTAGATCTATTTCTAGATTTTTTATTGTTTCACTGATCTGTATATATGTCTATCATTTCACCAATACTACACTATCTTGATTACTAGAGATTTACATAAAGTCTTAAGATTAGATTGTCCTATAATTTGGTTCTCTCTTCTAAACATTGCCTTGGCTCTTCTAGATAGTTTGCATTTCCATACATAATTTTGCATTAGACTTACCATTTCTGCAAAAGAAAATGTTCTAAGAATATGACTGAGATTGCAATTAGTGAAGAATTGCTATCTTGAAAATATTGAGTCTTCTATATATGAACATTATATATTTTCATTTACTACTATCTTCTGTACTCTCTACTAGCTATGTTTTGTAAAGTTTGGTGTGGATACTTTGCACAACTTCTGTTAAATTTATTTCTGTGTTTTATGTGTTTTGATGCAATTGCAGACTCCATTTTCCAATTTTTTGCTGCCAGGGCATAAATATATAATTAATCACTTGTGTTGACCTTTATCTTGCAATGTTAATAAATTCACTTATTAGTTCTAGCAGTGCTGTATACTTCTTACAATTTTCTAGGAAACAATCCTGCCATGTCTGAACAGAGACAGTTTACCTCTTCCTTTTTAATCTTTATGTATTTATTTTTATTTTATTGCAATGACTGTGACCTTCAGTATAATGTTGAAGAAAATATGATTAGAGCATCCATCCTTATCTTCCTGATCTTATAGGGAAGCATTTAGTATATCACCATACTGGTCAGAATACTCCAGAGAAACATAACCAATGGAGTGTGTATGTGTATATGTACATATATATGTATATATACACGCACCACCACTGTGTGTATATATATATATGTGTGTGTGGAACTTGCTGTGGAATAAGAAGAGCTAATGTTGCAGATAAGGTCTGAAGACAGGCTACTGGAAAATTCTCTCTTCATTAGAGGAGGCTGGTCTTTTTTGTTCTATTTAGACCTTCAGCTGATTGGATGAGGCCCACCATGTCATAGAGAGCAAAGTGTTTTATTCAAAATCCACCAATTTAAATGTTTATCTCATCCAAAAACACCCACATAAACACACAGAATAATATTTGACCAAATGTCTGGGTATGCTGTGGCTCAGCCAAGTTGACACATAAATTAGCCATCAAAATCACCATTAATTCTGGTGTTAGCTGAAGACTTGTTGAGAACAGCTGTTTCATGCGTGAATGCTGAATGTTGTCGAATCCCTTTTCTGCTTTTGAAAGAGTCATATGGTTTTTATCCTTCATTCTGATATAATGAATTACAGTGATTGCTTTTGAATGTTAAAATAAATTTATATTCCTAGGATATACCCTACATAGCTGTAGTCCATTACCTTTTAATATATATTGTGTTCAATTGCTAATATTTTGTTGATTATTTTTGCATATATGTTCACAAAGATATTAATCTGTAATTTTTAGATTTTGGCATTAGGAAAATGCTAGCCTGACAAAATGAGTCGGAGTTCTTTCCTCCTTCTCTTTTTGACCGTATTTATGTACAATTATTTGAATGTTTAATAGAAACTACCATTAAAATCATCTGGGCCTAGAGATATCTTCATAGGGATGCTTTAATGTAGTTTACTTAGGTGTTATTTAATTTATCTTAACAATGTTTTTATTTTTTATTATTTTTAAAAATATTTTTTATAGAGAAAGAGAGCATTAATGGGGGAGAGGGGGAGAGGGAAAGAGAGAGAGAATCTTAAGCAGGCTCTATGCTCAGTGTAGAGCCCAATGTGGGGCTCAATCCCATGACCCTGGCATTATGACCTGAGCCAAAATCAACCCACAAAGCCACCCAAGCACCCCTCAACAATGTTTTTAAATGTTCATTGTAGTTGTCTTATGTATCTCTTGTTAATTATTTTATTAATTGTCAATTCAGATTTCCTAATTCATTTGGTTGTTATGTTTCTTCAAGGAATTTATCATTTTATTGACTTTTTAAAAAATTTTCTTTGATTATGTTTATATATGTTATATACTTTATATGTATAAATTATTCTATATATTATTACCCTTCATATCTATATTAATTTTCCCTGGATTCTTTCTTTGCAGCCTTGGGAGAGTTGTCACCATCTTACCTACATATTTCTCTGAGAAATGCCTAATGGCTCCTATTGGATTTAAAAATCTCAAAAAGTTTTTCCTACTGATACTTAACAATATCCTTATCATTCTTCTATGCACATTTCTAAGAGTCCATAACTATTTGGAATCACAGAATCACAGAGACTAGGTAACTTAATCTATCTTAATTTATAGGGATAAGATAATCATAAGACATAGATAATTTAATACAAACTTGCCCTTTGGTTTTTCTAACCATGATAAAATTCTTTTACCAAACATATTGTTATGCTTAATTAATATGCCAGTTCAATAGGCTTAAAAATATGTTTTCCCATGATTGCTTAAAAGTAAATGATAAAGATAGGGATAGGTCAAGAGTATATTATAATTCATAGCAAAAGTATTTTTTAATTATTTTAATATAAACGATAAACTAGCACATGTAGCCAGAAAATATATAAATTCATTTGCATTTGTCTACTTCCAGTTTTTGTTAAGGTAAAATACACAAGAATGACAATAGGTATAATTACTTTTAGTCTGTCACTGATACAGTATGCTGGGATTGAAGAAAATTTAACCATTTTGTTTCAAATTTATCCAAGTAAAACATTATATTGGATTGTATACTGTGTTGTTACTCAAATTTTAATTTCTAAGAGGATAATATCAAACATTTTTGAGAAAATATTACCCACATACACCTATGTGAATATATGCAAAGACATTCATGTATATTTAGTAAATACTTCAAAGTAAAGTTTTCACAAACATCCCTGCCATACTACACTTTGCAAAATAAATAAATTCCTCAGGTGAATATCCTGCCATTTGCAGAATCACATAAACACTGATGCTACTATGATAATATTTAAACATATAAAGCAAGTTCCCAGCTACAGATATTTTAATCTTCCTTCTCCTTGTCAAAACCAGCAAACAGACATGAAATTATTGATATTTGTGTCCCAATCTCAAAAAAAGTGTTTGTGCAGGAGACACTGAGATCCCTGAGGATTGTTCTACAGTCCCAAGAAAAATGTCTATAGCAAGAGTGATGACTCCTGACAACCTCAAAGAATCTAATCTTAGTATATAACAAGATAGGGCTTTCTATTTCCCGTTCATCAGGGTGTTTGCTTATAGTCAAGTGAACAAAGTGGGAACTTAACCCCATCTGTGATTTGTTAGGTCCCCTGGGATCCAAAGTAGATTTTTTTGTGTGTCTTGAATCTAGAAATCTCTTTAAAAGGTTGTATCAGTTCCTGCCCTGTCCCTTGATCAAGAATTTTGTATGAATTTTCTCTTAAAAACCTTATTTTCAGATTCTGACACTAATTTTTATAAATACCTTTATTGAGTCATAGAATTCCCGTATTACAAAATTTACCAATTTAAAGTGTGTAATTCAATATTTTGTACACTCATAGAATTGTGTAAGCATTACCACAATCTAAATTTAGGACATTTTGATCACCACAAAAGAAAACCCATACCTATTAGCAATCACCCTTAATTAACACTACTCCGCCCTCCCCTACGCTCACCTCCCAATGCCCAGCTCTAGGCAACCACTAATCTACTTTTCTGCCTCGATAGATGTGCCTATTCTGGAAGTGGCATAAAATAACATTATACAATGGATGGTCTTTGATGAGTGGCTTCTTTCTCTTAGCATAATTATTTCAATGTTCATCTATGTTGTAGCGTGAATTAGTACTTCATTTCTTTTTTTATTCATAAATGATACTCCATTTTATGGATATATCACATTTTATTTGTCCATTCTTCTGTTGGTAAGTGTTGGGTTTTATCCCACCTTTTGGCTATTATGAATGATGCTGCTAGAAACATTCGTAAGCTTTTGGTGACCGTTTGTTCTTATTTTCCTTGGGCACATACTTAGGAGTGAAACTGCTGAGTCATGAAGTAACTCTAAGCTTAACTTTTTGAGGAACTGAAAACTGTTTTCCAAAGAGGCTACACTTTTTTACATTCTCATCAGCAATTAACAAAATGTCCAATTTTTCCACATCCTTCCTAGGACTTGTTATTATCTGTCTTTTTAATTATAGCCATCCCAGTGGGTGTGAAGTGGTTTCTCACTGTGGTTTTAATTTACATTTATCTAATGGTTAATGATGTTGAGCATCATTTTATGTGTTCATTAGCCTTTTGTATATCTTCTTTGAAGAAATATCTATTCATATCTCTTGCCAATATTTTAATTATTTTCCTTTTTATTGTTAAGTTGTAATTGTTCTTTATATATTTGGAATACCAGTCCCTTATCAAATATATTAATATTTTCTTCCATTCTGAGAGTTTTTATTTTCTTGATGTCTTAAAATTTTTGTTGCTTATGTATTTGACATGATTCTCATATCTAAGAAGTTCTAGTAACTATTGGCTTATTCAAGGACATAAAGATTTGTACTTGTGTTTTATTGTAATCTTATAGTTTTAGCCCTTATATTTAGGTTTATGATTATTTCATAATTAAATTTTTTAGTGTATGGTGTAAGAAAAGAATCTAACTTCAGAATTTTTACCTACGGACGTTCAGTTGTCCTAACATTATTTGTTGAAAAGACTGTAAACACAATGTATTATCGTAGCACCCTTTTTAGTATCATTTTGCTTCTTGTTCTTTTTAAATCATTTGTTACCAGTCAAGGAGTTGGCTACCATGACATCCCCTTTATTATCTTTCTTTCCCTCAGCTCAAAGCCAAAAATAACTTTATTCTTTTACAGAAAACCAGGCCTTTGAGGTCATAGAAGACATAACATCTGCCATATTTAAATATTATCTGCAAATAAAAATGACTTCCTTAGAAGGTTAAAATAAACAAACAAGTAAATATCCTGTAAGTCCCACTCATATTTCTGGTTTTCACAAAGTTAACAAATTTGCAGTTTTAATTTAGTATTAAGCTGCACACAGTACATATCAAGGTACTTTAGATTACATTCTTCTTGAAACACTACTCAAGTGACTCTATTTCTCCTCTCCTCACCTTCTCCACCCCTCAGATGTCTGCAAAAATAAGGTTAGTTATCAATGACCAGGAGCTCACCCTGAGACAATAGCAGTGGAAATTCTGCATCACTATTTTGGTGCCACCAAACGTATTCCCTATTACATCACTGAAATGCTTTGTGGCTATGGGAGTTTGGGCTGGATACAGATAGATTCCTTAGAAGAAAATTATAGGATTTAGAAAACTTTGTAAACCTCATGTGCCATTAGCTAGAAGGGTAAGTGATCCACGTGAAAGGATCATATTCTTTAAAGTTAAAGACTTTTTTGCCTTCACACTACAGTGCTCTACGGAGAGCTTTTTAAGTTACAATAAGATACACACACACACAAGCAAATGAAACTAAACACTACCTGTAAGCTAGCAACTGTCCTATAATTTGGTAATAGAAGTGACAAAAATGGTGGCCAGTCCTCTTTTCTTTTATTATCATAATATCTGAAAAAGAGTCCATTTTATTTTAAATCTTTAGATCTTCATCATAGAAATGTGGATGCCATGTTAGTTGAAATGGTCTGTCCCTAAAAGCCTGCCCTGTATCACCTAAGGGATGTTAGAAGATTTACAGTAAAGTTAGCCTTTTAAGTATGAAAGATGTGTGATATCGATTGTGGTGGGAACAGCAAAAAGTCTGCATTTTAAGCAACTTTGTCTGCCTTGAACATCAGCAGATGCCATTGATGAATTCCAAATAGAAACATTTGGGATTCTATTTGAGATTTATCCTCCCTTATGCTTTTTTTTTTTTTTTTGTTAGCCAACATTATCCATTCACTCAGGAGCACTTATATTCCTGGAACAAGAACAACAAAAAGAAATCGCTATTGAAATGCAACAGGCAGGATAGCTCTACCCAGGGAAAAAAAATCTTTCACATAAATGTGTTTCATTTTTCAGGTATATTCCGAAAGACTTACAATGTCTTCTTTAATACTATCAAGGAAGATTTTGATGTAAAAAAAAATCTGCTTACGTTTAAATAAACCATTTGGAAAGTAACTCCCAGTGTCCAAATATTGATCTTGATGACAATATCATCCACTGTTTGCAACAAAACTTAAAGTTCCCCATGATGATTATAAAAAGTCTGGTCCAAATACAGAATTTAGTGCTATTTCTAACTCAGTGTATTCAAGAACACATATGGCACAATATTTATTTATTTTAGTTTTACTAAGTTTAACAGATGCCTAATACAAAACAGGACACAAGTTCGTGAAAATTCACAACTACAAATACTTGGGTAAGATAATGTAACAACCTCAAATGCAACATCTTAGACACTATCGGCATCAGTATATAAATGTGAAAGTCTGTATTTGTATCCCATGTTCTGCCTGGTATACTGGTTTAAAACAAAACTCTAGTAGCAGTTATGATGATAATCTTTCATGGAAACAATGACAATGTTTAAAAAAAAATGTTAAACTCATGTCCTTAAATAAATAATTTACATGGAAAAAATTTGTAATAATACTATAACAAAAAGAAAAAAACAAGGGGCACCTGGGTGGCCCACTTGGTTAAGCATCTGACCGGCTTAGATCATGATCTCACAGTTTGTGGGTTTGAGCCCTTTGTCAGGCTCTGTGCTGACAGCTCAGAGCCTGGAGCCTGTTTCAGATTCTGTGTCTCCCTCTCTCTCTGCTCCTCCCTTCTATCTGTCTCTCTCTCCCTCAGAAAGAAAATAAACATTAAAAAAAAAAAAGAAAAAGAAAACAAATAGAACAGTTAACTAAATGCCATGTGGTAGAATATTATGCAGCTATAAAAAGCTACTCTTTCCAAGAGTGTTAAATTGCCTGACAAAATGCTAATGATAGAAAATATGAAAAACAATCATACTGTAGAACCATATACATTATTAGTAGGAACATTTAAAAATTAGAAGAGAAATAGTTTAGAAAGAAAACACCATTAAAATTATGAAAATAATACTGGGTAGTAAAATCACGGATAATTTTGATATTCCTTATTGTATGTTCTCCCTTTTCTTTAATGTGCACATACTACTTTATAGATAGAAAAAAAATATTGTGACATTTGCTTTCTAATGCCAGAGCAGTTAAAAAAAAAATAACAACATCTAGTAAACCAGCGGGATCATCAGAGGGAGATAAATATTCTGTGGTCTCTTCCATCAAAGCTTAAACAACAGCTATCGTTCTGAACAGATGATGGTGGCCTCTGCCAGGAATCAACTGGAAAATTCAGTTTCAAGATAGAAAGATACTAAATTCTTGCAAGGTGACTAGATAATTCGAAGAAAATCAAAACCAGTTAATTTGATCTACTGTACTAAAGACACACACACGCACACACACACACACATATATTTATATGCATGCATAATTTACATATTTACACATATATACATATTCAAAAATATATACATGTATAGTTATATATGCATACATACATATATACACATAACATGTATGCAAAACTCAAGTTATATATATCATATACATATATTTATTTCAATGAGTAAAATATACTGACTTCCTATACTAGCCTATCTCAAAAACTAATAGGCTATATCTGAAGAACTTAGTAGAATAAAACTTTAAAGTAGAAGCAAAGGGAAGAATTCTACCCTGGACTGAGCTCCAGGAAATCTACCTGTCTTCTATTTTCACTCTAAGCAACATGGCCAACCTCCTCTTCCTCTGGCTCTCCTCAAGCATCTCCCTTCCCTCTAGCCTATCTAAGAATTCTTGAATTCTTCTTCATAGTTTAAGAAACAGAGATTCCGATTTCCTTTTTCAGATTTTATTTTCATTACTATCCATCCTTTCCTTTCCCTTAAATTTCAGATGGAAGAATTCTCCCTTTCTTTTCTGAGATTTATACCTTATCTGTTGCCTTGATACAATCCTCTTCTGCACATCCTCCTTACAGAATATTACTCCATTGCTTATTTATACCCTATATCCTCTCAAGGGGTCATCAATTTCTTTCTCCAGATTGATACAAATTGTCCTCCACACAAATATTCTCAAGACCTTCTGCCAAAGAAATCTTTTACTTATCCCAATTCCTCCTTCTAAGTAGAGCTCCACACTGTCATACTTTTATTTGTTCACTTAACCAATATTTATTGAACACTTAATTTGTGCCAAGCACTATTCTAGATACTAAGTATATAGCACTGGACCAAATGGAGGAAGTTCCTACTGTAATGTAGCTTATATTCTGGGAGTGGTGGGAAGGAGGACATTTTTTACTGTCAGGTTGTAATATGTACCCAAATGAAAGAGTAGAGTGGGATGGTGAGTCACGGAAGAGAGAGTAGGATCTTTTAAATCAGGTGGCCATGGAAAGTTTACTTCTTAAGGTGATGTTTATAAGAAAGATCATGGAGAGAGTGGGGGAAATGAGTTCAGAAAATTAGCAGAGGGTCAAATGAGGCAGAAGCATCTAGGGTATGATACAAACTTGGTATTTCATTTGGAGTGAAATGGAAATAACTGGAGCGCTTAGAGAAGTGATGTGTCAAACTTCTTTAATTCATAATCCACTTTCATTATCCTTAATTTATCTCATGTTTTCACTGCAAGTGGATTCTGCTGTCTCTATTCAACTAAGACTAAACTAAAAAATGGCCAATAATTTTTTAATTTCCATTTGCCTAACATTTTCATAAACTTCCCTTGCCCATGACATTGTGCAAAAATACTACAGTTTTTGACCTAATTTTCATCCATTTTTCAAACATATACAATCTCTCTTGGCTTGCCTTGTCTATTTTTTTTTAATTTTTTATTCTGTGTTTTTGTGTTTTTGTATGTGGTTTCCTTATGTGAGGACCAGTAGATAATTTCAAAAAAGCTCCACATGCAATTCGTACAAACACCTCTAACTCATATTTTTCAAGGTGAACCCATTTCTTCAATACAACTTCCTTCTTTCAGGTAACCCTCAATTAATGGTACGTTGCGTCTTCTGTATGAAGACTCCTACTGCCATATCCAACTTGTTTACTTCTTCTCAACAATTACACTCAACTGGTCACCACTCATATGCGGTCTACAGCTGTAATGACTTTTTACATTTTTTGCAATATTTCTCCTTTCCATTTCTAATGTGCTTCTTAGATTTTTGTAGAAAACTCATGTCTATTCTCCTGCATCCAGAAACTTCTCACTTCCCTCCAGGAACAAAAAAATCATAATTACACTTCCATCTCTCTAAAATATAAATCTGATCATCTACATCCTGGATCTAAACTGGGTTAGTTCTGCATTTCCCAATAAGTAAAACCTGGCCTCTTTAACATGGTATCCATAATTCTCAACAAAGCCCAGTGTCATTTTCCAATGCTTCTGCCCTCTGACATGGACTGATCTATGATCATGAGGTGCTTTCACACTGCTATATCTTTGTTCTTTTTGTTTCCTTACCTGGGTGAGCATTCCCCATTTTCTCTGCCTTTTTCTAATGGATCGTAGTCATCTGTTATAATTCACTTGGGCTGTCATTTGTGTAGACTTCTTTTGTTTGTGTGTTTTTCAGTTAGAATTTATTAGTGCATTTTTCTATGACCCAAGTTTATTTTATTTATAAAAGCATCTTACCAATCTATGTCATACCACCAATGTTAAAAATATATATATATCCACATGCATACATACATACATACATATATATATATACTGATATATATATATATACATACATATGTGTATATATATATATACTGATATATATATATACATACATATGTATATATATATATATACATATATATATGTATCAGTATTCATCATTACAATATAAGTTTCCTGAGCATCAGAACTTCAATTTTCCTTTAGGTAACCTTAGTTGTTTACACATGAGAATGATTCAAAAGCTATTTTTTAAACTCGACTGAAATAGGGTATATTTTCCCAACAATGCAGTTATACAAAAATTTTTTCTTTTTTCTTTTTCTTTTTTTTTTTTTTTTTTTTTGAGACAGAGGTTACTAGAGGTAGAGAGAGAGAAGGAGACAGAGAATTGAGAGCAGGCTCCGTACTGTCAGCACAGAGCTCCCAAACCACAAGATTATGACCTGAGCCAAAATCAACTGTCAGACCCTCAACCAATGAGCCACTCAGGTGCCCTAAGACATTTTTAAATAATAGTCATACCAACAATAAAAATAGGAAATTTACACTGACTACTGTGATAAATGTTATAGTTCACTAAGATTCTTATTTTCATCTTCTAAGCACATGTAGGATTGAAACCTATCCAACCCCTTCATGATAGTTGAAGTGATATGATGTACCTTAACTCACATATGTAAATACGGTGATATATTTTCAGGGAGTAAACACTTAAAAACTGATCCATAATTCCTTGTCTTCTCTTTTCCCTCTCTTGATGACTTATCACATTCCAGTTTGTAGATCCCTCATCCACCTGGCTCCTGTGATGGACATGGATCATGAGCAGGAAATAAACTTTTTCGTTTATGCAACTGAGATATTAGTGGTTTTGATTAATACAGAACAACTAAGCTTACACAAAACAATGCAGCATATTTATTATACCTCTGTTAACTACCTACTATGTGCCACTGACTCTGCTGACTGTGATATAGCTTCACATAAGTTGTATCATTTAATCCTAAAAACAGAGGATGTACTATTTATCTATAATAAGCAACAAAGACAAAGGGGCCTGGAAAGGTGAGGCAATTTACTCATGTCCATACAGCTAGTCTTAGGTTGGAAAACCAAAGTCTTTCTGAATTATAGTCAAATTTTTATCCACCTTGTAGCATTGTGTCCTTTGGGTTGAGACTCTTTGAGTTGAAATCTTAGTTTTCCTCTTAGGAATTGTGTGATGTCAGGCAAATCACATTCTCTCTGGGCCTTTGTTTTCTCATCTATACTATGGGGATACAAATAGTATGTACTTCATAGAGTTGCTATGCAGATGAAAAGCATTTATCATGATACCTGATGATAATAAGCACCCAATAAATTTAGATATTATTCTTACCATTTATTTGATTCCAGATAATGAGATAAAAATGACAATATGGAAAGCAAGTTATGGTCTCAATTCCAATATTTCAAGGAGAGGTAGACAAATAAATCAGTCATTGAAAACTAATATAACACTATATAAGGAATGGATATAAGGTCTTATAGGATGATCAAGAGAAGACAATGTTCCCCTCTCACCCACATATAGTGAACTGCCCCTCAGGCCTGACTTGGTAAGTCAGTGCTGATAATGCCTTTGACACTGATGGGTAGCCCCAGGGAAGGCAGAAGGTGAGTGGTAGAGGTGGCATGTTGGGATGCTTCCTAGCATCTGTTGCAAGCGTAGGCTAACTCGGCCTGGGAAGGGACTGTCGTGAGGTTGCAAAGCAGCTCAACATATGAAATTTCTCAATGAGCATGAGAATGACAAAGAGAATGAGCATGAAAAATAGAAAATCATCCCAAGCAAAGTAGAGAGGCAATTAGATTGAACGAGGCACTACCACAAAGGAATAAAGCTAGGACTTCTTAATGCTGTTAGGATATCTGTGTTGTGTCTGCAATGCTCCTGTAGCATTTTTTCTTATTGGAACAAGAAGAAATTTCAGAAATTGTCCAGAAGAAGCTCACTATTTTATAGACTCAGACCGTTTGGGGGAAAAGTAAGGTTTCCTCATTTCCTGCTACGTGTCCACTCTTCATGATAAATAACAAAAATATAAACCATAAATACTTAAAAAAATAATTGAAAGGCATTTCCATTGTTACTGTACCAGTGGGAAGATCGGTGATAAAGACAGGAGAAGCATCCTCTCTGGAGAGCACTGGTTGAGCCCCAGATCAGCCCACACTTTCCTCAGCAGTAAGCAGAGAAAGGTGAGAATGAAGGTTACAAACAATGGGACATAGAGCTGTTTCAAAAAGCTGTTATTTGCTCCATGATGATAAATATAAGATGATAATTAAGTGTAAAGAATTCCTCAATGAACAAATATTAGGCAAACATTGACTCTGTGCACTCTTTCAGGTGCTGCAAAGTGATGATCTAGAGATTAGATGTCAGCTCTCATGGAGCTCAAATTCTAATGGGAGAAAAAGACATCATGAGGAAATAAGTAAAACCAACTCAGTAATGTTTTTCAGTGTTTGAAGTGCCATGGAGACAAAATGGTATTTTGTAAGGGAGTGGCTAGTGGACTGTTGTGATTGACTGAACCTGCCTTAAAAAGTTAAAATTATCCTGAGACCTGAAAGGCTAGTAGTATGTAAACACCTTGAAAACTGGCAGAAGGGTCTCTCGTGTGGAGGTATAGGTGTGATGTGAATATCAGAACAGAACAAACTCAGACTGTGAGAAGCACTGAAGAAGGCCAGCATGGCTAAAAAAAAAAAAAAAAAAAAAAAAGGGATCCTTGAGAGAGTTGCAAGAGGTAAGATCAGGATGGTATACAAGGTTGTGGCCTCACAAGGAGGGATTCTTAGGATTTTAATAACTGATTAACATGGGGGCACCTGGGTTGCCAAGTCGGTTGACTGTCGGACTCTAGGTCTTGGGTCAGGTTAAGATCTTGCAGATTCATGAGTTGGAGCCCCACATTGGACTCTGCACTGACTGCGTGGACCCTGCGTGGGGTCCTCTCTCTTTCTCTGCCTCTCTCCCACTCATGCTGTCTCTATCTCTCTCAAAATAAATAAATAAACTTAAAAAAATTAATGGATTAACATGATCTGATTAGAATTTTTAAAACAGCCTTACCAGGATATACTTTATATACTGTACAGTTGCCCCATTTAAAATGTACACTTCAATGGTTTCCAGTATATTTACTGACTTAAGAAACCATCACTCTAATCTCATTTGAGAACATTTTCATCATGCCCAAGAGAAACCTAACCCTCATCAGCACTTTTTGCCTCGTCTCACTTACCACCCACCCCTCCTTCTCCACCAGCACACACACACATCACAACTTGCCTTGTGCAGCCATTAATCTACATTCTGTCTTTATAGCTCTGTTTGTTCTGGACATTCCATGGAAATGAGGTCATACAGTATGTGGTCTTTCATGGCTGGACTCTTTCATTTAGCATAAAACGTGCAAGTTTCATCCATAGTATATTATGTATCAGTACTCCATTCCTTTTTATTGCTGAATAATATCCCATTGTGTGTGTATGGATATATGATATTATGTTTATCCATTCCTTAGTCATAAGCATTTGTGGTTTTTTTCCATTTTTTTCCTACTATAAATAATGCTACTGTGAGTCATCATGTACAAGTTTTTGTGTGGATGTTTTATTTTTGTTTATGTTTTTTTTTTCATTTCTCTTGGGTAGCTATCTAAAAGTGGAATTGCTGAGTTTCAGAGTAACTTTATTCTTAGCATTTTGAGGAAATCATTTGGGCAACTATGGCTTCAAGATAAGATAAAATAAGTCCAAGATAAGTCCTTCCATTCATACATAGGGCACCAGAAGTGTTTCTTTGCCTCTTTCCCTTCACAGGTAGTCTCATTCTGCAGAATCTCTACACATGGCTTAGGCATCTCAAAACTTTGTAGTTTCTGGTAGTTAAATATCTCACAGGGCTTCTGGATTCAAGAGGCAGGAAACTGAAACCTTGGTACTGAGTCAATTTATATCTACTCTTTCCTATTGTCCAACTGGTCGGTCATAGGGCCTCCCACATTCAATTGGGTAAAGGAATGGATTTCACCTCTTGTTAGAGATATGGCAAGGTCATGGGGCAGAAGATCAAGTATTATGACATGGCCATTTTTGAAAGATATAACCTATCATAGTGCAGCATTTAGGAGATGTTGCAGAAATCCAAGGTAAATATAATAGTGGCTTACACTAGAGTGTTAGCTGTGGAAGTGAAGAAAAGTAGACAGACCCAGAACGTTTCAGAGATAGAACTTGTATATGAAATGAATAGTCAGGAGAAAATGAGAAAAGCATGATTGATACATCCCTAACTCAATTATTGAGCCACCATGACAACTGATACATTTTTCAGTATACCAGGGGAATACAAGGGGTCACATTTTAGCTAGTTTAGCAGTGTTGGTGTGTGTGTGTGTGTGTGTGTGTGTGTGTGTGTGTGTGTGTGTGTGTGTTATGGTGATCAAACTTCAATATTAATGCATCTTTTACATATCCAAGGGAAGTCTCAGAGAGACATTGAACACAAGTCTGAAGTTCAGGAGGAAAATAACAACAGAAGATGTAAGTTTGATGGATATGCCGGCCTCGTACTGTTTGTTCTCAGAGACACCTCTTGTCCTTCCTTTATTGCACTCTGCATCACAAGTGGGCTACTCACTGCTGGCTATGTCCAACACTGGGTTTGGCTGATGCCAGACACTGACAAGAAACAGGAAGGTAAGAGAGTGTTGAAAATCAAGGGTATTTCTTTTCCCCTCCTGTTGCCTTAAAGAACGTCTCTAAAAGTGGCTGAATATCCGTTAGAGCGCGTGCTTCCACCCTGCAGCCTTGTGTGATTCTAGCTTCCATCTGGTGAGTCCCTGCGTCTGATATCTGGTGATTCTATCTTTGTTCTTTGATCCGCTAATCTAAAAATGTAGCTGTGGGTAACACGCTGGTTACCCCATTGATCCTTTTTTTTCTTTTCAGCTCTTTTATCACCTATGTACCAACTGACTTTATTAAAGTCCTTTCTAAAAATCCTTACAGTGGTTTCTGTTTTCTGGATTAGACTCTCACTGATAGTAGTTATCAGCATATAGATGGTCTTGAAAGCCAAGGGACAGAATAAGACTAACAGCTGTGCTGTTCACAAGAAAATAGCTTAAATAGGGCAGGAGTTTTGTCTGTTTTATTCCACTGATGCATTTTCAGGGCATAGAACGCCATCTAGAATATATGAAGACTCAATAAAATGTTGGATAAACATATCCATTAATTAAAGGAGCCATTATTAACATTCGGGTATATTTTAATTAGTTTTTTAACCCAAATTTTCTTCACTTCAGAAATAGGTTTTGAAAATACACTAAATGCATTATTTCCCTTCTGTAGTTGTACCAACACCACCTTGTTTCTTATTAATTTTAAGGTAGTGAATTTGGTGAAGGATGATTAATGTATTACAAAAGGTATGCAGAGCAAAAATTAAACTGTATTCAACAGTGGCATCCAAAATATGATTTTGCATATCAGGCTTTGAGAAAACAGAAATTTTAAACTTTCTTTGACATAGTAAGAAACAAATCTGGACGAGTCAGATTAAAGGGTTTCTTCTATGATGTAAAGAAGAAACCATTTCCTCTACGATTGTCTGGTCATGAGCTTTTGTGCCAGTGGTTAATAGTTGCATATAATGTGAACGAAAGATCCTGCTTGATAAGGTTAACTAGATCTCTGCAACCTCTCAAGAAAAGACCAGGAGAATCCAGAGGATTCTATAGTCAAGGGCCACTGCTGCCTTGTTGCTTACCATCTTCTCCCTCCCCAAATACATCCATATCATGCCGAGTTTGAGACAGGAAAGAGAATCAATCTGAAAGAACAGTTATCTGAAGAAAGAGAGTTAGCAAAATTAACTCTATAGGAAAGGAACTTTGACTAAGTTCAGTGTTTAAACTGAAAAGAGACTTAAACTAGCAAATATTTTAATTGCTAAGTCATCTTTCTTGTTTAGTGGAGTCTGGCTTTATGAAAAATGACAGCAAAGAAGCTATTTCTTTTTCTTTCCTTTTTTTTTTGTACCTACATACTAATAGGAGTAAATCTGATACCTTGCTGCATTTTGGATATTGAGTATTTCATATAATGTTAATCCTACTCTATTATTCCTATTTACTCTTATTTTTAATGTTTATCTATTTATTTTAAGAGAAAAAGAGTGAGCAGGGAGTGGCACAGAGAGAGAAACAGAGACAGAGAGAGAGAATCCCAAGCATGCCTCATGCTGTCATCACAGAACCCAGCCCAGGGCTTGAACTCACAAACTGTGAGATCATGGCCTGAGCCGAAATCAAGATCAGGCACTTACCCAACTGAGTCATCAAGACATCTCATACTCTTTAATGCTATATCACACTTAACCTACATTGTCTCTTTGACAAAGTGAATGACTATTCTCTTACAAAGATTATTTTACTTTTTAAAATTATTTTTTTTTATTTAAAAAAGAGTGAGAGAGAGTGTATGAGTGGTGGAAGAGGGCAGAGAGAGAGAGAGAGAGAATCTGAAGCAGATTCCATGCTGAACACGAAGCCCAAAGAAGGGCTTGATCCCCCAACCCCTTCGGATCATGACCTGAACTAAAATCAAGAGCTGGACACTAAACCGACTGAGCCACCCAAGTGCCCCCAAAGTTTGTTGTAAAGGGAGGCTCGTAAACATCATCCAGCAACTAGCGTCTTCCCCAAAACATGTATGTTTAGGAAAACAAAATAACTTAACTCTGGGAAAGAATATTGGCAAGGCAATTTTGATATTTTGATTGCAAAATGGCTTAAAAATGATATAGGTTCACCTATAAAGTGTGTCTTTTGACAATTATATTCAATATAAACTTTTCTCAAGTTTTTACTTTTATTCAAAATGAAAATAATTGTTATTAGTGTTATCGTAGTCATGGCAGAGAAAATGAAATATTATAAATCCCTTTATAAGAATTCAGCTAGAGGGCACCTGGGTGGCTCAGTCAGGGAAGTGTTAGACTCTTGATTTCGACTCAGGATATGATCTCACAGTTCGTGAGTTCAAGCCCCTCGTCAGACTCTGCACCGACAGTGTAGGCCTGCTTGAGAATCTCTTTCTCCCTCTTTCTCTGCCCCTCTTCTCTCTCTCTTTCTTTCTCTGCATCTCAAAACAAATAAAAACTTTAAAATATATGTTTAAAGAATTCAGTTATGTATTTCAATAAAAATGTCATTTAATTAACAGGCTAGTGTAAGATAAAATGTAACTCTGTTAAGATCTGGAGAATCTTTAGCATGAAAGGCCTGTAACATTCAAGCTACACTGCAGTGTATTGTGAGACATTAATGGAAATTTAGAAACACAGTATTTAGGTAGCTATTCAGGAGCTGAATGAAGTGTTCCTTTAGGGGTAAACTTCCACCCTTGTACTTGATAATGCTGTCCTTCCTTTGTACCCAGAGAAATAATACGACCTTTACCTTTTCCCTTGATCACAATACACTCTTGTCTCATGATATACTGCAATCAGAGTTGGGTTTCAAGAAAAACCTAATTATATCAAGTTTTCTAAGAAACTTCTGCTCAAATCATAGGAGATATGAATATGTTCTATTAAAAGTTTATTCTCAAAATTGATAGTTTTCTACAGCCTATTTTCATATTTGAAACATTATATTTTTAAATGTTTATTTAAAGAGACAGGGAGCATGAGCAGGGAGGGGCAAAGAGAGAGGGTGAGAGAGAGAAGTCCAAGCAGCCTTGAGCTCATGAACTCATGAATGTTGAGATTATGATCTAAGCAGAAATCAAGAGTTAGATCCTTATCTGATTGAGCCACACAGGCACCCCTGAAATGTTATTTTTTGTATGATTCTAAGAGAAGGATTGCATGATTCTAAGAGCCCTTTGAAAGAGAGAATGTACAATCTGGCTTAAGATATTATTTTCAGACCAGTTCCTATCTTAAAAATGCACATTAAAAAGCAGAGTTAAAGTGGATGGTGTATTGTAGAAGCTTTAATGGTAGGTTTTTCCCACAACAAGTGGCTACAAAAAGCCTCTTAAGTGTTTCGGCTTTGAATAAAATAACAGTATTCTGTTAACACATTTCTTTTGTTCGCACGTTTTCACTTAAGAAGCGTTTTCATTGTATCGACATAAATTAGTGCATCACAGACATTAGTTTAATACCTCTCTATACTGACTATGGCTAACCATGTGTTTCACAGATTTTTATTCATTTTCTTCACTTATTCTCATCAAATATTAATTTAAATAGTATTTAGTATATTGATGGTTAGTAATTTTTCCATTTTCTTCTTATGCACAGCTTCTCACTGAACAAGAATCATAAGGAAAATAAAAAGAATAAAATGAGAAATTTATCACACACAAAGTTCAAGTAACCCCATCTTATAAGATGCACAGAACATTTTATACCAAATATGTCTGTATTATAGTATTGAGACAGTTTGAGTTTGCAACTGAAAGTATTTCTAAAACGCTTTGTGCCATTGTACCTTAAAATTAAAACCGATTCTAATAGAAGGGGTGTTTGAATAAAAAGTATATGTAGAGTGTTCATTTGTGCCACTATGTTCTGAGAGATCACTACTAATGTTGGAGGGATATAACCCATGTGTCTGTAGTTTAATATATTTTTCTTTATTCTTAATCGAGGGAAAAATAGGAAAAAGTAATAAATGTTAACATACACATATTCTAAAAAGGCAAATTTTTATAGATTAATTCAAGTCTCTTCACTGTGAATATGCCTCAACACCAGAAAAGCCTTAATTTCAATCGCTATCAATTTATATAAGACAAAAAAAATATTATTAATGTGATCTATGTTGGTTAGTCAGAGGGGGATGCCTTTGAGAGAATGAACTTTATGAAAACAACATGTCACTATTAGCAAGGGGGAAAGTTATTAATATTCTGACTAACCTTTTCTAATTTTTGTAATCAGAGACATTTCTTTCTTGAAGGTTTTTATCAATTATACAATTTCTATTTTAAGCACATATTTTTGTATTATTACCCAGGTAACACATGCTCATGTTAGAAAAAGTTTAAGCTACTGAAAATATGTACTTTCCCCCAAAAAGAAAAGTTTGACTTGCAGAAAATTTGTGAGAATAATCTGGATAGTAATTGGCCTTGGATTAATTCCAAATGGTAAAACATAGAACAGATTGACTCTTCATTCATTATGGAAAACATCAAACCTTTTCTAAGCTAAATATGGACAGTAAAAAAATGTATGTACATATCATATGGTACCCTTAGATTTTTTGCAGAGTGATATTTTCTTATTTTATGTCTGAAGATTTTTAAAAAACTGGGAAACAAACTGTTTCTTTTTATTTTTCACAAACTTCTGCTAAGTCTATGTCTTTAATTCCTTATTCACACATTATTGGAGCAGTTGACCCCGGAGTTTGGTAGATTAATGGCACGGCACCAAGTGGATATGAGACAAATGTGGCACTTCTAACGCTGCAGCACCAAACTGCAAATTGGAAATACACCCCGGTTATACTATCAACAAAGGAGACCCTTGATGTGCGATTCCACTCATCATTCCTCTTAAGCCATTATCAGACAGCTGAGATCAGACAACAGTAAAAAAACATGTGCTTGATTGTTCGCATGTCAGACGTACATTATTAAAAACAGTAGGGACATGAGGAGAGATGAGAGGAAAGGCACTGGCTTCTTTGTTCCACGCGTGAGGGTTTGTTTGAGAAGAAAAGAATCCTGTAACTCTCTATCATGAAGGCCTTGCTTTCCCTTCTGTTCATTTGATGAAGATGTTTATGTCTTTCTTTTTTTATTATTATTTCATCATGAAAAGGATTAAGAGCGAGTTTTAATAGCATACCAATTCTTATTGATTTCAACTGAAAACCCATTTGTATCTAATCGAATTTCTGATCCTGAAAGTTCTGCATGCAAATGACCTGGTTTGGGTAAGACCTTTTTCCAATCCACCCCCTGTGAAGTATATTAGAGGAAAAGAAGTGTTAAGAATCGTTGGATCATTCAGATCTTTCAACTAAAAGTAAAAATCAGTGATGGTCAATTTTATTGCATATCATATAATACGTGGTTTAACTAAAGTAAGGGCTTAAAGTTCGGAAGAAAAAAATGAGGGTCGTTTGGGTGACTCGGTTGGGCAGCCAACTTCGGCTCAGGTCATGATCTCACAGTTCATGGGTTCGAGCCCCACAGCGGGCCCTGTGCTGACAGCTCAAAGCCTGGAGCCTGTTTCAGATTCTGTGTCTCCCTGTCTCTCTACCCCTCCCCTGCTCATGCTGTCTCTCTCTCTCTCTCTCTCTCTCTCTCTCTCTCTCTCTCTCAGAAATAAATAAAAACGTTAAAAACTTTTTTAAAAAGAAGAAAAAATGAGAATCAGTCAATATTTTATAGTTCTTCATGAGACATTTCTTACAGAGAATTTAGAATTTGTCCACCTAAAAAGTTACAGTATAGTGTCAAAAGCAACCAAATTATGGCCACAAAACAGAATTTATAAAATAAATTTATAAAATATAATAGAATTTTTTAAAAAGAATTTTCTTCACAGTCTGCCTGTAATGGCAGGGAAAACTCAGAATGATATATATTGTAACTAATATACAAATCTGCTTTTCCCCCCATGTCTCCAAATTTATTATTTTGAGTAATACTTTATGTAAGTATTCTTCTTTATTTTATTTTATTTATTTATTCTTTAAGTAGGCTTCATGCCCAGTGTAGAGACTGAAGCAGGGCTCACATTCAACAATCGTGAGATCAAGATGAGCTGGGATCACCAGACTGAGCCACCCAGGTGTTCCTTAAGTACTCTTAATCCTTTTTTGAAGTAATTTATTCTTCACAATCAATGTAAATCTATTCAAAAATGTATATAACAGTTATTTTTTAAATTTATACAACTACTTGTCTTATCTCTTTTTGAAGAAACAAATTCATAATTTCATTTTCTTTTATTAAGAGTTATCAGGAGTGGGGACTGAAACGTCTGCATTGCTAACCAGCTCCAGGTGAAGCCAATGCTGGTAATTCCAGCTCACAGTAGGCATTAGCTGGGCTTTAACAAACCGGATGGAATCTGGGGTAGGGGGCACCAGGGAAAAATGAGTCTGCCGTGAAAATGAAGCAAGCTCAACTGGAGTGAGAGGTAGACCTCCTGAGATTTCTAGGGCTACCTCAAGAAACAAGCCAAAGTACACATGGTGGAGAGTCCCAAATGCCACTACAAGTAGGGAAATAAAATAAGCAAAGTTTCAACAAGAGAGACCAAGAGACACCATCTAAGGAACACTTCCTGAATGGACAGACCCTGGACAAAGAGCCTTCTTTAATACAGCAGTACTCGCAGGTGCAGAGTGCATAACAAGTTTTTAAAACTAACAAGAGACAGAAAGCTAGCCAAGATGACAAAACAGAAGAACTCTCATCGAAAGAAATTCCAGGAAGAAATGAGAGCTAAAGAACTGCTCAAAACAGATATAAGCAACATAACCGAACAAGAATTTAGAACAATAGTCATAAAATTAATCGCTGGGCTTGAAAAAGGCATGGAAGACATCAGAGAAACTATTGCTGCAAAAATTATGGAGCTTAAAAATAGTTGTGATGAATTAAAAAATGCTATAAATGAGGTGCATAATAAAATGAAGGTGTCCAATGCACGGATTGAAGAGGCAGAGAGGAGAATAGGTGAATTAGAAGACACACACAAAAAAGAGGAAGCCGAGAAAAAGAGAGAAACTGATAAATGAAAGAAGAGTTCGAAAGCTAAGTGATACAATCGAACAGAACAATATCCGTATCATAGGAATAAAGAATAGGAATAAGAATTATCTGTATCAGAGGAAGAAAGAGGGAAAGGCATGAAAGGAGTCCTTGAATAAATTATAGCTGAGAACTTCCCCAATCTGGGGAAGGAAACAGACATTGAAATCCAAAAGGCACAGAGAATTCCACTCACACATAACTTGAATCATTCTTCTGCACAACATATCATAGTGAAACTGGCAAAATATAAGGACAAAGAGACAATTCTGAAAGCAGCTAGGGATAAAAGGTCCCTAACATACAAAGGGAGACCTATCAGAGTGGTTACAGACCTATCTACAGAAACTTGGCAGGCCAGAAAGGAATGGTAGGAAATCTTCAATGTGATGAACAGAAAAAAAATATGCAGCCAAGAATCCTCTATCCAACAAACCTGTTATTCAGAACAGAAGGAGAGATAAAAGGCTTCCAAATGAAATAAAAATTGAACGAATTTGTCAACACTAAAGCAGCCCAACAAGAAATCCTGAGGGGGACTCTCTGAGGGAAATGTTGCAAGGAACACAAGGTACCAGAGACACCACTACAAGCATGAATCCTACAAAGGACACAATGACTCCAAACCCATATTTTTCAATAATAACATTGAATGTAAATGGCTAAATGCCCCAATCAAAAGATATAGGGTAGCTGAATGGATAAAAAAAATCCATCTATTTGCTGTCTACAAGAAACTCATTTTAGACTGGAGGACACCTTGAGATTGAAAGCAAGGGGATGGAAAAATATATATCATGCTACTGGAAGTCAAAAGAAAGCTGGAGAAGCTATACTTATATCAGACAAACTGGACTTTAAAGTAAAGGCAGTAACAAGGGATGAAGAAGGGCATTATATAATAATTAAAGGGTCTATCCATCAGGAAGAGCTAACAATAATAAATGTCTACATACCGAATATGGAAGCACCCAAATACATAAAACAATTAATCACAAACAGAAACAATATGGAAGAATGTGTTAATAGCATGGGACTTTAATACTCCACTTACAGCAATGGATAGATCAACTAGACAGAAAATCACTAAAGAAACAATGGACTTGAATGGCACATTGGACCAGATGGATTTGACAGATGTATTTAGAACTCTACATCTGGAGGCCATGGAATTCACTTTCTTCTCAAGTGCGCATGGCACATTCTCCAAGATAGATCACATACTGGGACATAAAGCAGTCCTCAATAAATATAAAAGAATTGAGATCATACCATGCACACTTTCAGATAACAATGCTATGAAACTTGAAATCAACCACAGGAAAAAGTCTGGAAAACCTCCAAAAACATGGAGGTTAAAGAACACCGTACTAAGGAAAAAATGGACCACTCAGGCAAATGGAGAAGAAATTAAAAAATATATGGAAACAAATGAAAATGAAAATACAAAAATTCAACTCTATGGGATGCAGCAAAGGCAGTGCTAAAGGAAAGTGAATTGAACTCCAGGCCTATTTCAAGAAATTAGAAAAAGTTCAAGTACAAAATCTAACAGCACACCTAAAGGAACTAGAAGAAGAGCAATAAGAGCACCCCAAACCCAGTAGAAGAGAAATAATAAAAAACAGGGCAGAAATAAATAATTTAGAATTAAAAAAAAAAACAGTTGAACAGATCAATGAAACCAGAGTTGGTTTTTTGAAAAAATAAACAAAATTGACAAACCTCTAGCCTGGCTTCTCAAAAAGGAAACAGAGAGCACCCAAATAGAAAAAATCATGAATGAAAATGGATTTATTACAACCAATCCCTCAGAAATACAAGCAATCATGAGGGAATACTATGAAAAATTATATGCCAACTAACTGGACAATTAGAAGAAATGGACAAATTCCTAAACACACACTCACTACCAAAATTCACACAGGAAGAGATAGAAAATCTGAACAGACCCATAACTAGTGGAGAAATTGAATCAATTATCAAAACCCTCCCAACAATAAGAGCCCTGGGCCAGATGGCTTCCCTGAGGAATTCTACCAGACAGTTGAATCAGAGTTAATACCCATTCTTATCAAGCTTTTCCAAAAAAATAGAAATCGAAGAAAAACTTCAGGACTCATTCTACGAAACCAGCATCACTTTGATTCCCAAGCCAGACAGACCCAGCAAAAAAAGAGAACTACAGGCCAATATCCTTGATGAATACAGATGCAAAAATCCTCAACAAGATACTTGCAAAGTGAATTCAACAGCACATAAAGAGAATTATCCACCATGATCAAGTGGGATTCATTCCTGGGTTACAGGGCTGATTCAATATTCACAAATCAATCAATGTGATACATCACATTAACAAAAGAAAAGATAAAACCATATGATCCTGTCCATAGATGCAGAAAAAGCATTTGACAAAATACAGCGTCCTTCTTAATAAAGACTTTCGAGAAAGTCGGGATAAGAGGAACTAACTTAAACATCATAAAAGCCATCTATGAGAAGCCCTCATCCTCAATGAGGAAAACCTGAGAGCTTTCCCTCTGAGATCAGGAACACGACAGGGATGTCCACTCTCACCACTGTTGTTTAACATAGTGCTGGAAGTCCTAACATCAGCCATCAGACAACAAAAGGAAATAAAAGGCATCAGGACTGGCAAAGAAGTAGTTAAATTTCACTTTTTGCAGATGACATGATACTCTACATCGAAAACTCTACAGACTCCACCAGAAGCCTACTAGAACTGATCCAAGAATTCTGCAAAGAATTCTGCAAAGCAGGGTACAAAATCAACGTACAGAAATCAGTTGCATTTTTATACATGAATAATGAAGTAACAGAGAAATCAAGAAACTGATCCAATTCACAATTGCACAAAAAACCACAAAATACCTCGGAATAAACCTAACCAAAATATAAGAGATCTGTATGATGAAAACTATAGAAAACTTCTGAAGGAAATTGAAGAAGACACAACAAAATGGAAAAACATTCCATGCTCATGTATCGAAAGAATAAATATTGTTAAAGTGTCATTACTATCCAAATCAATCTACACCTTCAATGCAATCCTGATCAAAATTGCACCAGCATTCTTTCAAAACTAGAACAATCTATCCTAAAATTTGTATGGAATCACAAAAGACCCCAAATAGCCAAAGTAATACTGAAAAATAAATCCAAAACGGGAGGTATCACCATCCCAGACTTTAACCTCTACTACAAAGCTGTCATCATCAAGACAGTATGGTATTGGCACAAAAACAGACACATAGACCAATAGAATAAAATATAAAACTCATAATTGGACCCACAAATGTATGGCCAACTAATCTTGGACAAAGCAGGAAAGAGTATCCAATGGAAAAAAGACAGCCTCTTTAACAATGGTGCTGGGAGAACTGGACAACAATATGCAGAAGAATGAAACTAGATCATTTTCTCACACCATACACAAAAATAAACTCAAAATGGATAACGGACCTAAATGTGAGACCATCAAAACTCTAGAGGAGAAAGCAGGAAACAACCTCCTTGACCTCAACCGCAGCAATTTTTTACTTGACATATCCTCAAAGACAAGGGAATCAAGAGCAAAAATGAACTATTGGGACCTCATCAAGATAAAAAAGCTTCTGCATGGCAAAGGAAGAAATCAATAAAACTAATAGGCAACTGACTGAATGGGAAAAGATAGTTGCAAATGACATATCAGATAAAGGGGTAGTATCCAAAATCTATAATGAATTCACCAAACCCCGCACCCGAAAAACACATGCTCCAGCAAAGAAATGGGCAGAAGAAATGAACAGACACTTCTTCAAAGAGGACATTCCAGATGGCCAACAGACCCATAAAGTGATGCTCAGTGTCACTCATCATCAGGGAAATACAAATCAAAACCACAGTGAGATACCACCTCACACCGGTCAGAGTGGCTAAAATGAACAAATCAGGAAACTCTAGATGCTGGTGAGGATGTGGAAAAAAGGGCACCCTCCTACACTGTTGGTGGGAATGTAAACTGGTGCAGTCCCTCTGGAAAGCAGTGTGGAGGTTCCTCAAAAAATGAACAATAGAACTCCCCTATGGCCCAGCAATAGCACTGCTAGAAATTTACTCAAGGGATACAGGAGTGCTGATGCATAGGGGCACATGTATACCAATGTTCATGGCAGCACTCTCAACAAGAGCAAAAACATGGAGGGAGCCTAAGTGTCCATCAACGGACAAATGGGTCAAGAAGATGTGGTTTGTCTATACAATGGAATACTACATGGCAATGAGAAAGAATGAAAACCGTCCATTTGTAGCAACATGGATGGAACTTGGGAGTGTTCCGCTGAGCGAAATAAGTCAGGCAGAGAAGGACAGTTACCATATGTTTGTATGTATAGGTGGATTAGGAGGAACTTAATGGAGGACCATATGGGATAAGAAGGGGAAAAATAGTTGGGGAGAGGGAGGGAGGCAAACCATGAGAGACTCTTGAGTGCTGAAAACAAAGTGAGGACTGACGGAGGTGAGGGAGAGGGGAAGGGGGATGATGGGCATGGAGGAGGGCAATTGTGGGGATGGGCACTGGGTGTTATATGGAAACCAACTTGACAATAAGCTATTTAAGAAAAAAATAGAAATAAAAAAGAGTTACCATACTACTCAACCACTGTCAACAAAATAGTGGTCTGCGAAAAACAGAGATCATTATTTTTAACTTACTTCTTTTGCTCTACTTGCCCAAAAAAGGAATAAATTGAGGGTCAATATCATAATTATTTGTATTAAAATGTATTAAGTTGTTAGACTTCAGAGTTCTTATAACTTTATTGTAATGCAATTTATTTACATTATGAAAGTTTAAAATAAACATTTCTGTGTCATATTCAAATAGATACATAAACTAACAGGAATAAGAGTTATGAATTTTTACAATGATTTTACTTCATTTAAAAAGGAAATATAGGGGCACCTGGGTGGCTCAGTGGGTTGAGCGTCTGACTTTTGATCTTGGCTCAGGTAATGATCTCATGGTTTGTGAGTTTGAGTCCTGCATGGGACTCTGTGGTGACAGCTGAGAGCCTGCTTGGATTCTGTGTCGACTTCTTTCTGCCCCTCCACCACTTGCTTCTCTCTGTCTCTCTCTCTCTCTCTCTCAAAATAAATAAATAAATAACATTTTAAAAAGTGAAATATAACTTTCTTAAAATATTTCTAGCCAAATTTGAAAAGTAATGAACAACTGAAAGCTCTTAACTTTTTTCATTAACAACAACCTCAAATATTTATCTGAAAAGACTAAATTCAGAATATGTGGATTGAAATTTTGATAAATCCTAAATATTTATACCCATATTTCCAAAGTCATTTCAGTAATGAAAATATCTTTTCCAAAATCTAAAAATTAATCAAGTGAATTGTGTTTACAATCACTTAAATATCATAATATCTACTGTATTCTAGTGCACATTGGGAATAAATATAAATGTATGCAGATATTTATATATAAATGTGGAAATATTTTATTCATTATACAGGTGTTGGAGGATAAGGAATAAATGCAAACATTTCCACATTTTTCAGATTTATTGTAAGGGCATACTGAAATATTTTGAGCATAGTATTTTCTTTTTGAGTAGAAACGATTTCTTTTTTTTTTTTTATTACAATTTATTTGCATATATATATATATATATATTTTTTTTTTTTTACAAATAGTTTATTGTCAAATTAGTTTCCACATAACACCCAGTGCTCATCCCCACAAGTGCCCTCCTCCATGCCCACCCCTCCTCCCCCCCACATCCACCAGTCCTCAGTTTTTGTCAGCATTCAAGAGTCTCTCATGGTTTGCCTCTCCCCCTTTCCCCCACCATTTCCGCCCTTCTTCTCCCCTTGGTCCTCTGTTAAGCTCCTCCTAATCCTCCTATACGTGCACACATATGATATTTGTCTTTCTCTGCCTGACTTATTTCGCTCAGCATAACACCCTCAAGGTCCATCCATGTGGCTACACATGGCCAGATTTCATTGTTTCTCATTGCCATGTAGTATTCCATGGTATAGATAAACCACATCTTCTTGATCCATTCATCTGTTGATGGACACTTAGGCTCTTTCCATGTTTTAGCTATTGTGGAGAGTGCTGCTATGAACATTGGGGTACATGTGCTCCTATGCATCAGCATTTCTGTATCCCTTGGGTAAATTCCTAGCAGTGCTATTGCTGGGTCCTAGGGGAGTTCTATTGTTAGTTTCCTGAGGAACCTCCACACTGTTTTCCAGAGGCGCTGTACCAGTTTACATTCCCACCAACAGTGTAGGAGGGTGCCCGTTTCTCCACATCCTCGCCAGCATCTAGAGTTCTCTGATTGGCTCATTTTAGCCACTCTGACTGGCGTGAGGTGGTATCTCAGTGTGGTTTTGATTTGTATTTCCCTGATGAGGAGGGATGCTGAGCATCGTTTCATGTGTCTGTTGGCCATCTGGATGTCCTCTTTGGAGAAGTGTCTGTTCATATCTTCTGCCCATTTCTTCACTGGGTTGTTTGCTTTTCAGGCGTGAGTTTGGTGAGTTCCTTGTAGATTCTGGATATCAACCCTTTATCTGATATGTCATTTGCAACTATCTTTTCCCATTCGGTTGGTTGCCTATTAATTTTCTGGGTTGTTTCCTTGGCTGTGCAGAAGCTTTTAATCTTGAGGAGGTCCCAACAGTTTATTTTTGCTCTTGATTCCCTTGCTTTTGGGGATGTGTCAAGTAAGAAGTTGCTGCGGTGGAGGTCAAGGAGGTTGTTTCCTGCTTTCTCCTCTAGGGTGTTGATAGTTTCCTGTCTCACGTTCAGGTCCTTTATCCATTTGGAGTTTATTTTTGTGCATGGTGTGAGAAAATGATCTAATTTCATTCTTCTGCATGTTGCTGTCCAGTTCTCCCAACACCATCTGTTAAAAAGGCTGTCTTTTTTCCATTGGATATTCTTTCCTGCTTTGTCAAAGATTAGTTGGCTGTATACTTTTGGGTCCACTTCTGAGTTCTCAATTCTGTTCCATTGGTCTATGTGTCTGTTTTTGTGCCAATACCATACTGTCTTGATGATGACAGCTTTGTAGTAGAGGCTAAAGTCTGGGATGGTGATCCCTCCCGTTTTGGTTTTATTTTTCAGGATTACTTTGGCTATTCGGGGTCTTTTGTGGTTCCATACAAATTTTGGATAGTTTGTTCTAGTTTTGAGAAGTATGCTGGTGCAATTTTGATTGGAATTGCATTGAATGTGTAGAGTGCCTTAGGTAGTAATGACATCTTAACTATATTTATTCTTCCTATCCATGAGCATGGAATATTTTTCCATTTCTTTGTGTCTTCTTCAATTTCCTTCATAAGTTTTCTACAGTTTTCATCATACAGATCTCTCATATCCTTGGTTAGGTTTATTCGGAGGTATTTTATGTTTTTTTGTGCAATTGTGAATGGGATCAGTTTCTTGATTTCTCTTTCTGTTGCTTCATTGTTGGTGTATAAAAATGGGATCAATTTCTGTACGTTGATTTTGTACCCTGCAACTTGGCTGAATTCTTGGATCAGTTCTAGTAGGCTTCTGGTGGAGTCTGTCGGGTTTTCGATGTAGAGTATCATGTCATCTGCGAAGAGGGAAAGTTTGACTTCCTCTTTGCCAATTCTGATGCCTTTGATTTCCTTTTGGTGTCTGATGGCTGATGCTAGGACTTCCAGCACTATGTTAAACAGCAGTGGTGAGTGGGCATCCCTGTCGTGTTCCTGATCTCAGGGGGAAAGCTCTGAGTTTTTCCCCGTTGAGGATGATGTTAGCTGAAGGCTTCTCATAGATGGCTTTGATGATGTTTAAGTAGGTTCCTTCTATCCCAACTTTCTCGAGAGTCTTTATTAAGAAGGGATGCTGTATTTTTTCAAATGCTTTTTCTGCATCTATTGACAGGATCATATGGTTTTTATCTTTTCTTTTATTGATATGATGGATCACATTGATTGATTTGCGAATGTTGAACCAGCCCTGTAACCCAGGAATGAATCCCACTTGATCTTGGTGGATGATTCTTTTTATATGCTGCTGGATTCGATTGGCAAGGATCTTGTTGAGAATTTTGCATCCGTATTCATCAAGGATATTGGCCTGTAGTTCTCTTTTTTTGCTGGATCTCTGTCTGGCTTGGGAATCAGTGTGATGCTGGCTTCATAAAATGAGTCCAGGAGTTTTCCTTCGCTTTCTATTTTTTGGAATAACTTGAGAAGAATTGGGATTAATTCTGTTTTAAATGTCTGGTAGAATTCCCCAGGGAAGCCATCAGGTCCAGGGCTCTTATTTGTTGGGAGATTTTTTGATCACTGATTCAATTTCTTCACTCGTTATGGGTCTGTTCAGGTTTTCTATTTCTTCCCGTGTGAATTTTGGTAATGAGTGTGTGTTTAGGAATTTGTCCATTTCTTCTAAGTTGTCCAATTTGTTGGCATATAATTTTTCATAGTATTCCTGATAATTGCTTGTATTTCTGAGGGGTTGGTTGTAATAAGTCCATTTTCATTCATAATTTTGTCTATTTGTGTGCTCTCTCTTTTCTTTTGGATAAGTCTGGCTAGAGGTTTGTCAATTTTGTTTACCTTTTCAAAAACCCAACTCTTGGTTTCATGGATCTGTTCAATTGTTTCTTTGGTCTCTATGTTGTTTATTTCTGCTCTAATTTTTACTATTTCTCTTCTTCTACTGGGTTTAGGACGTTCTTGTTGCTCTGCCTCTAGTTCCTTTAGGTGAGCTGTTAGATTTTGGACTTAAGCTTTTTCCAATCTCTTGAAATAGGCCTGGAGAGCAATGTACTTTCCTCTTAGGACTGCCTTTGCCGCATCTCATAGATTTTGAATTGTTGTGTTTTCATTTTCATTTGTTTCCATATATTTTTTAATTTCATCTCTAATTGCCTGATTGGCCCATTCATTCTTTAGAAGGGTGTTCTTTAACCTCCATGTTTTGGAAGTTTTCCAGACTTCTTCCTGTAATTGATTTCAAGTTTCAAAGCATTGTGATCTGAAAGTGTGCATGGTATGATCTCTATTCTTTTATATTTATTGAGGGCTGCTTTATGTCCCAGTATGTGATCTATCTTGGAGAATGTGCCATGCACACTTGAGAAGAAAGTAAATTCCCTGGCCTCAGGATGTAAAGTTCTAAATATATCCGCCAGGTCCATCTGGTCCAATGTGTCTTTCAAGTCCATTATTTCTTTAGTGATTTTCTGTCTGTTTGACCTATCCATTGCTGTGAGCGGAGTATTAAAGTCTCCTGCTATTCACACATTCTTATCTATAAGTTTGTTTCTCTTTGTGATTAATTGTTTTAGATATTTAGGTGCTCCCATATTCGGTGCGTAGACATTTATGATTGTTAGTTCTTCCTGATGGATGGACCCTGTATTTATTATGTAGTGCCCTTCTTCATCTCTTGTGATTGTCTTTAATTTAAAGTCCAGTTTGTCTGATATAAGTATCGCTACTCCGGCTTTCTTTTGATTTCCTGTAGCATGATATATATTTCTCCATCCCCTTACTTTTAATCTGCAGGTATCTTCCCGTCTAAAATGAGTTTCTTGTAGACAGCATATAGATGGATTTTGTTTTTTAATCCATTCTGCTACCCTATGTCTTTTGATTGGAGCATTCAACCCATTTACATTCAATGTTATTATTGAAATATGTGGTTTTAGAGTCTTTGTATCTTTTGTAGGGTTCATGTTTGTGGTGGTGTCTCTGGAATCTTTGTTCCTTACAACCTTTCCTTCAGAGCATCCCCCTCAGGATTTCTTGTAGGGCTGGCTTCGTGGTGACAAATTCTTTCAATTTCTGTTTGTTTGGAAAGGTTTTTATCTCTCCTTCTGTTTTGAATGACAGGCTTGCTGGATAGAGGATTCTTGGCTGCATATTTTTACTATTCATCACATTGAAGATCTCTTGCCATTCCTTTCTGGCCTGCCACGTTTCAGTAGATAGGTCTGTCACCACTCTGATGGGTTTCCCTTTGTATGTGAGGGCCCCTTTCTCCCTAGCTGCTTTCAAAATTCTCTCTTTGTCCTTGTATTTTGCCATTTTTACGATGATATGTCGTGCGGAAGATCGATTCAAGTTACGTCTGAGAGGAGTCCTCTGAGCCTCTTGTATTTCCACATTGACATCCTTCCCCAAGTCGGGGAAGTTCTCTGCTATAATTTGTTCCAGGACTCCTTCAGCACCTTTCCCTCTCTCTTCCTCTTCTGGGATTCCTATGATACGGATATTGTTGCATTTGACTGTGTCGCTGAGCTCTCGAATTCTTCTTTCCTGTTCCTGGATCAGTTTCTCTCTTTTTTTGTCAGCTTCTTGTTTTTCTATAATGGTGTCTTCTAAATCACTTATTCTCTTTTCTGCCTCTTCAATCCGTGCATTGGAGGCCTCTAATTTATTATGTATCTCATTTATCGCATTTTTAATTCTTCATGTCTATTTTTATTTTCCATTCTGTCTGTAGCCATAGTTTCTTTGATGTCCCCTATGTTTTTTTCAACCCCTGCTATTAATTTCACCATTATTATTCTAAAATCTTGTTCACTTATGCTGCTGATATCTGTTTTGAGCAGTTCATCAGCTGTCATTTCTTCTTGGAGTTTCTTTGGAGGAGAGCTCTTTCGTTTCGTCATTTTAGTTAGCTTTCCGGCTCTTGTTGGTTTAAAGACCTGTTATGCTCTCTGTTTCTATGAGCACTGCTATATCCAAGAAACTCTTTGACTTTCCAGGGCCTATCCTTTCAGAGATTGTTTTTGAATGGTATCCCTCGGTCACTCTTGTTGGGACCTTAGTTATTTTATTTTCCTATTCGTAGTGATATTTGGGACTCTTCACCTTGTGTACTCTAGCTTGTTTCTTGAGGTAGCACTGGAAAAGAAAACAGACAAACACACAGGGAGCAGGAGCACACAAACGCACAGGCTGATTCAACTAACATGCAAAGTGAGAGGGAAAAGGAAAAAGTTAATAGAAAAGACGGAGGAGGGAGGGCGAATAATAGGGAGCATAAAATACATAAAAGGGTCAAAAAGGGGAAAGAAAAGGAAAAAAGAAGAAAACCGATGGACAAAGAACGGTTTAAAGCATATACCTGGATTTCCCAGCTACAGTTAAATAGCCGTGTGTATGCAGTGCTGGTTGAAGAGCATAGAGAAAGAGAATGCAGGGTGAGACAAGGCAGATTTGGAAATAGAATGAACAGGCAGAAGGGATAAGAAACTTTTTCAAAGAGGTAAAGGGTAGAATATGGTTGGATAGGTGAGAGAAGGATGCTGGAATTATCCAGAGAAACTATATAGTCTAATTACTCCTGAGAGAAATAGCTGAAAAAGTCGGTAGGTGTAGAATTTACATTTACAGAATGGACTTGTGATTGTTTAAGCAAACTGGCAACCAGAGTTAATCAGGTCAGTGTTTTGGGGAAAAAAGCGAGAAAAGAGAAAGAAGAAGAAAAAAAGAGAAAAGAAAGGGGGAAAAAAAAAGAAGAAAAAAAAAAAGGGAGGAGGGCACCTCTCAGGCAGGGATGGGCGTGGCGTGATCCGATGCCTCAGGCGGGGGTTCTGCCTTGGCGATTGTGGGGAGGAGAGTGACGGTGCTCCAGTCCCTTCTTGAACCCCGCGCTGCAGCTCGCTTTTTTTTTTTGGCGTGTCAACTCCCCGTTCCGGGGACGCAGCCGAAGTTGGTTGCACTCTTCAACCCAGGCCAGTTCAATCTCCAAATCCCAGCCCGCGCCCCGCTGAAGTTGCCTTAGACACAGCTTCCCAGACAACCCCCTCGGGCTATTCCAGACTCCCTGCTGAGCTCTGGGGGCGGAGTCAGGATCGCTGCTTCCTTCTCTGGGTCGGCTCTGGTGCGCATGCGCGGGGGCTTGCCTGCCGGGTCCGCGTAGCCTGAGCCCGCTGGAGTGAGGAAAACCGGGTCTCTCCATGGCTCGTCACCCGAAACACAAACTCACAGGCAAATTTCCCAGTTTTTAGCTCTTTGCCTTCCCTCTCGAGTTCCAGCCAGCCAGGAGCGCGGACGCCCGGTGTCTGCGCATCTCTTTCAGAGGTCCCAGCAGCCCTGGAGCTACAATGGCGGCAGGCGCGCCCGCGCCGCTTTAAAACCCCACCTCCAGGAGCGGCACAAAGAAGCAGTTTGTGTGCTCAGCCTCCCCCAGGACCAGTTGTCGCGAGGGGACCTGGTGTGCATGTATTTGGCAAGTACGGTCTTTCTATGCACCGAGCGGAGATTTTTCTGTCTCGGACTCTCTCCTTTTCCCTCTCACTCCCCGTAGAGGGTAGAGGGGGATCGCCTCCCACCCTGGAGGCTCCGATCCCGGGCTGATTTTACCTTCCCCGGTTCGCACTCACGTTAGAAGGCTTTCTCAGTGGATTCTGCGTCCTTTTTTCTCCCAGTCTCTCAGGTTTTGTATGGTTTCCAATGGCTTCAGATCTTTTCTGTGTGATGTATGGGCGAGAGTGCAAGTACGGAGGTCCTTACTTCTCCTCCATCTTGCCTCCCTTCTGCCGAGTAGAAACGATTTCTATATATATTGTTGATTTGGAAATCTTTCTATCAGTATGAAAACAATTTATAGTTATCGAAAGGGCATTAATTATTTTTAATAAGTCAGTAACATTTTCACCAATCATAATAATTACAAATACTACTTTTCATCTAGAAACATTATCTAATGAAGGATATATTTCTGAACATGTTTTATCTGTTTGTCTTTCAATATTTTTTATGTAACCAAGTGATCGCTACATATAAATATAGAACATCTGCAATTATGCAAATAAGTACCACAGAAATATAAAGTGTACTTGTTAAAAGATAAACAGGAATAGCACATATTCTCATTTTTAAAACACTTTCATATAATTAAAAAATTGTGACATAACCTTTGAAAGGTGGGAAAAATAAATGGCACTTACTTTCCTGATTTAAAACTATTGATAGGTTGACATGTGGGTCACACATTCTCTCCCTGTTACTAGCATGTACTTTGAAAACTCATTTGGGAATCACCACTGAACAATGTACTCAAACTGCGAGTAACTGAACTTGTGTGTAAAGTGGCTTAAATCATAAAGATATTTATCATTTTCCTAACCAGCAATCTAGAAATAAGTAGTCTAAAGGTTAGTTCAAAACCTTTATATCATCGTCAAAATTCTTTCTTCATACTGTGCTGTGTAGAGCTTTTTTCTTTATACATTTTTCCTTGTTGTCAAAAGAGGGCTCCTTCAACTTTAGGTATCATATCCATGTTGAAGGCAAAAGGAATGAGAAAGAGGCAATGGTAACTTCTGAAAAAAATCTCAGCATGATTTTCTTGTATCTCAGTGTGTTCAGTAATGCATTACATTGCCACTTCTGGCTGCAAGGAAGCCTGGAAAAGCAAACATCTGGGAGAAACGAAACACACATGTTTGGACTTATCGTTTCCCCAAACAAAATTGTGACTCAGTGCATTTAAGAAAAAAAAAAAAAGAAAGAAAGAAAGGAAAGAGGGATAAGATTACTGATACCAAGCATTATTTTTATTTAATTTTTGAATATCTTTTATTTTATTAGACTGAGAAACTAGCATGTAAGATGTTTAGATATTTCTAAGTGATCTTTTTATCCCATCAATAGTAATTTTCTCTATCATTTTTACCTACAGAAAAATAGCCTTTTGAAGAGTACTTTGCGGGCAAATTTAATTTTAAAAAATGTTGCAAGAGACGCACCTGGGTGGCTTAGTCGGTTAAGCGTCCGACTTTCACTTGGGTCATGATCTCGCGTTTGTGGGTTCGAGCCCCACGTCGGGCTCTGTGCTGACTGCCAGCTCAGAGCCTGGAGCCTGTTTCAGTCTGTGACTCCCTCTCTCTTACCCTCCCCTGTTCACACTGTCTCTCTCTCTCTCCTAGAAATAAATAAAAACATTTAAAAAAATTTTTTTAAAAATGTTGCAAGAAACCATGTCAATGAAAAGTTAATCATTATCGTTTACATACAATAGTTATTTCAGAAAGCAAAAAGTTATTCTGATAACTACTTAATGCCTTTAAGTTTTTAAGCACCTTTTCTTTGTATCTTACATTGTGTTATACTTTCACAGAATACAGCAATTAAAGAACACAGTCTGGCATTCCTTAAATCAATCAAGTTCTGTTTCTTTTTGAAATGAACAATTTATCATCTTCCATTATAATTAAAGTGCATTTTAAATTAATAAAGTATCTTTTTAGTATATCTTCTGCTATTAATTTTTTTTTCTTCAGGAAACTAACTCAGTAAGGTTTCTATTTAAGATCTCAGAAAATTGTAGCATAAACTTTTCCAAATGCTGCTTTTTTAACTCAGGCAGGAAGGATTACTTCTAAAACATTCTTTGTGTGTCCCATCCTTTTAAACTTCCACTATCATGAGAAAGAAAATAATTGGGAATGAATGAGATGAAGAGTAAAAGAGGATCATGGGAAAGAACTCTCTCTATGTTTAATTCAGGGAAAACTCCCTAATGACATCTCATCAGTTAGTTTAAAACTATCTGAGGAAAAGAAAATATTCATTTGGATTTTTGATTTAAGGAATGATAGGTAAAGAATGCTTTCTAAGAGGCCACTTGCACTACATTTCCTCTATTCAGGAACATAAATAAGCCAACTTAGACCAAGGAATTCCAATTGGAAAATCTTACTGTAATACAGTTACAAAGCTCCTTTAAATCATAAACACACAATCATACAAACAACAATATGACAATGGTTGTTGGTCTCCAGTATTGGGCATGTATTTCTTATTTCAAAGTAAATAATCCATCTCCATCCATTTCCTCTCATTCTGCCCTTAACGGAGATGAAGAACACCTGGACAAGTGCTCTACGTAATTATCCTTGATATTGCTGAAAGAGTTGTAGTACCTTTTATTCATGTCTTCCAAAGCAAAATAAACTTGTTTTTTTTTTTTCTATTACCATTCTGCATACATACTATTTCCTAAGCCTTTACTATTTATTTTCAACTTTGGAGTTACCCCAACTCTATCCTATTGAGTAATGATTCTCAGAACCCAAGAGAATAGCCAAGAAAACACCCAGGGGAAAATAAAATCCCGTCAAATGTTTCTGAGCCTTTTAAAATTTAGAAAGATAAAAGGAAGTTCTTGACATGTATAAGACAATTGGAAGCCTTAATCAAAACCATTCTTTTCGTCTCCTCCCTTATATTAGTAATTTTAAAAGAAAATATGCTTTCCCATGCTTTCTTTGAATTATACATCCTCCAAAGAATCAATAGCATGTTTAAAATAAAACAAAACAAAATACAAAACCCAAGGAGATTCTTTTATTATCTTGTGGTATTAAATATGTGTATGTTTTGCATGCAAGTGTGTGTATGTGCATGCATACACATACATCCCCACACACACACTTTCCCCCTTCCCCCCTTCTTATACACAAGGATTCAAACATACAGGCCTCTTACTGAGAGTTTCTAAGTCATGGTACACTCTTCTAGGATTGTGAGCTTGATTTATTCCATATATTTTTCATTGTTTCTTCTCATAACAATATTTATTTTACTTTTTCCTTTTCCTTCTGTTTCTGTCCCAGATTTCTATTCTGACAAGCATTCTTTAGGTTGTTGTAGGAAATATACTCTATTTTAGGTAAAAGCCAAAAAATGACTCTTTCTCCTTATTTTTCTGCTTTCTTTAGATATTTGGGGAAAAACTCAAGCAGAACACAAAGAACAAGTTGGAATAGAAAAATTACATGCTTAAAATGCACCTGAGCAGCATATACATGGGTCTTACTTCCTATCACAACTAGCTGTTTATAATATATTGTACAAAAATAACTAAATCATGATTTTACATAGAAATTTATTTGCAAACTTTGAAAATAGGATTATTTCCAGGGTTGGCCATTACCCTTAGAGTAATTTTTTTCCCTCAAAGTGTATTATAAAGGTCAACTGAATTAAAATAGTGAGGTAGGTAGGTACTATTTAATATGCAGATTCTGGGACACATGCCAAATTCACTCAGTCAGAATATTTGTGCCAGGGCCCAGGGACGCAAATGTTCCAAGATCAACATTTGACTTTAAACTCAAGTTAATATGAAAACCACCGATGTAGAAGGGTAAACCCAAGAAAAAATACTCCGTACAGCCCTCATTCTAACTCCAGACCCAATGCCAAAATGTTTAAAGCAGATGCAGTCAGTTTAAAATGAACATCAATAGCAAATTTTAATAAAAAAATAAAAATTAATGTAAATTATAAGAGATGAGCCATCCATCTCATTTAGCTTGTTGAGAAGACATCAGGGATTTTTTTAGCACAGGTGAGGAATGTGATCGCTTTTTATCCACAAAACACTCCTTCAAATCCATATTGCACCACCACTTGCCACATAGCAAAATAGTGTCCTTAAAACATTGAACCAGTCAATGGGAAAGCCCCAGTAAAATACATTCTAGGGGTGGATCTGATGGAGTAGAACTTAGGAAGTACATATCCTAAATTTTCACAACCTTCATCAGGCAACTCGTACAAGATTATGTCAATTTGCTAGCCAATTTCTAGCATTTGCTAAAATCCAGGAATATTCATGGATTTTGTTTGCTATATTGCGTTTATCTCCTTCCTTACACCAAGGTACCCAAATAATGACCCTGCTTTATATTTATATCATGCTTGATACCATTTTATAATGTGTTATAATATTCTTTGATCACTTATGAGATTCAGAGAAATATTCTGAGGAATAGTGGGATTCATTTTCGGTTTCACAATTAACTGGAGGAGAAACTGAAGATCAAAAAGGTAACTGGGATACCTGGGTGGCTCAGCAGGTTAAGCTGCCCACTTGGCTCAGGTTATGATCTCACAGTTCATGAGTTGAAGACCCATATCAGGCTCTGTGTGCAGAGCCTGCGTGGGATTCTCTCTCTCTCTCTCTCTCTCTCTCTCTGCTCATTCTCTGCTTGCCCTCTCTTTCTCAAAAAATAAATAAACAAACAAAAAAAGAACAATGAAAACAGATAAATAACTTTTGAAGCTGTCTTATCTCTTCCAGACTCCAGATTAATGCTCAGAATTTTTTATTCTAACTGGGATACTTTCTCTATCACTCTATGTAAGGAGTATTCTACAGAGTTACATTATATTTGACTATAGCTTATATATTTTTAAACTAAATAGACATAATTTTATTACTTTATCTCACATCCTTAACTAAAATATGAGCTCCAAGATAACAGATTTTCTCCTTGCTTTATTCCTTTATGTTTACTGACTAGACTATTGAATGGCAAATAGTGGATGTTCAGTAAATAAAGTTGGAATATAAGTGGCTTCCCCAAATAATTGTCCTTATCTTTAATTTGTCTGACTCAAAGGAACTTTGATATTTTTCCTAAAACATACCTAAATTAATTTGAGACAAATGGAATAGCACCATTCATTTATTTATTTATTTTGAAAGATGGAAGTGGAGGGGCAGTCGGAGAGGGAGAGAGAGAATCTTAAGGAGGTTCGTGGTCCAGCACAGAGCTGGTCCAGGGCTTGATCACAGGACTGTGAGATCATGATCTGAGCTGAAATCAAGAGTCAGGTCCTTAACTGACTAAGCCACCCAGATGCCCCAGAAATCTTCTTAATGTAAGTTCATAAAATACTATTTATTTAGAAGTTTCAGTTCAATTGTTTTATTGTTATTTTTCTCCTCAGATTCAACATCAGTTTTCTATGGAAAATGAAATGGGTGACCTGCTAGGTATGTCACAAGCTCTAACATTTTAAATCTTCGTGATTTAAGGATTAATCAGTGTCACAAAATTAAGGTATAAAAGATAATTTTCAACAGAATTTCCAAACACCACAATTACAGAAACTAGAGAAATGTGTGAGTGAGTGCAAAACATCTAGTGAGGTCTGTAAGGTTGATATGCAAGAGAAATGGTTTCTTTTATTGGAATATATTTTATTTTTCTCATGCCAAAGTAAAGCCCAATGATCTCTAATGACTCTCCGTGTTTTCCTGTTACTGTTGTTGTTTTGGTCTCTTGCATTTTGGTCTCTTGCATTTCGGTCTCTTGCATTTCATACTATGTTTGCAAACAATTACATTGGCCCATGGGGAAATAGTTTAGAGACCTAACAGCCTTCTCTGAGCCAAAACCATTTGTGCACAGAACAAGTAAACAACAATCAAATGAATATCAACATGTAGGAATATAGCAAACATGGCAGATAAATCTAAAACCACTAGCACACTCTGCCACTCCAGTCGATACATATCTCAAACATATACATCAAACATGCTATCCATCTTGCACATGCATTGCTTTTGCAATTTCTGTTTCCCCTTGTATTATGGAAAGTATATATTGTTGTGACTAAAAACTCCCGCTTGGGGAATACAATGGTTTCCAAGTCAATGAAAATGTGAATTTGAATTATTAATCCACCAATTAAGGGTGGAGTAATTTCCCCCAGGTTTGACCTTTATCACTTCAGGTGAACTGATATATTAAAACTGTATATCTGGGAGAAATACATAGTAGTGAAAAGCTTACATTTGTATAACACTGTTGCCCCTCTAACCACGCATTTCTAAGATGTTCATTTGAAACAGTGTGTACATTGTGTTTATGTATGTGTGGTGTGTGATCTTTCAAGAAATGGTTTGCTTTCTCTACCAAAGCAAATTTACATAACATGGAGCAAATAAACTTCAAGTTTAAATACATTGAGGAACCGTGTCATTAAAGCCAAAAAGAAGATTTCTAAAGATTCACTTATAGGTTTCTGTTCATAAATTATAACAGAACAATAAGATTTTCAGAAAATGATAAAGGCTCAATCCATTGTTGAGCTTATCCTATGCTTTCTTTACTCCATGCTTCAGCTAGAGCTGAATGTGTATATGTGAAAAAAGTCTTCAGCTTACCCCAAGCATGCAAAGATCTTTAGCTGTGAAACAAGAGCTTTCAACCACTATGCATTTCTCTGGAAAAAGGATGGGAACTCATATACCTATATAAACCAGGCATTTTTCATAAAAATATGAGGAAAGATAGGATAGCATGAAGAATGTGCTCTTGTGGTAGGCTATTTGTATATATGTGTCTATACATCTCTATACCAAGTCCATATCTATGTCTATACCTACAGCTATATCTACAACTACATTTATATCTATACCTATACAAAGGTTTCTAGTTCTACATATGTCTACTTATTTGTCTATCTATCTTTCTTTCTTTTTTTTTAATATTTTTATTTATTTCTAGGAAAGAGAGAGAGAGAGAGAGAGACAGCGTGAGAAGGGGAGGATCAGAGAGAGAGGGAGTCACAGACTGAAACAGGCTCCAGGCTCTGAGCTGGCAGTCAGCACAGAGCCCGACGCGGGGCTCGAACCCACGAACTGCGAGATCATGACCCAAGCGAAAGTCGGACGCTTAACCGACTAAGCCACCCAGGCGCCCCTATCTATCTTTCTTTCTTTCTATCTATCTATCTATCTATCTATCTATCTATCTATCTATCATCAATCAGTCAATCTATCTATCTATCATCAAGACTCTTCAGCCTATGGCTCAGACACAAACAACCTAGGCCTAGATTCTGAGAATTGGCTAGAGAATTATCCTCTACTTCTCTGGGGGTGTTTTTTCCACTGTGTCACACGTGTACCAGGAAAGATATAAATTAGCATTTTAAAACACTTGAAGTAGACTCAGTTCTTCTGTATTTAAGTGTATTTAAGAACACTGAAGCAAAACTGATGCTGATTTTTATTGCTGATTATTTTCTTATTGGATTTATCCAATAAATATAAATAAGTGCTGTGTAATTTATCTGATATTAGTAATGGTGTGACAATCTGCATTACACAATACTGCAAATTAAATAATTTTGCTGACAATGCAGACAGCAAAGAGTAGTATAGCAATATTTGACGGAACAACATCAAGATAATCAACCACGTTAACTAAGTTTTCTGTTAAGCAGTCATTTCTTCTCAACAGAACGGCACTGTTGAATGAGGAATTGTAGGCCATGTGCTACAGAGTGGAGGTGGTTTTGGGGAAATGTGGCATGTTTCCTAAGGAGGAGCCAATTCATATTCAGTCACAGGCCCGGTCAGTGGTTTATGGAGATACAGTAGTACATATATTTTAGGCACTAAAATCTGACATTTTAAAGAGGGAAAGATGCTTTTACAGAAATCCTTAAAATAATGTGAAAGAAATAGTATTGTGGGACAAAGAGAGTGTTGATGGAGTATTTTGACTGAAGTTCTTTCAGAGTATTAGAGGAAGTTGCCATATTGTAGATAAAGAAGAGAAGATTATAGTGTGCCTGAACTCTGACAGAACAGTGCATTTGGACAGAAAGATCTTCAGTGTTTAAAATGGATGCATGCCACCAAAGTAGTTGATGGATTCTCTTCCAATTTCCCTCAATGTGATCTTAAGCCAAAGTTTTCAAGTGAACACCAGGAAATTAGTTTGGGGAACAAGTGAGGTACAATATTAATCTTTTCCAATTTTCTCTTCCATTAGTGAAAATTAAATACTTTTTCTATACAGTTTGAGTGCCTGGATGGTTGTTTAAAAAATCAGTTATTTGCCACATGTTTTATTTGTATAGTTATTTAAACAATAAAATAGTTAAGATTCAAAGTAAGTTTGTTCTGATAATCTGTCCAGCCTAATTCAGATGACAGACATAACCACTGGAAACTTGTAACCATGTTATGCAGCCATAGAAGAATTCAGTGTGAAATGGACTCCATCAAGGGGATTTAGACCCTAAAATGCCTAATGACTTGCTTTTAGTACACCCAGAGAATGACATGCTATGAGACAGTACCTTGGGTATTTTTATCATATGTGGTATTTTAAAATTCTTGGCCCTTTTGGGAAGATAAAATGATGGAATTTGAGAATTTCAAGTATATAAACATTCCATTCCAGTGTCCCAAGTATTTTCACATTTATTTTTTTCTTTCAGTAATCTAACCCACACAGCTAGAAATGATCCATGGTTTATTCATTTATATGATAAAGTCATATATTTCCCCACCCCAAATTATTCATTGCTATTGGTAGAATATAGGGTAATATACTTTAAACACTATAAAGTACTATATAAATAAAGATGTGGTAAATTTCAGGGGAACCAAGGAAAGAGGAAATAAATTCCTGAGTGAATTCATAAAGATGATATATGATTTGATGAATACCTTTTATAAAGAATTTGAATACATTTTTTAAATCCTGTGCATCTAAATTCAGACAATATATTCTCTCTTCTGATCCACTGATTTTTCAATAAAAAGGCATTTCCCCTCAGGGGACAATATAGACATTTTATCCTCTGAACAAAACTATTAGGAATTAATATACTACAGAAGGAGAGACCAGCCACTTGTGGAAACTTTCCAGAAATTAGCCTATCATTTAAAGTGATTAATAAATATTTCTGCAAAACTCATGTGAAACATTCCAATATAAAAGCAACTAAAGTGAGATCATTTCATCGTCTATACAGTGAGGGGCGGGATTAGAAGGGTGATCTCTAAGAATTATATCACACTGAGGCCAAATACGAAGAGAAAAGTAAATGCAAGACAGGGCTCAGAAATTATTTGAAGGAGGCAGAGGAACATCAGAGGTAAACGCTAAAGGGCAATCTGGTTGCAATGTGCCCACTTTTCAACCCAGTTTGTATGGCATGAGCTGTGTGGAGAAGAGTGTGTGTACCAGGGCTTAACAGGAACTGGATGAAGCAGACAGGCCAACATAAAGCAAGACAAATGAGCAATGACTGAGTGGTCCCAAAGAGGAAGGGACAAGATTACTAGAGCTACAAAGAAAGTTATGTAATTGTTGGCACACGCATTGTTTGCGACTTGTGTAAGAGTGCATGGAAGTGGGGAAGCCCTGGATTTATCCAACAGGGCATATTTTGTGGCTTCTGGGTTGGGGTTTGGCTGAGAGAAGTGTTACAGGCGCCTGTGGTACAGGGTTACACATACTTATCCTTTTTCATTTCCAATTATAACAAAGTATACTAGAATAACAGGAGGTATTGAACCATGTGTTCTGTGTTTGATATGTTTTAGCTATTAAATTCTGTAACTATTTTCCCTCCAATTTAAACTTTTGTAAGCTACTTAATCGTGTTTTGCGACGACATTAACTCTTTCCATCCACCATAGCATGTGGAAATAATTTTAAGAAGATAATGCATTATTTCTTGCTTATAAATGTGTGGGGATTTTCTTTAAAAATAAACCACAGATCCATCTCTGAAAACTTCTTTGAAAATTTGTTGACACTCTTTAGGAAGCCACAGTCAGATTTTGATGTGGTGAGCAGATTTCAGTTTTGATAAGAATGTTACAACTTGTAAACATTGTGACTATCTCCTGTTTGCAAAACTCGTCATAAATACCTTAATCGTAGCCAAAGAAGCCCAGTGGATTGATTTTATATGTGCTGTTCTACTAGATACCGCCACCTTGCAAGCATCTGTGATAATAACATAATTAAAAAGCCTGAGGTTTATAACTACTTGTATTGGATATGTGCCAGGCTCCCTTCATGTACTTAATGTTAATTACTTCATTCAATCATCTGAATATTTTGCATAAGGACCGTTACATTATTAATCCCATTTTATAGAAATGAAAACTGAGTCTTTAAGATGTTATGTAGCTTGTCCAAGCCCACATACCTAAGAAGTTTCACCTGTGGGACTGAAGAGTTAAAGAGTTTGAATTCAGAGACAGATATTTTAGCTTTTGCAAATGCCATTCCCATGGATTCTCTTGTTCACTGAACTCTACGGCTGAAATAGGAAAAAAAATGTTTAAAGCAATACTTTCTTGTTTGACTATAATGATGTATGTGGGTTTCTCAACAGAGGCTTTTATCTGATACCTATAATGGAATCCTCTGAATAGCAGAGAAGGGGCTGCTAACCTTAGTTAAGCTGTTCTGAGACGGTGGCCCTGCTACCTTAGTTAGATATTTGAGAAGGGGTGTGGAGTGGGAAGACTAGCAAATGGAAACCTTAGAGAGTAGCTTATATTATTGGAGCAGCAGAGAGTAGAAGGGCAATTAACATTTGTTAAATACACATTAAATGGCTTCAAGACCCCTCATAATCTGGCGATCGCTGTTTTGCTAACCTCACTTTATCAACTTCTTACTTTGAGGCTCTTGCTTGGTTCATTTCATTAAGCGACCAACTCCAGCTGAGGTCAAGACCTCAAGGTTCCTGAGTTCGAGCCCAACATTGGGATCCACCCTGACAGTGTGAAGCCTGCTTGGGATTCTCTCTCTCTCCTTCTTTCTCTCTGTCCCTCCCCTATCTGCATTCTCTTTCTCTCAAAATAAATAAATAAACTTAAACAAAAATAACTTCTTACCTTCCCTCATGCTTTATACAGCCCTACTGTCCATCGCTGGACACACCATGATGTGCCCAGGTCTTAGTATCTTTCATCTGTACTGTCCCCTCTATTTGTGATCCATCTTCTCTTCCCGGGTAAAGTTCATCTTTTGTTATGGTAGCTCAAATGACATTTTCTTGTGAGAATTGAGAAACCTCCTCAGATCTAAATTTCTGGTTTTCACACAGTACTGTTATTTTTTTTGTACTCCTTTTCCTGGGGTTTATATATTGCATTCTCTTCATTGACCACTAGTGCCCTCAAGTTAGGGAAAGTCTTATAGAATCTAGCACTTTGTGTTCCGATGTGAGCTAGGCTAGAATGTAAGGACATGCCTTGTGTTAGAAGTGAAAATGACATCTCAGGTCCCACTTCAGTTTACTGGTGAATGGCCATATAAGAACTAAGAGAATATAAACCAGGCTACTGTTGAGAAAGGAGATTTGCCATAGGCTTCAAGTCCAGTGGGTCCTTACTGAGTATACCAGGAGTATAAGACTATGACCTCTCTTTGCTGGGGCCATTTCAGGAATGCATTTGCAGTGAGGGATGAGGAATAAAAGCAGGTGCACTTGCCACTCATGATAAAATAATGAAGTCCCCAAGTGTAGTAAATTCAGTCATGACACAATCTATTGTGTATCTAGCATCATATGGATGCCTCTGTGTCACCTTTCTGTAGCCTGGGGGAGGGTGTGGTAAAGAGAACTGACATGAACACGAAGCTCACATCATGTGTTGCACTATGAATAGTGAAGTTCTTTGCCTCTGACCTAGGAGTCTCATGTCTTGTGCCAATAACCATGAAACAGAAATAGGTTAACTTATTAGATCACAAGCAAGTAAAATCCAAGAATTTTCATAGCTCTTGAAAGATACAAGTGACTGTACATACTACTTTGATTCCTTCCTAAATCCTCAACAAAATACACTTAAATTACCTTAATTTGGCTTCCCCTAAAAGCAGACCCTAAATCAAGGATGTGAGTGACAGTAGCTTATTTGCAATGAGCAGGAAAGACTGTTAAGTGACTATGAAATGAGAAAGAAGAGACAAGCAGCAAAGCCAGTGGTCACCGTGGGTGATGGTGCCTAATACCCCACAAAAAAAAACTCTGGAGGTCAATGTAAAGCACATGCTCCAGGGTTTTCCCATCTAGAGGCAGGATGATGGGATATTTATACACCGTTTCCCAACAGTCACTGGTTGGGAGCTACTCTGAAGGGGCATTAAATTCTTAGCACTTCCTGAATGTCAGGAATACGAGTAGAGTGGCCTCTGAATTCGGAGAAAGGCATCAGGCATAGAAAAATGTGGATACTGGAGTTGGAATCAACTTGTGTCCACTGAAATTGTAAGGCAAAAGGGATGTGGTTGGGGCAGCAAAATGTGAACTAGGTGCTAAAAAAGACCCTCATGGCATGAAGACACCACAAGTTAGAGGAGCTCCTAGTCATGTTTTTAGCCATCAGGTAAAAGAACAGGGCACAGAAGCACATGTTCTGTCTATTAACGACAGCAAATTCTGCTTTGTTTCATATATGTATTCTGAATTCTTTGCATTTTTCTTACTGTCATTTTATCTTTACATAATATCCTAGTAATGAGGTGTACTGTGTCACTGTGACCCACCATGATGAGCCAATACATGTTTGTTGAAAGAAAAAATAGACTTGTAAACATGTACAAGTTAAGCATCCTGAAATGCAGAGCTAGAAAGATCATTGATTTGCAAAGATTAAATAGGAAGGTTCACATATACTTTTTTATGGTGTAAAGGTACATAATGGAAAGAACAACCTTGCATAATCCAATTTACTATGCGATCAAATTAGCTGGTTTGGCTCATACCTTTCCCCAAGATGAAAAATCCTGGCCAGCTGAAATGAATGCTGGGAAACTCCTGGGGCATCACATTATCCCCAAGGAGGACAACTCACTTGTGAATAATCGGGAATTGGCTGTACAGGAAAACCTTACTGTTGCCAGGGTTTCCATTGAGAAATAAACAGAAGTTACTGAATGTCTGAAGGAAAAGAGGTAAAACTAGCATGAAGAATACCTACCATATGCCAAGAACCATGCCACACAATAAACATGAATTTGCACATTGACCTCTTCCCGTCAACAGTTCCTTGAGGTTTCTAGTTTACATAATGGAGAAAACCGGAGAGTTTAAGTATACTTTCCCAAAAGCACAGAATAAATGATAACAGATTAGTTGTATAAATTCAGGTCTGTCTGAGTATAATGTCCATACTGTCTGACTGTAAAGTCCATAGTATTTCTATGCCACCATTGATTCACTATGAGTCACCATGTCATGCTGGGTACAGGTGAAAATGTAGTAATATTCCAAATCATATCTTTTCTCCTAACATACATATAATACACACACATACACATACATACACATGCAATAAAATATCAGACTCCATTTTTGATGTTTGACTGCTGACAACTTTTAAGCCTCACCATTTCCCTCTCTGCTGTTCCACATATGGACAAGCTATAAGCGATCCTCGGTGCTTCTTGCTTTGGTCCCAGTGGAAAGTTCAAACCTTGCAAGTTCCAGCCTTCATGGAAGAACTCTCATTCTGGCCCCACTCCAAACTCCCTTAAAAATCTCAAAGCTAGTCTCTCCTCTCCCCACTCTCCTGGGACTTGGTAGGTCCAATCCTGCTTTCTCTAGAAAGTCCTACGTATAGGAACAAATTTTTTCAAACCCTTGTGGTGCATGCGCGACATCATCAGTCATGACATCTGAACCAGATATTGGGTAGAAGGTCCATTTCTTTATTGTGAGTGATGACAACATTTGGCATAGGAAGCAGAGTGAGTAGATAATTGCCACCACCACCAGGGAGCCTTCTTCTCCTACATTGGCATGATAACTGGAAGTGCTTGCCAAAATCTTGTGCTATGACTCCTCTGTTTTGTGCTGCAATTGCTCCATCCTGCTGAGACACAGATTTAACCAACCTTAGTTTCAGGTTTCAATAATTAGTACTTAGGGACATTATATGTGACTGGGACCCTCTTCATACTATTAAAAAAAAAGAGGGCTGATTGGGTTTTGTGCCTCTACAATATAGGTCCCCAAATAACTTTAATATCTGCTGAAATGCACCAACTGGCAAACCTTCATGATCATAATCAATACTGGAGTTCAAATTACAGTTCAACCTGGAATCCCACTACATTTAATTGTGGTGTTCTCCATAACCTTAAAGAACTTCCTGAATATAAAATAGAGGACAAAGAGACATGTCTTAACCATTGCCAAAATTCCCCCATTAGCCATGGTGACCATTGCCCTAAAATGTCCCATAGAGGATATAAAAGATCTTATTCAATGAATAATAAATTAAAATTATTTTTTTTGACATTTACACATGACTTAACAAAATGAGACTCCATGGTCCTTTTCCTCCCTAGTTAAAATAGTTAATATAGACCAATGTGAATTAAAACAAGGCCTTCAAAGATTGAAAACCGTAATGGAAGACCTGTTAGGGAAAGATGATTATTACCACTGGTTCTCTATTTAACAGGCCAATTTGACTTATTCTTAAACTTGGAAAGAATGAATGGCACCTAATGGTGCATTCCCCCAATCTTAATGCCCTGGTCCCACTTACTAAGACCCGTAGCCAATATTATAAAATATTATTAATATTACTGTCTCCATCCAAGTAGCAACTGGTAAATGCCTAGTATAGATATGGTTACTATTTTCTGGTCAGCTCCTACTGCAACAGCCTTCAGCTGCAGTTGGCCTTCACCTCTGAAGAGACCAATACACCTTTATATGGCTGCATACAGAGTTCTGCAACACCCTCGTCATCACACCCAATCCTTGCAGGCAAGTTCTTACCGACATCCAACTCTCTCCAGGAGCACAGGTATATTATTTTGATGATATCGCCTTCCAAGGAGGTTTGTTTGACATACTAATTCAAGCCATACAGATACTTAACAAAAGAGCTCACAAAAAAATGGGCTTCTTGTGGGCCATTTTATCACAAATAGTATAAAGCCCCACAACCTCAGTTAAATTCCTGAAAATGATTGGGTAGACTGAAGCCACTCTGGCACCATCAAGAAGCAATTGTTGGTCTACTCATCACCAATAATTTTAAAACAAGCCTCGCATCCTTTAGGCCTTTTTGGGTTCTGAAGGCAATATATTCTTAAGTTACAAATTTTACATAAGCCCCTTATACTGTGACTTGAAAAATCAGCCCACTTTGAGTGGGGCATCCAAGTGGCCATAAGTCTCCCATGGACTTATGGTATAAGAAATTGCTCCCCTTGACTCCACAGTTCATATCATTAGGGTGGCTAATGCTGACTACATACTGGGTCTCCCCAAAACAGAGTTCCCACAGGCCCTAAGCCCACAACTCTCCATACCCACTGCCCTTAATGTCTTGGTTTAGAGAAGCAGCACTTGACATGTCAGCACAAGCACAGAGACTTCCTTCCAGAGAATAGAATCAAATGTGGGAGCTAACATATCAATAGTGGCCCCCTCCATCCTCAATGTGTTGCCAAGTGCCATGGTTCTAGAGGAGGACTCCTCTGTTCTGAATGCCATGGCCACCTGGGTAGTCCCTTGGGTACATCTATGTGAACAGCAAAGGGAGTTCATGTCATTTTTGGACACCAGCACCACCGTTATACATGATGGAGCTCACTGAGGGTCTGTACTTTTTTCTTCCTTTATGAGGATGTCCCCAGTCAAGGATAGAATCCAAAGATTAGCATAACTAGCTGTATGTTAGGCAGCCATCTTAGCACTGGATACCTTGGCTGACAATTGGTCCCATGTGTGATTTACAAGGTCTTGGTCATTGTCAATGGTTGGACCATTTGATCAGGAAATGGAAACAATAATTGTTTAGCCAAAGTTGCCTCTCTTGATGTAAAGAAATCTGGTGATCTTGCTTCATGGATATACAAAAATTAGATCAAGATCACACGAGCTTCTGCACATACTAAAGCCATAATACAAGACACCACCAAAATACTCCTTACCCCTTTTAGAGTTCCAGACTCTATTACTGATAGTGACCAAGGCACTTATTTCACTTCCAAAGCTGCAGAAGCTGGGCCTCTTGAGCAATATAGTCAGTGGAACATATACTTCCCTTATAAGTCTCAGACTATAGAGCCTCAGACCTTAAAGAGCATGGTAATGGTTTATTTAAAAATTCAAACTCCGTTAATTGAAATATTGTACACTTCAACCATCAGTCAAATATCAGAAGTAAATTATAATAAAGAGACAGATGCAATTTTCAATGTTTGTTTGGCCACTGACAGATTTCAATCCCCAAGCTCCCTTTCTCCCTCTGTTCTATATCTGGGCAAGCTGATTAAAAAGCCACTTCTTCAGGGCTTATGGGAATTCCAAACCACAGAAGCCACATCTCATGTGAAAGAACACTCATCCTACCCCCACAACTCCTATCTACCATAAAACCCTAAAGACAATCTCTGTTTTCTGCTTTTTAAAGTTATGCTTAGACTTGAGTACCCGATTCTGTTTTGCCCCAAAAAGCCTCATTATGACAGTAATGAACTTTTTTAGACTCTCCTGGTGAATTTGTGACATCGTCTATCTTGATATCTAAACCAAACTTCGAGTTTGGGGGGATTTATTTTACCTTTATGATGTGACCACAGCAACATGCATTTCAGGTATTTTCATATAGGACACCTGAAAATAGTGCCTCTTGGCATTAGGATGTATTTAAATTGTATTATCATTACCAAAGAACCTTAAATCTTTTCTGAAAGTGTACCTTTCCATATAGAGTATTGAAACTGCAAAATTCTAACTAAAACTTTTAGAGTAAACTTTTCTTGCAACTAATATATGATCTGTCTGATATGTCTGGCTAAGTCTTAAAAAAAAAAGGAAAAAACAAAGTTTTTCTTTTCTTTCCAATTCTTTGCTATATGTATGATACAGAATTTAAGTCCCCAAACACTTAAAAAAAATGTCCATGTGAGTCAAAACAGCAATGTTCGAAATGATTCTGCATTCAGTTAAAAAAAATCTTCAATGGTTTATTTTGCCAAGGTTAAATTGCAAATCCATGCTATATTTAGTATGCATTTCATGGAAAATTTATTTTCCAGGACTTCTACCTTCTGAGTATTTACATTTAACTAACACGAGCAGACTTTAGAAAACTTCTCCATTATTCAAAAAAATTAAATTTTCTCTTTATTTTTTTTTGGTTCTCCTTTGTAGATTCTGTTGAGCAACAAATGCTATTCTATCGACATCATGAACAGTGACATTTGTGAAGAATGCTGAGACATCACCATTTTGGCCAAGAAATGTCTGATGTGGTAAGATGCTGATATGGGTGATAATCTGGTGTGAGTATTAAAGGATTAATAGAATCTGAGAGCTATGTTTACACATTTGCCCTAAGTTAGAGTAGCTTATGTGAAAAAAAAAAAATAAAACACAAATTGAGAAGGGTTAGGGTTGTTTTTCAGAAAAGAGTTTCAAACATCAAAAAGAAACTTGAAGTTAAGGAGAAATTAAAATGGCAGGAAGAGCAGCAGACTTAGTAGGTGAGATCATAAAATGAAAAAAAAAAAACAAAAACAGAATTGGATTCTATGTCCGAGGAAACTCTTACAGACCACTAGCCCTGTGTCAGCCAAGTGTGCACTGAGGGTTTGCTTTCATACAGTGCCTCGGGTTTGTTTCGTTGTGTCGCGCTGGTACTGGCGACACATGAAACAGGCTTTGTTTGGCCATTGAGGACTGGCAAAGTGAGCGGCAACCCTTTAAGATAAATCAATCTCCTTGGTTTCCCGAGACTGACTTTTGGGTTTAGATTCCCTTTGGTTTTGGGTAAAAAGAAGTTTGTACCATAGCAGGGAGTCTGCTTTTCTAAAATTATTATTGATTTTCTCTTTTTGCATCTCCTGACTTTCTTCCACAAAGTCGGGCACTTTCTATGAAGCTCAATTTCAGAAACACACACATACACGCATGCACGTGCACATTCAGACACATTCTATTAGAATAATTTCCATAAACGTCTATTGCTTCCATCGAATCATAACCCTTTTGAGGTTAGGAAATTGATTATATTCATCTTGGGATTCTTTACTTCTGGCATATAATTTGATATATGAGGGTCTCAATGTGTTGTTATTTTATTCAAAAGGCAAGTGGATTTATATGAGATGATTCAACAGTTGTTACTAAGATCTCACCCTCCATTCTAGAACTTCTGCCTCTAAGGGTGGCCCGGTCTCATTGGAACTGAATACTCATAGCTTTCATTTGTCACAGTTTACTACATATGATGCTATATCATAATTAATCACCGAACAATGAGCTCCTCTTATTCTGAACAAGATTACATAGATTTCCTGTTTGCGCCTCATACAGTGTATTATGCAGAGAAACATTCAATAAATGTTTCACTTGGTATTTCTTTAGAACTTATTTCTAATGCTATGAACTTTCTAGTAACTATCTGAGATAAAATTACTAAACACTGTTCACTTAAGGAATCCAATATTCTCTTGCACATAATAAACATTCCACACGTATTTGGTGAATGACAATAAATAAATGTGTTGATCTAGTAGAGCCATGGGGTATTTATAGTTTAAAGTACAGCATGTTGACCATGATAGCATACGTCAATTACACCACTCACCCCCTATAAACCTTCTCCTTGTATAGTCAGGAAGGGTCAGTTCCAGGCACACCCTCTGACTTTAAACTGGTCTTGTCAACAGTCGCTAACTCCTCAAGCTCTAGGGAAATGTAGAAAGCTTTCTCAGGGATTGCCCTACATGCCTGCTTCCCTGTTCACATGGAGGCAGAAGGAAGGTGTGTGCCACTGTGTACACACCCTTCACTCTTGAGAAGAATCCTCTTACCTGTTCAACTTCATATTGGAGGTAAAGGAGTTCTAACGTAGCTGTTATAGCGCCCTGCAAAGATGGGCCAGCACGTCATTGTACTCTACCTTTCATAACTCTGGCATTTGGGGAAGTTGGTGAAACTGGAAATTTAAGAAAATATGAGCCATAATGAACACTGTTTAACCCTCTTATGTAAGGCTCTGTGGCACTTAATGCCTCTTCTATTGTTCTAGTTTCTATAGGCCGTTGGGCTTCTAATCTCTTTCTTTCTACCTTCTCATAAACTCTGATATGAATCTTACCATTAACCAAAGAAGGCCTGCCTCTGAAATGTGACAGGTGACTATTGGGAGAACAAATGTCTAGTACACATAGTACTTAGATGTAACTGAAGTCAGACTGGCAGACAGTTTCTCCTTTCCTCCCAGACCAAAGTGTTTTCTCATGGAGATTAAAAATCCCTCTCATTATACATTTGAAGATAAAGATTTAATGAGTGTAATATATAAACCAAAGGACAGGCAGATGGGAATTCCTATTGCACTGGGTGGCTCGAGATCTTATTTATTTATTTTAAATAGCAATGTGTGTCAACAACAATCTTCCATTCAAGCTTATAAAGAATACATTCAAGACACATGGAATAGCAAAGAAAATGATAGAAAAGGAAATATAAACTGAGGTGGTTTCCAGAAATGTGTGAACAGCCAAGAAAGGACAGAACCACAGCAGGAAAAAAAAAAAAAATCTAATGTAATAGTTAAAACCGATGGAAACCACAATAAATACACTGCTATCCAGATTTCAGATTTCAGTTAAGCAACACTGCCCTTTGATATTTAGATAAAATTAGCTCAAGCCTTTATCCCAAGTCCTGTGAGAAGTCCTGTCCCCAGACATTCAGGGATTAAAATTCTCGTGGTCATTTTTGACAGACGTTTTTACTTCTGTGAAACTCAGCTTCTCCCACAAGGCTTTGTTTTTGAAGCAAGTCATTGCAAATTTAGGAAAATCAAGAGAGTTTTTATCTCAGCAAGGCATACCACTTAAAATCGATCTCAGATATTGCTGTTACAGCCAATGCCCATCCAATGATCATGGGGCTCCTGGGTGGCTCAGTCGATTAAGTGTCCAACTTCGGCTCAGGTCATGATCTCACAATCGGTGGGTTCGAGCCCTGCATTGGGCTCTGTGCTGACAGCTAGCTCAGAGCCTGGAGCCTGTTTCGGATTCTGTATCTCCCTCTCCCTCAGACCCTCCCCTGCTCATGCTGTCTGTCTCTCTTTCTCAGAAAAAAATAAAATGTTAAAAAAAATTTTTTTAAAGATGATAACTTTCTGGGGGCGCTTGGGTGGCTTAGTCGGTTAAGCGTCCGACTTTCGCTTAGGTCATGATCTCGCGGTTCGTGGGTTCGAGCCCCGCGTCGGGCTCTGTGCTGACTGCCAGCTCAGAGCCTGGAGCCTGTTTCAGTCTGTGACTCCCTCTCTCTCTGACCCTCCCCTGCTCACGCTGTCTCTCTCTCTCCTAGAAATAAATAAAACATTAAAAAAAAAAAAAAGATGATAACTTTCTGTACCTGCTTCAGCCTCCTGATGTAAGTTGTCTCTTTTCTTTCTTCTTTCTGTAAGCTTAAGAATGACTCTCACCTACCCCTCCCCCCCAAGATGTCCACATTTTAATCCCTGGAACCTGTGAGTAGTACCTTATATATGGTGAAAAAAGGACAGATGTGATTAAGTTAAGGGTCTCAAAGTAAGGAGAGTATTCTGTCTGGTGAGTCACATGTATCCTTCAAAGAGGAAGGCAGAGGGATTCTAGACACACACTGAGGAGAAGATGTGTGCATGGAGGAGAGAGATTTGAAGATGCTTAACTCAAAGATTGCAGTGATATGGCCACAAGCTAAAGGATGCTGGAAGCCATCGGAAGCTGGAAGAGGCAAGGCATGGATTTGCCTCTACGGCAATGAATGCAGCACTGCCCACACTGTGATCTGAGCACAGTGACAACCAGTTTAGGATTTCCGGCTTCCAGAATTGTGAGGGACTCAGTTTTTGTTGCTTTGGGCCACCAAATTTGTGATAATTTATTGGAGCTGCTGCAGGACATGCCTACGGCTCACACTTCTCTTCCCTCTGTCACACTTCTTTTCTCTGCTCTTTTACTCCTAATGTCTTGACCCTCACAGAGAGGTCAGCTGTGCCCCCAGAAAACCCTGGATTTCACGATATCCGCCTTGGCCAAACTACATAAGAAGCAGGGATGGTCTGCCCACTGACAGTTGTATAAAACTGTGACCAATGCTTCTAGTAACCATTTTCTGGAACTTCAGCTAGCTCGCAGTCCTAAACTAGAGTTTTCCTGCAGAAGCAGCCCCACCCCACCCTTTACCTTTACTGAGTCCTGGGTAAAGCAGTAGTGGAGGGAGCCTGAGGAAAATGCGGTTTTATTTTTACCTACAGCATATATAGGGATTGGAATCCAGGTAAAGATACCCTACAAACATGTAAATAAAGTTTGAAAAAAACTTTGAAGGAATGGGCAAGATAACTACCCATAAGACATTGAAAGCCAAAGTCAGAAGCAAAGGAAACAAACGTTTAAGACGTTTAATGGAAACACAAGGCTGACTCTCTGAACTTCACAGTCCCTCCATCAGGGGAGAGAGCGATAAAAGCTATACTAATGCCATTTGATAGCTTGAGATTAGGTATCATGTTCAGTAACTAGCTGCATTATTTGTACATTTTGGTAATATTTAATGTATTGTGGCATTTCTCAGTGTTTGATAATCAGAACCATCAGAGACACTTGCTACACATTCAGATAGATTCCTGGACGTCACCTAAGCCTGTGTCAGACTCCTACAGAGAGAATGGACAATTGGTATTTTTAACAAACTAAATTTGAGAAATGCTAATCTTCAGAGGGTCGCTAAAATATTCCCATTTTGTTCCATACCTCAGTTTAATTCTCATGTCTACCCTAGGGTAGACTTAATTGAAATGGACTGATGTTTCTCTCTCCATGGAATACACACCCGGTTAAAAATAGATATCTCTGATTCCTACCTGGATTCCTATCCATGTAGTAGAGAAAAAGAAGTTTGAGGTTATTTCTAAGCCATCCTAAGAGATAACTAAAAATCATTTGTCTAGGGCTGAAAGGTCTAAGCTGCTGAGTGTACCAATAGGATCAGATCTAAAAGAATTGAGAAGGTATATATTCCAGAAGTCTTCTGCTCTTGATTTGTTTTTTCCTTTCAAAAAGCTCAGACTGAAGGCCATTACTTTTAGCCCCCTGGATAATTCTGAAACTCCTGAGGTCTGAAGTAAGACAGACAGTATTATCCAAGGTAACTAGATCTGGAACCTCATAGGGGGGCAAAGAAGCACAGCTTTTTTACTTCTGAGTTGATAGATTATTTTGCAGACCAAATCTGCAGAACATAACTCAGTATTTCCAGCTCAAGAAAAACAAAAGGTATTTTGTATCACTCACTGTGATTATTTTTCTCTGATTCAAGTACGTTTAAAAGGACAAATTGCGGGGCGCCTGGGTGGCTCAGTCTGTTAAGCAACCGACTTCGGCTCAGATCATGATCTCCAGGCAGTTCGTGGGTTCGAGTCCCGCGTTGGGCTCTGTGCTGACAGCCAGCTCAGAGCCTGGAGCCTGTTTCGGATTCTATGTCTCCCTCGCTCTCAGACCCTCTCCTGCTCATGCTTGTGCTCTCTCTCTCTCTCTCTCTCTCTCTCTCTCTCTCTCTCTCTCTCTCCCCTCTCCTGCTCATGCTTGCGCGCGCTCTCTCTCTCTCTCCTCTCTCAGAAATAAGTAAAACATTAAAAAACTTTTTTTGAGAAAAAGGACAGATTGTCAGGGTCACCTGGATGGCTCAGTCTGACTCCTGACTCTTGATTTCAGCTCAGGTCACAATTTCAGGGTTTCCTGAGCTACAGCCCCAGGTAGGGCTCTGCACTGACAGAGAATGGGGAACCTGATTTGGAGTTCTCTCTCTCTCCCCCCCCCCACTCTCACTGTCTCTGTCTCTCTCAAAATAAATAAATTAATTTAAAAAAAAAAAGACAAATTGTCAGTTCATGTCATTTTCCGAATAGGGCATTTGCTTTAAGGATGATCTATAAATGCTGGTAAAAACAAAAGCACCAAGGGTTTATTGTCAAGTTCATCATATTAAAGCAGATTTGTTTTTATTTTTAAGCCCAAAAAATTATTATGTGGCATATGTACTTGGAATTTTAATGTGTTTACTACTTTTCACAGTTATCTGAAATGAATGCACAAGCAAATAATATTTATTAACTGGTAAACGCTGCTTCTGTAATTGTGGGTATTATAGGAACTGCTGTGTTTGCAGAAGAATGGACTTTCACATCAGCAGGAATCATCATCAAATTACCTTTTTCATCACTACCCCCATGAGGTAAGAAATATTTTAAGTTGAGGGGATTCATTCACTTTCAAAATATAAACAAACTGTCTTTTTCCCTCCTTGAGAGGAGGGCACCAATACTTTGTAAAAGCTTGAGCAGTTCCTTACCTAAGAGAACTAACTCATTTCACTGGGGTTTTTATGACACTGGAGAATAAATCACTCACCAATGGCATGTTTTTATGGCAACCTTCTTGTCAGAGAAGCCTTGTTTTGCTTATCATGAGATGTTCAGGAAATTAACACTCCGCCGCTCTGAAAAGATCCTCAGACAGCGCAGATTGAAGAACAGATTGCTTCTACAAATCCTTCATTCTTTGTCACACCTTAATAATTATGCACAATAAGTACCAAAATGCCTCCCATTGTGCACTGCTTATGATCACAGTACCACAGAGGAAGCTGATGTGAATACAATGGATCAGGAGTATTAACCAGATCCCATCTTTTACCAGGTCTCATGTGTAAGTAGGTGAATTGAACAGAAAGGGCGACACTTGAAATGAGTATTTGAAAAAAGTGTTCCCAACTTGACTATTGGAAAGAAGAAAACTGTGATGCATCATAACTGGAGACATTTACATACATTTCCATACTATAAATATAAACAAATGACCTGCAATAATTTCTAAGTTGAAGGCACCGAAAACATGTTTCCCTCCTTTACTTTAAAAATCATACCAAAACATTTAAAAAAAATAAATTGCTGCGACCAAAATAAGAAGATAAGGAAAAATTAAGAATCAAAGGTAGTAAGTTGATACTTCAGTAAGCGTTTTCTGTGACTAAATAGAATCCATCAAGAAATAATAAGATAAATTAATTGGTTTAAAAATATCAGACTGTCCTTTCATACAGTTTATGTTTAATGCTAGAAAAGCTAGTAATCTTGGATTTTATCAATAATTATTCAGATAACATTGATGTATCGAAGTGTCCCATGGCATTTATATGCACATTTTGTAGCCATTTCTTGCCCATTATAGTTTGGGTTCCGGCAGGAACTACTGATTAAAATAGTGTGTATGATACTGGATTTCTCGCCAACATAGTAGGAACGCAAAACTACACACTGCTGAGATCATTATGCAAAGTATTTGGTATGCCAAGGCTCCCTTTTAAAAAACTAAAATCATTTTGAGTTTGACAATGTATTCGTTTAGCACTTTTCTTTTTGCTTCAAATGAATTCAGTGCCTCATGAAAGTGCTGGATTGACAGACTTTTGGAGAAGAGGCTTTTGTTTATCCCTCAAACAAGGACAGCATGGGCAGCAGAAGGGAGAAGCTGCCACTTTTAGGCAGGTGGAACTCTCCAAAAGGAAAATTCACACTCCTGTCAATACCATTTAAAGTTCTCACTTAACACCAGGTTTCACATGAGATAAAGCATTTTGTGGTTGTGACTCACACTGCACTCCCCTTCCCATGCTTAACGGAAGTTTTCCAGCCAATTCTGGAATTAATATAAATCTGCCCATGTCACTGGCTCAGAGTGAGTGCCTGCGAAACTAATACCACCATTTCTAAACTCCAAGAACCCATCATTTGTTTTATAGGTGACATCCATCCTTGGTCTGACTAGAAATGGATGAAAATAAACTGGATTGAGGAGGTGGTCAGTAGGAATCTGGCTTGTTTCATGTGTGTGGAAATATATTTGTGTAATTCAATGGCAGTATTTAGCTTTAAACTTAAAGGTTCTTTGCAGTTGAATTTCCCTTTTGAGGCGGGAACACTTCCTTCAAACATTAGCTTTGACCTTGCTGGGACAAAACCATAGGGTTACATCTCCCTGGGATTCAGATGTTGAGATTTCTTTTAATTAAAATACTGATTAATGCTAAATGTTTTGTCATATCATCTGCCTGTAAATTATTCCTGGTAAAAATTCTGGAGCATATTAATTGCATGACTAAATTCGGTAACAGATTTTTGGGTATTTCAGATGCTTAAGCTCTGAAAATACACCATGTCACCATCAGAGCTCCTGGGTGACTGGGTGCATTATCATTAAGCAGTAATATTTTAAAAGAAGTCATTTTTTCTGAGCAGTAGATTTCAAGAGTGAGCATAAAATATTCAGTTAACCATGTTCTGAGAAGTGCTATCATCCGGGCTCTATTGTTTCATTTGCAAAGCACGGGCAAAGTAGACTTAGCATCATTTTGGGAGGCCCTAGAACTTTTGGAATGCTGAATGAATATTGGCTTCAGTTGAAAGTGACCAGCTGCATTAGCCCCTACCAAGAGAGTCAGCCTGTCTTTTGAAGCTTTAAAGCCAGGCATTGACTGCTCTCTAGCTATGAAAGTCCTAGATAGTATCTTACTTTCAGTAGAAGGCAGCTTCATCTGCATTGAAAATCTGTTGTTTAGTGTAGCCACTTCATTAATTATCTCAGCTAGATCTTCTGAAAAACCTGCTGCAGCTAACATGTCAGCATTTTCTGCTTCACCTTGAACCTGTACATTACAGAAATGTCTTATTTCTTTACACCTCATGAGCCAATCTCCGCTAGCTTTAACCTTTTCTTCTATAGCCTCCTCAGCTCTCTCAGGCTTCACAGAATTAAAGAGGGTTAGGGTCTTGCTCTGGATTAGGCTTTAGTTTAAGGGAATGTTGTGGCTAGTTTGATCTTCCATCCAGACCGCTAAAACTTTCTTCATTTTAGCAATAAGGCTGTTTCACTTTCTTATCATTCTTATTTCTTATCATTCACATTTCTTATAATTGGTGTGTGTGTGTTCACTGGAGTGGCACTTTTAATTTCTTTCAAAACTTTTTCTTTTGAACTCACAACTTCGCTAAATATATGGCACAAAAGGCCCAGCTTTTGGCGTATTTCAGCTTTCAGCATGCCTTCCTCACTAGGCTTAATCAAATCTAGCTTTTGATTTAAAAGTCAGAGATGTGAGTTTCTTTCTTTTTCTTCAACATTCAGAGGTCATTGTTAATTCACCTAATTTTAGGATAGTTGTGGCCCAAGGAATAGGGAGGTCTGGGGAGGGGAGAAGAGATAAGGGAATAGACAGTAAGTGGAGCAGTCAGAACACACTCAACATTTATCAGTTAAGTTTGCTGTCTTGTATGGACTCAGTGTGGGATGACCCAAGACAATTACAATGGTAACATCAGAGATCACCATAACAGATATAATAATAATAGAAAAATTTGATGTATTGCTAGAATAACCAGAATGTGCTGCAGAGACACAGAGTGAGCAAAGGTATTGGGCTCCAAGAGACTTGCTTGGTGCAGGGTTGCCACAAATCCTCAATCTGTAAAAGACCATGATACCAGAAAAATATAATAAGGCAAAATGCAATTAAACAGTGAATGCCTGTATCCTTCAGAATTTGAGAGTTATCTGCCATAACCTCTCTAATAATATAGGGCATAGATATTAATTTGGATAGCCTAAATTTATTATTTATTGAGCCATTCTTTCTTCCATCATTGATAAGTATTGTCTACTTAAATAGTATAGACTTACAGGTACATGAGGCCCTTTTTCTGACTTTAAGCATTATAATAACCATGCACACTAAGTCTGGAACAAGAAGTATTCACTAAGTGAAGAACTTTGGGCTTGAAAGTTCACTTGTTATTCTATATGCATAAAAATGTAAGAAGCATTATTTTACTTTATCTTAAATGGCCCAGCAAGACCATGATAATTTATAAAAATGGTACCCAGATATATTTTATAAAAAAAATCCTTTGTTTCCTATGGATGAGGGGTGGCTGCCATTTTTTAAAATGTTTATTCAGTTTTTGGAAAGAGAGAGAGAGAGAGAGCAGAACATGAGCCGGGGAGGGGCAGAGAGAGAGGGGGAGACACAGAATCCGAAGCAGGCTCCAGGCTCGGAGCTGTCAGCACAGAGCCAACGCAGGGCTGGAACCCAAGAACCACGAGATCATGACCTGAGCCAAAGCTGGATGCTTAACTGACAGAGCCACCCAGGTGTCCTCCGTTTTTAATTTTTGACCACAACACCAAGCATTCTATCTATGTTTGAGGAATTCTTCCTTAAGGAGTCCTCGCTTATCTCCCATTTGAGATGCTGAAAGCGACTTGTGTTCACTCTCCAATCCTCACTTGTAGCTAAAGCATTGGCAGACTTTCTCACTTACACTTAGGCTCTGTCAAGACTATGAAGCCGCCACAACTTCTAAAGTTAGTGAGACACAGAAACAGGGACCAGCTTTTTTTCTGGTGAGACTGCTGTCAGAAGTGGCACGTATGGCGAGGTTCAGAATCAGCAACATCAGTGGTTATAGTATTGCTGTTCAGTGGCCAGCAGAGGTGGAAATAGTGGTCCATGCTCTGGTGTCTGTGCGCAGAGACAGCAGTGTGATGAAATGTATTTTTATACTTTACGTGGTGAAATGCATATAGACTGATTAAAAGGCTTCACTGTTGTAAGTAGCACTTCTTTCTTAAAGAAAAAAAAAAACCACATCAGTTACTATGTCAAAGATTCTCTGTCACCAAAAAGAGTAACCAACAATGTGAAAGGGTGATCTATAGAAGAGAAAATCTATGTAAATCACATATCTAGTAAGGGATTAATATTCAGAATATACAAGGAACTCCTATAGCCACCAACAACAAGAAATATAAGGCAGTTTTTTAAATGGGCAAATAACGTGAGTAGACAGTTTTCTGAAGAAGACATACAAATGGCCAACAAGCATATGAAAAGATGCCCACCATCACTAATCATTAGGGAGATGTTACGCAAACCCATGGTGAGATATCACCTCACACTCGTTAGGATGGCCACAACCAAAAGAATATAAAACATGTCCTGACAAAGATGTGGAGAAACTGGAACACTTGGGCACTGTTTTTAGGATTATAAAGTGGTACAGTTGCTATAGAAAACAGCATTTTCTTTTTTTAATTAAAAATAGAATTACCGTGTGATTTAGCAATTCCCTTCTGGGTATGTATCCAAAATAATTCAAAGAAGGATCTTGAAGAGATTCTTGTATAACCATGTTCACTGGAGTGCTTTCCACAATAACCAAGGGACAGAAGTAACCCAAATAGCCATCAATGATGAACAAATAAAGAAAATGTGATATATTCATAAAACAGATATTACTTGGCCTTTAAAAAAGAATTGTGTGAAATACTACAATGTGGACAAACTTCAAGGGCATTATGCAAAGTAAGATAAGCCAGACACAAAAGGACAATGTGCCTAATGAGTATGGAGTTTCAACTCTGCAGGATGAAAAAACTTCTAGAGGTCTGTTACACAACAATGTGAATATACTTAGTGAGACTGAACTGTGCATTTAAAAAATGTTTTACATGGTCAATTCAATGCTAGGTGTTTGTAATCACAATTTAAATTTAAATATATATTTTTTATTTAAAAAATTTTTTTAATGTTTATTTATTTTTGAGACAGAGAGAGACAGAGCAAGAGCTGGGGAGGGGCAGAGAGAGAGGAAGACACAGGATCTGAAACAGGCTCCAGGCTCTCAGCTGTCAGCACAGAGCCCGATGCAGGGCTCTCACTGTGAGATCATGACCTGAGCTGAATTCGGATGCTTAACCGACTGAGCCACCCAGGTGCCCCAAATTTAAATATATTTTTAAAAGTTTTCCTGCCATTAGTATATTCTAGGGTTCATCTTCAGATGTAGATATTGACCCTTCAACTCATCCAGTTTATTTGGTCAACCCTGATTATGACTGGTTGTCTGCCCTTGAAACTTTTCTCCCTTCTTAGATGTGGCCACTTCATAAACACTATCATGCTCATTCTTTTCTAGATCTGGAAAAAACAATTTTACTCAAGAAAATTCTGTAATAACTTCCAGTACATATTACTCTTGAATATTAAAATTTTTAAGTCTAGTCTCTGAATTTTTCTACTCCAAGAATCCTGGGCACAACTCTACTCACATGACAATACACGTTTTCTCTTTCATCATTTCAGTGATATCCATATTCTGTCTGGATTCTCCCCACCTAAATCCCTGCTAAGTGTAGCTGCATTTCCTGTGTATTCTGAACAACTTTATTGAGATATAATTCATAAGTCATTCAAGTTACCTTCTTAAATTATATAATCTAGTGGCTTTTAGTATACTCACAGAGGTGTGTCACCACTGTTACAATTTAGTTTTGGAACATTGTCATCATCCTGAAAAAGAAATCTGGTGCGTGTTAGCAATTACCCACAAACCCTGCCCCACCACTCTCACTCCAGCCCCAGGTACCACTAAAACCACTAACAGACTCTCTATCTCCGTAAGTTTGCCTATTACAGACATTTCATGGAAATAGCATCCTATATAGGATTATTTGTGACAGACTGATTTTAGTTAGCAAAACATGTAAGGTTCATGGACAAGTTTTAGCTAAGAGTGGAATTGCTGAGTCATGTGATGCCTCCATGTTTCACATTTTCAGAAACTCTTCACATTGAAACACAGCTGCACCATTTTACAGTCTCATCAGCAATATATGAGGGTTCCAATTTCTCCACTTCCTCGCCAGCATTTATGATTTATAAGTTTTCTTTGGAGAAATGTGTACTCAGATTCTTTGCCCATTTTTAAATTTATATTTTTAAGTTATGAGTCTTTATATATTTTGGACACAAAGCCCCTTACTAGCTTTATGATTTGCAAATATATTTCCTATTCTGTGGAGTTGCAGAAAAAAGTTTTTAAATTTGATGAAGTCCAAATTACCTATTCTTTTCTTTCATTTCTTGTGCTTTTGTTAGCTTATCTAAAATGGCTTTCCCTAATCCAAAGTAATGAAGACTTACTATGTGTTTTGTTCTAAGACTTATGGCTCATGTATTTTGGTCTTGAATTTATTTTTTGTTAGGGAATAAGGAAGGAATTCAACTGTATTCCTTTGCTTGTGGACATGTGCAACATTCACCACACAATTATTTGGAAAGATTATTCTTTCCCCATTGAATTTTCTTAGCAAGTCTGCCAATAATCAATTAACCATAACTATAAAGGCTTATTTTGGAATTCCCAATGCTATTCCATTTATCTTTGGTTCTGTCTTTATGCCAGCATCATTCTGTTTTGATCACAGTAACTTTGAAGTAAGTTTAGAAATCAGAAAATGTGAGTCCTCCAACTCCTCCCTCCTCTTCAATTTCCAAGTGTATTTAAAGATGAACTTGTCAATTTTCTTTTTAAAACTGTAGTTGGTATTTTGATAGGCTTGCTTTGAATCTACATCAATTTGGGAATATTGAAATTTTAACTGTAAGTGTTCCAATCCATGAATGTGGAAAGACATTACAAAGGAATGCCTTTGTACTTATTAGGTCTCCTTTAACATTTCTCAAAATGTTTTGTATTTTTCAGAGTGCAAGTATTAGGCTCATTTTGATAGAACAATTCCTTTTTATTTATTCCTTTTAAATACTATTGTAAGTAGCATTTTTAAAAAATTTATTTGATTATTGCTCATTTCTAGTCTCTAGAAATGTAATTGACTTTTGACTATTGATATTGAATCCTCAGTATTGATATTGAATTGATATTGATATTGAAACCTTGCCAAAGCAGTTTATTTATTATAGTAGTTTTTTAGTAGATTCCTTCAGATTTTCTACGCACATAATCATATCATTTTCAAAAAGAGATATTTTAAAATTTCTTCTTTCCAATATTCTTTCCTCTATGTGTTTATTTCTTTTCTCTTCTATGCATTTAGTGTTGACTGAGTTTCAATTTTCCATTGAAAAGTAGTGCTGAGAGTGAACTTGTTTTGTTCCTGGTATTTGAGAGAAATCTTTCATTCTTTCACCACTAATATGATGTTATCTGTGTGGTTTTTTATAGATTCACTTTATGAAGTTGAGTAATTTACCCTTTATTTCTAGTTTTCCAAGTAATTTTATCATGAAAGAGTGCTGGATTTTAAAAATAATTTGTGTCAATTGAAATGATTGAATTTTTAAATCATTGAGCCTATTAATATGGTTAATTGGCTTAAGTGACTACTGTATGGCTAAAGCAACCTTGCATTTTTGGAAAAGTTCCATTTGGTCCTGGGATTATCATTTATAAATAATTTTTGTATGTTGCTAAATATGATTTATTGGTACCTTGTTGGACATTTTTGCATCTATGGTCATAAGAGATATTAATCTGTTCTTTTTTAAGTTTATTTATCTATTTTTGAGATAGGAAGAGAGAGAGAAAGCATGAGTGGAAGAGGGACAGAGAGAGAGGGAAAAAGAGAGTTGATCTGTACTTTTCTATTTTCTTTTTTGTGATGATTTTGTTTGGCATTGGTCTTCGGGTGATACTGACCTCATAGTATGAATTGGGAAAGAAGAGGAAACTAATATATAATTATACTGTATTTTATGATTGCCTGCATAATTATCTTTACCAGCACTCTCTTTTTAAGCGTACGTGGTTTCAAATTACTACTGATGTTACTTGTTTTTAGCTTGAAATATTTCATTGGTATTTCTTGTGTGGGGTGTCTGCTAGTAAAAAAATCTTATTTTTCTAATCATTTTTTAGTATTTTTTTATTATTTTAGGGAGAGAGAAAGTGCACAGGGGAGAGGAGCAGAGGGAAAGAGAGAATGGTAAGCAGATGCCACACTCAACATGAAGCCCTATGCAGGGCTTGATTCCATGACCCTGGGATCGTGACCTCAACCGAAATCAAGAATCAGATGCTCTACTGACTGAGCCATCCAGGCACCCCCAAAATTCTCATTTTTAAATGTCTGGAAATGTTGTATTTTCTCCTTTATTTTTAAGTGATTTTTTGTGAGAAAACTTGCTGATTATAAGATTCTATGTTTGGGGCGCCTGGGTGGCTTAGTCGGTTAAGCGTCCGACTTTTGCTTGGGTCATGATCTCGCGGTTCGTGGGTTCGGGCCCCACGTCGGGCTCTGTGCTGACTGCCAGCTCGGAGCCTGGAGCCTGTTTCAGTCTGTGACTCCCTCTCTCTCTGACCCTCCCCTGCTCACGCTGAATTTCTCTTTCTCTCTCTCCTAGAAATAAATAAAACATTAAAAAAAAAAGATTCTATGTTGACAATTTTATTTTTTTCTTTCAGTACTTTAAATATGTTATACCACTGCCCCCTGATACCCATTGTTTCTGATGAGAAGTCAGATTTATTCTTATTGAAGTTCCCTTTATGACAAGTTAGTTCCGCTTGCTACCTTCAGAATTTTCATCTTTGTCCTTGACTTTTCATCATTTTGATCATGATGTGTCTGGTGTTGATCTATTCATGTTTATCCTACTAGATTTCATTAAGCTTCTTGGATGTGTACAAAATGTATTTGATGAGTGTTTCAGCCATTATGTTTTACAGTAGTTTTTTTCTTATTCTCTCTTCCTTTTCATGTACTTCCATTATGCATATGTTGCTTCACTTAATGGTTTCCTACGTTTCTCTGAAGCTATGCTTATTTTTTCTTATTCTTCTTTCTCTCTGTTCCTCACTTTACATAGTAATTCTCAATCCATCTTCATCTTCAATAACTTTTATTTCTACCAGTTCAAAACTACTGCTGATCCTCTTTAGTAACTTCTTCATTTTGGTTACAGAAATTTTAAACTCCATAATTTTATTTTAAAAATAATTTTCATCTCTTTATTGATATTCACTATTTGATGAGATATTGTTATCATTCCTTCTTTAATTCATTGATCATGGGTCATTTTTATTTCTTTGAAAATACTTCTAAGAGCTGCTTTGGAGATTTTGTCTTCTACATGCATCATTTGTGTATTCTCAGAGCAATCTCTATTGTTTTTTTTTTCTTTTGTACTTATCATAATTTCCTGTTTCTTTGCGTGACTCAATGTTTTTGTTGACTATTTTAGATAATGCATTATAGCACTTTTAGATCCCAACAGGTCATCTCCCAGGCTTATTATTTACTTGTTTATTTGTTTAATAAGTTGGCTGGACTAGATCATGAAAATCTATTTCTCTTTCAGTGTTCAGCCTCTAATGTTGCTCTTTGGAGGGTAGAGTCTTAAGTGTCCACCTTACCTACACAGAAATGACTGTGGTTTTACTTGGACTCTTTGACTGACTCTACCTTATTTCTCTTCTAAGCTTTGGAGGGTCTGTGTCTAGTGATATCATATTCAGTTAACCTCCAGTAATTATAAGCTGATTGTTTTCAGCCACTCTCTGGGCCATAGATGTTCTTATAGTCTTATCCAAGTAAAGTGTGCCTCCACCCCACCATTTGCAGGTGTACACTCAAAACTTCTTTCAGGTCAGTCTTTGAAACTCGCTTTAACCCCAGAATGGCTCCTCTATTTAATTATTTCCATGGCTCTTTCTGTTAAACTTCTATCTGGTATACTTGCTGCTACCATGAAGTTCATTACTATCATGGCAATCTCCTCTTAGTTGCTCTGCACCAAGATCTTATTCGGTTTTAATTCTGCCCATGGGATGAATGTTCCCTCTGTATTTCAAATAAAGGCAATCCCTTTGTGAAGAGCCATAGCACCTTGTATTCTTAGAGACTGTAACTCCTCTTGTGCAGAAGCCACTGTTGTAGAGCTGTAGACAGGGATGGTGGCCTGCTTCTCTGGGAGTGAAACTCTACCCTAGGCATGAACACTGAGGTGTTGGTTGCGTATGGTAAACTTTTCATCTTGTTTGCTTCTACTGGCATATAACTTCCACCCTCTGAGCAAGCTGAGGTTGGGGGGGGTGGAATGTGTCCCCATATTCTTGCCCAGACAATTTTGAATTAGAGTTTTCATTACACAAGCAGGGGCTGAATAGAGAAAGGGAACCCCAGACCTCTTGACGGTGTTTTCTTGGAATATGTTTTTTGCAATATGGAGGTGGAGGAAAGAGATAAGTAATGGTCACAGCCTGTCTTTCTCAAGGAGACGTCATCACCTTAGACTGGGAGCTGGCAGAGGAGTGAATTTCATCTCCTCTGTGACACCTGCCGAGAGTAGAGCTTTTGCAACACTGAGCTAAGGGAGGAAAAGGAGCAGGGTGTGGATGCAATGGTACAGACTAAGATTGCACAGATTTTCTTGAATAAATGTTTCTCCATTTGCTGTTTGCAAATTCCTGGAGTACAGTTTCCAGAGATTTAAAAAAATTTTTATTACTTTCATGAATTATGGTTGTTTTGATGGGAAGAAATTCCAAAGAGACACTCATAGCACCACTTCACAAGTGTTTCTTGCCTTTTGTACATTCTTACAGTCTGGTAAGTTTGTCTAAAGGTACTTATGTTTTCCAGGTCTACCACTTGCAGATTTGTTTTGGGAAGGCAGAGCCTATGTTTATGAGTTTTTCACACAGTTCTTAGCAGTTGTTTGCTAAATAAACATGCCATATTCTCCACATTCAATAGTCTGGCTTAACTTCCTTCCATTTGATATATGGTAGTTTTCTCCAACCATCATCTTTTCTGCTTTATAAACTATGTCTACTTTGTGCATTTATTTCTTGTCTTTTCTACCATATTTCAAAATCCATATTCCTCCATGAATCAAAGCAACAATTCTTAAAATCATTCTGTCTCCTCAATTCATTCCATTGCATTAACTTGTATTATCTACAAGTTGTTTAATTATGTGGATGTATAGTGATGTGAACTTCCAAATTACAGGTATAAATCACATCACTGTATAAGGGCGGGAATAGACTTACTGCATTTTTCCAACAATATTCCCAATGATAAATATACCTATCTTTTATTGAGCATATACTATGTGTTAAGCACTCTGCTAAATTTTTCACACCCGTTTTTCCACTTAATTCACAAAAATCTTTGCCAGTTAGATATTAGAAACACAGTTTTACAAGTTAGAGAAAAGAAGATAAGTAACTTGCCCTGTATTAAACAGCTGGATTATATATTCCCAAAAAAGAACTTTTATTTCAAAACCCATGAGATGATGCTCCACATTTAGTTGACACTTTTAGTGTCAACAGCATATTTAGGCTATCTTTAGCGACCAGGTAACAACAAATTTGATGCAACATTAAGCTAGGCAATTCAAGCCCTTGCCAACGTCCTGATTAAGTGACTTGGCCTGAATGCTTAACTTTCTACTAGCTCACAATCAGAAATGTAAAATTGTTTACTTAGAAAAAAATCAAAATTAGCAGACAATACATTGTTCTTCACTCATTCTTCATTAAATATGGTAAAAAATAAAGTTGTCTTTTCTTTTTCAGTCTATTTTTTTCCCAAGTCTGCCATGTTCGTGATCACAACTGGTTATTTTCTCTTTCATTATGTACACAGGGACCAGGCTACATGGTTTACAGTAAGGAAACATTTTGATATGAAATGCCAAACCCAACATCATATTTCTTGCTTCTAATATCATCAGACAGTCATATTTTATGGCTGTGACAGCGAGGCTGTGACAGATGACACTTTGAGAGTGTTGGAGGAGAAAGCTCAGATAGCACTTAATCAAATGGTTGCAACGTCTAAAAGGATTAAAGTCAGGCAGGCTATGACTCATAAAATTATGTTTGCTATTATTACCTTAAAACTGACAATGAAATACTGTCTATCTTAAGTGTGTTGTGTATTTTCTACTCTTTTTTGAAAAATAATTCCACAAGACAAAACCAATATATTTTCCCAAAGAGCTTTACATATCTAATTTTTTAAAACATATGTGTGTGAATTTTTGTACTTCTTATACTTTATGAGCACTTGAGATAACGACGTTGGAAAAGTAGATAGCACCGTTTCCTAACTAATGAGTATTAGACTGTTGCGTGACTTCACAAATACCACAAATACAAGAATTAGAACAAGAAAAAAATTGTCATTAGTGTTAATATTTAAAGACATTTATTAATACATGCTGAATGTTGTCTTCTGCAAAGTAGATATGAGAAGTTACAGCCCTAATTCATTGCCAATTGTAAGAAAAATATTAGCTCTTTGTTGTCATTAAAAAATATGATGTCCGTTTTCCATGATTTACAATAACAAATTCAATGGAAGGAGTATATGACAATTGAGAAGTCTTCAAACAAATGGAGCTTGAAGTGTATTTTCCTTTCAAAGTAAAATTTCCAAAAGTCTGAGGCACCAGGGCAGCTCAGTCAGTTAAGTGTCTGACTATTGATTTCATCTCAGGTCATGATCTCTCTGTTGGTGAGATCAACCCCCATGTGAGGCTCTGCACTGTCAGCTTGGGATTCTCTCTCTCTCCCTCTCTCTCTCCCCTCCCTTGCTTATATTCCTTCTTTCAAAATAAATAAAATGAACATTTAAATAATTTCCCAGACTTGGCATGGCTACTGTATAGGTATTTTCTCCCCAAATGTTTTCCCAAAATATATGTTATCAGATTCTTGCTTCTTGTAGCCCTGAATTTTCTGGTATAAAACTATATGCATAAAAAAGTATGGTTGAGTATGGTATCTACAAAATCTCTCTTTCACTGTCCCTTTGTCTTTTACAATCCTCACAGTCTGTTGTAATGAAGACTCACTTTTTTCCCCCATGATATCACCTCTAATGAATTTAACTATCCAGCAATTTCATCTACTAGAAACAAGTTACTGAAACAAACAAAAACCTACTTATAAACAGTAAAAATACATGTCAGAAACCTTGCATAATGACTCATACAACTATTGAGACATCTTGGGTCTTATGATTTCTCATATTTCCGATAAGATTAAATGGGCTCCAGGTTACTGCATTCATGAAGGATGTCTGATTTTCAGGAAGAGCTTCTGACTTTGAGTAAAAAAATGTTAGAATTCTGTACAGCCATCACTAAAATTGAAGTTTATCTTGCTAGCCTTTGGCCCTGCATATATTCAACTATTTCATATATTTTTCTCTTCATGGTATTTCTAGAGTGCCAATAACTTAATGTATATTTCAGAAAGACAAGACCTCTTTAAGCTGGCTGAAAGTGTGGTTTAAACTCAAATATTTATAGGTCTTAAATAAATGTAAATGAATACAAAAAACAAAGAAGCCTATATCCAGTTCCATCTCACTTGGCTTTCAAAAAGATAGTAATACCTGGATTGCTATATGAAAATTTCTGATTTTTAGTGTTAGTTGAAAAAATGTAAAACTCTGTGATTAGAAAACACACACACACACATCATCATCATCATCATCATTTATGTCCCATCAAGACCTGTTTCTCAAGTCTATAGAACTTTAGTTACTTAATCAATCCTCAAACATTTCCATCTATATACCTGGAAACTTACTTTTCAGGATTGAACATCTGGATTTTGACATCTATATTTCATTACACCACCATCGACTATACTTGATTTAGTATTCCTTCATACATTTTTATTCAAAGCAAACAATGACAGAGTGCTTGGTTCGAAAGATAGTGGACACATTTATTTTTGCTAAAGTGAAACCTTGGTGAGTACAGTTGTAGTTTAAAAAATAGTATACAAAACCAAAATGCTCATATTTTGTGTGATAAGACATGACCTTTTCCAAAGCAATTTATATTTTTGTAATGCACATTAATCCTTGGCTCTAAAGATCACAAAAATTGTTTAATTTGTTTTAGCTGTGATCCTAGCTGTCACGGACTCTCAAAGGCTTTATTCTAGTGTTAGTGAAACATGCAAATTGCTCAGCTACTGGGAATACTCTTATATACTGGAAAGAATCTATGCATACAGTTTGCAAATGACATGGGATAAATAGCGGCTAAGTAGAATAAATTTCATATAAAGCACTTATATTTTACAAACCCATGGCTACTAGCAAGTCTTATGGCATTTTTCATTACTAAATAGTAATATACACATGATTAAAATCCCAAAACTCATAGTATTCCATAACTGAAAATAATTTTAAGTATTAGCTGGTTCATCCTATCTGAAGTCCTCAAAAGCTGAACATATTATGATAAACTATCAGCAAAAGAAACTAAAATTCCAAACCATATATCTTGATTTTAATTCCAGGCTCTTTTATTACTTAATACAGCCTATTTATAATATAAAATTTAAAATCATTGATTTTAGTATAAGACAGACTAACGGAAGGCAGAATTTCAGTTACTCTATAGGAGTAACATTCTGCTTTCTTATTAAAAGCAGGCTAGATTTTTTCTTCCATTTATTGGTGTGGGAGCCCGACAGTGACCACAAGAAAGCTGGTTAGGGACGCGGGGATGTGCCTGCACACGGGGCTCCCTGCCTGGGCAAGGCATTCCTGCAAACAGGATGCTCTGCCAGGAGGCCTGCACACAGTATCCAAGTTTAATGGTCCGCTTGCAAACGAGGGAACATGCCCTCCTTAGAAATAAGGAGGAGGCTGGAATTGTGAGCAGGCCTCTTAGTAAACATGTTGTGGTCGCTTCCTCCCTTTGCTCCCCCCTGTCCTTGAAATGTGTTTGGCTACTTGCTCTTAATTGGTAAAGGAATGCATCTTGCAGATTTCAGTTTGTATCCAGTTACCGGGGTATAAAATAAACCGCAAGACGGGCTTGCGTGGAATTGTTCCTCCCGCCGGAGTTGTGTCTGTGTCTGTCTTTTGTGTGTGTCTTGTCCTTTGTGTCATTTCGTCCGCAACATCTGGCGTCCAAACGCGGGGCAGAGGCTGAACGAAACCGAAAGGGTGAGTACCCCTCGGGGATTGTAGGTCCAAGGCAGGGGAACTTTCGGGAAAATTATGGGGAATTCCCCATCAGCAAAGGCACAATACATGGAGCTAGTCAAAGGACTTCTCCACTCCATCGGGGTGAAGGTATCTAGTCGCCGTTTATTTGAGTTATTCCGCCTTGTGGAGCAGCATTGTTATGGGTTTAAGTGCCAACCCAAAGTACAATTATACTTAAAGGAATGGAAATTAATACAGAAGGAATTACAGCAACAGCATCAGAAGGGTAACATAATCCCTTTGAAATTGTGGACTCTATGTAGTGCTATCACTCAAGCACTTGCATTGCATTCTGCAATTAAGGAGTTGGTGGGAAGAGGAAGCCCGAAAGCAGGCTTAAATTAATGAGGGACAGAACCCTCCTGGTCCTCTGGAGGATAAATTGATGGGAGAGAGACAATTTCGAGCCTTGAGAGATCAGGCTCAATTTTCCGGCCAGGATTTACAGCAGGTGCGCCAGGTATTTCTTAGGGCTTGGCGCCATGTTGTACCTACTGGCCACGCTCAGCCTTCTTTTACAAAAAACTTTACAAGGACCCAATGAACCCTATACTGATTTTCTTGCTAGATTGCGGGTGGCTGTTAAGCGGGATGTTGGACATGATGAAATCTCAGAGATACTTTTGCAGACACTTGCTTTTGAAAATGCAAACTCGGAATGTAAACGTGTTTTGGGCCCTTTAAAAGGGCAGGGAGCTTCTATAGCTGAATATGTTAGAGCTTGTTCGGGAGTGGGGGGAACTGAACATAATGCTGCTGTTTTTGCTACTGCTTTGGCTCAGGCTACGAAGCCCTCCAAGGGTGGAAATTGTTAAAACAATGCCGGGGCTCAATTGGCTGCGCCTCCCACTCCTCAAGTAACCCCTTTGTTTTCCAACAACGCTTAGAGATGACTGTACATCAGGAATAGCTAAACCTTTAATGGTGTCAGACTTACTCTCTGCAACTTCAGGGAGTGCGGCTGCTGATTTGCCTCTCGTTGAAAATGTTCTTTTGTCTCCGGGAGGTGGCATTTATAAATTAAGGACAAACATTTTTGGCCCATTGCCTAAAGGCACCTTTGGTTTAATATTGGGCCGCAGCAGCGCAGCTTTAAGAGGCCTAGCCATAATTCCTGGAGTTATAGACTCTGATTTTGTTGGAGAAATTTTAATCATGGTTTCTACTTCTGTTACACTTTCACTATTGGCTGGAGAATGTATAGCACAAACATTTATCTTATCTTCTCTCTCCCATGGGGGCTTCTGTAACCATTCCGTCGGAAAACTAGTGGCCACTGCTCAACTTCCTCAAGCACTCCTCTTTTTGTTATTAGAAAAAATGAGGTAAATCAACTTATCATCTGGATCCTTAAATGCACATGTGCTTCT